>OZ030025.1:49971579-51171579 GCA_964023405.1 Apodemus agrarius
GAGGACGTAATTCTGGAGAAAGCCATGACTAGAAAACAAATAAAAACACAAATGCATTAAATCGATACCTGCGCTGATTGCCAATTTCTTCTTCACTAGAAATTTTTAAAAAAGATTTCTGTGTGCTGCAACCTCCCTTTCAAAGGAGAGGACTCAGTGTTTTCATGTGTGGTGTATGTGCCCTCCAAATTATGCGCTAGGACTGTCAGGCCAGGAGTGGAATCGTTTCTTCCTGAGAACTGCACATTTGTGTCTCTTACAGGACATGAAACCTGCATACAGATTCACCCCGTCCCTCCCTCAGCCTCTCCTTTTGCTTTACAACAACCCACAGAGAGACGAGATGCTCCTGGGTTTTATATAAACATGGTGAGGCCATTATTATTTTTATTTTTACAAGTTGAAACATCTCTTTTTCAAGCAGAAAAACCTGCTACCACCTGTATCTTTAGGCTTAATATAGTTGATAAACAGCTCCTGGATTATATAAAAATAACTGCATTTTTTTATTATAGACTCCCCCCCACACACACACACACATGCCAATCTGCTGGTAGAGTAGCAGTAATGGGGACCAGCCAGCCGGTTTCCAACTGTCTTCTTTTTCTAAAGTCCTTAAAACAAGGCTATGATTCTTCATATTACATTGAAATAGAACAAGCTCAGGCTCAGCGCACGTCAGGAAGCTGCAGCCTCCCCCCCTCCCCCTTGGCCTTGCCAGCAGCTGCATTGCGTCTGGGAAGCTCCCAGAGGCGGGAAGGCAGGCTGGGTGGTGCCCATGCTCCTGCCGCCACCTTTTATAGCTAAACCAGAGTCTTTCTTCAGGTCATCTTTTACATTGTGTTTCTGTTTCACAGAGCCTCTTATGATAAAGAAAATACAGACACATTGTTACGAGGAGTATGTCATGACAGTTTAAAGAGAATAAAAGGAGAGCCCAGAGGCTTTTCACTTGCTGGCCAATTCCATTCAATACTGCATTTTGGAAAACTTGGCTGGACAAAGAAAAGCAGTGATGGTAGGTAGGAGAAGAGGGTTTGGCCTGATTAATTTTGCTTAACTTCTCTTGAAGAAAAATTAGCTGGGTTTTCTTTCTCAATATTTTTTATTAAGGAAGTGATATCACATCCTGAAGTAATTTTTATCAGGTCTCTTTGACAGCATGCATTAGTAACACACCCTTCCATCAGGCTGGGACTTTTAGAACTGTAGGGCGGGTTCCCAGGTTAGTAAAAGTGGGGGTGCGGTCAGCCCAAAGAGGGAGGTCTCCCTCCTTTCACTCAGGAGGAAAGGGCAGCTGAGCTGCACCGGGCCCTCTGGAGGAGGCGATGTAAAGAAGGAAGATTGCCGGGCGGTGGTGGCGCACGCCTTTAATCCCAGCACTTGGGAGGCAGAGGCAGGCAGATTTCTGAGTTCGAGGCCAGCCTGGTCTACAGAGTGAGTTCCAGGACAGCCAGGGCTACACAGAGAAACCCTGTCTTGAAAACACACACACACACACACACACACACACACACACACACACGGAAGATTGCCCATGGGTTGGGACCTTGAGAGTCTTTCCTATCTGAGCTTCAGTTATTCTAATTTGAATAACTGATGCTATTAAACCTATCCCTGCGTATCTATCTGACAGTGCTGTAGGGAGAGGTAAGCACCGTGCCCACTGCTGTGGACCGAGCAGCCGCTTTGAGCACTGGCTCTCTGCCGCCCTTACTGCAGAAGCATTCAGGAAACACTTTTCCTTTCTTTCTTGCCTTTCTCTCTCCGTGGATTTCACCCTCTGTGTGGGTTAGTTCTGCCCTCCCGAATCCTCCCTTCAGTAGCTCTCAGAGGAATTATAATCAAGTACTTGGCTTGTCATCCATGTCTCTTATGAAGTGTGGGTTCTAGAAAGAAAAGTGTCTTGTGGTCTCACACAGCCTTCGCCCCCCATCCCCGGCCCCGCCCCAGGCAGCCCAGTAGCAGGGACACAGCGTGGTCCTGTTGAGAGACCCTGAAGTTCACACATCCTCTGACTGCGTGTCCCACTGCCGTCACAGCCTTCCGTTCTCCCTTCCTGTAAGCGCCATTTTCCAGGGACTTGAAGGATTGCTGGTATTTGGGCAAGCACACATTTTAGTTGGGAACAGTCGAAAGAGTTGAATGATTTTATGATCCACTAAAAATATCCCAGTTCCCTTATGATTTGATTTTCTTAGTGCCTACCCTTCTCTTTGGAAAGCAGGTCAAATTTCTTGGCTAAACTAATTTAAAAAAATGGCTTCAAGGAGTTCCTGTGCACCCAGCAACCCTCCAGCTAAAAGCATTTGCTTGTGTCAGTGTGGACTCTCATTTGAAGCCAGTTAAGTGAAGGTTATAATTAACCTCGAGTCAGGAATGTGAAGAGAAAATGGACAAAGCATTCCTTTAATTTCCGTTGCCTGCTCAGAACCTGAGGGAACTGTGTAACGGACTGTGGTCAGAGACTGTGACACCTCTCTATTTGATGGCTTACAAAAATAATGTTTTACACAAACACTTTATTTTATTATTTTTTTTTTTTCGAGACAAGGTTTCTCTATGTAGCCCTGGCTGTCCTGGAACTCACTCTGTAGACCAGGCTGGCCTTGAACTCAGAAATCCGCCTGCCTCTGCCTCTCAAGTGCTGGGATTACAGACGTGCGTCCCCACCGCCCGGCTTACACAAACACTTTAATTTATGTGGTAATCATAAAAAGTATGTAATATCTATTACTCCCAAACTTAGTCCTTATTTTGGTTTTATAGACTGGGCACAATCTTCATATTTTTTTGTATTTGGATTATTAAAACTAATATAACACGTAGCTCTCTTTTTGAAGGGACCGTAGAAAGGAAAGGCTATTATAGTAGTTTACAAGTCTGTCTTAAATGTCAACTCAAGTGATGTTTGGTGTCCAACAAGTGCAAACAAGGCTGGTGGGGTGACAGTGAGCCTTGGAGGAGACAGGGCATAATGAGACTGAAGTCAAATATTGCACAATAAAAGAAGTGGCTGTAGCTGACGACTTCTCTTCTCGTGTCTAAGCTTTTACAAAGCAAAGCTGCACTCACTCCAAAAACAACAACAACAACAAAAAACAAAACCAAAAAAACCCAAAACAAACAAACAAACAAACAAAAAAAACAAAACAAAAAAAAAAAACAAAAAAAACAATCCTGTGCACAACCCTTCAGGGTTCCTTTAGAATGTGTGGCTTGTGTGGCCACACAGACCTACAGTAGAGGGTTGTGCGGATTCAAGTTTGAGCCAATCAGGGCATCAGCTGAACATTATTACATCAATACTATGGAATGTGAATGGCATGCTCTTCATTATAACTTTAGTTGAAGTGAAATATTAATAAACAATGCTATGTCAGGACACACACTGTCAGTTTCCGTCCCTCCCTGACTAGGGATGGAAGATTTGTATCTTCTCCTACTCACCATGGAGTGGTCTATGTTGTACTCTGGTTCTGTTAGCTCATGTTTGGGAACCGTTTGGTTTCTCCATGAGTTCTTATTCTCCGAGTCGTTTTACATGGTTCTAACTCATCTGCATTGGGAATCAGATCCCTTCTGTCATTAGATCTTTAGAAGGGACCCTCATTACTTGTGTCAGCAGCAATGAGGTTCAGACTTGCTCTCCAGCGATCCCTTCTGGCTTTTCTGTAGCATGCAAGAAATGAGTACCCGTTACAGTGTGGCTATGGCCTTCTGCCGCTGTTCCCTCTTCTGCACCCCCCCCCCCCCCCCCCACCCCACCCCCATGTTGCAGTTCTGAAGACCACACTGAGGCAATCACCACAGAGGTTTCCATCTGAGTCTTTTTCATTTACTCCTGTGCTTCAGAGCAAAGGGCCCCTGAGGCTCTGTGGCAGGAAGAGGTCAGTTTCCTCTTTGGATTGAGCTGACTAGAGTTCTTCACTGGGCAGACACGGAGACCCCACTGCCTTTTGGTGTAATGGGATCTCTTGGTTTACTCAGAGACTATGTAACATGCTTGCCAAACACAGAGACTTCAACGTTCTCACGGGCCCATCTACACATACACATATATGTGCGCGCACATACCCTGATGCCGTATGTCATATTTCCATGCAAATAGTGACTATGAACAGGTAAGACAGATGGTCTGCTTTGTCCCATGAATGTAGGTTTTTCCATAGTATGTGGTTTTAAAAACTTCTTTGTTAGTTGGGGAAACTTTTCTAGAAATAACTGCTTAGCCTGCTTTCCTGCGACTGAAAGGACACGTTGATTTACAGACACTGAAAGCTGTGTTCTAATTGAGGCTACAAATATGTAGAGCTCAAGCTGGAATCCTTACCCCTTTGCCTCATGTGGTCTTCAGAACTACAACACAGGCGGCGAGTCAGAAGTCAATTGAGAACACCTGTTCTCTGTTAATTGCATTCATGAACAGACTCTAAATAAAATGCCAGGAAGCGTCTCCAATTGATCTAAAATTGAAATTTAAAGGACAGTTTCTAGAATCCTTCAGTTTGAAATAATTCCAAACTTACAGAAGGTCTAAGAAGACATCCCAGGGTGGTTTGGTGTATCTTTCAATCACCTTTGGCCAAGTGCGATATTTTACGTGATCACAGAACATCTATCAATCTAAGACGTGGACACAGATACACTACTCCAGACTTGAAAGCCAGTTTAAACATTATTTATTGTTTTTTGTGTCTGATGTGTTGGGGGATCTTCAGTGCTCCTGGCAGGCATGCTAGGGCCAGAGGACAGCTCTGTGGAGTGGAGTCTCTCTGCTTCTATTTAGGTTCTGAGGGTTCATCTTGGGTCAGGAAGCTTTCCTCACTGGCCATGAAAGACAAGTTTTAAAATAATTTTTATTTATGGAGGACAGTTTTAATAATGTGAGATACTGGGGCCTGGATATGTGTCTCAGCTAATAGAGTGCCTGCTTCCATGAACACTGTCTTGCATATTTGATCATCAGCATGGCATGCCCAAACCAAGAAGCAAACACCATGAAAGCAGACAACCCCAACAACTACGGGGCCAGACAGTCTAGGTGGTTCTCAGGGAAAGTTGATGAAGAAAGTGAAATGGTTTTCCAATATGTTAAATTTTAATGTTGTCTAATTCTGGCCAGCATGTGTATTGATTGGATATGGATGTCAGGATCGTTCTTTCAGAGTAAACTTGGCTTCACATCTGTAGAAGAAATCAGAAGTAAGGCCACAAGGAAATTTCTATGGGATTTTCTCCTTTGTGGTGCAATCTTTAACCCAGCTTTCCCAAGCTTTTCCCTGTGAGAAACATCATAAATTTTGCACATTATAGAAAAAAAAACCTCTGGTGTTGGTGAAAGCTTATATTGTTTGTGTCTTAAAACAGTATAAACAGAACAAGCAACAATCTGATAGACAATTAAAGTAAAATCCGGTGTGTCATGACAGGATGATTTAATTGTTGTCTTGTTAGAAGAGACTCCATGAGTCCCTGTGTGGGTTCACTTTAGACGACAGCTTAGCAACAAGAATGCAGTTTGAAAGGCCACCACTGCTGTGTCCCCCACTGCTATTCTGCTCTTACAGTGGTTTGTGTACTTGTCAAACCAGAGATGGTGTTCTCTGTTCGTGATCACCCAAGCCCTAGGCTCAATGGAGCAAAAACAATTATGTGTGTTGCTAAAACCAAAATGAATAATCTACCACTTTAAAGCTCCTAATGATGACTTAGGACTCTACAAAGG
This sequence comes from Apodemus agrarius, assembly GCA_964023405.1. Taxonomy (NCBI): domain Eukaryota; kingdom Metazoa; phylum Chordata; class Mammalia; order Rodentia; family Muridae; genus Apodemus; species Apodemus agrarius. The sequence continues at coordinate 49,977,308 of OZ030025.1, forward strand.
GGAGAAGTTTAGTTGTTGAAGCTTCCAGTAGGACTTGAGGCTTCCCACAGATCTTTTATCAACAAAGCAAATATTATATAATTGTACTGACACTTAAAATTAAATACTGTATTTAAATATTTCCCTGGGAGACATGTTGTGGTTTTCAATATGAATGAGTGATATAAAATGTTCATCTTGAAGGGATTCTCAGGACAGTAGAAATGAAGTTATCAGTGAACCATACATTAAAAAGTAGATGCTTGAGCTGCTATTAAAATTGGCAAAGGAGACTTTATATTGTAATTAGATTTCCCAATTTGTGGTTGTGGCACATGAAAGAGAGATTTACAGGAAAAGTATGCTATTCCATTGCTTCTGCTAAAACTCATTTGTGGAGGTAAATTGTAAATGCTGGCAAGGGCGGGGGCTGACTTTTGGGGCCAGATTCTAATTTAGGTATCCTTACTTGGCATTCAGCAGGGTCCCAGCAGAGAGTTTGGCCTCAAATCTATGGCTATTCCCGGAATGGAGACCTAGTAAAAAGAACTGGAGAGGAGAGAATGGCTTCTGTGTTGATTTTTATGTAGGCCAGTGTTGGGGAAGAGAAGAGAGAAGCAGGGGAATTCTTGTAGACTTCCCTCCTTCGGCTGGTCTGTTGGACTGGGTCTTCAAGTTTAAGGTCATGGGATGAAGAAGAAATGCTTTCCAAGGTCTTTTTAGTGTGTGTGTGTGTGTGTGTGTGTGTGTGTGTGTGTGTGTGTGTTGTCTTTGCATCTGGAGTTTCTCTATAATATTGAGCTGCCTCATTATGTTTGCAAAGCCTGATCTTACTGCAGTTGCTATAGTGGAGACCTATTGTGGAGACCTCACTGCTGACAGCCAGCGACAGGTGCTATATGGTGTACCGTCTCTTGATTAGCACATAGGAGCAACCTTGTACAGATTTTGGAGAAATCTCTTAGTTTTTTTCAAAGTTAAGCAAGGATTTAAGCTTAATGATAGCTCCTGTTTCACACACCTAAGTAAGCTTTGAATTTATGTTAGAGAAATGATGTTTAATATAAAAGTAATTCAATCTGAAGTAGAAAGTATTAACGGTATTAATTGCTTTAATCTTTCTTTTCAGGAGGTAGTAGGGAGTTTATCATATTTTATTTACTTCTGTGAAGGCTGATGTCATTGGAATCCTCGTGGGACCAACCAGAAGAGGACGTGGCTGTGATACTCCTCTTCTTTGTGAGGTTCGGGGTGTATTTCTTTTCTCTATGTGGAGAGGGTATAGTAAATTCTGAGCTTGGCAGTACCCCAAACTAGAAAATCATCAAGGTGTGACTAGCTGAGGAATTAATTAAAATTATATGCAACAGACAGTTTCCTGGGGTTGTTAATTTCCCATGTGATATTATGAGATTGTACTAAGAATGTAATGGAATTTAATGGCCAACCGCTAATATACTTTACTTTGCTGACTTTGTACTTGGCCCCTGCCTTGGCCTCAATCTTTAGCATATGTTCAAGGAGGCGTGGGGAGATAGTATTTTACTTTAGGAAAAACAAACTATCAAAAGGATTCAGACCACGGTGTGAAAGTGTTTTCTTAGTGTATGGATCAGTTATCCATTGCCGAGTAAAACGTTACCTAGTTGCTTAAACCCAAACTCTTGTTGCTCAGTGTCTGTGGGAAGGAATCCAGACACAGCCTGACCGCCACAGCCCCATATTCTCTCCTGAAGCTGGAATCAAAGGGCTGGCTGGAAATGCGGCCTTTTCTGAGAGCGGCTCAGAGTGGACCCACTCCAAACTGACGTGCACACAAGGTGTAGTTCTCCCTCCGGTTCTTGCCTCAGTTTCTCAGATTCTCCACAAGGCTCAAAGTGTAAAATCCGAGCTCTCTTGCAGTGAGCATGCAGGCGAGCATGTAGGAGCGGGTGTGTAAGGCGGAAGCCACCCTCTCTTTGCACTTTGATCTCAGGAATGACTTCTACCCTTTCTGCACTGTATTGATGGAATCTGTCTCCAGGTCCAGGCCATGCTTAAGAGAGAGGATAGAATAGGACTCCAGGAGATGGGAATCCTTGGCGGTCACCCTAGAGGCTGACTGCTGGAGTATAATAGTTTTTTTCACTGCAAGAGAAAGATAAACAACTAGTTGGTAGAAGGTATCTACAGATGTCATTAGTTCAGAAGAAATACCGTCTTTGAAGTGAAAGTATTGGAGAAAATCAGGTTTAGTCCAGGGAGACTTTTTATACCACTCAGTCTATATTCCCATTTGCCTTTTTGTTTACTGAGGCGTACGCTTACTCTTCTGTTCCAAATGCCTCTTATCTGTCCCTATAGGAAAAGCCTTGTATCTGTCCCTATAGGAAATGTAATCTATTTTTATCCACACAGTTCTTATCAGGTGGTTGGCTAAAAATTCTGCAAAATCGATCCAGAAAGAGATCTTAGAAAATCATAATTAAAAATTCGCTTTGATTTACCTATGCTGCCCTGATATTTTGGTGTGGAATCGCTTCTTGGTTCATCATCATTCACACACACAAGTACTAGGATGCTACACCTTCCGTGTGCTCGCTTTCTCTCTCTCTCTCTCTCTCTCTCTCTCTCTCTCTCTTTCTTTCTTATTTTAATTTATTTACATTTCAAGAGTTATCTCCTTACCCAGCTTCCTCCTTTCCCAGAAACTCCCTACCCCATCCTCCCTACCCCTGCTTCTATGAGGGTATTCCTCCACCCACCCACCCACCCACTCCCACCTCCCTGCCCTTGATTGCCCTACACTGGGGCATCTATTGAATCTTCATAGGACCAAGGACCTCTCCTCCCATTGATGCCTGACAAGACCATCCTCTGCTCCATAAGTGGCCAGAGCCATGTGTACTCCTTGGTTGGTGACTTAGTCCCTGGGAGCTCTGGGGCGTCTGGTTGGCTGATATTGTTGTTCTTCCTATGGGGTTACAAATCCCTTCAGCTCCTTCAGTCCTTCCCCTAACTCCTCCAATGGGGGTCCCGCACTCAGTGTAATGGTTGGCTGTGAGCATCTGACTCTGTATTTGTAAGGCTATGGCAGAGCCTCTCAGGAGACAGCTGTATCAGGCTCCTGTCAGCATCCACAATAGTGTTGGAATTTGGTGACTGTATACGGATGGATCCCCAGGTGGGGCAGTCTCTGGATGGCCTCTCCTTCAGTCTCTGCTCTGCACTTTGTCTCCATGTTTGCTCCCATGAGTATTTTGTTCCCCTTTCTAAGAAGGACCGAAGTACCCACACTTTGGTCTTCCTTCTTCTTGAGCTTCAATGTGATCTTCCTTAAACAATTCATATCCTTCTCTGGTTTCTCTCTGTAACCCCATTTATCTCTTTTGTAGCACTTTCTGTTATTTGAGATGACCATCTCATATCTTTTTGTGCTTGTTACCTTCTCGATGGGGTTTCAGTCCTGGGGCGGGGACAGTGTGGGCGGGGATACTGCTTCTGCGTTGTGTGACCAAATGGGATCAAACATGAAATCAAAACAGAATTATGGAGATTGGGTTGGGGCCAGTGAAGCCCAAAATTATTCCTGTCCCACCTGTCTCCTGCAATGTTGGCTAGTATGCTTGACTTAGATGATTCTACAGTGGACTCAGATATGCTTGGCTGACATAGTGCCAGTTCTAGCTCAGGAGCTCAGATGTATCATGGTGTTAGTAACTGCTGCTCTCCTGATAATCTTGGAACTCAAGGATGTCTTAGAATGTCTCCAGCTTTGAAACTGTGATTCTTGACCAGCAGCAGCAGCAGCAGCAGCAGCAGCAGCAGCAGCAGCAGCAAGTGCTCTGGAGGAAGAAAACTATCAACCTTTGCATTATAAGTGTGATCTATTTCCCCAGTGATTAATCTGCTCTCTAGTGTCATGGCGAGGATTGGAGGCCCCACTGAGGAACCATCAGAGAGCGTGGAAAGTGACAGACTGTAGACAAAGCAGAAGAAGGCACATCACACATGCCTAGATTACAACTGCCTGCTGTTCACACGTAAAGACAGAAAGGCAGTGAACAGACTCAAAATTCATCAAAAAAGAAGGAGTGAACCACGCCCTTTTCTGTCCCCGTTCTGGTGTCATTTTCATGTGCGGGGATTGTTGCTTACTGCGGGTTAATACAACTCTTCAAATTGCTTTTCCTTTGCAGCGGAGTGGGCTGGAGGCTTGAGGGATTTCTTCTGCAATAATTCCCCCGACCCCGCTCCTGGCCGGCGCCGTGCAGCTCATTTCTATTAGGCAGATAGCCCTCCTTTCTCTTTTTGCTTCCAGGGCTCATAATTCTGTGCTTATCTTCACCGAACTTCATTTGCATTTATTAGCTGGGTAGGTACTTGAAATATCTAAACCCCTTTTATCTGCCTGCTTTGTTTCTCATTATTTGCTGTCTCTTCCAATTTGGTTTTAACTGCAAACTTGAAATGTTTCTTCTGAAACCGCTGTTCAAATTCTTTGCATACCAATGTGGTCTCTCGAATGGCTGTCTGCTGGGATCAGAGGCGGTTACCGCTTCTGCCTCTCAGAACTATAATGCTCATATTTTACTTGCCTCACTTGACTGGCTGAGTGTAAACTGTTCACGCAGGCTCAGCGAGGTGTGCTGAATACTGGGGTACTCTGCTGCTCCTCAGTGGTAGACAGAGTGCTAGGAAATAAGAGGTGGGCTGCTGGCCCCCATGGAGGATAGCTGATGTTTTGTGGATTTAAGGACTGTGTTTACTACCCATTGTCCCATTTAAAAAAATTACTAATTGATTTTATGTACGTTGGTATTTTGACTGCACATATGTCAGTACAAGAATGTTGGATCCCGTGAACTGAAGTTACAAACAGTCGTGAGCTGCCATGTCGATGCTGGGAATTGAACCCTCGTCCTCTGGAACAGTGGCCAGTGCTTTATTTACTGAACCACCTCTCCAGCCCCTCCCATATTTATTTATTTATTTATTTATTTATTTATTTATTTTACTTAAAAAATTATCTTTCATTGAAAGATACATAAAATGACCTTGTGAAAGTCAGGACTATTTTTACAATTTTTAAAAAAAATTTTACCTTTTATTTTCTTCCTGTAGACATCCAAGAGAGTTTCTTTTTATTTGTGATTTTACACATTTCAGTATAGTATATATTTGTATATAAATTGCATATAGTATATATTTGTATATAAATATTTGTATATACATTGTATGTAGATAGTATATATCTGGTTCTTTTGAACCACAGCTGGTTTTATGTTGTGTGTGATTAAGGAAAAGGCTCTACTCTCTTTTGTGCTTGTTGTCAAGTGGTTTATAGGCAACTTTGTAACTGACCCCCAGAGAATTCTCAGGCCTTAGCCCAGGGCTTTAAATACTCCCGATTTCTTCCTTTGGGTCTTCTTGCTCCTGTAGTAATCTACAGCCCCTGTATCTCAGCCTTGCAAGATTTTTTACAGGCTATATGAAAATTAGTCTTATTTTGAGCATTTCCCAAGCTATTCCAAATTCTTTCTTAGTTAGAACACTGGCAAATTATTTGTGCGGTGATGTTTGAGCTGGGACCCGGGTTCCCAAATCGAGGCTCTGGGATGAGCCGGTGGAGTAAACGGCAGATAAACTCCCAGGAGGCACCTAGGCAGGAGGCACCTAGGCTCTCACTTAAATGGAAGGACTTATTGGCCTATCCTGTAATTTTGTCTTTAACATTAAAATTTCCATTGCATACAGATTAATAACCGCACCATTAGCATGGCCACTTCTCGTCTTAGAACCCAGTTCAATCACTGTCTGAATTCTACTTGCTGAGTACTTGAGGCCAGGGGCAGAGGTAGAGGCCCAATTTAGGAATTTTAGGTATGGTGAGGCCCAGCAGAGAATCAGAAGGGAGACTTCTTTGACACGGGGGCTCAGGTTAGCTTAGATAAGCTGGGAGGGCCACCCTCAGAAGGGCCAGATTCAGATCTTAGGAGTGAGCGAAGACAGGAGAAAAGGGGATTGGGAGGTACATTGGAAGGGCAGGAAGGAATTAACCCAGAGGACACTGTAGCTCCTGAAAGCTGCATTTCCCAGCATACTAAGGCACAAAAGACTGGCTTCTATTTCAGCAGCAACAATCCTGTTCCTGCGGAAAATGGAGGTGGTCAGGAGAGAAGAGGACCCTGGAGTGTTAACCAAGATTTGTCATTGAAAGGTTGTGTGTGTCATTGGGTATGGCAACATCGCTTTGGAGAATGAAAAAGAGAGAATTATGAATTTGAGGCTAGCCTGGGCTATATAGTAACTTTGAGGCCAGGCTAGGATGTCAAGTGAGACCTTGTCCAACCTATTCCCAACAACAAGCCCTATAAACAAAGCCCTATAAATAAAGCCTTGCCCATCAATTGGTTGGACGTTCTCTGCTGAGACTTTTGAACTTCTTGTAAAGACCTAGGTAATTCAGCGAGGGATTCGAGAGGAGGTGATGAACATGAGCTGATTTGGAATGAGGAAGCCTGCTCTCTCTTATAGAGTATGAATGATAGATTATAAAGATTATCCAACAGATAATCTTCTTCAGGCAGAGCTTCTTCTAACCCCTGGAATAGAAGCTGCCTAGGCTTCTTAGCTAGTGAATGAGTAGAGTGGGTGTGGCATTGATATGAAAGAGAACAGGAAGAAAGGACATCTCCGCTTCACACAGGGCTACGAGAAGACTCACATTGGGATAGTTTAAAAATAATAGAGATTAATAATGATTGAATATGAATGTAGTGCCAGTCCCTTTATGTTCTATCTTATAGGATCCTTTCAGTAACTGTGATTTTACTCATACCTGGGAGGACTAAGTGTATTGTCTAAGGAAGCAAACCACGAGAGGCAGCACCAAGTGATATCTTGAATATTGATGCCACCAGACACTGGCTGAGCCATTCCTGGTGATGCTTAAAATGGCGGCATTACTTTGAAAGCTATTCTTGCGTACTAATCAAGACCCAATCTGTCAATAACAAGCAGTCCGTGTTCAGCCGATAGAAACTGCTTTTCTACTTCAGAGCAGGAAAGAAGGAAGATGAGTGTTTTTAGAAGGGGGTGAGGAGCCATAGCTTCCAAATGCTGTGAGTGGCAAGGGAGACAGCAGAGCATGTGGGGAACGAAGACAAAGAGAGAGTCCAAGCGTTTTAATAACTACGAGAACAGCAGGAAAACATTTCTCCTAGTTATGCATCTGCTATTAATTTTACATTACAGAGAACAAATATCTATGGTATCAGTTTTCTTAAAGATCAATCACAGTGAAGTCTGTGAATTATGAATGCCAATACCAATGAAATGAAGTGCCGATCATTTCTAATTACTTGAAAATGACGTTGCCTTGAAACTCATCCAGAGAGCATCAAAGCCCACTGAACTCTGATGATCAGTGAGAAGGCCTGGCAGGTGACAGAGGAGAGTATGGCTCTCAAGCCATATTTCCCTTGGTTTGCCCCCACACCACACTCTCTCCTCTCAGTGTCATTTCTCAGAAGCAAGGTTCTCCATGAACTCCCAAAGGAAAAGAAGCCTTTGGATTTGAGTGGCCATGTTTCTCTTGATGTTGTCATCGGCATCGGGTGATTGCCTGTGCCTTCCCCTTCACGAATCTCCTCATATGTAAAATCAGAAGCACATCCTGTGTGTTTTACATGAGAGTCTTCCAGTTTTAAAATCATGGCAACTAGCTAGTAAAAATCTACCATGGACCAAAGGAAGCCCCGATGAAGGAAGAATTTGAGTTTTATAACACCAACTTGCCACCTCTGTTTTGCACAGATTGTGTGTGTGTGTGTGTGTGTGTGTGTGTGTGTGCATGTGTGAGTGTAACTCAAAAATTTCTGGGTATGGAATAGAAGTAATATGGGGATTGAGAGACCATTTGACCTCAGTATTTCCCACATAACTAAGACATCTAAATCCTATAAAGAGCCAGTTGTACAGGGCTAGGCAGTGACAGAGCTGGAACTGAAGTGTCTGAGTGAAGCTGTTGCCTCGCCTTGCCTGTCTGGCGCCACAGTCCAGTGTCTTCTGTGTCGATAACACTATTGGAGTTTAGGGGATAGCAAACAAACAAGCTAAGGGCATTAATGGAGAATATGACAAGAGTCAGACCCTGGAGGAGAGAGAAAATGGGGTAAATATTCAGTTGTCTTACATCAAAACCATGGAATAACAAAAAAAAAAATCTAAAACCAAGTCAAGAATGAAAAGTTATTGTCCTCTTTATAAGGTGCTGGTTTAGATCCAGTCAGAATGATAACACTTGCCTTTTGATTTAGTGTGGAGAGCTTGGTCTCAGGTGCTAGTAATCTAGGGTTAGAGGCTCCAAGGACCCAAGTGTCCAGGGGCATGTCCTGGAGGGGCAGCAGCTGCATCGAGAGGCAGCCACCACTAAGGCTGGAGAAACTGTGAGGAAAGAGGTTGTTACTCAAGTTTATTAAAAACAACGAATTCATGAAATTCTTAGGCAAATGGATGGAACTAGAAAATATTATCCTGAGTGAGGTAACCCAACCACAAAAGAACACACATGGTATACACTTACTGATAAGTGGATATTAGCCCCAAAGCTCGGAATACCCAAGATACAATTCACAGACCACATGAAGCTCAAGAAGGAAGAACAAAGTGTGGATTCTTTGATCCTTCTTAGAAGGAGGAACAAAATACCCATGGCTCACAGCTAACCAATGGACTGGGCATAGGGTCCCCAATGGAGGAGCTAGAGAAAGGACCCAAGGAGCCGAAGAGGTTTGCAACCCCATAGGAGGAACAATAATATGTACCAATTAGTACCCCCAGAGCTCCCCAGGACTAAACCACCAACCACAGAGTACACGTAGAGGGACCCATGGCTCCAGCCATATACCTTTTCAGACATCAATGAGAGGAGAGGTCATTGGTCCTGTGAAGGCTCGATGCTCCAGTGTAGGGGAATGCCAGGTCATGAAAGTGGAGAGGGGGAATGGGATAGGGGGTTTTTGGAGGGGTAACAAGGAAAGGGGATACCATTTGAAATGTAAATAAAGCAAATATCTAATAAAATAAAAAGTAAACAAGAAAAAGAAAAAAAAAAAAGAAGTTCTGAGAGGTGATTCGACTAGCCTTGGAGAAAGACTAATGTGTTTCTGGTGTGTGTGTGTGTGTGTGTGTGTGTGTGTGTGTGTGTGTGTGTTATGAGCCTGGAATGAAATGCCACCCAGAATCCCTACTGCACTGAGACCCAAGTCATTTCCAGAGGAAAGTACTGTTCCTGAAGACAATGTGACTGGAAGCAAGTAGCCAAGAGCAGGTCTTTTCCTTTCCTGGTCCTGTCTCCAGTGCCCCATCACTGGTACCTCACGCCAAGGGAGCAGACGTGAGGCGTGCAGTGTCAAGTGGAACCAGAAGGACGAATGCAGGCTGAGAGCCACAGCCTAGCGGCACAGTGGGGAAGGAAGGGAGGCCCTGGATGGTGTGCTCATGCTGGGATAGGGCGGGAGAAAGGCATCATGGGATGTTGGAAAAGGCACTTAGGCTTGAGTTTCTTATAGAGCAGGGGAAAGGTGTGATCTGGCTCATGATTATATGACAAAGTTCTGGGCTAGAAATCCCGAGAGATGTTTGAAATCATGGGCAGCACCAAAACCTAAACATGGTGGTTTTTCTTTTTCTTCTATTCACACATGTGGCAAAGTTCCAGTCATGAGGAAGGAACCATAGGAAACTGTTATTAACAGGAAGTTTGAACAATGCCATACAAAAACGAAAGGTATGGGGATATAGTTTCTTTGGGGGATTTGGTTTTTATGGTGGAAAGGCCTGGTGAGGACTGTAAGGTAAATTTAATGCCCCTCCCACCTCACATAGCATTCTGTGTGTTGACATGCACAGTTTCCTCTGTCAGCTTTCTCTGGAAAAAAATACACTCCATACAAACTTGCATTTGCTGAGCTCAGAGATCGGCATATAATAAAGCACAAATAGATGTTAAGCAGCTATATTTGTATGATGCGTTATGAAACATAAAATCCCTGTGACATAAGCCATGCTGTGTTTCAGTCTGGGTAGGAATAATCTTCCTACAGTTCATGTGTGCTCAGCACTGACACTGCAGATTGGTTGCACGGAGGCCGTTGGCATCACCGATTGGCTAAGCTGCATCGCCATGCAGGTTTCAGCATGTCATGTAGCAATCGGTTCTTGCTGGTCACCTTTTTGTGTACTAAACCATCAAATATCTGTGATTTATAAAATATAATATAGACGAGTTCCTTTTCCCTCATGGTACCTGTTGGTGGCTGTGGGTCATTGGCCTTGCTGCCCCATTTTAGCTCTGGGCTAGGGCGGAGATCAGCCTTTGGCGTTCTTTACACACAGAGTTCTAGGTCTGCAAAGGATCTACGAAGGACAGATTCATTCTCGTGACACTAAGAACAAGACTGCAGCAGCCAGGGCTCTCCAAAGTCTAATCCACCCATGATAAATAGTGGGGCTTCCTAAAAATCAATGTAAAATAAAACATAACCAACATATGGCCAGCAATCACACTACTGGATATACAGCCAATAGCAATGAAATGGGCATGTTGGAGAGATGTCTGTACCCCCACATTAAGTAAAACAAAGAAATGGAAACAGTACACACTCAACAGCTGGGGACCCACCCAAACCAAACCACACCACAAAAGGTCACCCCCAAACCTGCCCCTGAGTTATCAGATGTCCCACTGGACAAAGCAGTTCCAAGAGCAGGGAAGTCCACGCCTTTGACTGGGGGTGTCAGCCAGTGGGTGCTTGACCGCAGGCACAGCGTCCGCTAGCGTGCCTGACGGTGGACGTGCTCACCTCCTTAATGCTGCTCACTGTGCTCCTGAACAGTCTGGGTACTCCTGAGCAAGAGCTTGTACGTTCAATGAAATTGATAATTAGCTAACTTTAAGAAAAGGAGGTTCTTAGATAAAGTGGGTGGGTCTCACCAAATCAGTCGAAGGTTTTAGGAATAAAATTGAAGTCTCCTGTAGAAGGTGAATTCTGTCCTAGGACTATAACAGAAATCCTGCCTCGGTTCCTGGCTTTTCAGCCTGCCCAATACAATGTGGGCTTCCCAGTCTCCTCTCTCTCCTCTCTCTCTTTCTCTCTCTCTCTCTCTCTCTAACATTATATATATTTATATATATATAAAACATCTAACATTTTATATATATATAATGTTAATATATATAAAATATCTAACATTATATATATATATAATCTAACATTTTATATATATATAATGTTAAGTCAAGGTAGGCAGATCTATTACCTCAACCATTTATCCCTGTTCATTGTAAAAACATTCAAACTCTTTATAAATAGCTTTAAACCATACAGTATTACTGTCATCTATTATTATGTATTATAATAGCATTTCTACTATCTATCTATATACAACAGAACACCAGAAATTATTGTTTTCTAGCTGAAATGAACTTACCAGCCTCCTCCCATTGTTATGTTTGCATTATTCTTAGGCCTGAGTAGCTAGTATTCCATTTTGTGTTTACATTTATCAAACATTTTTAGGTTCCATTTCAGTGAGATAAAGTATTTGTTGCCCTCCTTTTCTTGGATATTTTTCCAAAGAAATAATTTCCATTAGTTGGTCAGAAAGATGTCATCCTTTTATATCATCATTGAGTAATATCCCACTGTGCACATCTACCACAATCTCACTCACCACCAGCTGTTGAGTGTGTACTGTTTCCATTTCTTTGTTTTATTTCATGTGGGGGTACAGACATCTCTCCAACATGCCCGTTTCATTGCTATTGGCTGTACACACAGTGGCGTGATTGCTGGCCATATGTTGGTTATGCTTTATTTTACATTAATTTTTAGGAAGGCCCACTATTCATCATGGATGGGTTGGACTTTGGAGAGCCCTGGCTGCTGCAGTCTTGTTTATGGTGTGCTGATTCTCCTGTGTTCTGATTTCCAGCATAAAGCAGAGGCGAAGTATAATGAAGATTACCTCCCTTGTAGCAGTAACACTTATCTTTAGAGGACATCACTTTGGTTTTAACAGATTTAGAGGAAGTTGGCCAGATCTCCAGCCAGACTCCCCGTAATGACAGCAGAGCATAGAGCCAAGTAATTAGCAAATGGAAGAACTAAGTGAAAAAAAGCCACACGGCCTGAGCTGCATTCTAGTCGTGGTGGGGACATGAAAGGAACGAAGATCCAAGAACTGAAACTCTCGTAGAGTTCAGAGAATACTGCCGTGCCTGGTGTTTGTGAAACTGGACTCAGTCTTCATGCTACAAAATAAACAGCTGTGCAAATAACCCTGCTAAAATCCGAGTTAAGAGTTAACGTATTAATTTTGACATATTTGGTATTTCAAGGCCTCTATCCTCTTTATTTACCTTTCTTGGCACTTGGGACAGTGTTTAAAGGGTAGGCTCTGGAGATATGTTTCTGCATTCCACCATTTTGTTTCTATTGCTGGGACCAGCTCCAGGGCTGTGCTGACCAAATGCTGTTGTCTTCATCGGCATTCCTAGCCTTAACACTCTTCTAATAATAGTCAGTGAGCCTTGTTTTGCAAGATCTTTTCAGAAAGCTGTAGGTAATCAGCGCATGGAAGGGACATGGCCATCTCCCTCATAGAGTGCACACCCAAGCAGAAGCGTTTGAAAAAAGCTTATTACAGACCCGAATTGTTGTTTAGGTCCAACTGTGGCAAGTACTTAGAGAGCTAGGAGTGCCGTGAGGGCGCCCAGAGAGAGCCTGCGCAGTCTGCAGGAGTGAGCAGGGAGCTGTGGGCCCACTCCCCTCAGAACTGAAGACATCTGAGACAGAACAAGATGGGCTTTAATTGTTGTTGTTGTCAAGGTCTCACTAGGAGGGCCTTGCAATTCTCCTGCCTCAGTCTTCTGAGGGCTGGTGACTGAAAAGTGCTGACTGCTTGTTCTGACCGCAGGAACTCAGCTGAACTCACCTGCCTTCAACTGAACTGCACCGAATTGGCCTCAACTGAATTCCACGGCAATGCCTCAACTCAATTGACCTGCACACATTGAAAATACCTTCCCCTTCTGACTTCTCCCCTTCTGACTCCTCCCCTCTTGACTCCTCCCCTTCCAACTCCTCCCCTCCTGACTCCTCCCCTTCTGACTCCTCCCCTCCTGACTCACCCTGCTCTGCTCTTTTTTTTTTTTTTTTTGTGAGGTCATCTTTTGATTTTTTTTTTAATTTTTATTTTCTATATTCTGTTTACATTCCAAAGGCTTTCCCCTTTCCCAGTTCCCACCCACCATAGTTCCCATAGTTCCTCTCCCCCCCATCTGTTCCCCAATAATTCCCCCTCCCCCCTCGGTTTCTTTACTAAACTGGATGCAATCTTTACAGGCCCAGGGTCCTCTCCTTTCTTCTTCTTGGGAATCATTTGACTTGCTATTTGTGTCTTGAGTATTTAGGGCTTCTGGGCTCATTAATATCCACTTATCAGTGATTGCATTTCATGTGCATTCTTTTGTGATTGGGTTAATTCACTCAGGATGATATTTTCTAGGTTTAACCATTTACCTACAAATTGCATGAATTCATTATTTTTAATTGCTGAGTAGTATTCCATTGTATAAATATACCACATTTTCTGTATCCATCCCTCCTTTGAGGGATATTTGGGCTCCTTCCAATTTCTGGCTATTATAAACAAGGCTGCCATAAACATAGTGGAGCATGTGTCCCTATTGCATGCAGGGGAATCCTCTGGGTATATGCCCAGGAGTGGTATGCCAAGGTCCTCTGGAAGTGACATGCCCAATTTTCTGAGGAACCGCCACACTGATTTCCAGAGCAGTTTTACCATTTTGCAATCCCACCAACAGTGGAGGAGTGTTCCTCTTTCTCCACATCCTCGCCAGCATTTGTTGTCTCTTGAGTTTTTAATCTTAGCCATTCTGACTGGTGTGAGGTGGAATCTCAGGGTTGTTTTGATTTGCATTTCCCTGATGACCTCTCTTTCCTGTCTGTCCTCATGATGGCTGGGCATATCCTATCTCTGACTCATTCTGTCAAATCTTTCTCTGATTTGTCACGTTGTCCGTCCCTCAATTAGATGTCACTTGCAAACATGACTGCTTCCGTTTACAAACTGAGTTTACCTTCATTGTTTGGGATTCACAGTGTACACTAAGGGCGTTCTGTATTCCAGTCGGAAGGGTTAAAGGTCATCCCAGCTGAGTCAGATGGACCAGGAGCGGCTTCGGATGTGATTCCGTGCCTGAGCTGCTATGTTGCTGGATTAAAATTGCTCTACACTGTGTAGACCAGGCTGGTCCCAAACACACAGACTCTCAAGCCTCTGCCTCGCAAGTGCTGGGTCGAAAGGTATGTTACACCACACCCAGCAAATTTGCTTTGAGGCAGCAAAATGTCCTGTTGTTGGGGCTCAGAGCGTAGACTGGAAGGGTATGTCCTGAGGAGAGTACCGTTAAATACACTGAGTATCTAACTGTGTCTACCTCAGACTCCAGAGAGGAGACATTGAAGGATGGTGAGCAGGGGTGGGAAGTGTGTGTGTCTGTGTGTGTGTGTGTGTGTGTGTGTATGTGTGTCTACATGAAGATATCTCTCTATAGAGATAATCTTTCCTTTTTGTTCCTTTTGACCCATTTCCTATCCCTCTTTGGTGATAAAAAACAATGGTCAAGTTCATAATTTATATAAATAAAGAAAATACCACTAATTACAAACAAAAACATTTACTAAAGAAATGCTATAAATAATTTTTAAAAGTACGGTAAAATGAGAAAAGATTTTCCAGGTTGATGGTACCATTTTAACTGGTAAAAATATAACATTTTTACTAAACTATAACTGAATAATAAAATGGAATGTTTTAAAGTTACATATTGGGAAATGATCGCTGCAATGCGGTTCATCAACATGTCCCGATTGTGTAAGGATTCTTGGTTTCTTCAATACTTTCACTTCCATAAATATAATACAGCAGCATATTATACAGTCTTTGTGATGGATGGTCACATCATACATAGTTACAGCTAATCAAAATCCATTACATATATATTTACTTTCTTTAAATGCTTTCATATTTCATCACAAATGGCTGATTGAACATTCTCACATCCATTATAGTATTATATTTCCATTCATTTACTATAAAGATTTCTCGAACAGCTACAGTGCAATAGTAGCAACTGCGCATTATAAACATTTCACCATCTCTCTGTGTCAATATATTTCTCATTTGCTTGCCAAGAGTTATGAAGGGCTTATTAAAGTACTTTATTAAAATATTATAGGGCATATCTGAAATACTATGTTCTTGCCTGGAAGTTGCTGATACTTTAATCTGCATTATCTAGTCTTCATAATTCATTATAGGCAATGAATATTGCCCTGTCATTGGACTGGAGGGTGAGTTGTTTCCAGGAAAAACTTATTATTCAGAGTGAGGTGTTCTAGGATGGGAAGGAGCCAGTGTTCTTTCCTACTTAGAAACTCACAGACTCAGGGACCCTTCAGCCTCATTTTGCCCAATTTTAACTATATATTTTCCATATTGTAAGACTGTCTTTTGTCAAGGCAGATATCATCCTCTGAAGCATTTCCAGTCATTGGCTTACATCATTCTGCTGTGAGTTGAGAGAAAGATGCACCCACTGGAGCGAGCAAGAACTCCCTGACAAAGAGTGTTGCAATCATTTAATGCAGCGATTAGAAATTGTTATAACAATGTCTTTAATGGTAGACATCAGCAGTAGATACAGCTCTCTTTCCTCATAGCAAGGATTCAAGGGAGAAATGAAGCCCTACCTCTCAGGGAGTTGTTATATGTTTGTGATTACTGGGACTATAATGTCTCTAGGCACATCTAGAATGTCGTGCTGGAGATGAGGAAATGGAAGAGAAATCTCTTGGCCTGAGTCATTCTGTGTAGGAACCAAGCTGGGTCTGCCCGGGTTGGCATCGGCTCTGTCACCGTCACCATTGTAAGAGACAAGCTTTATTCTCTTACACAGTCTTAAGACTGAGCACGCCGCTAGTCTCCTGAACTCATTATAAAGTTGTGCTGCCACCTTTGTCTGCCTTATCTTTCTAAATCGATAGTTTTCAGAGCAGGCTGCGAATGTAGTATGTGTGCTTAGTAATACATAGTGAAGAAACCAAGTCTTAAGTACATGCATATCTGATGGGGAAGTATTTATATATGTGGTTTTCTTATGCTATAACCACTTATCTTAATTCTAAGTTCAAATTTATTTCTAATGAGCAACTAAATGAAGGACTTTACTGCAATTAGTGAAATTTTTTCAGAAATCAAACCTGTCTTTATTTACTTATAAAAAGAGATGAAGAGTTACACACAATCCTGAGAAAAATCTGATGTCATGGGAGAATGCAGCCACCTC
The DNA here is from genome assembly GCA_964023405.1 of Apodemus agrarius. NCBI lineage: Eukaryota > Metazoa > Chordata > Mammalia > Rodentia > Muridae > Apodemus > Apodemus agrarius. Next base: position 49,993,707 of record OZ030025.1, read on the forward strand.
TTCTGAGAAGGACAATGAAGGGACCATTTTGTCGATGTTTAAACAGATTCTCAACTTTATAGGGCCTGGAAATAGTAGTGGACCTCCAATTAAAAGTCATCTTAACCTCTATTGGCTGTAATGGCTTCTGTCTTCTGGATGTTGGTATCATTTCTTTATACCATATGGGACTTATTACCCTGAGGAAAGTTAATAAGCCCTGTTCCAGACCGGCTTTGCTGTGAAGGCTTGTTAAAGTCTAAGACAAATAGGAAGTAGATTGAGCTAATAAAAAGATACCTTAACAGTTAAAAAATCTTGATGAACAACTTGAAAAGGCAATTGGCAATAACATTAAAGAGCAACTTTAAGCATTGACTGTAGAACTCATAACGATCTTGATTTTAAATATAGAAGCTGTTTGCCCTGATGATTTGCACATGCTTCCACTTTATTTGAATTAGCTCCATGATTAACGATTAACTAGTTGGGACAGGATTCGTGGTACCCATCGGTTAAGAAACTGCTTGTCAGTCAGCACCCAGTCTGGGTAATTAACTTCCTAAGACACTGCTATTGGGTGAAAAATAGACCCGATAAATTTATACCATGTCACACAGCCTGACAGACAGAAGCTCACCCATCCTCTGGTTTCAAACATGATACAAGAAGGAGGTAGAGTTTCTTGACAAATATAACCCCAAACTGACATTTACATAAGAGCAATTCACTTTATAGCAGTGATGACTCACTTGGAAAAAGAATGTATTCTAACAAACTTAGAAAGTATTTTGAGCAGACTAGGGCTGCAGACTCAGGTAATTTGACATTACTTGCAGGGCCTCTTGGGAAAGTGAAATCTAAGGCACAGGAAGCCTAGGAACTTCCAGTGGCTCTTGGTGGCTGCCTGGGGAGCTGAGAGAGGAGAAATGTCATTTCTCCAATTCATAATGTGTTGCTTGGCACAGATAGCATGATAGGAATGTGAGGAAACTGGGAAAAGTTCTTTACTTTTTTATTTGAGCCAAAATAAAGAAGATCTTATGATTTTATTTAAAGGTTAACAAAAGTAAACACAGCAAAAATCCCATACCCATCTCTTCTCGGAGTGACAAATTCTTAAAATTGAAATAATTAAATCACAATTATGTTCCTCTTAATAATGCTGTTAATCTACTTGTGTGGAAATTAAGTCTGTTCATTTTCTTGTTGGAGTAGATTTATTTACTCTCATGTGTATGTGTGTTTGACCTGCATGTATTTATGTGTACGGTGTGCATATCTGGTACTCACTGAGACAGCAGAGGTCATGGTGATTGCATGCCCTGAAGCTGGAGTAAGCTGTGTTTTGGGTGCTGGGAGCTGACTCCAGGCTCTGCAAGAGCAGCAGATATTCCTAATTGCTGAGTCATCTCTCTGACTCTCCTATGGCTGTTTCTTGAACTACTATATTTTCCTCTGCATAGATAGTGACGGCCAAAGTTTGATGTTGCCAAGGATTCAGCAGTGAGATAGCGTTGGGATGTCATATACTGTTCAGTCTTTCTCATCTTTGTAATACTGTCAATAGCACCTGCCCAATTTTTCCTCTGAGGCTGGTGTGTCAGTTGAGTTGAGGTCTGTACAGAGAATTGGAGATCAATGATGAACTGGAGAATTCTAATCAGAATTTCGGCTGAGCATGATTTTTGTCTAAAGAAATTTCTCTGTGCATTTTCCCAACCTGTTTTTCCTTTCTCTCCCCCTCTCCCTCTCCCTCTCCCTCTCCCTCTCCCTCTCCCTCTCCCTCTCCCTCTCCCTCTCCCTCTCCCTCTCCCTCTCCCTCTCCCTCTCCCTCTCCCTCTCCCTCTCCCTCTCCCTCTCCCTCTCCCTCTCCCTCTCCCTCTCCCTCTCCCTCTCCCTCTCCCTCTCCCTCCCCTCTCCCTCTCCCTCCCTCCCTCTTTCTCTCTCTTTCCCTCCCTCCCTTCCTCCTCCTCCCTTCCCCCCTCCCCCTCCTCCTCTCCCTCTCCCTCTCTTTCTCTCTCTTTCTCTCATCATGCCTGCCAAATACTACCTCAAAGAAGGACTTAGCAATTACAAAATCTGAGAGTCTAAATGATTGCATGTCCATGCCATGGTCTACATAGTCTTCCCTGTTCTATGGTATTTTTATTTTTGTTGTTGTTTATCCTTTACTCTAAAGCATGTTTAAGGTGTACTTACAAACAGAAAAACATCAATAGTCCAATTTTCTTTGAGAGGTGGCTGGTGATATGCTGCTTGTAGTGAAAGGCAGGTGTGTTCCGACTCTGAGACCAGTTCCCCAGGACAAGTTCACACTCATTACAAATAACGACAGTCAGGAGGCAAGGAGAACTCCCATCTCCAAATCTTGGCACTCTAAAATGCAACCCTTGTGACAACAGGCTTTGTGTAGAAGAAGGGACCTGGCCACTCTTCACCCTGCTTTCTTCCCTTGTTCCTGAGTCATTTCTAGGACAGTGGCAGGAGTAGCAAGCTGGCAGAGGTGCCACGACTCACATTTACTATTCTAACAGATCTGTCAGACACTCCAGTTTCACAGACCAGCGAGTGAGATGAAAAGACTTACCAAAAACTATGTAGCTGGCAAGCAGAGATGGCAGGGGTTCGGGGCCAGGCTGGTCTCATGCCAGAAAGCCAGACAACTCCAAGCTCTGTGCATCATCAGCCCTTGAAAGCTGTTAGTGCTGTTTTATTTATAGTCCAAGATACTAACGTCTGTGCAACTTGTGGGGTCCAAGTTCTATGCATCACTTCAGATTTATTCCCTTTTGTTTTTCCTACAGGAATAACTAGAATGGCGGGGAGGGAGGATGGGGGGGAGAAGGAAGGAGGGGAAAGGGAAAACCCAGTAAGAGGGGTTAGTTTTTGAGGGTTTCAATCCTTATTTATCAACAAGACGATTATACTCTTTTGTTTCAAAAAAAATTGTCCTTCCTCCTTCTGTAACCAATCTGTTTATCATGTTTTGGTGTCTGACTTTTGGCACATTTCCCAGAAACTTTAAGGCCACTCTTAACAGTCACTAACGAGTCAGTGTGCAGACGTAGCCCATTCTTATTCATGAGCAGTATTACATAGAGTTAAACTTTTGGAAACTGTACCAAACACATCGGGTTGGGCATGAAAGTAGCTGAATTTCCATTTCGTTTGCTTCTTGCTGAGCCTTCAAATTATAAAGTGAAGCAAAGCCAAAAGATTAATACAATGAAAACAAAGATTGGGAAATTAAACGACACGATGCAATTTTCCGCCTCATCGGGCTGGCACCAATCATATGCAGAGGAGAGGCTGCTTAGCTTGGCGAGCTGCTGTATAAATGCAGGACTATCAGTCTCCTTCTCCAGGGAGACCATTTTCTTGAATCATACAGCCATTGACTCTTCCAATTACCAGAGCCCCCATGCGCAGTTTGGCTTTATCTGTTTTTTTAACTCGATGCTCGACTCTGCACAGCGTTATTATTAGCATTTACACAGGTACATGCCTTTACTGGATCTGAAATATTTCAGTGATAGCTTTAGGGCATACATAAAATCCTGGCGCCCGCTGCCATGTTCATAATTAAATAACAATAATATTCTAGAAAATGGGTCTTTATGGGTGGTTGAAGGCCACAGGGGGTTACCTTTAAATCCTACCTCTCAGAAGTGCTTTAGCTCACGGTTGAGGTTGATGCCTGCCTTTGCGCTTCTATTGACAGGCCGCCCGTCACGCCCACCACGTATCACTGCTGGCCACTGTCAAGACTCATTCAGAAGTGATTTGGGTGATAAGGCGCAGCTTTAAGCCACTCCTAATGCTATTTGAAATTACTTCTCTCACAGTCGTAGTGAGAGGCTGTCATGTCTGCACTACCCGCATTTTCTAGGTAAGTCTGAAGTCCTCTGGAGGATTAAATTGTGCATTAACTTTCAATCGTCCCTCTAAATCTTCTAGACAACCTAACGCAGTCCATACCAATGGCTCTCCTGTGGAGTGTGGAGCTCCATGCTGGAGCTGAGGTTGCAGGGCGCAGATGCGCTGGGCCTTCAGAACCGGTGGGAAGACGCTTCTTTCTGATATCTCTTCTGGGTCATTTGCAGACTCTGGTTATCTAGTTAAACAGTTTTTTTGTAACTGTAACAAGTACATAGAGTGTTTGTTTGGGGCACTGGGCTCACTTTTGTTGGGGGAGGGCATTTAGCCCCAACTGAGCAGACTTATCATTGCTTGTTTGTTTGTTTGTTTTGAGATGGGGTTTCTCTGTGTAACAGTTCTAGCTGTCCTGGAACCTGCTTTGTAAAACAGACTGTTCTTGAATTCGCAAATGCTGGGATTAAAGGCGTGCACCATCATGACCAGTCCAGACTTTTATCGCATGGTGGCAGGAAGTGTGCCACGGCCAGGATGTAAGGTGTAGCAAACTGGCCATCTCAAGGCTGTGAGCAGACAAGAGAGAGTCCTGCCATCCTTGTCTAAGGCACACTCCTGATGACATACCCCACCCCATAAGTCTAACTTCTTAAAGATCCCATGACCTCTCAATAGCAGTCTAGTGAGTCTTTGAAGAGCATTCCAGGTTCAAGCTTCAGACATCACTCATGCACCGCCCCCAGGACTCAAAGCCTTCAAGAGGATGCTTCTTTATTGCTTTGAAGACAAATGTTCTCTAAGGAGAATATATGTGTGCCTTCATTTGCTTTTGTTCATTATGGAATAATTAATGTTAAAGTGTGCAGAGTACACATTTGCTGCGGAGGCTGTGATCAGCTCCTTATTTGACGAGGGGACTCCATCCCCCATGTTAGTCTGCTCCTCAGTTTTCTACAGAAGCTTTGGTTTAGAGACCCGGTTTCAGGATCTAGCATAGCGCTTGCCTATCAACCCTGGAGACCAAGTCAGGAGAACTGCCGGTTGGAGAAAAGATTAAGATGTGTAGGGACTGTGGGCAGGGCAGAGACTGAGATTACGGGAAGGCAGAGACCAGGATGTAAAGTGATTAAGTAAATAGATTAATGGAGGAAAATATAAGATAGATAGCAAGTTCCCACAGGCAGCTATGTAATGAGAGCCTGTGTTAGATGTTGTTTTTCTTTTCGAAGGTTGGTCCTGTATCTCTGAAGATAATTTCTCATTTAACAATCAAAATGCTTAGAAGAAGTGTAAAGTCTTTCAAATACGATGGATTAAAGTCAAAGTTGCTCCACTGCATCACCACAGACATGGGAAGGGCGGGGAGTGGCTCGTGCTGAGAAGAACGGAGGGGAGACACAGACCCCGAGAGCTGTCGTTCCTTTTTGCTATCTCTCTTAAAGGTAGATGCTTGAATTCTAGTACAATTTGTTTAGGATTCATATCATTAAAACAACAACAGCAACGAAACAACACCAAGCCTTGTTTGTCTTTTGGGGTTGCTTGCTAATTTGTATTTTGCATGCGTCCAAAATATGCGTCAGGGTGGAAGTGACCAAAACCAGGATATGACCAGCAGAATCTGGGTCTATGAGGTGCTAAACACAATGCCATGCCTAGAAAAGGACCAGCCGGACCACTACACACCACACTCTGTCTCTTCCTGTCTCTTCTTAGTGGGAATAAAATAAACCGCAGACATCTCAGAAAGAGAACACTGCACATTTTTAACAAATTTGTGAAATGGGTTAAGGACTGACACTATTCCACTTGAGTGCATGCACTGAGGTGTGTGAGTCAGGCTATTTGTGGGCACAGAGGCAGCACGATTGCTTTTTGCCTTATTACCACAATAAAAGCTTCAGTTTCTCACCACCTTTTTCAAGACAGCAAGATGTGGTTAAGTCTGTGCTCTGACTGCTCTGATCTGACGCCAGCCCCCACCATTTAGAATTAGCAGTCCTGATGCATTACTCCACTCTGTGCCTCCGTTTCTGTGGCCCTGAGATGGCCACAAGAGTGAGGCCTTTATTCTGAAGCTGTCGTAAGCACAGATTGAGTCAATACATATAAAAATGCTTAGAATAGATCTGTCTTTCTTTTGAGGTATTTTTCCTTAAAATTTCTTAAGTAATAAAATAGTTCACGGAAAAAAAAAATCTAAAAACCATGACACCCCACCCCCACCCCCATTAGAAACAGGTTTTCTGGCACATGAATGAGCCTTTCAATTTTCTCTATATGTTAGAAATTCTTGATGTTTTCATTATTTTGGTGGAAGAAAAAGAAAAAGAATGAAACGTGGAAACAGAACTGGCAGATTAAATGGAAGTCTTCTCAGGAGAAGGAAAACCACTACAGCTTGTCTTCATGTAGTTGATGGTCGCCGAGCTTAATTACACAATGTATTTTTGGCTCCATCATCATCATTGGTTTCATTAAAGAGACACATAGTCTTTGATGGACATAAAGGACCAAAGAACCTATAAGATTTCAGAAATATAAATGTTTCCACAGGATGCACGTTTTTTTTCTCATAAAAAAGCAATTATATCTGGAAGAGAAAGAAAACAGGCACCATTCTCTAACCTCTTAGAGCATATCTAATGGTGTCCTGTGGCTGTTACTAAAAAGGTTTTGTATGGAGCTGATGGCAGAAATTGCTGGAAATCCCTTGGCTCCGTCTGAAGTTCTGCTAAGTCATTTGCCCCTGGAGCCTATAACCTGGTGTGGTCATGTCTACTCTCAGCCGTGCGTGAGTGACTTCTGTTGAGATGTGTGTGTGTGTGTGTGTGTGTGTGTGCGCGTGTGTGTGATAATGTGTGGATTTTTACATTTCTATGACAGTAGTGAAGTTTGCAGAACTGTTCTCTTTGAAAATGTAGAGGGTAGAACTATGAGTAGCTATGGGTAGAACATAAAACTTGTAGGAGTAATTTTTATGTAAATGAGAATATGTTTTGAGAACACCTTTGCAAAAGACACCAGTAAAGTCAACACTTGCTTTGGGTATATGAATGTAAGTGGTATTTCAAGAGAGATAGCTTCTTTCACTTAATCTATTATCAATGACTTTCTTTTTTTTTATTGGATATATTCTATATTTACAATTCATTTCCCTTTTTCTGGTTCCCCACCCCCCAAAGGTCCCACATGCCCTTTTCTCTCCCCCTGCTCCCTCATCCACCCCTTCCCACTTCCCTGTTCTTGTATTCCCCTACACTGATGCTTTGATCCTTTCCAGCACCAGTGTCCACTCCTTTCTTCTTGTCAGACATCATTTGGTATGTGAATTGTGTCTTTGGTGTCCCAAGATTCTAGGCTAATATCCACTTATCAGTGACTGCATACCATGGATATTCTTTTGAGACTGGGTTACCTCACTTAGTATGATGTTCTCCAGCTCCATCCATTTCTCTAAGAATTTCATGAATTCATTGTTTCTAATGGCTGAATAGCACTCCATTGTGTATATATACCACATATATACCTCATAAAATTACAAAGTTTCTGTAAGGCAAAGACACTGTCAAAAGGACAAATCGGCAACCAACAAATTGGGAAAAGATCTTCACCAACTCCACATCCGACAGAGGGCTAATATCCAATGTATACAAAGAACTCAAGAAGTTAGACCCCAGAAAACCAAATAACCCTATCAAAAAATGGGGTACAGAGCTAAACAAAGACTCTTCACCTGAAGAAATTCGGATGGCTGAGAAACACCTTAAAAAATATTCAACATCATTAGTCATTAGAGAAATGCAAATCAAAACAACCCTGAGATTTCACCTCACACCAGTCAGAATGGCTAAGATTAAAAACTCAGAAGACATCAAGTGTTGGCGAGGATGTGGAGAAAGAGGAACACTCCTCCACTGCTGGTGGGACTGCAAGCTGGTACAACCACTCTGGAAATCAGTCTGGCGGTTCCTCAGAAAACTGGATGTGATACTTCCAGAGGACCCTGCCATACCACTCCTGGGCATATACCCAGAAGATTCCCCAGCATGCAATAAGGATACATGCTCCACTATGTTCATAGCAGCCTTATTTATAATAGCCAGAAGCTGGAAAGAACCCAGATGTCCCTCAACAGAGGAATGGATACAAAAATGTGGTGTATCAATGACTTTCTAAGTGCAGTAGTCTTCAAGTCTGTAACTCTGGGAATCCCAAGGTCTGACTAACACAAGGGTATTAGACAGTTTATGTAAAGCTTAGGTTTTTCCATCAGGCAGACCATCAGTCACTGAAGGGTTAAAGATGCGCGTAGGACAAGGAAGAGGGGTCTTTCGAGGCCATCTCCTCCCCTCTCCGCATTCCTGCCTGGCAGGCTGAGTCACACCAGTCTTTATTAAATGATGCATAATTTGGTGATAAATTGGTTTAGCTCTGCCTGTTATAAGGCAGGCCTGAGGTTTCACAGGGGTCAGGGTAGAGGCACTGTGGCTGTTTCATGTCATTAGTGTTCAGCCCGCTGCCATGTGTAACCACCGCAGCACATGTCTTTCATTAGCCGCCACAATGCACGCTTTGTGTGTGACCACCCTTAGATGGTAAAAGCTGATTTAGAGCTTTCCCACCTTGCTTTTACGCCAACAATTCCATCAGACCCACATGTGTGTGCAACGCTAGGCTTCTGTCCTGGCATCAGGCTTATTTTCCATTTGTATCATGTCCTGCCCCGCCTATCCAGGTTAGAGGGTCTCTCTGAAGTTAATGGTGCTGAGTGCTGGGTAAAATCCTTCCTCCCTACTGGACCTCAGAAAGCTCTTATATTCCTACTTCCTTTATAAAGCTTTCTTTTTCCAAGTGGAAGACAGTGAGTTGATACAAAACTCTGCCATGGCCTTGTCCAAATGTTACTGTGTGCACCAGGAGTCACCTCCATGTTAATCAGGTCGCTGAGGGCACACCTAGAAGCTAACCCTGTTAAACTTATTTTGTGGTTTGACTACAGTAGCAAGGATACAGGCATTAGATAACATGGGTTGGGATCACGTTTTCTGTCTTAGTGTCTGCACCTTCTTCTTAAACATGTCTTTCAGAGAGGATTAGATTTACTTGGAAACAAAGTAGTGTAAATGCCTTTGGGAGGCAGCTGGGAATATGGCTTTGAGTTTGGAACCATGAGGTCACATCTGGCCTCCATTATTCCTTTGATGTGAAATATTCTCTGTTTTCACAGTTTAAAGGCACATTGCATCATCCTTTCTCCCAGTGTTGGAGTGTTAGAGGAGGCCCTGTATATAAATGTGGTTCTTGGCCCACTGTTGGCACTCTTCATTCATTCATTCATTCATTCATCCATTCATTCATCCATCCATCTATTTTTGGAGATCTTGTGTCTAGTATTCTAAGCATAGAGGATGAAAGAGAGAAATAGGAATTGCTCTAGTGGTGTGAGGTGTTGTGAGGTGGTGTGAGGTAGTGTGAGGAGGTGTGAGGTGGTGTGAGGTGGTGTGAGGTGGTGTGAGGTGGTGTGAGGAGGTGTGAGGTGGTGTGAGGTGGTGTGAGGTGGTGTGAGGTGGTGTGAGGTGGTGTGAGGTGGTGTGAGGTGGTGTGAGGAGGTGTGAGGTGGTGTGAGGGGGCATGAGGTGGTGTGAGGGGGTGTGAGGAGGTGTGAGGTGGTGTGAGGTGGTGTGAGGTGGTGTGAGGTGGTGTGAGGTGGTGTGAGGAGGTGTGAGGTTGTGTGAGGGGGTGTGAGGAGGTGTGAGGTGGTATGAGGGGTGTGAGGTGGTGTGAGGTGGTGTGAGGAGGTGTGAGGTGGTGTGAGGAGGTGTGAGGTGGTGTGAGGTGGTGTGAGGAAGCACACTGAGCAAGGGTGTTACAGTGGAGATCAGGCAAGCTAAGGGCAACGCGACAAAGCACAACTGAAGGCGGCCTGTAAAGAGGGGGCATGAGGTGGTGTGAGGTGGTGTGAGGAGGTGTGAGGTGGTGTGAGGTGGTGTGAGAAGGTGTGAGGTGGTGTGAGGTAGAAGCACACTGAGCAAGGGCGTTACAGTGGAGATCAGGCAAGCTAAGGGCAACGCGACAAAGCACAACTGAAGGCGGCCTGTAAAGTTCAGAGAAGCTTTGGTGTCTGAAGACGGTTCCTGATTATTGGGAGAATCCAGGAGAGAAACGATACTCCTTGCTTGGAACGAGGCAGTGGCATGCTGGTGATGCAAAGATACAGGATTCTGTGCACATTCCAAGTAAAACACAAGAAGACTATTCTAGAAGAAATGGAACCCAGAGGCTCAGAGGTAGGTGAGCAAGTAAACTGTGTGCATGTTTGTGAAGAGAGCATTCTAGAAATGAGAGTCTGGATGCGTGCCTGGCCTGAGTGGTGGCACCACAGTCGATGACGACCAGGAGCCATGTCATGTAAGCACACTCGCTCATAGTGACCATGCCACTGTCACTATGAACTGGAGAGTCACTGGAAGGTTTTGGTCACAGGAGCAAATGATCTTATTTAGTGTCTTACATCAACTCTTCCTAGAAATAGACTCCGAGATGTACAGTCACACGGAGCATCTTGTCTTGGTCATGCTTTCCATTGAAGGGCCTCTGAGGGACAGTCAGCAGACATGGGCGGAGGGAGAAGCTGGATTGAGCACATTTGCAACAGGGGCCTCAGCCATTCAACAGCAAATCCCAAATGAAGGCAAAGGGGCTGAGCTTTGGCATGTTCACATCATCCAGGGGGAGGAACACACTCTAGGAGAGGGTTCTCTTCGAGGGGAAACCCCAGAGGGAGATTCAAATGTAAAGCACCGCCACTCAGCCTTGTATCTTCTGGGGCAACAAGAGGCTCAGTTCTAGCAGGAGGTCTGGGTGAGGCCCTACACACACACACACACACACACACACACACACACACACACAGGGTGAGAAAGAGAGAGAGAGAGAGAGAGATCCACACAGCAGAGACAAACACAGAAGACACACACACACAGAGACACAGACATAGACACACATACACAGACACACATACACACACACACACACACACACACACACACACACACACAGGCAGAGAGAGAGAGAGATCCACACAGCAGAGACAAACACAGAAGACACACACACACACAGACACAGACATTGACACACAGACACACACAGACATACACCCACACAGCAGACACCACACACACACACACACACACACACACACACACACACACACACACTCTCAAAGCATCTACTCCAGGTAGGTTTTTATCAAGACCAGCCTGGCTACTATGCTGAGCATATTCTAGATATGTTTGAAAGGCAGATGGCCAGTTAGTGGGCTATCACAAAATTCCAGGAGAGAGGAGATGCTGGCTCGGCCCAGTGCTGTAGCATTAAAGAGATAAGATACAAGATTCTGGTCAAATTGAAATAGAATGCTAACAGCTGCACGTAGGATATAAAAGTAAGAGGCCAAGGGTAACGCCAATGTTTTTGGCATGAACAACTGTAAGGTTACAACGATTGTTAAATAGTGTGTGGAAAACTCTGAGAGATGTGGGTCTTGATATTGAGTCAGGTGTGCCCACTGGACATCTGAGTGGTTTGAATATTTTTGACCCAGGGAGTGGCACTATTAGGCTGTGTGGCCTTCCTGGAGGAAGTGTGTCACTTTAGAACCCTCATCCTCGCTCCCTGGAGTCCCTAGTCTTCTCCTGTCAGCCTTCAGATGAAGATGTAGAACTCTCAGCTCCTCCTGCACCATGCCTGCCTGGATGCTGCCACGCTCCTGCCTTGATGATAATGGACTGAACCTCTGAACCTGTAAGCCAGCCCCAATTAAATGTCGTCCTTATAAGACTTGCCTTGCTCATGGTGTCTGTTCACAGTAGGAAAACCCTAAGACAGCATCCATGTGTGTATGTCAGTAGGAACTGGATATATGAGTTTGATCTAGAGAGGTATTTTTTAGAACTCCTACATATATGAAAGAATTTAAGACCAGATGAAATTGTCAAATGTGTTGAATAGGAGAAAGTAGTAAAGTCATCCACTAAGCTCTAGCCTCCTAGGAAAAATATTTTTTGTAGCAAATCATGGTCATTTTTAAAAGACAACTTGTGTTGGACAAAATAATGATCTCCTGGAGATGTGCACAGTAGAGAACTTCTGAATGTGTCATTTTACATGGCCAAAGCAGCAGCAGACATGGCCAAGAATCTCAAGATGGGAAGGCCATGCTAGATAAGCAGTATAATCACCAGAGTTCATGCAAGAAAGGCAGGAAGGGAGGTGGTCAGGCAACAGAGGCTAACGCCATGTGCTCTGCAGTGACGAAGCGAGGCTGAGGAAGGCAGGCAGGCACTGTATATCCTGAAAAAAACACAGAGGTCTCTGGAGGGAACACAGCTTATTCTAGCTTATCTAAAACTCATTTCGGACTCCTGATATCTGTAACCCTAAGACAATAAATTCATACTTTTAAATATTGCAGCCTGTCATGGAGGTAAAAAGAAACTGTTGAGCTGAACAGTTGAGTCTATTTTGTCCAGTGAGAGCTAAGTTATTTTTGGAGCAAACTATGAATATCACATAGGTTTTTCTTTTGGAATTATAAATACTAAAGTTTGCTTGTTAATTAAAGGTTTGTTCAAATAGGCCCCCAGCCCTCAATCTGTTCATCCACCCGACACTTCATGCAGCCACACCCCTCCTTCTCCAGCTCTCTGCCTCTCTGTGTATCTGCTTCATTAAAAGGAGTGTGTGATTGTTATAAACTCACTAACGTAATTTTACCATTTTGTGAATATGTCACTTCATGTTGGGTAAGGACTGTTACTTATCTTTTATCTTTTATTTATTTATTGTTCTTATTTTTAAAATTTAAATTTCAATATATTTTGATCCTATTTGTCCCTTCCCTTAAGTCCTTCCAGATCTTTTCTCCTTCCTTTCCACCCAAATTTAATTTTTTCCTCAAACCCCCCAAAACAAATCCCCAAAGACCAATGCAACAACAAACCGTCCAAAATCTAGAGAAAAAAATTGCTAAACTATAACTGCTTTTCTGGGTCTCAGACACCTTACTCAGAATTTTTCTTATATAGTCCTATAGATTTGCCTTCAAATTTCATGATGATATTTTCTCTAACAGCTGAGTAGTGCTCCATTGTGTAAATGTATGACATTTTATTTATTCATTCTTCTGTTGAGAGATATCAAGGTTGTTTCCGACTTCTGGCTATTAAGAATAGAGCAACAGAGAATATATTTGAGTGTCTCTGAAGTAGGATGAGGAATCTTTTGAGTATATGGCCATGTGGTATCACTGGATCTTGAGGTAGATCCATTCCCATCTTCCTGAGGAACTGTCACATACATGAATGAGCAATGGAGGAGTGTTCCTATCTTACTCTGTGTCCTCACCAGAATGAACTGTCACTTGTTTTTATTAATCTTAGACATTCTGACAGGTATAAGATGAAATCTCAAAGTACTTTTGATTTGCATTTCCATGCTGGCTAAGGATCTTGGACATTTCTTTAAGAATTTCTTAGCCATTTGATTTTGTACTTTTGAAAATTCTGTTTAGATTGGTAACCCAAACTTTAAACTGGGTTATATTTTAATATCCAGTTTCTAGAGTTCATTATATATTTTGTATATTAGCCCAATATCAGATGTGTAGTTGCTAAAAATCTTTCCCCATTCTGTAGGTTGCTGCTTTGTCTGAATGATGTTGTCCTTTGCTTTACAAAAGTTTCCCAGTTTCATGAGTCTCATTTGTTAATTGTTGATCTCAGTGCCTATGCTAAAGGTGTTCTGTTCATAAAATCTTTCCTGTGGCAGGAGTTCAAGGCTATTTCCCACTTTCTCTTCTATCAGTTTCAGTGCATGTGGTTTTATGTTGAGGTCTTTGATCCATTAGCAGTTGAGTTTTTGCAGGATGATAGGTACAAATCTATTTGCGTTCTTTTACATGAAGACATCCAGTTTGACCAGCACCATTTGTTGAAGATGTTGTCTTTTTTTCCAGTGTGTATTTCTGGCCTATTTATCAAAAACAGTGTCTGTAGGTGTGTTGATTTAAGTGTGGGTCTTCAGTTTTATCCCATTGATCAATGTGTTTGTTTCTGTGCCAATACCATGCTCTTTTCCTTACCACAGCTTTGTAGGTCAACTTCACATTGTGGGTGGTGATACGCCCTGCCATTCTTCTGCTACTAGGATTGTTTTGGTATTTTGTGCTTCCATATGAGGCTGAAAATTGTTCTTTCAAGATGTGTGAAAAACTGTGAAATTCAGTTGGAATTTTTGTGGAGATTACATTGAATCTGTAGGTTGGTTTTGGTAGGATTGCCAATTTTACTATGTTAAGCCTGCCAGTCCATGAACATGGAGGATCTTTCCATGAAGATGGAGGGTTATTTTTTCTTTGAGTTTGTTTATACAGTGGATTACATTGATGAATTTTCATATATTGAACCTTCCCTGCATCTCTACTTGATCAAGGCAGATATCCTTTTGATGTTTCTTAAATTCGTTTTATGAGTCTTTTAATGACTATTTTTGCATCTACATTCATAAGAAAATTGGTCTGTAATTCTCTTTCTTCATTGAGTCTTTATGTGACAATCTACCTTTTAAATATAACATGACAATTCAAAATTGAGGGCACAGATAAATAAGTATAATATCTATAAGTAGAAAATCTGTGATAATTCTACTTCCTGTTCCCTTACAAGTGTTTTATGCTTTCTTTATTATATCAATATATGTATGAGGATCGTCTGCAAAAGATATCCAAGCAATTTTTCACAATGCTTAACAACATCACTGATACTAAAAGTATGATGTGGAGTTCACAAAAATAATTTTGGTTGTCATTTTAATTTCCATTATTGAGCTTCAGTTCAGTGACTGGACTTGGAGAGTCTAGGTGAATAAAAACAGAAATAAGATCTCCTTGTTTTTGTAAGTAGTTTCTTCCACCCTTAAAAGCATCAATACAGAAAAACATAATTTGTGCCCTAGGAGAATTGAAATTTTTATACTGTAGGATACTCTGAATATCTGACTCCATGTAAAGTGGTTAGGAATATGAATTTTGAATCAAAGAGATCTCAGTTAAATTCATGGTCTGGTTCTTACATGTTGCTCAGGCAAGTTGCTTCTCTGTTCTGAAACTCAATTTCCTTGCTGTAAAAGGATGGCAATAATTTTCTCATAGAAATAGTATAGATTGACTAGAGAATATACACAATCCCAATGTCTGGGATACAATATGCACTGAAGATTCACAGCTTCAATGCTGGCTTCATTATTTCCCCACAGTAGCTGAGCTAGAATAGAAGCCCTGGGATCTAACTGAATCGTTCTCATTTAATCTCTTGTTCTCTTTTATTTAATCATGCACTAGTCAAGCCATTGACATTCTACAACCAAAACAATTTATAAGACAATTAACCCTGGTGGCTGGACACTTCTTGCACCACAACACACCATACATGCCACAGACAGCACCGAGGAAGCAGTGCTTGGCCTCTAAAGGCATATAATTTACCAGCTTTTCTACCACAAGTCTGCTCATCTATGAACAACCCCATGGTTATATTTGTTATGCTACGGTACCAGCACCGACCATTTTGCAAAACTCATAATGCTCCCTTACCACCTCATTTTTTCTGCCAGTTGGCAACTTACCTGGATGGGTTCTTTCAGCCACAATTTTCAGGACAGATATAGGTGAAGCCCAGGCTATAATAACAGTGAACCAAGCTATAGGACACAGTACCTAAGAAACCACAGTTTACATCATTGACATATGTATCAGGAAGACTTTGCTATTTCCTGGAACAAAAGAAAACTGACAGCTGGAAAAATGTGCAGATTGTTCCCAGAAAAATAAAAGGACTTTTGACTTTGTCTTAACTTGGGATATATGCACTTGTGTGTGAGTCCAGCTTCTGTGTCTTGTCCCATGCTCTAGTGTGCTGAAGAGTGTGTTTCATAGATTGGAGACGGCTATAAGCAAAACCAGGGTGCCTAGTAGCATGGAAGTGGCATCCGAGACTCTAATTCTTATAAACCGCTGTTTGTTTTCATATTGAGAACACTTATTAGCATGACTAAATTAATCTCATTCTTCCTAAACTATTTCCTTTAAAATGCTTTTCACAGTTCTTCGCTGTGATTCTGAACATTAAAGACCACTCCTATAATCATCCTGCAAAGTAAAGACTTAAAGAGCTATGATTTTCACACTCCTTAAGTTGCGAGTATGGTACTGGGAGAGAAAAACAGCCTATTGTTGAGGGCGAGGTGGTAATGGTTTCTTCCTTGAGTCTCTGTGTCGTGACTTGAGAAGAGGATTTAAAATCTGCCATAGCTGATAGCTTCAACTCCATGCCCTCCCGCACCCCATAATTTCTTTTACAAATTTACTTTTAGCGTGGGAAAATATTTGAACTGCTTGTGTCAACTTTGATGTCATGCTGGTCACTGTCACAGCTGATGGAAGCCATCTGGCTTGCAAATATTGCTACTCGGGAGCTGTTGTTTTATACGATACATTTAAATTTATCCTTAAGCCAGTTCTGGTGATTAATTTTATCTTTCCAATATTAGATCTCTCACTCCATACTCCCAACTCTCTTCCCTTCCTCGGGTTTCCTAGCACACGAATTTAGGAGCAGCCAATTCAGGACTCAATTTTCCTCCAGAAATTCTCCCTCTCTCCTCTCCCCACCTCCTCTCTCTTACCTCTCCCCTGGTGTTCATTGTCCTTTGAGTCTCTGGTTACATTTGATGGCATTAAATCCACGAATTAGGTTTATAGCAAAGCAAAGACAAAGGTTTTCACTGTCCCTGATTTGGAGGTGTGGTAGAGGTCCATGGTTTTTTACTGTCAAGGTACAGGATAGTGGTGTAACCCTCATGACAGCATTTGTTGACACATTACCGTGTACTCCCATGTGAGGGCTGTGGGCAGCTGTCATGAGCCCTTCCTAGAGGTGAGACACTATGGTTGTATTTGCAAGCTAAATGGATAGAATTTCATGCACTCCAAAAAGACTGTCATGAGCTTCTGAGGATGTAAATGCATTATCCTCATGGTGATAAGAAATCTCCAGGAACAGGAATTTTGGGAAATCATATTTATTACTTTATGCTGCAGAGTCTTGAGTGGCTGTTCAGTTGTCTGCTTCAGTTCGTGAGTTGTGAGAATAAGTTTCAAGGCAGCTTTTGTTCAGATGTGAATATAATTATACATCTGACTAGCAATCAACATATAAATAATTTACTTTGAGCCTTTCATAATCAGTTCAAACATAGTGTATCTGGAGCTTCAGTGAAAGTTTTCATTGGTTTCTTGCCTTTTCCTTATTTTAAATAAGGAATTATATGTGCATGTGCAAACCCAAATGTTCGTCTAAGCAATGATATCATGTGCTGTGTCCAATGTCAAAAAAAGAGTAAAAATTTAATGAACAGGGCAGCCTTGTCATGGATACTAACTGTTTCCTGATGAGATAAACAATGACGCTTAATTAGAAGTTAAAATTTTTAATTAAGATGATTCTGCAGTCATTATCCTCCTTGTCTGCTTCACTGGGTTTTAATGAAAAAGATTGATTAGTTATAAAACTAGAAACATAATTTAACATCCAGGGTTGCACTGGTCACTGGGGTGAAAATAATGTGATTAAATACTAAAGTACTGCTCCTAAATAAAATACTGCACACAGCCAGACTGGGGCTGGGGGCTCTGTGGCTCACGATTCTGTGTCGTAAGGTCAACATAGGTATCATGTGCTCGTGATGGTCCATTCATGCCAAAAGCTCGTTGAACACCTAACTGTGTGCTAATACAGCAGTATGTAATATGAGCTGTGAACACCTAACTGTGTGCTAATACAGCAGTATGTAATACGAGCTGTGGACACCTAACTGTGTGCTGATACAGCAGTATGTAATACGAGCTGTGAACACCTAACTGTGTGCTGATACAGCAGTATGTAATACGAGCTGTGAACACCTAACTGTGTGCTAATACAGCAGTATGTAATATGAGCTGTGGACACCTAACTGTGTGCTAATACAGCAGTATGTAATACGAGCTGTGGAATGAGATATATCCATCCAATGCTTTAGTTTGTTATTGCAGTCTTGAAAAAGTCTTTGAGCCACAATATTTATATTGTCTGCGAATGGGATAAGCAATACTTTCCGTGGCTCTTGAGTTGGTATGTGATTGGCTTGTTTTCTCGCCACAGCGCCTGGCACTCAGTAACGCTTAATTAAGCAGGAGCTGCCTTTGCTGTTGCTTTAATTTTTTTTTAAATAAAAATTTTCTTGCAAGTAGAGAAAAGTTATAGAAGATCCTATTAATTTACAGAAATTTAAACAAAGGACCCCCCCCCCCGGATGTTGACAGGTGTACTGAGGACTTCAAAGCATGACAGAATGAACTGCAAATGTAATGAACAGAGATGAGAAGTTCAGAAACTGATGGGACTTCTGGAGAAACTCTGTTTCTCTGTCTCTGTCTGTGTTTCTGTCTCTGTCTCTGTCTCCCCTGCCCCCAATAAATCAATTCCTGGAAACGCAGAAAAATTGACTAATGCGATGTGTTCATCTTATCCGGTTTACAAGGAATATAGAACAAATTTCTGGATCTGCCAGCATCAGTTCACACTATCACAGCTAGTCCCTGTTGCCAAGGACACTTTGGTTGCTACAGGTTAAAGGGAATGAAGAATGTGAACAGAGTTTTGGGTGGATCAATCCAACCTAATTCCATAAATACCTTCCAACGTACTATTCTTGGCCCTCCACTGTAACCATTAGAGTTAACTGCTTTACAGACAAACAATGTAGCTAGGCACAAGAGAAGAAATTTACAAAAGTTCAAGTTTTGTGAGGTTAATTATCAAATGCTTTGTAGAACACAGGAAGTTGAAGACAATCTGGACAATGGGTGCTCAACTTTACTTTGGCCACGAAGAAACCCTTGAAGACGGATATTATGCCCCTGCATTTAAAGACAGAGGGGCTTAGATTTGAGAATGGGATCTTTAATTTATTAGAATCATTGTCTTAGAAGAGATGTTTATCACATGTAATATCTCTGTAAGATTATCAATCATATGATGCAAAACATGACTCTCATTCTTATATTTACTTGTCAATATACTGAGTTTATTGGTGTGTGTGTGTGTGTGTGTGTGTGTGTGTGTGTGTGTGTGTGAGAGAGAGAGAGAGAGAGAGAGAGAGAGAGAGAGAGAGAGAGAGAGAGAGAGAGACATGCCAAGAAATGGGAACTGAGATGTAAGGGAGATATACTAATTCCCTCGAGGAGCTTTTAGTGGACAACTGAGTAAGTTTACAGAAGATCACAACTTGGAATGAGAAATGCTCGGGTTAACAGCATGCTTAAATGTTTCAAAGGTCAAGGGAGGAATCTGTGCCAGATGTGGGTGACAGGGCCTATTTTCCAGAGAGATTGATCTAAAATTGATCTAAAATATGAAGGATGAATTCATTAGTCCGGGGCTCGAGCACGGCCATTCTTGGGAGAGGTAACTTCCTGGATGAAGGCTTGACTGTGCAGGTGACAGAGCACAGGTGTCAGGTGTCTGGCATGGTAGAGAAGAAGCGTGATAAGACTTCTTTTGAGGCAGGGAGAACAACAGAAACAAGACATACATGGACAGCGTGAACATTTGGACATGACTTGATGGTTTCCGTTGGTTCTTGGACGTTTTTGTCCCGCGTGTTTTGATCAGGTTTACCTCTTCCTCCTTCTGGATCCACTCCACACTTCCTACCCAACCAATTTAGTGTCTTTAAAAATATCCATCAAGTCCAGTTTATGACACCTGCATGTTCTTGGGTGATGCCATTCAATAGAGTCTGGTCAACTCCCCAGGGGCCCCATCCTTCAGGAAGACTGAGTCTCCTCTCCCAGCAGCTATGCATTGCCAATACTTCCCCAGCTAGGTGCTCACATCCTCTTCCTGTGTTGTGATTTTGTCTGGCTTGGGCTGACACAGGTCTCAGGCACGGTGTCACAATCACCCTCAGTTCCCGTGCGCGGCTTCCATGATGTGTCTGGAGGACACTTCTGTGGTCACCTGCCACTCTTACACTCTTGATAATCCATGTTCTGCCATGGTACCTGAGCCTTGGGAGGAGCAGGCTGTGATACAGACGCCCCACTAAGGATGAGGATTCTGCAATCTTTTATTCTCTACACTATGACAAGTTGTGGTCTCTGTGTTGATCACTATTGACTGTCAATAGAAGCCTTGATGGTGCACACTGAGAGACCTGCTGATCTATGAGTATAATGATGAAATCATCTGGTGTTACTTTGATACTATATCACTGACTTTTCAGTATTATAAAATGACACCTAAAGTTATGATAATATTTATAGATTAAGAAGATTATTTTTACAGCATTGTAGAAACTAGATAAGAAATGGAGTTTGGTGACAAGAAGAACTGAGAAATAGATTTATTACAATTTTGACTAATATATGCCAGTTTATTCTGTGCCTTCATAAAATGTTGTATGAAACATAAAATTTGCTTTGAGGAACCTATAGAATGTTGTATTACAGGCACCTATAGGATGTTGTATTGCAGGCTAGGGACACGGCTCAGTGGCAGAGTGCTTGCCTAGATAAGCACTCATTGCTGAACCTTGTTCATGAGCAGGCGATCGAATGAAATAACAAAGTTGCAGCTCTTGGGGGCCGTGCAGAGTGGAGCGTAACCACAGCCTGCGCTCTCGGGCTCTGTCTTACAGGGTCTCATCCCCCCCTTGCTCCGTCCCTCCCTTCAGGCCTTCCTTAGGTGTTCACCTTGGAATGCAACTGTTATTTATTGCTTTTCCCTTTTACAGACTTGACAAGAGCTGAGAATCTGCATGCAGCCATCTTGTAACGTCTAAAATGCATTTGTTTAGATCCTAATGCTGCAACAGTCATCACGGGATCATAGGAGGAGGTAGGAGAGGGAAACGGTAAGTCTGAGAAGGGTTTGGGGAGGAAGGGTGACTGAACAAAAGACATTGTATAAAAGTCTTAAAGGACCAAATACCAAATATCCAATAAAAAATTTAAAAAATGTGGATCATAAAACAAAACTGCAACACAGTAGACAGATTTTAGGATGGATATAGTCACCAAAGAATAGTTAACATGAAGCAGGATTGAGTGGCCTCAATCGTCCAGCACAGGTAAGGAGAATATTTTTGAAAGTACAGTTATGAAACATGAAAGACTAAGTTAGATTCTCAATGCAGGTATGATCAAGGGAGGCAGAGAAGATGGAAGAAATGCCATAGAACAAATGTATTGGTGCCTCAGTTACTGCTCTATTGCTGGGAAGAGGCACCATGACCAAGGAAGGCCTTATGAAAGAGAGAACGTAAATGGGGGCTTGCTTATAATTTACTTATAACACCAAATTATAAGCAGGGAGAGGGAGAGAAAGGGGAAAAGAGGGAGAAGGAGGGGGGGAAGGGAGATGGAGAGGAGGGGAGGGGGAGAGAGGGGTGGAGAGAGTGAGAGAGGGAGACGGAAGAGGGAGGGGGAAGGGGGAAGGGAGAGGGGAAGAAGGAAAGGGAAGAGGGAGGGGGAAGGGGGAAGGGAAAGGGGAAGGGAGAGAGGGAAAGGGAGAGGTAGAGGTAGAGGTAGAGGTAGAGGGAGAGGGAGAGGGAGAGTTAGAGGGAGGGGGAGGGGGAGGGGAGAGGGAGAGGGAGAGGGAGAGGGAGAGGGAGGGAGTGGTGTTAAGCCTGCTGTGGGATTTTGGAACCTCCAGGCTTACGCCTAGCTCCACACTGCCTCCAAGAAGGCCACAGTTGTTCCACTCCCCGGTGGTTAAGCATTCAAGCCTATGATCCCACGGGGGCCATTATCTTTCATTCCACCATAATGGACAATAATATTTTTAAAGATTTATTTATTTATTATATGTAAGTGCACTGTAGCTGTCTTCTGACACCCCCAGAAGAGGGTGTCAGATCTCATTATGGATGGTTGTGAGCCACCATGTGGGTGCTGGGATTTGAACTCAGGACCTCTGGAAGAGCAGACAGTGATCTTAACTGATGAGCCACCTCTCCAGCCCCTGGACAATAATTTTTACTAACTCTTCTCAAAATTAAATTAAATTTAATCACTTAAAGATTGGATGTAAACTCAGTATAAAACCATAGAAATAAAAATAACTTCTCTTTTGGAAAAATAACAGAACTAGGTAAATAAGAACAAACAAAAAAATGCTTAAGAGTTATCAGGGAAAGCACACATTTTAGTTTCAAACATATAATTAGACCAACAGCATTCTTTTAATTAAGAGAAACAATATATCTAAGAAGGACTAAGGGAAAATAGATCAATTATATGTAAAATATGCAAGGTTGGAAGCAAGTTAAGAGAAATTGAGAAATACAGAATGTGAAATAAATCTATAGTCACCAAAAGTTTTCTTTGCCAAGGAAGAAAGTGGATGCTAGGGGGGAAGTCTGGATGCTGGGGGGTCAGACCGGTGTGGCTGGAGACAGAGGCCTCCGGAGACACTGCGGACACAAAGGCAGAATCAATAAACACGAACGCTGGGCGCTGTCGTTAGCGAATGCTTTCATTTAAACAGGCTTTGTTGCTTTTAGATGTATGTATTTTGTTTTGTGTAAGTGGTGTGATTGTTTTGCCTGCATGTATGTATGTGCACTATGTGTGTGCCTGGTGCCTGCAGAGGTTAGAAGAGGGCGTGGGACCCTCCTGAGACTGGAGCCACGGACAGTTGTGAGCCGTCGTGGGGGTGCTTGGAACCAAGACCAGGTTTTTGCAAGAACGAGTTCCTTAGCCTCTGAGCCACCTTTCTATAACCACTTTTTATTATTTTCAGTGGTGTGTGTGTGTGTGTGTGTGTGTGTGTGTGTGTGTGTATGCGCACACACAAACACAAACATTAATATGCTAACATGGAAGGGAGTAAATTTCATGGGGACCCTCACCTAGACAAAACTCTGCAGTCAGTTACTGACCTCTTGAAGAAGAATTAGCCTCTCTCAGAGATTAGTCCCCTTTTTGGTTGTTCAGTGCAAAGTGATCAACCTTGCAAGCACATACACATAAAAACAAAAACAAATTAAGTTGGCTAATCTAGCTGTCCACTTTACATTACTCCCTTGGATCACTCTTGTGTTGGATAGCCTTTTTTATCAAGTTGATGGCAGCCAGAGTCGTTTGGAAAAGGGACTCTGAACTGAAAGAGAATGTCTCCATAAGATTATCCTGTAGCTTACTCTCCACGACTTGATGGCAAGGCATTTTGGATGAAGATTAACTTAAATATCTCACTGAACACAGAGAAGGCAAACAGGTATCAAAAAGAAGACTCACCCATATGACTAGTGTTTGTGAAGTACTGCAAGGCACTCTGCCTGCTGCTGGGGAAGAAAGGTGATTATCTTGTTATTAATATAACCCAGCTACAAACACCCTGGCCTACAGCAGTGACTTACCTGTAAAATATATTGATGTAATAGTGGCACAAATGTTATAGGAGTAATCAACCACTCTGATTGGATTTAAGGCCTGCTCCATGAGATGGTTCCCATACCTTGACACTGCCAAAGTGGCCAGGAGCCTGTGACTGGTTAGGTTACAGGTCTAAGGGAAAAACTAATATTATTATTCTGCCAAAGGAACATAGTTATAAAGTTGACTCCTGTTGTTCTCATGAGTGCCTTGTTTAACCTTTATCAGAATAGCTTAGTCTTATGGTAGATACAAACTAACACATGCAGTAGTCCTCACTTAAATACTTACATGGATCCTTTGGGTGGCAGTGTTCTTCCCTACCCACCCCAACATGCTGGGTTCCTGAATGAAAGACATACACACACAGCGTTTATATTTGGATATGCCTCAAACAGCTCAATGGTTGGGTTACTTCTTAGCATCCACATGGTTAATTCATCTACCTCCAATATTCCTGAATATTACTCACTAAATCCTGTACTCCATCTTTGTTGCCCTGGACCCAGGCAGGCAGGCCTCGTGGGGCACTGTCCCCCAGCTCCTACATGGCAGCTGTGCTCTCTGTCCTGCACCTTCCCAGGTGTGATGCCTTTCCTCTCCTCCTGTCACGACAGATCTCCTTCCTTCTCCTTCCTCTCTCTCTCTAGCCTGGGAATCCTAAAAGTCCTGCCTTGGTCTGCCCTGCCCAGCCATTGGCTACTGGTGAACTTATTTACCAATCAGAACCAACTGAGGACAGGGTCCCTCAGTGTCTTATGTATGGATATGCAGATTCTCATGCAAACAAGTTTGGGGACACAAATTAACATAATATAAGCAGCATTAAGCCAAACCCACTCTATTTCCCTCTTTTTGTCCAAAAAGGCTCCTTTCAGATATAAATTGAACATAATTATAACAATTATGTGAATTACAAGTCATGATATACATTTATAACATCCAATCCATCATATCTGGCAATTTAGATAAAGCACTCTATCATCTAGCCTAACTTAAAGAGTGTATAATTCTATGCAAAACATATTCTATTTATTTTTTATTTTAACTTGCAATACCATCTGAAAACCACCCTTTCAAATCTAGATAATCTTTCCTTAATGCTAAATAACTTAAGCTTGATTATAAGACTATAACTGGTCATCAACTCTGCCAGAGACCGGAGAAGAAAGTAAATATTACTTGAATATGTAGGAAGCACAAAAACATAGCGTCTAAAACTTGAAGAATTTTCACAGATAGCTTTTGGCCTGGACAATCCCCTATATTCCTCATAATGTTGGAGCAATTGTCCACAGCTTTCTGGCCTGGGACCTTCTGACAGACCTTAAATGAAGCAGAAATTATGAAGGGGCAGCTTACCCTGTCTTGGCAGAGCTTAGAAGTCAACTGTCCTGCAACTGTGTCCTTTCCTGGTCTGCAGATGAATTAGGGCAATTCATGCTCAGTGACTACCTTGTCACAATTGGAGCAACTCCATATGGCAGTGATGATGTGCACTATCTTCCTTAAAGTGGGATGGGTGTACTGTCAGGAGCAGAACTCTCTCCTCGTCAAAAGATCTATTAATCATGAACTGATTTTAAATGCCATATTCTGTGGATCTCTGATGCCTTTGAAGACTATCTATCTATCTATCTATCTATCTATCTATCTATCTATCTATCTATCATCTCTCATATATCTGAACTGTTAAACCTTGACTACTCGTAGCTACATACTATTTTGTTAATATTGAAAACACTTTATTATAGTTAAGTCAGAATCTAATATTACCATGAGTTTACTATCTGTCCTTTAACTAGCACTACATAATCATTTTAAACAGTTGGTAATAGTAGTTTTTAGAAGGGTTGGGTGCATTCTTCTTCTTCTTCTTCTTCTTCTTCTTCTTCTTCTTCTTCTTCTTCTTCTTCTTCTCCTCCTCCTCCTCCTCCTCCTCCTCCTCCTCCTCCTCCTCCTCCTTTTTGGGGTGCATTCTTAAATGAGTTGCACAGGCACAATGCCTACCTAAGAGTAACAAAATTATTTTTAGATTTTGTATCAATATACAAAAATTTATAGCAATGAAAACTTTAAATCTATATATATGTATATTCTGTACCAACATAACTTCAATTCTGCATCAAAATGTAATGATTTCTATCAGTGTAAGATTATGACTATAAAATGTTTTGTTTAAGAGTAAATTTAATAATCCATTCCCATATATCTAATTTCTTATAATGTTACCCTATCCCCTTTTTTCTTTTTATTCTCTTTTTTTTCTTTTTTATTCTCTTTTATTCCCACTCTTTACCTAAGAAAGGAAGGATAAAGAAGGAAAGGCAGAAATCCCAGAGCCTCAGCTCTCTATTTACTTTCTCCTCTGTCCAAACTTATGACCATTTCAGTATGATCCCTTAATAATGACAACCTATTTATAGTTTATAAAATAACCATAACCAGACACCCCATAATGAGGAATCAAGATGACAGCTCTCCATGGCTTCCTCCTGCTGAATGGGGGCGATGAATGTTTTTTAATGGGTGGGCAAGTAGAAAAATCGGAAAAATTGGTCAGACTTAAGAAAGGCAGCTTTCGAATTTGTTATGCAGTCTCTGTATGCTTGGAAGGCTCAGGGCTTGACTGAAGTTCTGACTGGTTCTGTCCGAAAGTCTGGGTGAAGCGCGGTCACTGGGAATCAGCAGTTGTTCCTAAAGCTGTTCTGGGATCAAGACTCTGGAAATACCATCATTTGAGGCAGGATCAGGCAGGGAGCCCGAACAGCACCTCCAAGGATGAATCTTGTAGAGCTGTATCTTGGTGTTTCGTTCTGTTATAAATCTTACAACCGAATATTCAGTACTATAAAGATATTTGCATGAATTGTGTAAGGCGTACATATCAGTTAAGGATATCTTTTTGCTCCTTGTTTGAGCAGGTGAAAGACAACTGTCTTTTTTTTTCTGAGTTAGTTTGATCAATAACCAGTTGTAATAAATCTTCATCATTCCATGTGAGGCTGGCATGATGAATCTTAAGAATTCTTTTTTTTCCACATGGTAAACTTATTTATTACAGTTTTTATGTCTCATTATACTAAAATACCAAATTATGTAAGTTATGAGAAAGTTTAAGTGAGCTATTTAAGACATGTAAAAGATGAAACTTGGAGATAATATTTGTAATATTCAATTTTCTTTCTTTTTTACTTTTTTATTATATACATTCTTCATTTACATTTCAAATGTTGTCCCCTTTCCTGGTCCCCCCCAAAAGTTTCATAACCCATCTCCCCTCCCCCTGTTCCTCAATCAACCCTCTCCCGCTTCCCTGCCCCAGCATTCCCCCATGCTGCAGCATGGAGCCTTTCCAGGACCAAGGGCCTCTCCTCCCTTTGGTGTCTAACAAGACTGTCCTCTACTGCTTATGGGTCTGGAGCCATGGGTACCTCCATGCATACTCTCTCATTGATGGTTTTGTCCCAGGGAGCTCTGGGAATACTGGGTAGCTCATATTGTTCTTCCCCCTATGGCTCTGCAAACCCCTTCAGCTCCTTGGATCCTTTCTCTAGCTTTCCCATTGAGGACCCTGTGCTTATTTCAATGGCTGACTGAGAGTGTCCCCCTCTGTATTTGTCATGCACTACCAGAGCTTCCCAGGTGACAGCTATATCCCAGCTCCAGTCAGCCAGAACTTGTGGGCATCGATAATAGTGTCTGGGTTTTGTAACTGTATATAGGATGGATCACTAGGTGGGGTAGTCTCTGAATGGTCCTTCCCTTAGACTCTGCTCCACACTTTGTCTTTGTATCTCCTTCTGTGGGAATGTTGTTCCCCCTTCTAAGACAGACCAGAGTATCCATACATTGTTCTTCCTTCTTCTTGAGCATCATTTGATATGTGAATTGTGTCTTGGGTATTCCAAGCTTCTGGGCTAATATCCACTTATCAGTGAGTGCATACCATTTGTGTTCTTTTGTGATTGGGTTAACTCACTCAAGATCATATTTTCTAATTCCATCCATTTGTCTAAGAATTTCATGAATTGTTTTTAATAGCTGAGTAGTATTCCATTGTGTAAATATACCACATTTTCTGTATCCATTTGTCCATTGAGGGACATCTGGGTTCTTTCCAGCTTCTGGCTATTATAAATAGGGCTGCAATGAACATAGTGGAGCATGTGTCTTTATTACATGCTGGAGAATCCTCTGGGTATATGCCCAGGAGTGGTATAACAGTATTATGCCCAGTTTTCTGAGGAACCGCCAAGCTGATTTCCAGAGTGGTTGAACCAGCCTGCAATCCCACCAGCAGTGGAGGAGTGTTTCTCTTTCTTCACATCCTTGCTAGCACCTGCTGTCTCCTGAGTTTTTGATTTTAGCCATTCTGACTGGTGTGAGGTGAAATCTCGGGGTTGTTTTGATTTGCGTTTTCCTGACGACTAAGAATGTTGAACATTTCTTTAAGTGCTTCTCAGTCAGAATTCTATAGCTAACAAAGTTTATTGGCTAATTTTAAGTGAAGATTCAGCTAGAGACATTTTTATGTTTAAACCAGTTTCAGGGCTGTTCCCTTGTGGAGGGATCAGCATATCATGCTACCTGTCCTGTTTGGTGTTCTTTGTGTCTGTAGCCAAGATCTTCAGCGGGTCTTCCCCTATTATTTTCCATATTACTTTGGAAGGGTTCCAAAATCTTTTGTTCTCTCCTGTTAACAAAAATACAGAGCCTCATTCCCAAACATAATGCCCTTGGTCCAGCAACTCGAAATCATCAAAAGTGTAGATTGATTCCATTTAGCAGACTCCTTTTCTTTAGACCTGCTTTATTTTGACTTTGCTTACAGAGGATTTGTAATGCCATAATCACCAAACTTATAACTACCTGCATTTTGATAGTTAAAACAACGCAAAGCAATTAAAGTAGTCTTAAACAATTATTATCCATGGAGACAGAGTCTCTCCCTGTCTCCTGCCTTTGTTCCTAAATTTGAGATCAAAGACCTAAATTTATTTATTCATCCATGAATACTTAAAAACAATTAAGCAATTTGCATTTATTTCTTCCTTCTATGGAGATTAATATCTCTGTAGATATATGTAATTATATCACCTTTCTCTTTATATGAATTGAATTAATATCCTTTCCTACTTAACTTCAATTAAATTCCCTTCTATTTACTGTTTGAGCCTATTCCCAGGCTAAGCAATCCTGGAATTTCCATGGAGCTCACGCTTGAAGAACCATGTTGCTTAAGATAGCATTGACTTGCTAAATTTCTGTTCTTTGTGTGATTGCAGGAGCATGCAGCCATGCTCTCTACCCTCTGAGAAGCCTGCCTCCTTGCACAGCAGGGGCTCCAGGTACCTCTGAGCCTTAAGCTCTCTGAGGCCTCTTAGAAGCCTTTGAGAAAGCCTCAGGCTGGATTCTTATCCTGCCACCCAGTGTTGTCTGGGTCAGCTTGGGAGACATAGCTGTGTCCTAGCTCATGCCATGAGCCTCAGAATTATGTGCTCCAATTTAACACATATTTTGTATTTTATCCTAGTTCAGAAACCAGGCAGCTCTGCTAAGAAACCAATTCTCCTCACCTTCTAATCTTAAGGGGAGGGCATGCGTATTCCATTCAGGAATGTCCAATTAATGTTTAAGAGAGAGGTCTTGATAGACACGTTAGACACCATCTGTAGTAGTACTCAAATACTTAAATTGATCCCAGTGGTGGCCACATTTCTTGCTATCCACCCCAATGTTCCAAGTTCCTGAATGAAACACACCCAGCCTTTATATTTTGATATGCCTTAAACAGCTCAAAGGCTGGGCGTCTTCCTAACCTCCGTGTGGCTAACCCACCTCCCTCCAATACTCCTGAGTGATTACTCCCCAGTCCTATGTTCCATCCCTGCAGCCCTCTGGGGGGCGCTCTTTCCTGGCTTCTTCATGGTGACTGTGCTCTCTGTCCTATACCTTCTCGGGCGTGGCGTCTTTCCTCCCCTTTTCCTGGCATGGCGGATCTCCTTCCTTCTGCCTCCTCTCTCTTCCCTAACCCAGGAATCCCCACCTCAGTCTGCCCTGCCCAGCCATTGGTTGCCAGCAACTTTATTTGCCAATCAGAATGAACTGGGGACAGGGTCCCTCAGTGCCTTACGTGTGGACATGTGCATGCTCATGCGAACAAGTTTGGGAACCCAAGTTAACGTAAGCAGCATCAGGGCAAAGCCACTGCGCAGAGAGACCAATAACTGGACAGTGACTGTAACACTTGGTCCTACATTCGGTGTCTTCATCAAAGTCTTCTAAGGGCTCAGGAATCCATGTGAGAGATCAGGCAGAAGGACTGTAGAAATCAAAAGCAATGGATGACTCCAAGGAGACGGTGTTGTCCCGACTGATGCTCATATGAACACACAGACTGTACCCGCATGCACAAGGACTACACAAGTTCAGTCCAGTTAGGGTCTGGCCATTGAGAGGGGAAATGGACGCAGGAGACCACCTAGAACCAAGCAGCTTTCAGCAACTGGTCCCAACTGGCCAAGAAGAATCATTTTTCTCCTGTGGAGTCTCACTGGGTCTATTAACCACACTTCAGGTTAGCCTCCTGCCCAGTAGTAACTGGCCCACACAAAATGACCTCAGTGATGTCTCTTGTACATTTTTGTCTCATTTTGCTTTGTGTGGGTGTTATTTTTGTCTTATTGATCTTTTCCTTGTTTATGTTGATTGCCATTTATATATGTTTCTATTATTTGTTTTTGTTTGCTGCATTTTTTTAAGGGAAGAAGAACATAAAGTTGGGTGGGTAGGGAGGTGGGGGAGGATTTGGGAGGAATTAATTGGAGGAGCAGAAAAATTATCAAAATATGCCGAATTGAAAAAAAAAAACAATAGATTTGTCCGTAGGCAAGTCGGTAGTGCATTTTTTTTTTCTGATTAATGGTTGATTCGGTAGGACCCAGCTCACTGAGTACAGTGCCACCCCTGGGCAGGTGGCCCAGGGTTCTTTTTTTTTTTTTAATTGGATATATTCTATATTTACAATTCATTTCCCTTTTTCTGGTTCCCCACCCCCAAAGGTCCCACATGCCCTTTCCCCTCCCCCTGCTCCCTCTTCCACCCCTTCTCTCTTCCCTGTTCTTGTATAAGAAAACGGGTTGCGCAAACCCGGAGGAGCACGCCAGCAAGCAGCTTCCTGCAGGGCTCTGCTTCAGTTCCTGCCTCCAGGTTCCTGCCTTGAGTTCCTTTCCTGACTTCCCTCAGAGCAAGAGTGTGATCTGAAAGCTGTTAAGGTAAAGTAAATCATTCCTTCTCCAAGTTTCTTTTTGTCGTGGTGTTTTATTATTACAGCAATGGAAGCCTAAAACAATTCTGACAGCACACCAATTGGGATTTGGGACAAAGTTAGACTCGGATTGCCACTGTTTTTAAACAGTGACAAGTTTAAAAACCTGTATTCTTGGCGCCATCTAGTGGTTAAATTATAAAAAAACCTTTCTGGAAAGCAAGGCACGGGGTCACATTATAAGGACTGAGGTAAATAAATATACCACCCCTGAATCTGTTAATGCCCAGGTGATATGACTCACTAACAAGCCTTAGGAATTTTCAGGAAATTATGAATTCACATAATTGTCACAACCAAGCGGAGAAAGCAATCAGGTGGACAACAGTATGGGCGAGCCCTCTGGGAGAAAGCAAAACCACAATGAAATCGGATGAGCTTTAAGAAAACACAGAGAAGCAATTCAATTCTGTACCCGAGAAACCTAAGCAAAT
Organism: Apodemus agrarius; assembly: GCA_964023405.1. Lineage (NCBI taxonomy): Eukaryota > Metazoa > Chordata > Mammalia > Rodentia > Muridae > Apodemus > Apodemus agrarius. The sequence continues at coordinate 50,024,863 of OZ030025.1, forward strand.
CCAAACAGAAAATCTTGAGCTAAAAAATATACTAAAGAAAATTGAAAGTGCAATAGAAGTCATCAGTAGGAAGATCAAACGAGAAAACCAGTGAGCTTGAATCTAGGATACTTGAAAACACAAGGCTGAGGGTGAGTCGCGAGCTGTTTGTACCTCCCCTGGTCCCCACCCCCTGCTCAGCTGGTGACATCTCACAGTGATCAGTTATGATCCGAATATGCTTCCGTCGGCCTCATCGTAATCATAAGGCAAAAATCTTTATAGTAAAACAAGGACTCGGAACGCATTGCTAGGGTAAACCAACAACAAATGTAAGATATTGTAAGAGCGACAGGAAAAGAGAGCTACAATAACTCAGAGGACAAGCCACACATGGCTGCTGTAAGACCTTCTCTGTCAGTGGGGCCAAAGTGTTGAATTCTCCAATTAAAAGGAATAAAGTGAACAGGGGGGGGGGCACAAGTGCCAAGTGTATATTACAAGGAACATATTTCTAACGGGAAGTGAAGGGACAGAAGGTGCTATAAGATATTACAGGTGAATGGAGTCTTAGAGGAAGACAGAAATGACCATCTTTACATTATAACATAGACTTTAAATTAAAAACCATATGAAGAGACCACAAGGCCACTACATTTTGATGAAGAGGTTATTTCAATGATAGAAATAACTCTCAAATTATATTTCTGGTCGTTATTAGAGTTCTTAAATATATAAATAAAATATTAATATACATAAAGGGAAAGAAAGATTCAGATGTTTGGGACTTAAAAACTGTACTTACAGGAAGGAACGGGGTGTCCAGGTTAATGTAACAGGAAGCAGCAGATAGGCTGGGGGTGTGGCAAAGAGGTAAAGGGCCACAGCTGTGCAAAGGCATGAGGCTTGATCCTCCACACACCACACATGCACACACACACACACACACACACACACACACACACACTCAAGATACTGACACACTCCCTCATACACTTCATCATGCTCCAACCCCTACATGGGCAGACACCTGATAGTGCAGCCCATGCCAGTCAGAAGAACAGAGACCCCCCTGCTGACCAACGGTCATGCTAGATCTCAGAAGTCCAGACTGTAACTCTGACAGAGATTCTCTGCTAGACCATAAGTCACACCAGCTGCCAGAATACAAACCATAAAGACAAGAATATCAAAGAGAAAACAGACAAAAAGAAACAAATACCCATTCGACAAAGATAAACTCAGAAATCAGCTCCTACAGCAATATTCATCCCAGGATCAAAGTTGTAGATGCACAAAATAAAGAAATATAACAAATTTTGTTCTTTAGAAAGAATAGAAAATTTTATTTGATATAACTGGAAGAATAAAGTTTACCTAACTCATTATCGTGAAAGATAGCTATGACGTATAACATGGACACATTCTAGGTATTATCGTCTTTATCATAGATGCAAAACATAAATTAAAAATCAGAGCATAAAATCATAAAAATGTAAAACCTGCATCATAGCGAGATAGAATTTATCCAAGAATGCAAGAGTTTTCAAAACTAGAAAATGTATTGGTGTTATACACTTGCTGAACAAGAGTTAGGACTCAGCTTTAACTCCTCTGTGCCCCGCAAGCAGAGGCAACGATTGGCATTTGTTCATGCCTACCCTTTCAAGTTGTTTCTGTGCTGGATAGTCTCACACAGCAGAGACAGTGTCTTCACCTGGAGACAAAAGCAGGCTACAGGTGCTCAGATGAAGAAAGACAGTGTCTCCTACAACAAGAGGCACGCCCTTCTCCCGCATTTTAAGATGTGCATTCTCTAATCTCAGGATTCCATTCTTGTAAGATGGCCGCCTGCCTCTGCAGACGTCCACTTAAGCCCATTTTCATGTTCTCCTTGGGACTTGTAGACAAGAGAAACTATACAAATGTGTTACCATCCACACTGCTTGCTGGGGAAAGGAAAATAATCTTTTGACTCTGACCTCAGAGTCTCATGGCTTCTGCCATGACACACTGCAGGTAGGATGCAATGTCACACCTATCTCAGTTCCTCAGTTTGATCAATAGTTGCAGAAATAACAGTTAGCTTTCCAAAAGTCATTAACGACAAAATGTTTTAGTGAATAGGAATCAACTTAGTCTTTTCAAAAGGAACTGGCTTGATATGCTGAAGAATCAATAATGTTGATAAGATCAATAATATTAGAATACTACTATCAAAAACCTGTAGTCAACATTCATTCTGGTTAGATTTGAAAAGCATTTCTATTTAGATTAGGATTAAGTAGGAATTCTGCTGTCATTACTTATATCGACCTTTTATTGGGATTCTCAGAATAGGGCAGAAAACAAAAAACAAAGCAACTAGAGTCTAAGAGTTGACTATAAAGATAATATATTGATTAAGGAGATTGATTAAAGAGAAAAATAAACCAATGCACAGGCTAATTAATAAAATAAACCAATGTTCTACAAAGCGCTTGGGCTTTCGGGCTGTTGTGGGAGATAGCAGGGGAGAAAGCAGATTCCTCTGAAGGACAGGCTCCACTGACCCACACTTCTGCACAAGGTCATTCAAGCCTGCTAGCACTCTCCCTTCCTCTTCCAAAAGACATCCCAGTTCAGTATGGGATCTTAGCATCGTCTTTTGTATCTCAGAAGTGCACTTAGGTGGCTTGTATAACATTTTAGGATTTGACCTTAAGTGAAAGATGATTCTATGAAATTGTTGCTCAAAGGTTTTGGGGTCCTGAAGGATCAGTGACAAAGTCTAGGAGGACGAACAAGAAGTGACTCATGGTTTCTGTATTACATTTTCAAGAACAGTGGTTGAGATCAAATAAGATTCAGACTTGAATCCAGTAGATCCTAATGGATCAGTTACAATCCATTTATTCTTCAGTACAAGGAAGTTTTAAATTATAAGGTAAAAATATTAACAGCCTTCATGAGTGTGATGGGCAATAGTGAGCTTTAGCCTCTGTTAGGGTCTATGACCTGTCACTGGCTTTTCATTTTGTAGGACAGCCTGCAATGTCTTCATTCTCTGGGGCGAGAAACTCATTTATAAAACAATTTCAGTGTGATATTCCAGTGGCGTGTAGATATTTCACCTGGCTCTTGATAGTATTTGGCTGTATGTTACAGACTGTAAATAGAGAAAGATGTTTCCTTCTGAACTGTTGACAGTGATATGCAGATTGGCACCCTGAGGGCTTGATGGTTGTGAAATGGCCAGGTAACACGCCCAACGCAGCCATCTGCGAGAGTTGCCTCATTCATCGTAAGGGTTGCCAACTCTGGCTGAAGGTCATTCCGGCCTTTAACAGAGCTATGAATCAGTCCCAGCACTGGACAGAGGCCCAGTGAAAGACAGGCCTCAGTTTCTTCTCATAATTAGTCCTTCAGTGGAGGCAGAGGGAGGCGGGGCAGATCCTCCAGAAAGCAAATGGTTGTGTTCTGATTGTGATCCTTTTGTCCATGCTCTCCTGTATCTTTTTAATTGGCTTTTCAGTTGAGCTTTGGAGGTTGTGGGGGAGGCCCAGAGTAGCACCTTTTGTTTTAGCAGTTTCTTGATTATTTATATAATAATTATTTATATATAATATTTTGTTTCTTTTATAAAATTCCAGTTGCTTCACGATCAACTGAGATTTGAAATTCAGAACATTCTATCAGAAGTAGTGAGATTGTGTTTTTTAGGAAACGTTCCCATTTTAAAACTGAGCTGTTGACAGCTGGAATTGTCTTTGTGGTCCAGGGTCTCCTCGTTGCTTGTCTTATCACCTCAGGGTGCTTTTTTCTGTAGTTTTTCTCTTAGACTCCACCATTAATGACTTTCACGAATGTACCCTTTCTTTCAGCTTTTAAACATTTTCTTTGGTATTGCAATGTCTTAATTTAAAAATCCTTAAGATGTGTTCCCAGATCCATTTTCCTGTGTTAGTGTCCTATACCTTTCTCAGTGTACTTTGGTGCCATTTCTGTTGTCTAGGATTGATTAACATGCAGTCAGTGAGCACTAGATGAAATTACATTTAAACATGTAAATGTCAATGATATAAACACAGTGTCTTAGGTTTGTGGTTTATATTAATATTCATTTTCATCTGTTGTTGAAGTGTCTTTATGGACTTAATTTTTCAGTTGCTTAAACATGCTTATTTTTGCCTATGAAAGTTTTATTATATACTTACAGTTTAAGATTTTGTAATTCTTGAGGATTTTATATGAGCGCCCACATTTCCACCATCCAAATCATCCTCAACTTGTCCCACTCCCAATTTCATGGCTTTTGAATCTTTACTTCTTATTTATTTATTTATTTATTTATTTAATTTATTTATTTGTTAATAACTCTTAAGTCTGTTTAGTGCTTCCAATATGTGCATGGGTATAGGGTTATTCACAGGAGAGTGAAGAACCTAACAGTTGCCACATTTTCAATAAAGGATTATTCTCCCCCAGAAACTATGAACTGGCAATAACTCTTTGGTAAGTGGAATATTGAAGCCATCTATGCTGGATTTTATCTGGCTTCATTTTGTATAGGTATTATTCAGGTAAGCACAACATCTGTGAATTCAGGAATAAGATATATAAGTCCTATCTAGAAGACCACATTAAACAACACTGCTTCACATCCTTTGTTTTAAAATTCTTTTTACCTTGTCTTCTGTAATAGTTCCTGACTATTAATGGAGGGTGTGTGGGATATGTGTGCCATTTAGGGCTGAATTCTCAGCACTTTGACTAACTTGCATTTCAGCATTGACCTTTGCCCGCAGCTAAAAGAGAGACTTCTAACTAAGGTCTGGAGTAGGTCTATAGGTATGAGCATTAACATTTAGAAGAAAATCTTACAGCATGTCTGTTTAGCAAAGTGATAACAGCAGTTCTTCCCAAGGTCTATTACTCCTTCCGCCATAGGATCTTGACCAGGATTGTTATACCAGGCATATAGTTTCCTCCTGTGGAGCTGGCATCAAATCCAATCAGAAAGGGGTTGGTTGCTTTTTAACATCTGTGCCACTATTGTGTCTGTGGCTATAGCTTGCCTGGAAAGCTGATGTTGCAGTATTCAGGGTCCAGCACCAGGTAAGACTAATGATGTTCTCCTTGCTCCAGCAGCCTGCATGGAGCATTCAAGTACTATGAAAACTGTTCAGCAGAGAGGAAGTCACCCTATTGGTTTGAGATTGGTTTCTTTATGTCCTGCAGCCAAAGTGTGTGTGATTTGTCAAGCAGTGCAGTCTTATCATGCAGCTGTGAAGAGTAATCAAGGACAATGGAAGAGAAGGTTTGGGGACTTCTCTGAATTCCTTGGCCCATAACTCTTAGGGACATTCGTGTCTTGACCTTGAAGTTTCATGTAATAATCTATATTGTATGGGAGCAACATTGTCTACTTATGCAATTGAATTCTATACAAATCTTATTAAAAAGTTGTATGTAAAAGTTGTCTTACTAATTAGTGGGTCCTATAAGTTTTTTTCAAACATCCCATCCACTTCCACCCCTTCCCTGCCTCATTACCCTTTACTCTTTTTGTTTTTTAAATTTATTTATTGTTTATATGTAAGTACACTGTAGCTGTCTTCAGACACATCAGCAGAGGTCGTCAGATCTCATGATCGGATGGTTGTGAGCCACCATGAGGTTGCCGGGATTTGAACTCAGGACCTTCAGAAGAACAGTCAGTGCTCTGAACCACCGGGCCATCTCTCCAGCCCCTACCCTTTACTCTTTTAACTCCCAATGTTCTTCCCTCTTACTTCATTCTTACAATTGGTTTTAGTAATTAGGCTCCCACATGGCTTTCCATAGGTCCTCGCCTTGGCTTCCCCCCTCCAGACCTTGGCTCCCCCATGCTTCCTGTCCCTCCCTGCCTAGGCTGTTCTGCACCCAGCACTCGATTTCCCTGCTTTCCTACCACTTATGTTCTACCATCCACTTCCATTAATGTCACTCCAACCACAAAGCCCCCTTTAAATTTTTTGGCCTCTGTTTTTACTTTAAGTTAAATTCACAAGATTGAAACTAGAAACTACTACTATATCTTTGTAGTAGGACATAAAGTCCCTTGCTTGGTACGTGCCCAAGAGTTTATAACTGGGCCACATGGTAGTTCTATTTTTATTTTTTTAAGAAGCCATCAGACTGATTTCCAAAGTTGCTGAACTAGTTTTCACCCCACCAACAATGTATAAGGATCATCTTCACCAAATCCACAGCAGCATTTGCTGTAATTTCTATTCCTAAGATGGCCATTCTGAGTGGGGTGAGATTTTTTTAATTAATTCTTTGGAATTGAATATAATATTTCTTATAGTAATGTAAACTTGCATTTGTCCATGGCTAATGATGTTGAATACTTTTAGAAGTATTTTATATTCATTTGTAATGTTTTTTGAGAATTTTCTATTTAGTTACAGAGCCCATTTTGAAAAACTGCGTTATTTTTTCTCTCTTATTTTAAACCACGAATGGTTTAACACTCTCCATATACTCTTGGATTTGTGGCCTTTACTGGAGGGCGGTCAGTACAGCAGGGCCACACCATTAAAGAAAACAGATCCTTACTCTTCCAGAAGCCATCACCTGCCAATAGCTCCTCAGGTAGGGGTGAGTCTTACTTCCCTCTGCATGCTGGAATTTTGTCAGCCCTGAGCCTGTGGCAGTCTTGTGCCTACTGTCTCTACTCCTGTGAATTCATAACTGTAACTGCCCGATGTACAATAAACACTGTTTCCTCTTGGCCATCCATCATTCATGGCTCTTAAAATCGTTCTAACCGGTTTTTCCTCAATGATCCTTGAGACTTGATAGGAGGTATGACGTGGATGTGCTGTTCAGCATTCTGAAGTCTCTTATTCTCTGGACTTGACCAGTTGAGTGCTTCCATGTTAAGCATGCTCTCCTGCAAAGGAAGCTTTTCTGATGATGATTGACCAATGCACTAATTTATCTAAGTCATAGGGGATTTAATACTATGTCCATCTAGAAGAGTAATAGTAGTAGCTTCTCCCCTCAAGCCTATGACTTGTCTATTCACAGGTTCTTGGCCTAGATTATGGTGGTAGCCATGGATTTCAACTTGTGGAGTAGGACTTGAATCACCAAAAAGCACGATATCATACTATAAAGATCAGCACTTTGGAATGTTGCTCATGTGGTTAAAGGTAGGCTAGGCTCAAGACACCCATCCTTTTCTAATTACACATTGTGCCTTCCAGGCCAAAGTCCTTTCTACAAAGGTGATTCGATAGGATGGTGCAGGATTTCAGAGCAAATAGGTGGTTCATACAAGGACATATTTGATTTACAATCGAAGCTATGGGATTCCAATTCTTTATTATACTTCATCTGCCATATACAGATATCTGTGATGATAATTACACTGCTTTGTACATATCACTAATGTGTTTGTATCTTGCTAACCTCAGGACAATGACAAAATCTTGGATATACTCAATATCTAGCCAATAAAAATGGTAGCATTAGCCCACACAGTAGACATTTTTAAAATTGTTAAATAAAATGCATGCACTAGACACATCACACACACTTATGAATATACCTCTACACTTTCAATTTATGGTTGAGAATTCTGAGTTCAGATTGTTTTTGTAAATGTTACCTAGTTTGTTTGTTAGTAGAGTCAGGAATTTAGAATCAGTCTGTCTTTTCTTTTGTGAGTACTGGTTACATTTGATACCTTTATCTGTCATGGCTACTGAGTACTTGAAATATGACAACTCAAAATTGAGAAGTTCTTTAACTATAAAATACATAATGTTAAGTTCTCAGTACAAGAAAAGATGCAACATTCTACATTAGTGCATTTTTAAAAATTGACATAGGAAATTAGATTAAAGTTTAAAAATTTATTATCTGTTTTAAAAAATGGCTCGGAGAAAAAAACCAAATGGTCCTTGTGGGTCTCACTGCACTTACATGGCTGACCATGATTCTTTCTCTCTAGGTCTCTCATGACAACACTATTCCCAGCCTGTTCGTCTATGTATGTGAAACCCAGAAAGCCACTAGAAGCCGGGTCTAGATGACCCATTTCTAGGTAACACTACACCAACAGAATGAAGTACAAGGCCACTATGACCTTCTGATACCCCAACTGGAATGTTTTCCACATTCTACTTAATTGTTCCTGTTGTAAAAGGCAGACCAAGCCACACTGGAGAGCAGCCGCAACAGACTGTTCCTTTCTGAAGGAGTTCCCTGCAAAATTCCTCTCTTGGAACAAATTTCTCTTATGCAGAGCCAAGGCCTAAAGGCCTCCGAGAAGCATTTTGATACATCAAAGAACTCCGAGGAGGCCACAGGTGATTGGAGGTCTTACCCCTGAGTGGTGGCCAGAGACAAGGGTCTGCCCTGTTCTATGAATAGCAGTAGTACTTATTCACACTTAAAATAAAAGGAGCCAGGGTCCCAGTGTTCAAGACTGCAGTAACTAGCTTCTAATGGGTACCCTCTGCTTTATACCAGACTTTGTCTTCTGTTTCATCATCTTTGAAAGAGAGAAATTACTAGAAAACTTTCCTGGCATATCAGAACCTACTCTATAGTATGAAGACCACCTAGGATGGTGTGGTCACTGTGTCCAACTCTGATTGCAACACTGGAAAGCTTCCCATGTCTCCATCAACATAAAGAGAGATGCTGGAGTAAGTGGTGGGATGGGCACTCTGCCCAGGTGGCATGCTCCCTGCTGTTTGGGAATGGTCAATTTTCTATTTTTTCTTTTTTTATTAGATATTTGCTTTATTTACATTTCAAATGTTAACCCCTTTCCACGTTACCGCACCGAAAACCCCTTATCCCATGCCTCCTCCCCACACCCCAATTTCCTGACTTGCATTCCCCTATTCTGGGGAATCGAGCCTCTCATTGGTCTTTACAAGACCAATGGCCTCTCCTCTATTATATCTGAAATGGTCATCTTCTACATATGTAGCTAGAGCCATGGGGCCCTCCATGTATACTCTTTGGTTGGTGGTTTAGTTCCTTGGAGATCTGGGGGTACTGGTTGGTACTCATTATTGTTCCTCCTGTGCAGCTGCAAACCTGTTCAGCTCCTTGGGTCCTCTCCCTAGCTGCTCCATTGGGGACACTATTCTCATTCTATTGGTTGGCCGTGAGCCATAGGTGTTTTAATCTACTTTCAAAGAAGGATCAAAGTATCCACACTTTGGTATTCCTTCATCTTGAGCTTCATATTATCTGTGAGTTGTATCATGGGTATTCCGAGCTTTTGGGCTAATATCCACTTATCAGTGATTACATACCATGTGTGTTCTTTTGTGATTGGGTTATCTCACTCAGGATGATACTTTCTATCTCCATCCATTTGCCTAAGAATTTCATAAATTCATTGTTTTTAATAGCTGAGTAGTGCACCATTGTGTAAATGCACCATATTTTCTGTATCCATTCTTCTGTTGAGGGACATCTGAGTTCTTTCCAGCTTCTGGCTATTATAAATAATGCTGCTATGAACATAGTTGAGCATGTGTCCTTATTACATGTTGGAGCATCTTCTGGGTATATTCCCAGGAGTGGTATAGCTGGGTCCTCAGGTAGTGCTATGCCCAATTTTTTGAGCAACTGCCAAATTGATTTCCAGAGTGGTTTTACCAGCTTGCAATCCCATTGGCAATGGAGGAGTGTTTCTCTTTCTCCACATCCTCTCCAGGATTTGCTGTCCCGAGTTTTTGATCCTGGCCATTCTGACTGGTATGAGGTGGAATCTCAGGGTTGTTTTGATTTGCATTTCCCTGATAATTAAGGATGTGGAACATTTCTTTAGGTGCTTCTCAGTCATCTGGTATTCCTCAGTTGAGAATTCTTTGTTTAGTTCTGTACCCCATTTTTAGTAGGGTTATTTGGTTCTCTGGAGTCCAATTTCTTGAGTTCTTTGTATATATTGGATATTAGCCCTCTATATGATGCAGGATTGGTAAAGATCTTTTCCCAATCTGTTGGTTGCCATTTTGTCCTATTGGCAGTGTCCTTTGCCTTACAGAAGCTTTGCCATTTTGTGAGGTCCCATTTGTCAATTCTTGATCATAGGGCATAAGCTATTGGTGTTCTATTCAGGAAAATTTCCCCTGTGCCCACGTGCTCCAGGTTCTTCCTCACTTTCTCTTCTATTCAATTCAGTGTATCTGGTTTTATGTGGAGGTCCTCTATCCACTTGGTCTTGAGCTTTGTACAGGGAGATAAAAATGGATAAATTTGCATTCTTCTCCATGTTGACAGCCGGTCGACCCAGCACCATTTGTGGAAAATGCTGTCTTTTTTCCACTGGGTGGTTTTAGCTCCTTTGTCAAAGATCAAGTGACCAAACGTGTGTGAGTTCATTTCTGGGTCTTCAATTCTATTCCATTGATCTTCCTGCCTGTCTCTGTACCAATACCATACAGTTTTATCACTATTGCTCTGTAGTAGAGCTTTGTTGTAGAGAATAGTTTTCACTCTACTGGGTTTTTTGTTATTTCAGATAAATTTGGAAATTGCTCTTTCTAACTCTTTGAAGAATTGAATTGGAATTTTGATGGGGATTGTGTTGAATTTGTATATTGCTTTAGGTAAGATGGCCATTTTTACTATGTTAACCCTGCCAGTTCATGAGCATGGAATATCTTTCCATCTTCTGATATCTTCTTCAATTTCTTTCTTCAGAGACTTGAAGTTCTTGTCATAAAGATCTTTCATTTGCTTGGTTAGAGTCACAGCAAGGTATTTTATATTATTTGTGGCTATTGTGAAGGGTGTCATTTCCCTAATTTCTTTCTCAGCCTCTTTATCCTTTGAGTATAGGAATGCTACTGATTTGTTTGAGTGAATTTTATATCCAGCCACTTTGCTGAAGTTGTTTTTCAGGTTTAGAAGTCCCCTAGTGGAATTTTTGGAGTCACTCAAGTATACCATCTTATCATCTGCAAATAGTGATACTTTGACTCCTTCTATTCTAATTTGAATTCCTTTGTCCTCCTTATGTTGTCTAATTGCTCTGGCTAGGACTTTGAGAACTATATTGAACAGATAGGGAGAGAGTGGACAGCATTGTCTAGCCCCTGATTTCAGTGGGATTGCTTCAAGTTTCTCTCCATTTAGTTTGATGTTGGCTACTGATTTGCTATGTATTGCATTTACTATATTCAGGTATGGGCCTTGAATTCTGTTCTTTCCAAGACTTTTTATCATGAAGAGATGTTGGATTTTGTCAAATGCTTTCTCAGCATTAATGAAATGATCATGTGATTTTTTCTTTGAGTTTGTTTATGTAGTGAATTACATTGATGGAATTCAATATTTTCAACCATTCCTGCATCCCTGGGATGAAGCCTACTTGATTATGGTGGATGAACATTTTGATGTGGTCTTGGATTCGGTTGGCAAGAATTTTATTGAGTATTTTTGCATTGATATTCATAAGGGAAATTGGTCTAAAGTTCTCTTTATTTGTTGGGTCTTTCTGTGGTTTAGGTATCAGAGTAATTATAGCTTTATAAAATGAATTGGGTAGTGTTCCATTTGTTTCTATTTTGTGGAATAGTTTGAAGAGTAGTGGTATTAGGTCTTCTTTGAAGGTCTGATAGAACTCTGCATTGAACCCATCTGGTCCTGGACTTTTTTTGGTTGGGACATTATTAATGACTGCTTCTATTTCTTTAGGGGTTATGGTATCATTTAGATACCATAGATCATTTATCTGATCCTGATTTAACTTTGATACTCGGTATCTGTCTAGAAATTGTCCATTTCCTCTAGATTTTCCAGTTGTGTTGAATATAGGCTTTTGTAGTAAGATGTGATTATTTTTTTAATTTCCTCAGTTCCTATTGTTATATCTCCCTTTCATTTCTGATTTTTCTGATTTGCATACTGTCTCTGTGCCCTCTGGTTAGTTTGGCTAAGGGCTATCTTGTTGTTGTTGTTGTTGGTTTTTTTTTTTTCACAAAAAACCAGCTCCTCATTTGTTTGATTCTTTGCATAGTTCTTTTTGTTTCTACTTTGTTGATTTCAGTCCTTAGTTTGACAATTTCATGCCTTCTACTCCTCTTGTGTGTATATGCTTCATTTTGTTCTAGAGCCTTCAGCTGTGCTGTTAAAATGTTATTGTATGCTCTTTCCAGTTTCTTTTTGGAGGCACTCAGTGCTATGAGTTTTCCTCTTAGCACTGCTTTCATTGTGTCCCATGTGTTTGGGTATGTTGTGCCTTTGTTTTCATTAAATTTAAGAAGTCTTTAATTTTTTTCTTTATTTCTTCCTTGACCAAGTTATCATTGAGTAGAGCATTGTTCACCTTCAATGTGTATGTGAGCTTTCTGTGGTTGTTGTTATTGAAGACCAGCCTTAGTCCGTAGTGAACTGATAGGGTGCATGGGATTATTTCAGTCTTCTTGTATCTGCTGAGGTCTGTTTTGTGACCAAGTGAGTATGTGGTCAACTTTGGAGAAGGTAGCATGAGGTGCTGAGAAGAAGGTATATTCTTTTCTTTTAGGATAAAATGTTTTATAGATATCTATTAAATTCATTTGGTTTATAGCTTCTGTTAGTTTCACTGTTTCTCTTTTTAGTTTGTATTTCCCTGATCTGTCCATTGATGAGAGTGGGGTGTTGAAGTGTGTGCTTTAATGGGGTGCAATGTGTGCTTTAAGCTTTAGTAAAGTTTCTTTTATGAATGTGGATGCCCTTGTATTTGGTGCATATATGTTCAGAATTGAGAGTTTATCTTGGTAGATTTTTTCTATGATGAGTATGAAGTGTCCTTCCTTATCTTTTTTGATTACTTTAGGTTGGATGTCAATTTTATTTGATACTATAATGGCTACACCAACTTGTTTCTTGGAAACATTTGCTTGGAAAATTGTTTTCCAGCCTTTTACTCTGAGGTACTGTCTGTCTTTGTGCCTGAGGTGTGTTTCCTGTATGCAGCAAAATGTTGGGTCCTGCTTATGTATCCAGTCTGTTAGTCTTTGTCTTTTTATTGGAGAATTGAGATCATAGATATTAAGAGATATTAAGGAGAAGTGATTGTTGCTTCTTGTTACTTTCATTATTAGAGGTGGAGCTATGTCTCTCTCTCTCTCTCTCTCTCTCTCTCTCTCTTGTTAAGACAATTAATTTCTTGCTTTTTCTACTGTGTAGTTTCTCTCCTTTTGTTGGTGTTTTCCACTCATTATCCTTTGGAGGTCTGGATTTGTAGAAAGATATTGTGTAAATTTGTGTTTGTCGTGGAATACTTCAGTTTCTCCATCTATGGTAATTGAGTGTTTTGCTGGGTATAGTAGCCTGAGTTGGCATTGTGACTTAGGTTCTGTATGACATCTACACATGTATGATATTCTGGCTTTCATAGTCTCTGGCAAGAAGTGTGGAGTAATTCTGATAGTCTTCCTTTATATGTTACTTGACCTTTCTCCCTTACTGCTTTTAATACTCTCTCCTTGGTTAGTACATTTGATATTTTAATTATTATGTGATGGGAGAAATTTCTGTTCTGGTCCAAACTATTCGGAGTTCTGTAGGCTTCTTGTGTGTTCATGGGTATCTCTTTCTTTAGGTTAGGGAAGTTTTCTTCTATAATTTTGTTGAAGACATTTACTGGTCTTTTAAGTTGGGAATCTTCACTATCTTCTATACCTATTATCCTTAGGTTTGGTCTTCTCATTTTGTCCTGGATTTCCTGGATATTCTGGGTCAGGAGCTTCTTATATTTTTTCATTTTTGTTGACTGTTGTTTCAATGCTTTCTATGGTATCTTCTGCATCTGAGATTTTCTTTTCAATCACTTATATTCTGTTGTTGATACTTGTATCCATGACTCCTGACTTCTTACTTAGGTTTTCTATGTTCAGAGTTGTTTCCTTTTGTGATTTCTTTATTGTTTCTACATCCACTTTTAGATTCTGGATGGTTTTGTTCAATTCCTTCACCTGTTTTGTTGTGCTTTCCTGTAGTTCTTTAAGGGCTTCTCCCTGTTTACTTGTGTTCTCCCATATTTCTTTAAGGTAGTTATTTATGTCCTTCTTGAAGCCCTCTATCAGAATCATGAGCTGTGATTTTAAATCTAAATCTTGCTTTTCTAGTGTGTTGCAGTATCCAGGACTTGCTGTTGTGGTAGAATTGGGTTTGGATGGTGCCATATTGCCCTGATTTCTGTTGGTAACGTTCCTACATTTGCTTTTTTGCTATTTGGTTATCTCTGGTGTTAGTTGGTCCTGCTGACACTGGCTGGTGCCTGCCCCTTCTGTGGGCCTGCAAGCCTGTCTCAGCACCTCTGGTTGACCTGCTCTCCCCTGGCACAGAGTGCTGTGGGGCTACCCAGCTCCTAGGTGCAGGTGGAGCCCGAACTGACTCTCTCCCATCTGTTCTGCTGCTCCTGGTCACTGCCTCCTGGCTGTACCTGCCTGCTCTGTCACCAGAGAGAAGATGGCGGCGGCCTGACCTCCAAAGCTAGGAGTCAACTCACTCCCTGCAGAGTAATACTCCTCTGGCAGGATCAGTGCACAAAGGACCACATGGAACAACCCAGCCCCTGGGTGCAGGTGGAGCCTGGATGGACCCAGCTGTTCTGCCGCTCCTGGTCCCTGCCTGCCTCCTGGCTATACCTGCCCTCTCAGTCACTAGAGAGAAGATCGGGAATGGTCAATTTTCAATCACACAAAATGTCAGTGGGAGCAAAATGCACTAAAACATGAGCTGATAGAAGAATCTGAGGGGGGGGTGGAAATCAAGGGGCAGGGGAGCTGAAAGTTACAAGTTTGAGTCCTGTGGTAGCACCCCAAGAATCAGACTGTACTTGTTTCTTCCCATCTTTGTGTTCAGTGACAGTGTGTGGATAGCTTCACATTGGCTACTGTGAGAATTTTTATGCAACAGAAATAGGGTGGTCTTTGGATGTGGTAGGAATCTTCGTGCAATGGGACTGGACAAAGCTTCAACCTGCTATTTGAAGTCCAATAGTACACCACTGTGCCGAACACTGAGTAGCCAGTGACAGATGTCCCTTAGAAGGACGCCTTCGGTGCTCCAGTTGGGTGGCCCCACAGAGCGATCTGAATGATTGTGAGCTGTGTGTGTGGAAAGAACAGCAGGTTCTCTATGATATTGTCTTCCTTATGCCAAACCCTTCGTTTAATGTCACCCGAGGAGATCTGCGTTTGCTGAATGATGACAAGCAACTTCTGCCCACACCTCTACTGGATACTTGCCATCGTTTCTACATGGAGGCTTTGACCTTTAGTAAACTCCGTGTTGATGTGTTTGTATCCTGGTCTGGTTAGGAGACTCAGGATTTCTGTTGTCAAGCAGGAGAGCCGGCAGAGCTCTGTTCTGTGTGACCCTTGTTAGTGAGGCTCTTGCTGTGTTTATTTGCAACCTGTGAAATAGCCTTCAGCACGGTAACATGGTTTCTGTTTTGATTTGGTTTTGTGTTTCTGGCTATTCTTACAACAGGAAAAAATATTACAGAAGCTGTGTTGGTGGTGTTGGGCACTGCATTTTAATTTTTTCCAACATAATATTTTTATTGACTAATTGGGAGTTCCATAACACGAAGTCTCACCACATTCTTTTTTTTTTTTTTTACTCTCAGGTCCACCTTCCCACCCATAAGCACATGTCATGGGCATCAATATGGCCTCCTACAGTAGCAGAGACCACAGACATCTACATGAGCTCTGGTGGCAGCATAGACCATGGAGGGCTTTCAGAGGCTTAGTCCAGAAAATGAATTGTTCTTCTTCTCAGATATCTTGTTACTCAGAGCCAGCATGATTGGGCGGTTGGGTAGAGCCTGCCTGAGCTCCAGACCTGTCATCCCTACTCAGCGAGGATGTGCTGCTTTGAGCACTGGAGCTGAGCTCCCATGCCTGTGGCTGCATCTGGGCTGCATCTCTTGTTCTACCTCTATCTCATATTCACCCATCAAGTGGCGTTGCAAATTGGCATGTATATATATTTGCTCAAACAACTTTACATGCGAATACTTACTGTAATGAATCATTGGTCTGCTTCGAGACTGCCGAAGCACTCTTAAGTACTGGACTACCACTGAGACTTATCGTTGATATCCTGTTGTCACCCAGAGTTAGGGTGATCTTGTGGCAGGGCATCTGGAGGCAGGATCCATGTGAGCTGCAGGGGGCTACACACCTCCTCCTGCCTGCTCACTGCACATGGCTGTCACTATGGCCCAGCACTCTTCTCTCCTTAAGTAGGTAAGCAGCAAGGGCTGCAGCAGCCTGAATTCCATGCTGTTGGGGCCTGTTGTCTCAAGCCTCCTGATGTTTGGAGAACTGGCTGTACCCAGCAAAATTATGCTCCTTTGGCTATGTTCCCATATTGGGTGTCTATGACTTCTCTCCATCCTGAATGGGGCTACACTCTGCTATCCCTCCCCACAATTTTATGAGACCAGTTTTAAAAAGCATCCCAAAAGACCTGTCAGTTTTGTTTATTTGTTCTTTTGTTTTGTTTTGTTTTGTTTTGTTTTGTTTTGTTTTGAGACAGGGTTTCTCTGTGTAGCCCTGGCTATCCTGGAACTCACTCTGTAGACCAGGCTGGCCTCAAACTAAGAGATCTACCTGCCTCTGCCTCCCAAGTGCTGGGATTAAAGGTGTTCACCACCACTGCCTTTCACCTTTCTTTCTTTCTTTCTTTCTTTCTTTCTTTCTTTCTTTCCTTCTTTCTTTCTCTCTCTCTTTCTTTTTTCTCCCTTCCCTTCCCTTCCCTTCCTTTCCCTTCCCTTCCCTTCCCTTCCCTTTCCTTCCCTTCCCTTCCCTTCCCTTCCCTTCCCTTCCCTTCCCTTCCCTTCCCTTCCCTTCCCTTCCTTTCCCTTCCCTTCCCTTCCCTTCTGTTTCTTTTCTTTTTCCTTTCTTTTCCTTTCCTTTCCTTTCCTTTCCTTTCCTTTCCTTTCCTTTCCTTTCCTTTCCTTTCCTTTCCTTTCCTTTCCTTTCCTTTCATTTTCTTTTTCGGATTTGGTTTTTTCAAGACAGGATTTTTCTGTATAGCCCTAGCTGTCCTGGAACTCACTTTGTAGACCAGGCTGGCCTCGAACTCAGAAATCCGCCTGCCTCTGCCTCCCAGAGTGCTGGGATTACAGGGGTGCGCCACCACCGCCCGGCTGTGGTCCAGGCTTCTGTGAGGGAGGGATTCTTCCTTTTCTATTATTCACTTTCTTTCTTTGGTGAGTCAAGTTTGACTCAAAAATCCCCCTGTTCTTGGAGATCTTCCCAATACTGTTTAAACCAAGCAATCTGTTAAGCGCCCTCTCGTTAGAGGTCTTCCGCTCGTCTTTATCTTTCCTTAGTGTCCCTCATGTGGTATTCCTAGCAATGTTTATCTTTCAGTTACATGAGAAATTCTTTGTTAGAAGAGAACTTCTGTTCACTTTTCTTTTTGTATGATTTCTATACTTAATGCCCAAAGCATCATTATTATGTAATTAGAAGAAAAGGATTTGTAACACCTTTAGCATTTTTTATTGCCTACTGTAAACAAGATAGACTCTCACATTAGTTCACTTTATTTTTACAGCGCTTCTTGGAGGCGTGTATTACCATCTCCATTTGCACATGAGGAGTTTGAAACTCAGGGTAACTGAACAACTGCTTAGGGTCATAGGGCAATGCAGTGGGGGAGTGTGTCACCGTGGGAGAAAGAGCAGCTTTCTTCAGCTTCTCCAGGTACACACACTTCCCCCTTCATACACCACCGTATGTGAACAGGGAGTGAGGAGGGGCCACGCCTGCAGAGTAGGTTGCAGTGGGACTGTGAAGCTTCTGTCCCACCCTGGCCTTGGGTGCTAACATCTTTCTCTCTCCTCTTCTTCCAGACTGGATGATATCTTGTCAGTTCTTACACCAGAATAAGGATTCTGTTCATAGTTTGTGATTCAGCTAGCATGCTCTGCTTTGACTGATTTCCATGGAAGTCTTCTGGAACCAGGATCCAGTCAGGGCTGTTAGTGACATTAGAGCAGAGGCAACCTGAAGCCAGACGGGGCCAAGGGTCCTGACCCTTTGGGTCTATTTTGTTTGTTCTGCTGCACATGGCTTGTGGGAGCTCTGGATGTTTGCCCGTGAAGTTGTGCAAATCTTCATGGATAGATTACTGTACTTCCTACAGACCTGTTGACGGTGAAAGGCAGTCTGTTCTGGTTGAGTGAGGCTTAACTTCCGGAGACTCCGTAGATTAACCTCAAGGGACTGATCCCATTAGCTATGCTCCCAGACACTAGGCTCATGACACCACGAGGCCCTCAGTTCCATAATCCTGTGGCCATCAGACACGTAGGGCCACGCCCCAAGCCCCGAGTATTCTGTCTGGACTCCATCCCATTCACCTGGTAACAGCGAGGTATGCCTCTCCCCACACTTACCTGGCAACAGACAGGTAGGCTGGCCCACTAAAAGGGGCTGTTTGCCCTCTCCCCTCACTCTTACTCTCTCTTGTTCTTTTGCTCTCTTTTCTGTCTCTTGTTCCCTCCCCCCCCATCTCTCCCCATTCCCCTCCCCCATCTCTCCATGTGGCCATGGCCAGCTTCTACTTCTCTACCTGCCCCCTCTCACTCTACTCTCCTACAATAAAGCTGTAAAACCATGGATTGCCTCACAGCATTTCCAGCCACTAGAGTGGACCCAGTGTGCCTTCCCCCTTCCCCCTTCCCCCTTCGGCCCTAGGGCTGACCGAGCTGCCCCCCCCCCAGGTCCTGTTTTCAGTTCTTCTGTGGTCCTGCATGCCTGAGAGCTAGAACCTGTCGTTTCTGGCCTCTGTGAGGCCCAGGGCCCTGGACTGCTCCCTCCCCACTCCCACAGATTGGGGTCCTGTGGCTTTTCACAGTCAGACACCCACGTGGTGGCATGGGGGCATGTGACAGGCTCCTGTGTCTGTCCAGCCAGAGCCGATG
Organism: Apodemus agrarius; assembly: GCA_964023405.1. Taxonomy (NCBI): domain Eukaryota; kingdom Metazoa; phylum Chordata; class Mammalia; order Rodentia; family Muridae; genus Apodemus; species Apodemus agrarius. The sequence continues at coordinate 50,043,779 of OZ030025.1, forward strand.
AGCTTTGGCGTGTTGTGGGTTTTCCACCATCCCCTTTCCCTGTGTCCTGCACCCAACAAGTGGTAGCAGAGGCGCCCTGCCCTTTACCTATACCACCTGCCCCACACGGACCCATGAATCACATATATTATCTTTTAAAGTTGGATTTTATATGGACAGAAAAAGTAAAAAGTATTTACCATGGCCTTTCCCACTCAGCACAGATATGTTCTTTAGGAAAGAGTAACCTTGCAATCCATTATTCTCAATGGAAGCTGGTCTTCCTCCTATTTACCACAGTCTCCTTTTGGCTTAGAACTTTGAATTTCAACAGATTTGGCTTTTGAAAATTAAAAGTTTTGACTTTTAAGGATATAGCTTATAGAGAGCAGAACATGGGGTTAGAGAAAGGAAAGCTGGGCATCAAAAAGATAGTGACATGCTGGGCCCTGCTGAATAAGGTTGAAGTCTGACATTACTAAAAAGCCCTGAGCTTGTGCGAAATGGAGGACTCCATTTACTGCTGGGCTTCTGCTTTGACCTTGGTTGGGAAGCGTGAAACTGCTATAGCCTCTACTTGTGGGATGCCCTGTAGCCTTGGTGAGATTACAGGTTCTGCTTTCTTTCTCTTGATAAGAACCTGTCCACCAAGCACCAGAGATTCCTGGTATGTCTCCCCATGGTAATGAGGAATCTCAGAACCTTAGACTTCAACCAATGACATGTACACACCCTACACATCCCCACCTACTTCCCCGATACTGCATAACCCTTGATTCAATCTGAATAAAGCTGAGCTGCCTTTCTGAGGCTTCTTATCCAGGAGGTACGTCTGTCAGCTTATTTATGGGCAGCCCAAAACTCTTCGGACTCTCCTCTCTTCATCCTCATGGGCCAGTGGCCAATGACCCCTGGAAGAAGGGAGGACCACAGTGACACACCATGTGATAGTACACTAGGTCACACTGCAGCATTATAATGACGTACTGCCTCATTCACATAGTGCACTTCACCATGCCCCTGCATTTTAGGTGCTATTAGGGAGTTTCTTTCTGTTCCATGCTGGCCCTGGATGCTTATATCAGCCATCCTTGTATTTGGGAGCTGAGGAAAGAAGATTGTGAATCCTCTGTCATCCTTGGCTACATAGAGTAATTCCATATCACTCTACTTCTCTTCCCCACAAAGGGGTTTTGTTTATAATGTCTAAGGATGTGGATGCAAACTACTGTAGATGTCTCCATAAACACATTTCTAGTTACTGTCCACTGTGTTGAAGTTGTAGAAATAATTGTGTGAGTTGGAATAGATTATATAAAGGCTCCCATGAGTTAGCCAGGAAGTGCTTAGTGTTTCTGTCATTGAGCCCAGAGTAGATGATTGTCAAGATTTAGGTAGTGTAAGGCAGGACATGACAGCACAGCAGGCAAAGCAGAGCATGGCAGCTCAGAGGCGTGAAGAAGAGCTCTCCCTGGTAGTCACAGGTGTGTGCACAGAAGAATCGAAGTTGAAATCTCTGTAACAAGACTGACTTGTGATATAAAGTTGAGCAAATGAGAGAACATCTCTAAACTCAGGGCAGAAATCAATCAAATAGAAACAAAGAGAACCATACAAAGAATCAACAAAACCAGGAGCTGGTTCTTTGACAAAATCAACAAGACAGATAAACCCTTAGCCAGACTAACCAAAGGACACAGAGACAGTATCAAAATTAACAAAACTAGAAATGAAAAGGGAGATATAACAACAGAAACAGAGGAAATTCAAAAAATCATCACATCCTACTACAAAAGTCTATACTCAACAGAGCTGGAAAATCTGGAGGAAATGGATAATTTCCTAGACAGATACCAAATACCAAAATTAAATCAGGATCAAATAGATCAACTAAACAGTCCCATAACCCCTAAAGAAATAGAAGGGGTCATAGAAAGTCTCCCTACCAAAAAAGGTACAGGACCAGATGGTTTTAGTGCAGAATTCTATCAGACCTTCAAAGAAGACCTAACACCAATACTCTTCAAATTATTCCACAAAATAGAGGCTGAAGGAACACTACCCAACTTGTTCTACGAAGACACAATTACACTTATACCAAAACCACACAAAGATCCAACAAATAAGGAGAACTACAGGCCAATATCCCTTATGCATATTGGTGCAAAAATACTCAATAAAATTCTTGCCAATCAAATCCAATAACACATCAAAACCATTATTCACCATGATCAAGTCGGCTTCATCCCAGGGATGCAGGGATGGTTCAATATATGAAAATCCATCAATGTAATCCACTCCATAAACAAACTAAAAGAAAAAAAAACACATGGTTATTTCATTAGATGCTGAAAAAGCATTTGACAAAATTCAGCATCCTTTCATGCTAAAAGTCTTGGAAAGAATAGGAATTCAAGACCCATACCTAAACATAGTAAAAGCAATATACAGCAAACCAGTAGCCAACATCAAATTAAATGGAGAGAAACTTGAAGCAATCCTACTAAAATCAGGGACTAGGCAAGGCTGCCCCCTCTCCATATCTTTTCAATATAGTGCTTGAAGTTCTAGCTAGAGCAATTAGACAACATAAGGAGGTCAAAGGGATACAAATTGGAAAGGAAGAAGTCAAACTATCACTATTTCCAGATGCTATGATAGTATACTTAAGCGACCCAAAAAACTCCACCAGAGAACTACTACAGCTGATACACAACTTCAGTAAAGTGGCTGGCTATAAAATCAACTCAAGCAAATCAGTAGCCTTCCTATACTCAAAGGATAAGCAGGCTGAGAAAGAAATTAGGGAAATGACACCCTTCACAATAGTCACAAACAATATAAAGTATCTTGGGGTGACTAACCAAACAAGTGAAAGATCTTTATGAGAAGAACTTCAGGTCTCTGAAGAAGGAAATGGAAGAAGACCCCAGAAAATGGAAAAATCTTCCATGTTTGTGGATTGGCAGGATTAATATAGTAAAAATGGCCATCTTACCAAAAGCAATCTACAGATTCAATGCAATGCCCATCAAAATCCCAACTCAGTTATTCACAGAGTTAGAAAGAGCAATTCTCAAATTCATCTGGAATAACAAAATACCCAGAACAGCTAAAACTATTCTCTACAGTAAAAGAACTTCCAGGGGAATCAATATCCTGGACTTCAAGCAGTACTACAGAGCAATAGTGTTAAAAACTGTATGGTATTGGTATAGTGACAGACAAGTAGATCAATGGATAGAATACCCAGAAATGAACCCACACATCTATGGTCACCTGATCTTTGACAAAGGAGCTGAAACCATCCATTGGAAAAAAGACAGTCTTTTCAACAAATGGTGCTGGCTCAACTGGAGGTCAGTTTGCAGAAGAATGCACATTGATCTATTCTTATCTCCTTGTACTAAGGTTAACTCCAAGTGGATCAAGGACCTCCACATAAAACAAGACACACCGAAACTAATAGAAAAGAAACTGGGAAGACCCTTGAGGACATGGGCACAGGGGGAAAGTTCCTGAATAGAACACCAATAGCTTATACTCTAAGATCAAGAATAGACAAATGGGATCTCATAAAATTACAAAGTTTCTGTAAGGCAAAGGATACTGTCAAAAGGACAAAATGGCAACCAATAAATTGGGAAAGGATCTTCACCAACCCTACATCTGATAGAGGGCTAATATCCAATATATACAAAGAACTCAAGAAGTTAGACTCCAGAGAGCCAAACAACCCTATTAAAAATGGGGTACAGAGCTAAACAATGAATTTTCACCTGAAGAAATTCAGATGGCTGAGAAGCATCTTAAGAAATGTTCAACATCATTAGTCATTAGGGAAATGCAAATCAGAACAACCCTGAGATTTCACCTCACACCAGTCAGAATGGCTAAGATTAAAAACTCAGGAGACATCAGGTGTTGGCAAGAATGTGGGGAAAGAGGAACATTCTTCCATTGCTGGTGGGATTGCAAGTTGGTACAACCACTCTGGAAATCAGTCTGGTGGTTCCTCAGAAAACTGGGCATAATAATACCAGAGGACCCTGCTATACCACTCCTGCGCATATACCCAGAGGATTCCCCAGCATGTAATAATGTTCATAGCAGCCCTATGTATAATAGCCAGAAGTTGGAAAGAACCCAGATGTCCCTCAGTAGAGGAATGGATACAAAAAAATATGGTATATATACACAATGGAGTACTATTCAGCCATTAGAAACAATAAATTCATGAAAAATTCAAATAAATTCTTAGACAAATGGATGGAGTTGGAGAACTTCATCCTAAGTGAGGTAAACCAATCTCAAAAGAACACTCATGGTATGCACTCACTGATAAGTGGATATTAGCCTAGAAGACTGGAATATCTAAGACACAATCCACATATCAAATGATGTCCAAGAAGAAGGAAGGAAGGGCCCCTGACTCTGGAAAGGCTTAATGCAGCAGTGTAGGGAAATACCAGAACAGGGAAGAGGGAAGGGGTGAATGGGGGAACAGGGGAAGGGAAGAAGGCTGATGAGACTTGCGGAGAGGGGGGAGCCTGGAAAGGGGGAAATCATATGAAATGTAAATTAATATATCAAATAAAAATATGGTAATAGAGACAAAAATGGAAATAAAATAGGACTTATTCTAAATTTAAAAAAGTGGAATTATAAACATTTTCTGATAAACTTGAAGGTTTACATGAAAACTATTTCTGATAAAATTGCAGAAATATATAGAAAAACATGTTAAAATTAAAGATTATCATGGAAATTTATATTATATATAAATTTATTTATAGATAAAATAATAGGCATAAAGATAATTCTAAGTTGATTGAAGGTAGAACTATAAACATTTTCAGATAATATTGAAGATTTACATGGAAAATATTTCTGGTAAAATTCAAGAAATAAATAAACAAACACATTAAAATTGATTATTTCATGAAAATTTTACATAAAAAATGGTTGATGTAAAAACTCTTTCTAAATTAATTGAACTTAGAATTAGAAACATTTGTGATAAAATCAAAGATTTATATTGAAAACATTTCTGATAAAATGGAGGAAGTATATAGAAAGACATTAAAATTGAAGATTATCATGAAAAATAATGTAGATAAAATGGTAGACATAAAATAAATTACTAAGTTAATTAAAAATGTATTACAAACATTTTTTGATAAAATTTAAGATTTACATGAGAAATATTTCATTAGTCTATTTCTTTTTATTGGGGAGTTGAGTCCATTGTCCTCTCTAAACCAATTTATTTCTTCTGTGGAATAATACAGTTTACAAATAAAATTATGTGCTACTCATAAAGCATGAAAAATGTATTAAGACAAAGCCATTCAATCATGAATAGCTACTTAATTATCTTACCTTGAATTTATAAAAGGACATTTTGATCAACATTCTACAAGCACAGTGTACAACTGTCTTTGCATCTGGCACTGGAGTGCATACAGTAGGTAGTCACGAAAATCTCATAATGAAAAATTGTTTGGCTTGTTTAACAAATACATTTCAAAAAGGAAAGTATGGAGTAGAAATCTGAATTAAAGAGATGTAAGAGGGTTATTAACTAGTCACAATATGTAGAACCTACTGGAGTCTTTTGTTATTTACTTAAAAACTTATACTTAGTTTGAATAGATTAAATATATTATGTCTATTTATATATTTATATAATTAATATAATTATATTATACATACAACTTACTATGCACCACATGGTTTTAAATGTGTACATTGTATAATGAAGAAGCTAATTGAATCATGTATTATATTTAAGCAAATAAAAAGCATATTAGCCAGTTGAGAAAATTTTAATCATTAACTTATATTTGTGAATACTGAGTAATTACTGTTGAGAAAATTTTAATCATTAACTTATATTTGTGAATATTGAATAATTACTGTGAAGTTTTAAGGTAATAGTGGCTGGTATTGAGCGAATATTTTAGGAAGATCTCAATAAACTTGTATTTAGAATTATGTTATTATGTTGAGGGAATTATTAAAGAAAAAAGAACCAGCACATTCCCATGCTTGTCCTCTGCCCTGGCGGCCTGGCTGACCATACACTTGTGGGCAATGGCCGACCTGTTTTTATCTCGTGGAGATTCTAATCTGAACCCCACAATCTCTCCGCCCAGCTCACTAGGTCACCACTGGCGAGTCTCTACCATGCCAAGCTCATGCTTCAGATTCCCCACAGCCTTTTGGAGTACCTCAGGCAAACCCATCCTTGGATGCCATACCTTTCTCTCTTGAGCTCAGATGAGCTGTCACATGAAGGAAAACACAACACAAACTTAGTTCAGAAACAATGGTAACTGGTTCTCTGGGCTCAACAACTGAAACCTAGTCTTGTAAGCCTTATTAAAACTGATCCTTCCAGTGGCTAACTCTGCGGATCCACCATGATACTAGGAAACTCTAGCATCTGCATCTTACCCCTCTATGTCCCGGTTCCAAAGAGACCTAACTCTCTCCTGCTTCCTCTCTTCCTCTGTCCAACCTGGAAGTCTCGCCTACTCTCCCAGTGATTGGCTCCTTCATTCATTAGGTGATTGGTTCACAAGAACAGAACCACGCCCATCCACAACATTAATAGGCTGGCTTGGAGCACTTAAGTTGATTTGAGGCAAACATTATTGGATGAGATTGTTATAGGAGGAAAGGCCTTTGTGGTGGTTCTCTGTGCTCATTTTTCATAGTTTATGTGTGTTAGAAAGTTCCATGGTAAAAAGAAAACATTTTAAGTAAAAAGAAAAAGAAAAATTAAATGTTCATTTTACTTACTATCCCCCAAATTTCTGGAAAATAATATTTTAAAGTATCTTAGCATTTCAACAGAAGGAAAACTTTCTGTGATCATTCTTGTATTTACATATTCTTTCCAAACATTCTTTGCCAATGAATTCTACACGCCTTATACTAATAACTCAATGTCTCAAAAGAAAATGATTGATACTCTTTAACTTCACACATGTAGATGTGTCTGACTTTCATATGAGTGACAGGAATACAGACTCAAGCTCTTTTGTTTGTACAGCAAGCTCTTTACCACCACTTGTTCATTATCCATTCATTCTTCATAGATGGGCATTCATCTAGGTTGTTACCAGTTCCTGAATGTCATGAACAGAGGAACAATAAATACAAAAAAGCAAGTATCTCTGGTAAGATAAAGGTTCTTTAGGACAGCACACACACAACCTGTGGAAGCTCAAGTCAGACAAAATCTCATGGTGTGGAAATGGAAGCTATTGGCATTTGACAGCTTCTGGAAATTGCAGACTCAATTTTCTTTAATGTTGTAGCCTCTGGTATATTCTAGGGTAAGCCCAATCTTGTACCCAAGAGTAAGAGTTTGTTCAAGTCAAACTATGGAGGGGCTGGGGTGGACAGACACACAGAGAGAGGCAGAGATGGATAGATAGATAGATAGATAGATAGATAGATACAAAGACAGAGTCAGAGAGAGGAAAGGAGAGAGAGAGAGAGAGAGAGAGAGAGAGAGAGAGAGAGAGAACCTGAAGTTGGGTGCAAAGAGTGATAGGAGTGGGTCTAGGAAGAGTCAGGGAATGGCGTGAATTTGAAAGATGCATCAAAATTCTCAAAAACTCAAACATTTAAAGTGAAATTTAAAAGAAGATATGTAAATATTTTCTATGCTTATAAAGAAAACAGAGCCCTCTTTCTATCCTTTCTCACTGAGATGCATTACATACCTCCCAGACTAGAAGACTTAACCTGTACTTTCTCAAAAAAAACAAAAAACAAAAACAAAAACAAAAAAAACAAAAACAAAAACCCAAATTGTGATCTTAATATCTGAGTCATAATTAAAATTGAACTTTCCCTGAGGACTGTGGCAGAATGTTAATCTGTTAGAAATAAATTTCTTCTTAAAACTATTAGAAACAATACATATGACTAGAATTTAATAATCCAAAAAGTCATTTGAAATATTTAGATATGATAAATTTTTGTAAATTGTGATAGTGACTATTTCAGTTACATTTAGCTTTTTATAGTAATAACCAAATTTTATTTTATTGCTGACAGATTTTGACTGCTCAATCATTTTTTGAAAATAATACTTATACCACATTCTGTATCTCATATTTTATTGGTGAAAGTCAACTATATTAATTCCAAATACCAATATTTAAAATGTGACACAATCTTTTTCACACAATGATCCTAAGCTTTATAAACTTTAAGTTGACATTTATAAGCTGAATTTATAAGTATGAATATATCTGCAGTGTTGATGTTCCCTGAATTGCTTTCCTTTCCCCCCTTTCTGGTGAAGTACAGTATCGTAAGAAAACGAGTGCAAACGCACAGGCTCTGTCAGGCTTTCTCCTGATGAGAATCAAGTAATAGACACTGAGCTTCTCCTATGGTTCGATGAAATTCTCTAAAATCTCTTATGTTAAAGGCTTTGTTGCCAGTTGCTGAGGAAATTGAAGTGACTAAATCATGAAGGCTAACTTCATCCATAGAAAAATCCGCTGGCGAATCTATGGCTGCTCGGTTATTAGTAATGTGGTGATTTGAATATGCTTGAGCCACGGAAGTGGCATTAGTCGGAGGTGTGGTCTTGTTGAAATAGGTGTGGCCTGGTTGGAGGAAGTGTGTCTCTGTAGGCAGACTTTGAGGTCTCTTATGTTCGAGCTGCACCCAGTATGGCACCCAGTCTCCGTCTCTAGCATCAGGTCTGCCTGGATGCTCTCATGCTCCCTGCCATGATAGCAATGGACTGGATCTCTGCAACTATAAGCCTGCCCCGGTTAAATGCTGTCTTTTACAATAATTGCCTTGCTCATGGTATCTCCTCACAGCAGTGAAACCCAAACTAAGACAAGTAGTTAGAGTATATTCTATAGGGTTAAACCTTTGAAGGGTATACTCTGTCTCTGGGTTCCTACCCCACCCTCTCAGCTCCCCGTCATCATGGGCTGATCGGCTCCTCCTCACTATGCTCTGCCAGGTGCTGTTTTGCTTTTACATTAGTCCACAGCCACGGGAAAAAAAGACAAGGAGCCGAACCTTCTAAAATATGAGCCAAATCTCTTATTTTTAAAGTTTTTTTCTATGCATTTTTTTCACAGTGCTAAATCTGATTAATACAACCGTTGTTTCCCTAGGGAAATGACATTCCAAGAATCCCAGAGGCTATGTGAAACTGTAGATGATACTAACCTATACAAACCAGTGCTTTTCCTGTGATACATATTAATGATAAACTTAGTTTATAAATTAGGTGACTAATAATAAAAAATAAATGACTAATAATAGAATAAAGAAATTATAAGAACGTAAATGTGGTGTTAGTCAAAATATCTTGCTGCACTGTAATCTTACTAACAATATATAGATTTTTTTGTAAGTTGAGAATTTTCAGTTTTCTACTTAGAGAAGCACTTCATGGTTATTCTTTGGCATGTTTGAAGTGCCAGATTCATTACTATCACACTTTGGGGTTGTTATTAAATAAAGCAAGGCTCTTTTTAACACAAGCATTGCAATATGCAACAATCTGATAATCTACAGAGCCGTTAGGTAGCTGACAGGCAGGAGGATCTACACATGGATGTCATGTAAGGATGAGTCAGACTCTGAGATAGCACACCGTGCTTCTCAGGTGATATTTTTGGAATTTCCTCTTTAATATTTCTGGACAGTGGTTGACCTTCGGTAACTCAACCCATAGAAGCTAAAACCATCGGCAATGGGAAAGCACTGTAATTTTAGAAGTTCTTACACCTACTGCTGCCGCACTCTCTCAGAATATCATCTGTGACTGCAGAAGCTACACTGGCCTCCACTGTAAGTCAAGGTCAGAGAGAGGGAATGAGGCTTTACTGTAAATTTTAGGTTTCAGGCAAGAGGGAAATCAGATCTCAGGCGGAGACTAAAATACGAGAGGAGGAATGTTGCCAGGTGGCAATGAGATAGCGTCATGTGGCACACACACTGGCGTCCTGTGATGGGATGGGATGTGTGGCGCACGCACTGGTGTCCTGTGATGGGATGGGATGTAAAGGGCTGAGCGGTTCTGCGAAATGACGGAGTGAGCTCCGAGGCAGTGATGGGTGTGATAAGCACGTTTAGGATACTTCACCTTTACAGAATGCTTCATTAGGGAATCAGTGATGGTCAAAAATCTTTCTCCTGAGCATCTCATAGTCAGAAACAAAGTCATTACTACTGAAAAATAGCCTTTTTGTTGTTTTTTGTTTTAATGATGGAATGATTGATGGTTTTTGTTGGTGTATTGCATACATGTCCGTTTTCTTTGTTTTACTAGAAAGTAAATTTTAAGAAAGCAGGGACCTTGATGCCTCAAGACAGGACCTGTTTCAGTAAACATTTTTGACTGATTGCTACTCTAGGTGACCACGTTTCAATTAAAATCTAGAGGAAGACAACTTGCTCAGAAATGAGAGGCACAAGGTCAACCCAAGAACTACCCTCTCTTACTTTCTATTAAATTTAAAAATTTCTGGGAAGCATGGGGGTATGCTGAAGAAAGTTTGTAGGTAAGATTCTTTTTCATGAAATACATTTGCAGTATATAAGTTTAGAATCAGAGTTTGAGAATACTGACTTTGGAGCTGAATCCAGCTAGGGCCAGAGGGGAGGGTGTAAGGAGAAAGAAACGATTGAGGAGTGGGAGGGGAGCAGCAGAGAGCTAAAGGCCATCTGGGGAAACTATGAAGCCCAGTTCCCCAGAGCAGTATGGCAGATGATCTCGACTAATCAGGCGAGAAACTTCACTTTTATTTTCAAGGTAATACAGAGCCAAAGAAGAGCTTTTGATATGTAAAGTCATTTACAGCAGGGATTACTTTGTAGGCAATATTTGAAACTGATTTTAAAAGCAAGGGGGGAGAGTACCATTATCATCATAGAAAATATGTTTTTATATGTGAGGACAGCATTAACCTCTACTGCAAAGTTAGGTTATTATTTCTATTCTACTGTATCACCAGAAGTTGAAAAAAAATGCTTCTACAGCAAATATGAAATGGCTGTGTTGGGCAAACCACAAGTATTAAATCCAGGAAACAGAGATTGGCTTTCAATATTGGTAATAAAAAACAGAACCGTTTCTTTACTCTCCTCCAATCTTAATAAATCTCTAACTTCTCTCTAAGATTTTTTTTTCTTATCTATTTTGCTCTGTAAGTTTTCAAGTCCTCCATGAGACCCATGTGTCTGAGTGGCTTTTCTCTAAGGGGCAATGAGGAAAAGGGAATCAAATATAGCTGTGCGTTGGTGCATCATTACTTCAGTCCTCTGGTAGCTCTGCACTATCCCTTTTTAGTTGGAGTGGTTGAGGTTCAGGCAAATGGTTGAGTGCAAAGTTTAAACAGAGGAAAACGAGGAGCATTTCAGCATGTGCGTTGTAAACATGGCAGCACATAGCAGTGGCCTATGAGCTGTCATTTAACGGATGCCCATGGATGAGAGCTTCGCATATATCATTTACAGTTGGCCAGCAGTTTACGGAAGTCAGCCAGCCTCTGGAGCTTGCCTCTTTCCCCCTTCAGTTGTCTCCCAGAATCTGGCTACACTACATTACATCTATGTATGGAACTGTTCATTATAAATAGAAAATATTGGTCCTGATTATGACTTAGTTCATTGTAAGTTGTGTGCTAAGTGTTTGACGTAATTACCTATTGAATTCTTCCTCCCGATTTTTAGTATGGCAATCCTCCAGATCATCATAGGCCCTGAGCCCCACCCTCTGTCTCACTTCAGATATATTGCTTCCATCATAGCTGCTGTTCCACTTGATTTCTTTGGTAAAGGTTCTTCCCATGAAGACCAGTGTTTCCTGACCTGTGAGTTGTGATCCCTTTGAGGATTGAATGATTCTTTCCTAGGGGTCACATATCAGATGTCCTAAAAAACAATGATTTACATTGTGATTCATAACAGTAGCAAAACTAGAGTTATGCAGTAGAAACAAAAACAATGTTATGTTTGGGGTCACCACAACCTGAGAAACTGTATTAAAGGGTCACAGCATTAGCAAGGTGGAGAGCCACTGCTCTGGAATCTTGTAATGAGAGCTGGGCTATCATTGTGTCTGAGCTTGTCACGTAAAAAGACAAGTGAACCATGGTCTAGAGTGTTTAAGTGATCAGTGAGATGTTATCTAGAGACAGTTCTGGGAGTGAAGCAAAGACGTTCCCTCCCCATGCCTGGCTTTCTTCTGTTTTTACTTTCATTGAAATGGTTTTAAGATTATCATTTTTCATAAACTAATGAATCAGTGTGATGAAGTCACTAGCCTTTTTTGAAAGCTGTTAAATGGGGTCAACATGTTAAAATTTGAATTGTGGAGACATAGACTTAATGCAGAGTCGAAGGCCAGACATTCAGCCTCTATAGCAGCTTTCAAAGGGCAGAGAGTCGAGGGAGAATTCTCAACATAAGAAAATATGGTCAACATTTCACTGCATTTTGAAGATACAGCAGAAAGATATAGCAAAACATAGTAGTTTTTCCATTTCTATATTGCTTCCCACTGAAGCTCTTATTTCGGAATGCAGCAAACACTGACCACGGCTTATTGACAAGAGTGGCCATACCACCAAAGCGGAATTATGGACAGGAAGTCAACTGATGGCTATGCAGATGTGGAAAGTCAACTGATGGCTATGCAGATGTGGAAAGTCAACTGATGGCTATGCAGATGTGGAAAGTCAACTGATGGCTATGCAGATGTGGAAAGTCAACTGATGGCTATGCAGATGTGGAAAGATGCAGATGCACGTGAGCATCTACTCGGGTTCCTTAGGATACTTTCAGAGAAACACGCCAGCCTGGTACAGATGTGCAAAAATAAAGGCACGCAAAGCTAGCACACACATATTCCATGTACATCTCACAAAAGGACTTTCATATTGAATGGAGTTGTTTCTTTCAATGCTAACATGAGAAACAGAATTCATCCTGGAAACAAACGACTAGTCTGACAAAAATGATATTTGCTAGTTACCCACAAAAGGCTCGCGTATCTCCACATTCGGCTTGTAATAGTTAGAATTGGTTGTTGATTTGTCAGGAGCTAGAATCAGCTCGGAGGCAAACCTCTGGGCATGTTTGTGGGGGGTTTTATTAGGATGCCTTCTGGAAATGTGTACTCAGGATTAACTGAGGTTGGGAGAACCGTCTTCAATGTGGGCAGCACCATTCCATGGGCTGGGGTCCTGGACTGAGTAAAAAAGAGACTTTTGCTAAGCACAGGTGACATTCTCTATCTGCTTCTCAGTGGTGGATGCAGTGTGACCATGGGGTCATCTGTATCCAGCTCCCATCACCATGACACCAGTGCCATGGCGGACCGCAGCCTCAGACTGTGAGCTAAAACAAACGCTGCCTTCCTTAAGTTCTTCTTGTCAGCTATTTTCTTACATCGATAAGGAAGATAATTAGCTCATTGCTCTCGAGTGGATGTTTCCCTCACTTGACTTGAGTGTTATGAAGACATTCTGCCAGTCGCCGAGAACACACAGAACCAAGAAAGAACAAGAGGTCACAACATCATGGCCTTTCAGCATTTTCGTGTAAAATGATGAGACTGGCAGAATTTTCTGTTGCTCTCTGCGTTTTAGATGCCAATGCAGTGACATGCCCCTGTCTAGCATTCGAGGGAAGTTGTGAGGGAGAGAAGTCATTTTCAGGGACAAGCAGTGTGTGATCTAGGCGCGGGCAAGACAAAGAGAAAGGAAGTTAGCACAATTCAAGAAGAGACTTCCTTGACTATTGTTAAAGAATATATTTAAATTTCTTTTATTTAGATAAACACAATAGGAATTTGGTATCAAGCATCTACTGTAAATATTTTATTCCTTTTATTGTGGGGAAATGTATTAATTAATATTTAGATAAACTAAGATATGAATGAGTATTTTACTATGAGTTCAATTCTCCTCAGTAAAGATTTTAGTAGCCTCTGCCGGGAAGATGAGAAGAGGTAGACACTGGGTACTTAAGACTTTGAGTTGTTTATGTGTTGTGTACATCAATCCCTCACCCACCTTGATGAATCACTGGCAGTGGCTTCGTCCATTCTGAGGATTGGTCGCTCTCACTGTTGACCGCTTACTTTGATGGTCTGAAGCTTTTAAACAACACACGCCCCATTCGTCAGTTCCTATGTTCTGATCTTTTATGGCTACTTTTGGAAATTTAAAGTTTTCATAGAGAATACAGTTTTCATGGAGAATAGTTATGATCGAGGTATATTGTAGAGAGCAACCCTGAGATGACCCTCAAGCTGTGCGATGCAGGCCGGGGTGGGCAAATCACATTCCAGACAATCCCTCCGGGAGCCACACGGCCCTGGTGGTCCACAGCGCTTCTGAGATGACCGCAGAGAGCCAGAGTCCCTGGCAGACACTAAGATGAGCAAGTACGTGGTGACAAGATGGAAGGGACGGAGAAGCACGAGGACGGGTGCACAGTGAAGAGAGACAGAGCTGGAGGCTCGAGGGCAGTGAGGAACCGCCCGATGTGGACAGCTGGTAATGCTGCCTAAAGCCACGGTGAGATCCTGCCTATGCTGCCGGAGGGCCACGTCTCCGTCCATGACTGCGGCAGCAGGGCTCTGTCACCACCAAAGGCCAGGCAGACATCCCTGTTGGACTGCTGTCTGGGGACATGTCGATGTCTGAGGGCTGGGCTGAGCTGGCCTCATCCCTCCCTTGGGCTATAATGGAGGAGCTGGCCGTGAAGGAGTGAGGACTGGAGAGCTGGCCTCACCTATCGGCGGCTGCAGCACTTGGGAGAGCAAGCCTCGCATGCCACCCAGATGCAAGCTCAGTAGAGTTGACTCTGGCTACCGGGCTGCAGGCGAGCCACCCTGAGGGTGTGAGTGTGGGATGGTTGGTCCTTCTACCTGTCTGTTGTGCAGTGGTGTGGGAGAGAGATAAATGCTCGGCCACATCCTCTCTCCTCATCCTTCCCACCCTTCCATGCGGAAGAACGGGCTCAGGGTCAGGAGAGCTGGAGAGCAGACGCTTGCCTCTCACTGACTGTAGCACCCTCCCTGCCAGCACAGTAGAAGTGACTTTGGTGTCAGGGGTGTGAGTAAACAGGCTCTGAGGGCATAATCAAGGGAGAGCAAGCTCTGTTGTTTATGCTGTACACAAGGGAGCTATGGCCCCAGCCCCTGCCACCCATACAGCATGTGGAAGAGCTGGTTGGAGGGTCTGGGAGAGCTGGCCCTGTTCCTCATTGGCTGCAGCGCTTGGGGGAGCAGGCCCTGCACCTCACCTGGGCAGCACAATAGAGATATCCCTGCTGGCCTGGGCTAGGGTGAGCTGGCCCTAAGGACATGAGAGCAGAACTGGCCCTGCCCTGCTGGCTGTGGAGTGGGTGAGGGCAGTGTTGGAGTGCTCACTCCAGTGATGCGGATGTGGGAGAGATGGCTGACTGGCCGATTTAGCCTCCACCAGGCTCAGACCTAAGGCCAGCATCCACCCCATCTGTGAGCTACTGGAGTGCCAAAAGGGGCAGGTCGTGCAGTTCCAAGACTTCAGGATCTCCATGACTCAGGTCAACAACAAGTCATCAGAGAGCAGTCCTGGTGAGGATCCAGTATTGATAGCGCAGCAGAAGCCAGAGGCCTAGAACTAGACCAAGGACTCATTGCAATGAACATTAGCAAGTAGAGTTGTGTAGACAGATGGGTGTTCTGTGGGCCACACTTGGACACGCTACAGCTTCCGCAACGAGCTTTTATTTTTCCTTTTGGTGAAGGGTGGATATGAAGAGACAGGAAGACGAGAGGGATTGGGGTGCATGATGTGAACTTCACAAGGACTTGAAAAAACTTAAGTAAAAAAATCCCACAGTAAAATATAAAAACATAAACGGAATAGTAATTATTAGTAGGAAAAGGTTAATGTGGCAGCCAGAGGTGAGCTCTAATGTAAGGCCCTTGGTTCACCAGGGAACGGTTTACTTTGGGTTACTCAATGTTAACAAGGAAGACAACACATTCTACCAATTCTATTCTCTCCAGGCGTCAGGATATAAAATGCCTGAGGAAATTAAAATGTTGAGCGTTGCTGGTCATTGTTTTTTCTTCAGCTCTCACAGAAGGCTTTACAATCAAGTGCCATTTCTCTTGGCAGGACAGCCAGACTGAGTTCAAGTGACTTTCGTGCCTTTTGTTTCTCTTCAAAGGAAATGTGTTATAACTCATGAGCAAGTTGAGAACGCACGGGGACATGTTACAAGCCTTTCCCAGCTGCACATAAAGCTTTCTCAATGTATATACGGCAGCTTCAAGATTCATTTTCTGCAATATATATGTGGCATTTAAAAATTTGATCACATAGATAATATTCCACACAAAAAGAAGTAGTTTAAAATGGGCCGACACGAGATTCTCGGTATTAGCTGAAGGTACAAGCACAGTGCATTTCAAACAAAATTGACACATTGTTTTCCATTGACGTAGCCTCCTTCTTTAGAACTGCTTGGCATGTAACATTCAAGTCTAATATTTTTTTTTTTTCGAGACAGGGTTTCCGTGTAGTCCTGGCTGTCCTGGAACTCACTCTGTAGACCAGGCTGGCCTTGAACTCAGAAATCTGCCTGCCTCTGCCTCCCAGAGTGCTGGGATTACAGGCCTGGGCCACCACCGCCCGGCAAAGTTTTATTTCTTAATGCCTTGTTACTTGTTTTATTTTGAAACATAAAATGGGAAAATGTGCCAGAAGGTTTTGAGAGCCTTTCACTCAGTTGGTTAAAATGGAAATATCCTGCATAGCATCATCAAAAAGAGAAAAGCTTTTAAAAAAAGGTGCATTGTGTGCATGTATGAAACTGTCAAAGAATAAATAAACTGTCCTTAAGAGAGAACCCAGTTGTCAAACACAATAGCATATATACCCTTCAATTTTATTTTACTTTATTTTTTCAATGAAATCCAATTTATTAGGATAAGTTCTGTTTGCACCTTGTCCAAGAAGCCTTGCCTGTGCCACCAAGATCTCCTCTTGTGCTCTCCTGGGGTTTATGATGTGTGGTTTGTGTTCAAGCCCAGGAGCCATCAGAGCCATTGTTCATTTCTGCAGTAAGAAGTGGGTTGTTTTCTTTTTCACCAATGCGGGAGTTTATAATTACTTTTCAATTTTTGTCTTGTTTCTTACAGTTATATTTTTTATTTCTTAGTCTAACTATCAAATTATCTAGCTTCTTTTTTTTATTTCAGATAATTGTCTAGGTGTAACACTCCTGGGTCTATACCTGAAGGATTCTAAGTCCCACCACTGAGTTATTTGCACACCCATATTCAGTGCTGCACTATACACAATAGCTAAGAACCGAAACTAGTAAACTGATTTGTCTATCAGTAGATGGATGGATTTAAAGAATGAAGTACATAGTTAATACAGACATTTATAGAGCTGTCAAAAAGCAAAGTCATGGTATTTGGAGAAAAAACAATGACACTAAAAAATGATTCTGTTGAACCAGAATCAGAACAAATACCACATTTTCTCTTACATGCAAATTGTGTGTTTTAATGTGTGTTCATGCATCTCTCTCTCTCTCTCTCTCTCTCTCTCTCTCTCTCTCTCTCTCTCTCTCTCTCTGTGTGTGTGTGTGTGTGTGTGTGTGTGTGTGTGTGTGTGTGTCCTGGCACAACAAATCTTTTTTGTCTTTAAGTACTGTTTTTGTCAATTCTTTAACAATTTCATACAATATATTTTCATTAATTCACTCCTCATTTGAAATTCCCCCCAGATCCTGTCCTACATTCTTATCTACTCAACTTGGTGTTTCTTCTCTTAAAATAAGTGCCCACAGAGTCCGGCTTTTGTTGGTCTACTACTCCTGGGAACGGAGCCTGCTCTGGAGTGTGGTTGAAATGAAAAGTATCACTCCATTGAAGAAAACCGACTTTTCCTCACTCATCAACTGCCAATAAATCCTTGGGTAAGGATGGAACTTCATGCCCACCATCTTTCCCCATGCTTAGATTTTTATCTGACCTGGGCTTGACCAGGTCTTGTGCATGCTATCACAGTCTCTATGAGTTGAAATGTGCACCTTTCCTGCTATGTCTCCAAGTTATCGACCACCTATGGATCTTACAATCTTTCTGCCCCCTTTTCCCTGAAACCTATGAGAAAAGGGTATGATATAGACAATAATATATTGGGTGGCAATATCCCAAGTAGACATCATATGCTACCAAATAAAATCCCAGTACCGGGATGGGTTGCCTCTTTTGGCCAGTGAAGTTCCCCTAAAGCTTTTAACATTACAAGCTATTGCTCATGGTATTGGTTACCCTGCAGAGCTTGGCAATACATCTTTTAGCTAAACACGTTGCATATTTGAATCATAGTGCATATTAAAATCTAGCAGGTACCCAGCTGGAGGTTTCATCCCTACCAGCTAGCAGTCACAGTGTTGGAAGGTTCTATGCATACTACCAGAGGAGAAAAGCAACCATTAGTGTCAACAAGACATAAACCCTGTGAACTGAAACAGTGACCTGCCTGGCCAGCTATGCTCATGGGAGCAATAATGGCGGGAATATTATGGGAACAATTAACCACTTTTTTTAAGGTTGGATTTAAGGCCTACTCTACATGAAGAAACTCATACCTGACACTGTCAACAAGGCCGAGAACCTGAGGCTTGATAAGTCATGGGCCCTATGGAAAAAACCCACTACTATTCTTCTGCTGAATGAACATATTAATAAAAGAACCCCAATGAGATATTGTGATACTCATAAAGTAGTTTGTTGCTCACACCTCATCAGAAAAGCTTCTTCTTGCAATAAATGGCTACTTTAAATTACTTCTGAAGATATTAGGTGTATTCAGGATATGTGACCATGTGATAAACTTATGTTTGAAAGAGTTTAAGTATAACATATCAGCTATTGTGGTAGACTTCTGTGTCTTCACACCCCTTCTGCTCTTGCATTAATATCCTGATACAGAGTGAGAGGTCATGTCAGAGATTCATTCATGCCATTCTGAATCTTAATTACTATTTAAGAAATTATTACACTAAAACTCATCATGCTATGTGTGTGATATGTGTGTGTATGTGTGTGTTATGTGACCTATGATGCACATGTAGAGATCAGAGGACAACCTTGGGTATTGGATATTACATTCCACCTTGTTTATTGAGACAGAGTCCCTTGTTCATGACTGTGTATAGCAGGCTAGCTGGACCATGAGGTTCCAGGTATATTCTTGTCTGATTATTATCCTGTCACAGAAGTAGCCGGATTATAGACACATGCCACTATACACAGATTTTTAGGTGTTATGGGGACCCAAATCAAGGTCTTTATGATTGCATATCAAGAACTACCCCCTCTTAGCTACTCATATTCTTTAGTCAAAAAAGAAATCACATCTTATGTATTTTTTTAATTTTTATTTTCTATATTCTATGTTTACATTCCAAAGGCTTTCCCCTTTCCCAGTTCCCCCCTACCATATGTTCCATAATTCCTAACCCCCCCAACCATTCCCCAATCATTCCCCCTCCCCCCATGGTTTCTCTGTTCTGGGTCTACAAAACTCGATCCAATCTTTTCAGGCCCAGAGTCCTCTCCTTTCTTCTTCTTGGGAATCATTTGACATACTAATTGTGCCTTGAGTATTTAGGGCTTCTGGGCTCATTAATATCCACTTATCAGTGATTGCATTTCATGTGTATTCTTTTGTGATTGGGTTAACTTACTTAGGATGATATTTTCCAGATCTAATCATTTACCTAGAAATTGCATAAATTCATTATTTTTAATTGCTGAGTAGTATTCCATTGTATAAATATACCACATTTTCTGTCTCCATTCCTCCTTTGAGGGGTATTTGGGCTCCTTCCAATTTCTGGCTATTATAAACAAGGCTGCTATAAACATCTTATGTATTTTTAAATATAACAACTTAGCCAGGGTTCTATTGCTGTGAGGTGATACCAGGACCACAGCAACTCTTAACAAGGAAAACATTCAATTGGGGTTTGCTCGCAGGTTCTGAGGTTTACCCTTTATGAGCATGGCAGGAAGCAGGATGGCACAAAGGCAGACTCAGTGCTGGAGAGGTAGCTGAGAGGTCTACATCCAGATTAGCAGGCAGCCAGAAGTGGGCCTGGCTTGAGCATCTGGAATTCCAAACCCCACCCTCCTACGCCAACAAGGCCATACCTTCTAACAGTGCCACGCCCTGGTGACCACGCACGCACAGTTTTGAGCCTATGTGGACCGTTCTTATTTGAACCACTGCATTCCACTTTCTGCCTTCCCCCACTGTCTTGTAGCCATATCACAATGAAAAAATGCATTCAGTGCAATCTCAAAAATCCCCGAGTCTATCAGAGTCTCAACACTGTTTGAAGGTCCAACGTCAATCTCTTAATGGTAACTTCCTGAGAAATAAAAATAAAAAATCGGATCACATACTTTCACCATACAGTGGCACAGACTAGACATTGCCCTTTCGAAAGGGAGGAAAGGGAGCACAATAAGGAAATAAAATACTGGATCACAACAAGCTCCCCCTTCCCCCCCCCAATGGGCAAACTCCAAACTCTGTATCTCCATGTCTGATGTCAAAGCATTCTTCATATCTCCAAATCCTTTCAGCTTTGTTGACCGCAGAACACCTCTCTCTTTTACGTTGGTCCCACATCCTGCTGGCAGCTCTCCTTGGTAGGTGTCCCATGCCTTGAAGTCTCCAACACAGCCCAGGCTTCATCCTCACAGGCTCAGGCAGCAGTCTTTCTGGGCCTCCACGCAGGAAACCCTTGCCTGCCTCGGTGGCATATTTTAGAGATGGATGGAGATCCTACAACCTGTTTCTTCTATTCTTGACTACAAAGCCAGAAGGATGTGGTAGAAGCTGCCAAGTTCTTTTACTTTCTAGGGATGAAACATCCCTCTCTTGTTCAAATACATTTTCACCAGTTCTCTGTTTTCCTTCACTGCCTAAACTTGGTTGTCCTGGACCTTGCTCTTTAGACCAGGCTAGCCCTGAACTCTGAGATCTGCCTGCCTTTCTTCCCTGAGTGCTAACATTTGAGTACCACCACGTCTAGCCCTATACGTTAATTCTTCCTCACAAGCAGAGAATTTTATTGGGTGGTTTTGTTCTAAAGTTATCACTCCCTTTATTCCATTTCGCACCGGGCTTTTCTTTAATCTGTTTATCTTCTTGAGCACAGGATTCAGCTTCATTATACTTTCTGGTACCCCAGTTTCTTCTTTAATTGTACATTTTGTACTTTTTCTTGCTCAGCTTTCTCTTTTTCACTATATATCTGCATAATACTGGCTACCAATCACCATGTGACACAGTCAATACTAGGCTGTTTTAAAATTTCCTCTGCCAATGCTGTTAATCTAAGACTTTGCAATTTAGCCTCAGGCAGATGGTTATTTATTTATTTATTTATTCATTTATTTATTTATTTATTTGGACAAGGGCAGAAAACTGCCACATTTTTCATCAAAATACTACAAATTTGATCTCTAGGCCACATATTAATATTCTTCTTTTTTGAAACTTCTTGAGACAGGCCTCCACAGTTCAAATCACCCTTAGCAGCAGCAGTCTTCCATGTTTCTACTAGGAAGGTCCATTAAGCGCAAACTGCACAATTGTTTTTCTAGTCTAAAGTTCCAAAATGTTCCATAATCCTCCAAACAAAAGCCTGGTCAGGCCTACAGAAATTCTGTGCTTCCTTGTACTAACTTTTGGTTTACTCTGTATTCTATTGCTGTTGAAGAGACAACATGACTGTACTGACTGGTTTTGTGTGTCAACTTGACATAAGCTGGAGTTACCACAGAGAAAGGAGTCCCTTGAGGAAATTCCTCCCTGAGACACAGCTCTAAGGCGTTTTCTCAATTAGTGACCAAGGGTGAGAGGGTCCATTGTGAGTGGTGGTATCCCTGGGCTGGTAGTATTGGGTTCTATGAGAAAGCAGGCTGAGCAAGCCAGAGGAAGCAAGCCAGTAAGTAACATCCCTCCATGGCCTCTGCATCAGCTCCTACTTCCTGACCTGCTTGAGTTCCAGTCCTGAATTCCTTTGGTGATGAACAGCAGTGTAGAAGTGTAAGCTGAATAAACCCTTTCCTCCCCAACTTGCTTCTTGGTCATGATGTTGTGTAGGAATAGAAACCCTGACTAAGACAGTGATCTTAGCAACTATTAATAAGGAAAGTATCTAATTGGGGCTGGCTTATAGATTTAAAGGTTTAATCTATTATCAGCATGGCAAGAGGCATGGCAGTACAAAGGCAGACACAGTTCTGGAAAGGTAACCGAGAGCTTTACACCTGGCTCATTAGGAAGAGAGAAAAAGATAAAGAGAGAGACAGAGAGTCAGAGATGGAGAGACAGACAGATAGACACACAAGCAGAGGGGGAAGAGAGAGATTCGGCCTAGCTTAAACTTCTGAGACCTCAACGCTCACTCTCAGTGACACACTTCCTCCAACAAGGCCACACCTACTCCATCAAGGCCACATCTACTAATATTGCCTCTCTCTAAATTTAAAGCTATAAGCCTGTGTAAGCCATTCTTATTTAAACCACCATAAGGACAAATCTCAATGAATAACAATGGATCTCTTTTATAGGTCAGTCATGCTAAATGCTTCACCTTTTGTTAAAAATATATAATGATGGATGCACAGTTTATTATTACTATGAGCCAATACACAATGGCAGAGGTTATAGATTTCAGTGGCATATAAAATACAATTTTCCAGTTATAGATAATTGATAATGGACAGCATTAACACATGGGAACTTGGGAGCTGTGGAGATAGCCCACCAGTTAAGCCCTTGCCCTACAATACTAAAAACTGGAGTTTAGATCCCAAGAGATCTTCATCCATATTGTGTGAACATGACAACCTGTCTCAGGGTGTCTTAGTTATAGTTTTATTGCTGTGAAGAGACAGCAAGACCAAGTCAGCGTACAAAAGAAAGCATTCAATTGTGGCCCTGCGCACAGTCTCAGAGGTGTGCCCATGGCCGCCAGGGCGGGGGCATGGCAGCACACAGACAGCTGTGGTCCTGGAGCAGTAGCTCAGAACTTACATCTGATCCCTAAACTGGAGAGAAAAGAGATGGGGCCTGCCTGGGACTTTAGAAACCTCAAAGACAACCACAATCAGAGACATACTCCTCCAACAAGTCCATACCTTCTGGGAACCAAATGTCCAAATTTGAGAGCCTATGGGGTCCATTATCATTCAAAGCATCACACAGAGGACCCACAGAGTAAACTGGCTAACAAGAGTAGCCATATTGGGGTACTCTGGGCTTCACTAAGACCTCTTAACTTAATGAAGAAGGTAGAAGACTTAGAGAGAATAATTCCCAGCAATCCTTTTGAGGGACACACCCATGTGTACATACTTACCTTCATTAATACCATACATACATATACACATAATATACATACATACATATAGTTCATTAACACCATATATACATCCATATGCATATAAGATTGAAAAAATAGGAACATTAAATTATTCTCCTAATCAAATCATTAAAAAGTGATGTGGTCACAAATATTTAAAATGAAAATAAATGGCCATTTGAAATGATCGATATGCAGTCCTTATTTACAAGCTATATGTAGTTGTTTTGCTTTATCGTTTTGTGATAAGTAATGAAGTTCTGAAACCTGGCCTCTCGGGAGGGTTCGCCTTGACTTGTTAAAGTGTATTTGGAAGTGCTTGCAGGCTTGCTATTGGATAGTTTGGCTTCACCTGAACTCAGCCTGTTTTTCAGAGATGAAACTATAAGGCCTCTTTGCCCTGGTTTTGGCTTCCCTATGAAAGTTGAATTACTTTTTCCAATTTTGATTTTCATTTTCTGATTTTGTGTTAAAGCCTCCCACAACATTCCTGCTTTTCTTTCTTTGCAGTCTTCCTCTCAAAATATTTACAAAGAGCTTTAGCTTATAGGGAGTATTCGAATATGGAAAATGCCACCCAACATGATTTGAGTAGTTTTCAAATAACATAACACTCCCCTGGCAAGGTTAACAGCCTCTGCTAAAGCATGCATTGAAATTGCCATTTTAAAAGCTTGTTTAGTGCCTGCCTCAAACTTATTTTGTGTAATACCATTCATAAGATTTGTTTAAAGTAGAGTGGATATATAATTTTTTTTTCAAAAATAACTCACAAGCCGTCAGACCCAGAAGCACATATTCACCACAGGCAATGGTTAATTAATAACTACTACTTTTTTTGTAGTTTTTATTTCCATTGAAAAATTATGACATTTGTCACCGTTTTCTTCTGAACCAATTTTTCTCAGGAGTTGGAAAAGCATATATACTCCCAGAGAAATGCGATAAAGTGTTCTGCTTGGAAGCAGAAACGCAGGGACGTGCAGAGAGCAGTCACACAGAGCCACGGCTGCTCTGGAGGCCAGGCCGCTGCCGCCTCATGGCTGCCCTGAGGGACTGGAGACTCTCTGAAGAGACAAAGGAGCGTTGGAATCTCATGCAGTCATTGTACTGTGGCACCTCTCTTTAACAAACTCCAACACACTCAATAGTGTGGGTGAGATCCGGAGGGTATTTCCTACACAGCTCATTCTCAAGCTTAGTGTTTATTGAAACTTTGAATTGGAGCACAGGGTCTAGTTCAACCTTATGTCCAAGGGATAGAAAATGGTTTGGTTGGAGACACTTGACATTTCATTTCAGAATAATGAAGCATATTCATCAATCTCTGCACAAGGTATATAAACCAAAGAAAGTGAAATCAGACTGCCAAGGAGACATTTGCCCTTTCACTCATTTCTTGACTATTTATAGTAGTCAAGAAATAGAAATGACCTGAGGATTCATCAAATGGTGATTGGATAAAGGAAATGTGGTCCACATGCATAGAGGCATGCCATTTAGCTACTATGTATGGCCATGAACTCTTCTGGTCTTTAACAACATGGAAGAAAATGGAGGTAACCTTTGGTTTTGTACAGTAAGCCAGAAAATGTAGTTATTCAGTCATGAAATTACTGAAGAAACTCTGCTATATTTGTTATTTTTCTGTTGGTGTTATAAAAAAAATACCATGACTAATGGAACAAATAGAAGGCTTTATTTGGCCTTCCTGTTGCACAGGAGTAACACTCCATTACCACCCAGGCAGCAGTCAGAGCACAAGGCTGAAAACCCACATTTTGAACTTCAAGCACAAAACAGAGTAAACTCAAGAAGGATGAGACCCAAAGCTCTCAAAGTCCATCAGCTGTGATGCAATTCCTTTTGCAAGGCTAATGCTGTGCTGCCAACTTGGGACCAAGTGTTTAAATACCCAAGACTATGGAGGGACATTTCCTATTCAAATGACCACACCTGTCATTTGTGACAGAGATGCAGCTGTGGATCATTATGCTGTTGGGGGACCAGGCAGAGAAAGTCAAGGATTGCATGATCTCACTCATAAGTGGAATCTAAAAAGGATGATGTCATAGATGTTGAGACTAGAGGGTGGTTACCACAGACACAGAAGAGTAGTGGGGAGGGAGAGACAGTGAAGGCAGGTTATAGGAACAAGTTCCTGGTTAGCCATTACATAGAAAGCTGACTATAGAGAATGACAATGCACTATGTATTTAACAATCTAATGGACAGGATTTTGGACAGCATTCACTATAAACAAATTATAAATATTTGAGATGCATTAACCTAAATTAAACATTACACATGTTAAGACATTACAATAGTCATAAATATATATAGTTCTTGTGTTTTTAGGTATTAGATACAAATTTAAAAGGGGGGAATGAATTAATTAGTGGTTAACAGCACTTACTGCTCCTGCAGAGGCCTTGCAGTGTCATTAGCCTCATTTTTCAGGTTAAAAGCTGAGAATTGAGTGATGAAGAAATTTTTCTGAACCCGAGAAAGAGCTCAGCGAGTCTGTGTGATGTGTGTGTGAGTCTTATGTGAGAGTGTATATGAGAATGTGTGTGTGTGTGTGTGTGTGTGTGTGTGTGTGTGTGAGCATGTATGTATGTGTGAACATTAAAATCTGTTCTATGTTAACGTTAATAAAAAGATGAGAAAGCTGGGGTTTTGGAGGTCTTGGGTAAGCTATCTTACACCAATCAAGCTCATTAAGAAGCACAACTTCTTATATATTATTTCCAGTGGAAAAATGGGCCATAGTCAGCGGGAACTATGACACAATGGCAAAGTTACATTCTGCCGAGCCTGATGATCTGGGTTCGACACCCAGAACCCACATGGTGGAAAAAGGGGGTCTAGTCACAGGAGCTATCCTCTTACTGCCACAGGTGCACTGGGGCTTGTCCAGGCACACACACACACACACACACACACACACACACACACACACTCACAGATTCTCATATACACCCTCACCCAACACTCCCATTTCACACATGTACACTCACATTCTTTCATACACACATACACACACACATGAACGCACACACACCTGCACACACACATACAGACACAAGCACACACACATTCACACTTACACATACACACACAAGTAAATTTGTGTGAACATTTTAAAAAGATGGGAAAGCTAGGGTTTTGGATGTCTTGACTAAGCTACATCTTATGTCAAGCAGGCTTATTAAGAAGTGCTTCTAAGATACTATTTCCAGGAGAAAAATGGGTCAAAGTCAGCAGAGACTGTCAAACAATGGCACAGAGTCAGCGGGAAAATGATTATACAATGTAGCTCAAGGGGAACACAGGATGTCTCAAGGGCATTAGAAGCTAAGGCACAGCCTTGGGACTGATAACCACAATACCCTAGAGTGGGAAGAGTTAGGTTCTTAGGATCTGAAGCATACACCTCCCTGCTCCCATGCCCTGGCCCCACACCATTCACTGCAGACATACTCCTGGCTTTAGACAAAGAACTACTTTACTTTTCTATATATCAAGGAGTCAGAGAAAGCGTTGGGTCAGTCCAGCCTTTAGCAGCAAGTCTTAAATCATACAAATATTTTTCCAGGGCATTATTGTCCTGTCATTGCAGCTAATATGAGTGTGCACAGTGGTTCTTCACACACTGTGAATGTTCTGAACAAACTAGAAAATGGGCGAATGGTTTTGATATTTGAAATAATTTATTGTCTTTCCCCTTTAGACCCTGTGAAATTCTCAAGTATACTGTTAGTAAAGAAATAAAAACTACTTTGTGCAATCTAGGCTCAAGGTGGCTTAGATGAAACCAGAAAATAGAAATATGACAAACTACAAGTGAAATTAAATGACAGTGAGACCATTATAAAGCAATATTGATATCCTGAATGCTAAGTTCCATATTAAGGTCACAGTAATAGCTTAGTGTTTTATGAGCCTGTATGGTATTAGTGACATCATCTCTTTAATCTTAACTTTGCCCCAAGCAGAATAAATCTTAATTCTGTAAATGGTGTTGTACCATAACTGCCTTACTCAGTAGAGATTTTTTTCTCCTACATGTCACTAACATCCTTCTATGGCTCCGAACAAAAGCAAAAATAAAAGAGAAAAACAAATCTGTTGTTGCTTTCCGCTGAAGTTGCTGTCGAATGACTCATGCACAGAAGATGTCATCGTCCTGCTTGTGTGGACTTGCTGTGCATTGGTGCGTAAGCAACCAGGCTAAATGAGTCAGGTTGCACGCTTAGGTCACTTAGTGTCCAATTTTTTGGTATGCTTGTATGTTGTTTTTCTATTTTTAAAGAGGAAGCAAGCACAGGAGGTAGGTCAGAAGACACAACTCAGCGTTTCCACAAGAAGGCCACGGCTGGGGGATGGGCAGACCCCTGTGGGGCCCTGGTATACTGGGAAGCAGACAGTTCTACTAATAGTAAGCAAGATGAGCTTTAATAGGTCTCAGGGTGTAAACAGTCCCTTAACCTCACTAAGCAAGGCAAATATTGAGTATGTAGAATTCACTGAAGAGATTGCTTTTGACTTGTACTTAGAATTCACTATCTCATCATCCTGCAGAATAAACAACATGATTATACTGAGAAACGTGTGTGCTACTTTGCAAACAAGAAGTTATGTTACAGGAGAAACCACAAATTACACATTTTTCCTCCAATTCTTTGTTCATGCCTGAGTAAAGCATGCATTAAGTGTAAGCTTTTTGTGAATTGACTTAATTCACTGTGCAGTAATGACTAAAATAGTAGGCATAGGTAAAATTCCTTTTGCAGCTAGGTGAATGCTTTTCTCTGTGTGCCAAACTCCATTTGGAAAGCAAATATCCTCCAAGTCCTGGTAAAATCATCAGGAGTTTTCTTTCTTTTTACTTTAATATCTGCCAGGAAAAGATTTATTTAATTTGATTTAATTTGATGTTGACTGTGAGTTTTTCAGATTTTATGCTCTTGATCGTATGTGGGGGAAATGTCATCATTCTTTTAAAAAGAATATTAATAATTTGGTAATATACCTTATATTTAAAATAACTAGTTGCCTATAGCTGCATAGCATAGCAAGTTTAGATATGTGTGTGGAGAGTTTAGAAACACATCACATAGAATAATGTGGAACATATCAGAAAAGCAAGTCTGGGAAATGATTATGATTCAACATTAGAAAAGTAAGAGATTATAAACAAGTCTTGGATGGAGAAAGCAGATTGGGAGATCCGATGCTGGCCATGTCTGTTCAGCAATGCACCGAATTGGTCTAGAGACAGGAATGGGACTGTGGTCCTCACATAGGCCAGCTATTGGTGATGTTCTCTTGTGTGGCCATGGTTATTTTCCATTGCCTCAGAATGGTCATATGTCTCTTGAGATCAGCCACCTTCTTTCGTCTGTCAGGGTCTTGATAGACTACAGATGGCACATTCAAGTAAGGACCCTTCAAGGAGATGTATCTTTAGAAACAAATTGTAGAGGTGTGAGCAGGATGTTAAAAAGGTACAGGGCTGGGCAGGTGTCTGGAGTTAGTGAAAATTTCACCACACTTTATTTAAAGAGCACAAGGGTTGAACAGGTTATTGGAATCTGGAAAGGGAGTCTTGTAGATAAAACACACGGGCATGTAGATATTTACAGTGGGATACGCATTCACTTATTTGAGAGTTTGAGAGTATGAGTCAACTCTCAGTTCAGCTGTGATGAAGTTAAGGTCACATTCCACGTTGCTAAGGCTTCTGGGGGACAGACGGCTGAATCTGCCCTTATGTGCTCAGACCTTACGTGGACCCTCCTAGACTGTCACAGCAGAGACACAATAGAGCTTGCCTAATGTATTTCCTCAAAACATCTCACACCTAGTTAATCTTTTGAATTCTTAGTATTGGGCCCAATAAAGCAAGCACATCAATATAAAGATAATTAATAATATGGTTTGAATGATAGTGTCTTGAGTTCATAAAATATGAAATTACTTCACAGATATTTCCAGCATACCTTTAAAAACTTAGAATGTAAATTGACCTTTATTTTATGTTCTAAATGAGAAATTCGTCTAAGTGCCAATTTCTTCATGAAATGCTATTATAATGTACTCTGCTTTAGTGACATAATTTTGAGTTAAGCTCAGAAGGCCTCCCTTTGACTTCTGCAGTCATTTGGAAGTACCATTTCTGAAACCAAACTGGAGCAAAATTTTGTCTCCATGATTTAGATATTAATGGGTTATGGATAACTTTTCCAAAGAATATGCTACTCTAGCAAAGAAATTTCAAAAATTGACTTTTTTGGCCCTAATAATATAAATAATTCATAGGAAAATCACCCACCATTTATGACCTCTCACCATTTGCATGGCACTGTACTGGGGATGCAGAGACAAGTTTAGTGCTCTCGTGTTGCTCAGAATCTCATGAAGAGAAAGATAGGTGAGAAGCCTACCACTTCACACTCACCAGAAATGTGACGGGCATGATGGGGGCACCTCATGTTTCCTCTTCTTCTGGAAACAGTGACTTGATGTTAGAATTTATACCCCCACAGAGTACTAAGACACTGCCCAGTTTTTTAGCTTAATTATTTCTGTTGTCTATACTAGATCATTTCTAGGGCTCAAACTCACTAATTTTTTTGGTGTGTGCTTGGTATGCTGATGTTGAGCTTATATACTGATGATTTTAATTTTGGCTACCATATTTTCTAATTGAAAAGTTTCCATTTAGTTCTATTTAAAACAAATATCTTAATCATATATGTTTATAATATGTTATATAATTACACACACACACATACACACATATAGTTGAGTGATGAAATCAGACTAGTTAACATCTACATTACCTCATTTCTCACTTATTTGTAGCCAAGAACAGTAAAAATCCACTATTTTAGATTTTTAAAGCATGTACTTATGGTTCTTTGAATTAACTCAGTTTCTGTTGTAATGTTTCCACTTGTATTTTTTTAAAATCAATTTGGGTTCTCTCTTTTGTTTCACGGTTAATAGGAATGCAAACTAGTGAAGCCAGATCAGTGGCATCTGCCACATGATCCAACAGCACTCCTCTTGAGCATCTGACCAAGGGACAAATGTGACTACAGAGATTCTTGCTGGTCCATCGCTCTTCCCTTCATTATAGCTAGTAACTAGAAACAACCTAGATGCCCATTAATTAATGAAAATATGGCTTATTTATGCAATGTA
The DNA here is from genome assembly GCA_964023405.1 of Apodemus agrarius. Classification (NCBI taxonomy): domain Eukaryota; kingdom Metazoa; phylum Chordata; class Mammalia; order Rodentia; family Muridae; genus Apodemus; species Apodemus agrarius. The sequence continues at coordinate 50,074,433 of OZ030025.1, forward strand.
ATGCTGTGGATTTGGTCTAATGCTGCAAGTATTATGTGAATTCGGCCCACCAAATTGCATGAGAATCTACATGCCTGCACATAAGATTCTGAGGGACCTGCTCCCAGTTGGTTTTGTTTGGTAAATAACGTTGCTGGTGGCCAATGGCTAAGCAGGGAGACAGAGGCTGGAGTTCAGGATTTCCAAGCAAGGGACTGAGGAAGGAGCAGGAAAAGGGGACAGCCGCCATGCTGGGGGAGGGGTAGAAGCCATGCCTGAGGTGTGCCAGGCAGAGAACATAGCTTTCATGTAGGTGGTGGGGAACTCAGTCTGAAAGGGCTGCAGGTCTGTGTCCAGGCCAGCCGAGATAGGATATAGGTTTTAATAAGTCATAACTCAAGAATATCAGTGGGGGTGTGTTAGGCACATGAAGGTTTGGAAGTGGCCCAACCATTGAGCTGTTTAAGGCATATTAAAATGCATGGTTGTATGTATCTTTCCTTCAGGAACCCAGAACATCAGGACATGTAGTAAGGAGCGTTACTGTCACCTCCACAGGGATTTGAGTATAGTTATTTGGCTTCAGCAACAATGGAATATAACTCAGTTCTTAAGCAAAATGGAATTATGAAACTTGCAGCTAAATGTATGGCGCTAGAAATGATCCTTCTGAATGAGGAAACTCAAACCTAAAGAGACAAATACTGTGTTTTCTCTCATTTGTGAGTATAAGCTTTGCATCTTTGAGTATATGTATTTCATTTCAAATATGCATAGAAATCTGTAAATAAGGGAGCTACGGGGGCGTTTTCAAGGGAGGAAAGACAAAGTGCAATGATATAAATGGATAAAGAAGAATAATAGACACGAAAAGTTAAGTGAGGAGTAAAGGGAAAGCAGGGTACATAGGGAATATGGGGATAGATGATAATGCTAAAGACCATAGAAAAAGTCTTATGGAGACACATACTGTACAAGTTTCCTAAAATATATGCAAATACAAGCGGCCTTTAAATGGAATTAATCTCTAATTGGACAATAATGGTGTTATGTTACAGGCTATCAACTATAAAGTCCAGGGTCAAGAATGTGGTAGCCCTTTTGGATTTGTTGTCAAGTAAAGTTCCATAGATACTAAACATCACAGGCTGTTGCCAATGGTATTGGTTATGCTCTAGATCTTGATAGCACAACCCTGTTGCTGAAGACACCACACACTTGAGTATCAGAGCAGCAAGAAATAAATCTGGTACTAACCTGAAATCCTTTGTTTCTATTGGCTAGTTTGCATAGTGCTGGAAGGTTCTGTCCATGCTGCTAGAGGAAGACGGTAATCATCAGTCTTCCCAGCTGTGAACTCTGAGCTACAGTCATGACTTGCATGGCATTTGCTGGCAGGCACTGCATGGTATGATGAAACATAGGTGCCCATCAGTTCCATAACTGCCTGAATGTAAGGAAGAAGACAAGCCCTTTCTGATCAAATTTAAAGCCCACTCTACAGGACAAGACTCACTCTTGACACAGTAACTGGGCCAAGAACCTCTGGCTAGACATTTCTTAGGTCCTAGTGGAGAACTTACTAGAGTTATTCTGCAAAATTGTCACAATATGAATCCATGCTCGAATGATATATTGTTATATCATAAAATTCTCAGCAGAGAAGCTTCTTTGCAGTAGATTGTGATTGTGGGTAGAGAACAACAACGGATTGAGAAACAGAGAAGAAAAGACTACAGAATAGTTTTCTAAATAGGTATATCATATCCACTTTAGGGATCATCACAGAAGAGGAAACAGGAATGCTGGTTTTAAGAGCCAGGGACTGTGGATGACTTTGAGGAGACAGTACTATCCAGACATACCAGGGCAGTGGTGATGAACTCATGGAGGTTGTAATAGCAGCATAAGAACTCTACAAACTCCTTCCAGATAAAATCCCACCATGGAGGGAGCTTGTGGTTATAAAGTCTCACCCTTAGCTTGGTAGCTGTTGGCAGTTGACAGCTGCTGAGGAGTGGAGAATCAATTTTTTAAGGGTGTGGCCTCAGCAAGATTGAGCATGCCCCAGTGGATAGTCTATATGGGCAGCACAAATTGAACTTAAGAGGCTGAAAACAAATGAGTTCAAAGACTGTGTGGGTAGAGAAGTGGGATCATGGATGTGTTAGGGTAGGAGGATGAGTGTGATCAAAATACTTTATTAATTCTCAAGGAATTAATAAAAATATTAAAAGCTACTATTTTAGGAATTTTCTTTTTTATTGGTTATTTTATTTGTTTATATTTCAAATGTTATCCCCCTCCCAGTTTCCCCTCTTCCTACACCCTATCCCATCTCCCCTTCCCCCTGCTTCTATGAGGGAGCCCCCCATCCACCCACTCACTTCTACCCAGCATCCTTCCACTGGGTAATACAGCCTTCACAGGACCAAGGACCTCTCCTCCCATTGATGCCAGATAAGGCCATCCTCTGCTACATATGCAGCTGGAGCCATGGGTCCCCTCTATGTGTATTCTCTGGCTGGTGGTTTAGTCCCTGGGAACTCTGGGTGCAGGGTGTATGGTTGGTTGATGTTATTCTTCTTCCTTTGGGGTTGCAAATCCCTTCAGCTCCTTCAGTCCTTCCCTGAACTCCTCCATTAGGGTCACCATGCTCAGTCCGATGGTTTTCTGGTATCTGGGACTTTCTGGTGACTACCCCCCAGTTCCTCATCCTCCATTGCTACACACCTCTGTTCAATTTCCTGACCCTCTGTATTTCTCCCCAGTGTCTCCTGCCATACTTGATATTACCCCCACCTCTTCCACTCCTCCTCCTCCTCCCCTCATTCCAAGTTCCCCCCACCTTCTACCTTCCATGATTATTTGTCCTTCCTTCTAAGAAGGACTGAAGCATCCACACTTTGTTCTTTCTTCTTCTTGAGCTTCATATGGTCTGTGAGTTGTATCATACGTAGTCCGAGCTTTTGGGCTAATATTCACTTATCAGTGAGTACATACCATGTGTGCTCTTTTGTGATTGGGCTACTTCACTCAGGATGATATTTTCTAGTTCCATCCATTTGCCTAAGAATTTCATGAATTCATTGTTTTTAATAGCTGAATAGTACTCCATTGTGTAAATGTACCACAGTTTCTGAATCCATTCCTCTGCTGAGGAACATCTAGGTTGTTTCTAGCTTCTGGCTATTACAAATAAGGTTGCTATGAACATAGTGGAGCATGTGTCCTTGTTATATGTTGGAGCATCTTTTGGGTATATGCCTAGGAGTGGTATAGCTGGGTCCTCAAGTAGTACTATGTCCAATTTTGTTAGGAACTGCCAGACTGATTTCCAGAGTGGTTGTACCAGCTTGCAATTTTATCAGCAATGGAGGAGCATTCCTCTTTCTCCACATCCTCACCAGCATCTGCTGTCTCCTGAGTTTTTGATCTTAGCCATTCTGAGTGGTGTGAGGTGGAGTCTCAGGGTTGTTTTGCATTTTCCTGATGACTAAGGATGTTGAACATTTCTTTAGGTGCTTCTCAGCCATTCAAGTTTCCTCAGTTGAGAATTCTTTTTTTTTTTTTTTAGCTCTGTACCCCATTTTTAACAGGGTTATTTGGTTCTCTAAAGTATAACTTCTTGAATTCTTTTTTATATTGGATATTAGCCCTCCACCAGATGTAGTACAGTAAAGATCTTTTCCCAAGCTGTTGGTTGCCATTTTGTCCTATTGAAGTGTCCTTTGCCTTACAGAAGCTCTTCAATTTTTTGAGATCCCATTTGTCTATAGTTGATGTTAAAGCATGAGCCATTGGTGTTCTGTTCAGGAAATTTCCCCCTGTGCCCATGTGTTCGAGCTCTTTCCCACTTTCTCTTCTATCAGATTTAGTGTTTCTGGTTTTATGTGGAGATCCTTGATCCACTTGGACTTGAGCTTTCTACAGGAGATAAGATCAATTTACATTTTTCTACATGCTGACTGGCACTTGAGCCAGCATCATTTGTTGAGTATGCTGTCTTTTATCCACTGGTTGGTTTTGGCTTCTTTGTCAAGGATCAGGTGACCATAGATGTGAGGGTTTAATTCTGGGTCTTCAATTCTATTCCATTGATCTTCCTGCCTGTCTCTGTACCAATCCTGTATGGTTTCTGTCACTATTACTCTGTAGCAGAGCTTGAGGTCATGGATGGTGATTCCCCTAGAAGTTCACTTATTGTTGAGAATAGTTTTCACTATCCAGATTTTTTGTTGTTGTTGTTCCAAATGAATTTTAGAATTGCCCTTTCTATCTCTGTGAAGAATTGGGTTAGAAATTTGATGGGGATTGCATTCAATCTGTAGATTGCATTTGGTAAGATGGCCATTTTTACTATGTTAATCCTTCTGAGCATGGGAGACCTTCCCAACTTCTGAGGGCTTCTTCAATTTTTCTCTTCAGAGACTTGAAGTTCCTATTATACAGATCTTTCACTTGCTTCATTAGAGTCACACCAAGACATTTTATATCATTTGTGATTATTGGGAAGGGTGTTGTTTTCTAATTTCGTTCTCAGCCCATTTATCCTTTGAGTAGAGGAAGGCTACTGATTTGTTTGAGTTAATTTTATATTCTGCCACTTTGCTGAAGTTGTTTATCAGGTTTAGGAGTTCCCTGGTGGAATTTTTGGGGTTACATAAGTAATACTATCATATCATCTGCAAACAGTGATGTTTTGATTTTGTCCTTTACAATTTGTATCCCTTTGTCCTCCTTTTGTTGTCAAATTGTTCTGGCTAAATAGTATATTAATAGATAGGGAGGGAGTGGGCAGCCTTGTCTAGTCCCTGATTTTAATGGGTTGCTTTAAGTTTCTCTCCATTTAGTTCAATATTGGCTACTAGTTTGCTGTATATTGCTTTTACTATGTTTAGGTATGGACCTTGTCTTTCTGATTTTTCTAAGACTTTTAACATGAGAGGTGTTTTTTTCTTTTAGTTTGTTTACATAGTGGGTTATGTTGATGGGTTTCATTATATTGAACCATCCCTGCATCCCTGGAATGAAGCCTATTTGGTAGATAATTGTTTTGATGTGTTCTTGGATTCAGTTTTCGAGAATTTCATTGAGTATTTTTGCATTGATATTCATAAAGGAAATTGGTCTGAAATTTTCTTTCTTTGTTGTTTGGATTAGGTTTCAGCATAACTGTGGCTTTAGAGAATGAAATAGGTAATGATCCTTCCATTTCTATCTTGTGGAATAGTTTGAAGAGTAGTTAGGTCTTCTTTGAAGGGCTGATAGAATTCTGCACTAAACTCATCTGGTCCTGTTTTGTTTGTTTGTTTGTTTGTTTGTTTTATTTTATTTTGTTTTGAAACTTTAATGACTGCTTCTGTTTCTTTATGGGCTATGGGACTGTTTAGATGGTTTATCTGCTCCTGATATAACTTTGGTACCTGGTATCTGTCTAGAAAATTGTCCATTTCATCGAGATTTTCCAGTTTTGTTGAGTATAGGCTTTTCAGTAGGATCTGATTTTTTTTTAATTTCTTCAGTTTCTGTTGTTATGTCTCCCTTTCTATTTCTGATTGTGTTAATTTGGATGCTGTCTCTGTGCCCTCTGGCTAACCTGGCTAAGGGTTTGTCTATCTCGTTGATTTTCTCAAAGAGCCAGATATTTCTCCTTATTGATTCTTTGTATTGTTCTCTTTGTTTCTACTTGGTTGATTTTAGCCCTGAGTTTGATTATTTCTTGCCTTCTACTCCTCTTGGGTGTATTTACTTCTTTTTGCTCTAGAGCTTCAGATGTGCTGTTAGGCTGCTAGTGTATGCTCTGTCCAATTTCTTTATAGAAGCCCTCAGAGCTATGAGTGTTCTTCTTAGTACTGTTTTCAGTTTGGGTTATGTGTTGCCTTCATTTTCATTAAATTCTAAAAAGTCTTTAATTTTTTTCTTTATTTCTTCCTTGACTGAGTTATCATTGAGTAGAGTGTTGTTCAGCTTCCTTATGTATGTGGGCTTTCTGTTGTTTCTGTCGCAGCTTTAGTCTGTGGTGAACTGATAGGCTGCTTGGGACTATTTCATTCTTCTTGTATCTGTTGAGGCTTGTCTTGTGAACCATTATAAGGTCAATTTTGGAGAAGGTACCATGAGTTGCTGAGAAGGAGGTATATTCTTTTGTTTTAGCATGAAATATTCTATAGATATCTGCTAAATTCATTTGGTTTATAACTTGTTAGTCTCACTGTGTTTCTGTTTAGTTTATGTTTCCATGAGAACCATTTCTTTATTGTTTCTATTTCCAGTTTTAGATCCTGGATGATTTTGTTCAATTCCTTCACTTGTTTGGTTGTGTTTTTCTCTATTTCTTTAAGGGATTTATGTGTTTCCTTTTTAAGGGCTTCTTCCTGATTATTTGTGTTCTCCTGTATTTCTTTAAGGGAGTTATTTATGTTCTCCTTAAAGTCCTCTATCATTATAGTGAAATGTGATTTTAACTCAGATTCTTGCTTTTCTGGCGTGTTGGGGGTATTCAGGGCTTACTGTGGTGGGAGAACTTGGTTCTGATGATGCCAAGTAGCCTTGGTTTTTGTTTCTTGTTCTTGCACTTGTCTCTAGCCATTTGGTTATCTCTTGTGTTAGCTGGCCTTGCTGTCTGAGCCTGGATCTTATCTCTCCTGTGGGCCTGTGAGCCTGTGATCTTAGATGTGTCAGCACTCCTGGGTGATAAGCTATCTCTGGGTGAGATTGGAGTATGGAGAGCTGTGGCATAGAGTCAGCTCTGGGGCACAAATGGAATCTGGAAGGATTGTTTCCCCACCTGCTCCATGGTTCCTGGATTCTGTGGGCCCCAGGCTGGTCCTTCTTGGGCCAGGCTTTGGGGTGATAGTGGTGGTCTTACCTGTGACCTTAGGTTTGCCAGCACTTCTGAGAGACAAGCTATCGCCTGTCAGGATTGGGGTTCAGAGAGCTGTGGCACAATGTCAGCTCTGGGGCACACATGGAAACTGGAAGGATTTTCTTTTTGTTTTTAGCAATTTTTAATTGCTACTAACTAAATTGCTAGTAACATGGTTACTAAAGTACAGTGATGTATAGTAGACCTTTTGAGTTTATTCCTCCTGTCCAACAGATGTGTGCCTTTGATCTACATCTTTCTAGTCCCTCCTTCTCCTAACCCCTGGTATCCACCATCCTACTGATACTTTTATGAATTTAACTTTGTTAGATTCCTATATAGATGAGATCATAAGCTTTTTTTTGTATTTAAAATTATTGTTATGTGTGTGTGTGTGTGTGTGTGTGTGTGTCTGTGTGTTTATTGAAAAGATGCAGGAAACCTGCCTCTGCACTTCCCCTCTCCTCCAGCAGAGCTCCCTTTCCATCTTTTCTCAGCATAGATGCCTCCAGCCTTTTGGAAAGGGCAAACAGAGAAGACCCAGCCTGGCACCAGAATATTGCAATTCCCCTTTTCATGGTGGTACTCCCATCTCCTTAACCACTCCTGGGTGGGGGGGATGGCAGATGTCAGCTTTGGGAACAGACAAAAGGCAACATACACCAGCCTATGTGCCACTGAGGCTGACACCCTCCTTGATGAATAACCAACATTTCTCCAGTGCAGATGGCTCCTGTCATTGAAGGGACAGGGACCAAACATCCTTGAAATGATACGTGGCCCACTCTTGGACCATGAGAAGAAGGGCAATTAAGTGTTCCCAGACAGCTGTGACCAGTTTGTAAAACCACACTAGTTCCTGATAGCACCATAAAGTTACTTACTGGGTCAGAAGGGTCCCCTTTCCAGCTGCATGAATCCACCCTGCTCTCTGAAACAAACATTATCAGGTTTGAAGAATGGCTTCCCTTTGTCACCTCTCCAGCCACATAACCCCAAAGTCCGAGGATCCCTGCTTATGCATGTTTTAAAACTCCAAGACCCTGGATGCGGGGATCTCATTCCTAACCTGCACAATGGGGGAGGCGTGTGATCTGGGTCTGACTCGTGAATAAAGGCTCTCTTTGTTATATTACATCGGGCTTGCAATTCTTAGAGCTCTTCTGGGGTTCCCTAGAACTGGGCATAACAGTATCATGCCAGTGTTCATATGGACATCAATTAATTAGGGAGGGGAAAATGTTGTGAAGTTGGGTCTCCCCTTCTGCCTGTGTGTTCTGTGGACAGAACCTGGTCTTTGACTGTGTAGCAGGCCCCTTCACTCCCTGAGCCACTAAGCAGACCTCCTTTTCAGCATTTTGTATTTCACTTAACACAACATCTTCTAAACTCATCTGCACTGTCACAAATGATAGAATTTCCTCCCCATTTTGAGGTGGAGCACTATTCCATTGTGTATATATAACATACTTTCTTTATCCATCCATCTGTTGCTGTTTGGGTTGATTCATATCTTGGTTATTGTGAATAGTGCTGCAGTGAAAATGGAGGTTGGTGCCTCTCTGATCTACAGATTTCATCGCCTTTGAAAAGATACCCAGTAGTAGAATTACTGGTGATTCTTTTTCAGTTTTCTGAGAATTGCCCGTATTGTTGTTCACAACATTAATTCCCATCCACAAAGTACAAGGATCCTCTTTTCCTTATACCTTGCCTCACATTTACGATCTTTCTGTAATTCTAGCCATTCTGACATCTGTGAGCTAACACTTCTTTGTGGTTTGGTTTATCTTCCTTTGTTGACTAATATTAAATATTTTGTTAAATATTTTCCCAACATACTTGATTGATAGTCACTGCTGTGTTTAGTTGGAGAATTGACTTTTCAAGTTCTTTGCCTATTTCAAAAATTGAGATTTTTTTTCTTGCTACTGAGTTGTTTGACTTCCTTATATATTTTGGATATTAACAAAGTATATGATTCACAAATATTTTCCTTCCTTCCACTTGTTTACTTGACAGTTTTGAGTGTTCCTTTTGACTTGTAAAAGTGTTTCAATCTTATTTGTTTAATTTTTTGTTTTTGTCTCCTGTATTTTTGCAGTCATACTCAAAAGATGATTTTCTGGATCAGTGTCAGTGAACTTTTTAACTTATGCTATCTTGTAGAAAATATTTAATCTTAATCTGGGGTTTCTACTCTGCCTTTGATCATTTAAAAAAAAGACACACATGCCCTTTATATTTGTAGTAAGCCTTTATTAGCACTATGTCTGGGCACATATCTACCCTCTATGTTATTAAAATCTATTTCCTATCAATAACTCAGAGTTATTACTTATGTTTTATTTTGGCTGCTCATAACTCTAATTGGCCAGCCCTCATGGCCATACTTTCTTGTCTTTTAATCCACAGCGTCTTTTTTCTCTCGCCACCTTTTTTCCTCTCTCTCCTTGTGGTTTCCTCTGACCCCATGCTCAGGAACACCAAGCCCAGGCTATCTCGGTTCTACCCAGCTGGAGGCTTTAGGCATCTTTATTCACCACTCTGAAATAGCTTGAGGGCAAGATCACACAGCATCACTTGGGTTTATTGTGGACTCTGTCATCTCTGGGGCAACCAGACCTTGGGGGCTGTCATTTAGCATTGCAATACATAGCAACAGACCAAACCTCAACCCTGTCTATTGTAGCTTTACCATTTCAAGTCTTAAATTCAAGTCTTTAATCAACAGAGATGATTCTGTGAGTGGTCTAAGGCAACATCTTATTTTACTCTTTTGCATGTGGACATCCAAGTATTTATTGAAATAAACTTTCCTTTTCCAGGGAACTTTTGCAGATAATAGATTGAATATGGATTAATTTCTGGGCTCCATTATTTTATGACAATTTTTAAATAAGTTTAGTGACATTTAGTGGAACATGCAAAATAAGTTTAAATAACTAATTAATAAAATTATACACAAATATGTGAATAAACTTTTTTTAATAAAAAATAAAACAGCATGTTAAATATAGAAAAGTAATTTTGGGTATAGGCTTAATGTGAAACTATTCTTTTAACATATACAACATTTGCACCATTTTATGTTATAACTTGTTAAAGCAAAAAATGTTCCCAGTATAAATCTTACAATTGTATGAAATGTGACCATAGCAACTGTAATAGGAAAGCAGGATGGAGGGTGATGGCCTTCAGTCTTGACCTGTTTTCTCTGGGAAGCAGAGCATTTTTTCTTCTTAGAATCTTAAAAGTCTAGTGTGTGTGATTCCAATGACCACTATTATTATTTTTTTGCAGAGTACAGTCTACATAGGTGGAATTTTAAAAGGGAAGATTGCTTTGTGTATCAGCTTTTCCTCATTTTCAAACACATTAAACAAAACAAGCACCTTCTGTAGGCCTGGATTTATAAACAAATGTTGTTTAACTTTATCGTGGAATATCTTGTTTTCTCCATCTATGGTGAGTAAACGTTTTGCTGGGTATAGTAGTCTGGGATAGTGTTTGTGATCTCTTAGAGTCTGCAGCACAACTGCCCAGGCTCTTCAGTCTTTTAGAGTCTACACTGAGAAGTCAGTTGTAATTTTGGTAGGTTTGCCTTTATGTGTTCCTTAGTCTTTTTCCCTTGCAGATTTTAATATGTCTCTTTGTTCTGTAGGCTTAGTGTTTTGACAATAATGTGGTGAGGGGACTTTCTTTTCTAGTCCAACCTGTTTGGTATTATGTATTCTTGTACTTTTATTATCATCTCCTTTAGGTTAGAATAAATTTCTTCTATGATGTTGTTGAAAATGTTTTCTGGGCCTTTGAGCTGGGTTTCTTCTTCCTATATTCTATTATTCTTATGTTTGGTCTTTTCATAGTGTCCCAGATTTCCTGGATGTTTTGCGACAGGAGATTTTAGATTGAATGCTTTTTTTTGAGTAATGTATCTATTTCCTCTATCGTATCTTCAACATCTGGGACTCTTTATTTTATCTATTGCTATTCCTTTGGTGAAGCATGCTTCTGTATTTCCTAAATGAATTCCCAAGTTTTTTATTTCCAAAATTCTCCCAGTTTGGGTTTTCTTCATTAATTCTGCTTCTATCTTCAAATCTTTAACAGTTTTATTCATTTTGTTTCCATTGTATGTATTTTCCTGGATTAGAACAGTAAAAATGTCTATCCTTCCAAAAGCACGCTACAGATTTAGTGAATCCCCCATCAAAATTCCTGTACAATTTTTCACAGATCTTGAAAGAAAGTTTTTTAGCTTGGTATGAGCACCAGCACCACCACAACACACACACACACACACACACACACACACACACACAGCAGCTAAAACAATTTATTATTGTTTTATTATTTTTATGAATTTATTATTCCTGGATAATAAAAGAACTTGTGGAGTTATCACCACCGCCCTATTTGAAATTGTATTATAAAGATATAGGAATATAAATAGTATGGTATTGGCACAAAACAGACATAATGATCAATGAATTTGAAGACCCAGATATACATCCATACAGCTAGGGACACTGTATTTGTTTTTCCTTTTTTAAAAATAACAAATCCAGAAATACATACTGCAAAGAAGACATTATCTTCAACAAATGGCACTGATATGAATGTAGAAGAATTCAAATAGTAGACCCATACTTCAGCTGTACAAAATTTCACCTCAACACATAACCAGACACATTGAAACTGATAGAAGAGAAAGTGGGTAATAGCCTTGAACTTATTAGTACAGGAAGAGACTTTCAAAACAGAGTACCTTTAGCACAGGCATTAAGACCAATTAAGGGGACCTCATGAAGCTGAAAGCTTATGCAAGGTTAAGAACACTGCCATTTAGACAAAGTGACAGCCTAAAGGTAGACTAATATCCAAAATCTACAACAATTTCAAGGAAACAGATATTTTAAAAAAAATCAAGTAATCCAATTACAGATTGGATACAAATTTAAAAAGAATTCTCAATAGAGGAAACCCAAATGGCTGAGGAACATTTAAAGGTATATTGAGCTTCTTACCCATCATGGAAATGCAAATCAAAACTAATTTAAGATGTTATCTTGCATATATCAGAAAGGCAAAACCAAATAAAACAAGTGCCAGCTCATGCTGGGAAGAAAGTGGGGCAGGGGGAGCAGCTCCTCCATTTCTGATGGGAGTATAAACTTGTATAGAAATGACCTCTATAGAAATCAGTGTGACATTTCCTCAGAAATGTGTCATCCTACTACAAGGAAGCCTGTTCAGCTATGTTCACAGCAGCTTTATTCCTAATAGGTAAAAATTGGAAGTGACCTATATTCCTCAACAGAAGAATGAATAAAAAATGTGGTATATTTACGTGATGGAATATTACTCAGCCATTAAAAAATGACATCATAAAATTTGCAGGCAAATAGATGGCACAAGAGAAAAAGTCATCCTGAGCGAGGTAACCCAAACCCAGAAAGATAAATATGGTATGCATTTTCACTGATATCTGGATGTTAGCCATTTAATAAGTGATAACCAAGCTAAAATCTGTAGACCCAGAGAGGTGAGGCTCAGAGGAAGAGACTAGGTGGGAACTAGCTCAGTGGGAGGCAAAAATAGAATTGATTTTATGGGTGATCTGATGCTGGAAGTGAGGACAGGAATAAGAAGTCCAGGTGGGGAAGGAGAGAGGAGATTGTATTCAAGGAGGGTATGTTGTGTGTGTGGGCTACACAGCTATAATTGAAAGGCTTTTGAGGGGCAGTAGGGAAACCTGTTGCAGTGGAAACTTCCTAAAATATAAGAAGACAATCCTAACAAAGCTTCTAAACAAGGAGGGGGAGTGAACCTTGTCATGGTTATCTCTTATCATCAAATGATGCCTTCAGTACTGTGACTGTGTTGCATGTAATTTTAACACATGCTAGCTCTTTCTGACAGCTCTGCCCAAGCTCCTCAACCTCTCGAGGCAAGCTCCTCCATGCTGCTAACGATGGCCCTGGCTCTTTCTCCTGCCCACTTTAGTCATTGTGGATGAAAAACACCAGACAGCCTTAATATTTTAAAACTAACCAGATAACTCAGTGCCTGGGCAAAGAATATCCTGCCCCATCCTCCTTGCTCTCCACACTTGGTGGAGGCTACAAATTCTAAGTGCCCTGAGACCGACATATTGGTCGCTTCCTTCACGCCACTGCCTGCTCTGAATCTCCACTCTCCCTCTGTCTTCCTCTCTTCCTGTCAGACATGGAAACCCCGATTTTCTCTTTGCCCAGCAATTGGCTTCTGCCCCTTTTATTGACGCTATCATAAGCCAATGAAGGAAACAGATCAGCTCCTCCCCCTACACTTCACTTTTTCTGTCCAATAAAAAAATAAAAATCTCTTCTCCCAGATTTAAATCCAACAAAACCACAACAATTAAGTAAATTACACAGTGTGAGGGAATAACATCCAGTCCATCAATCTGTCAATTTAGATAAAGTAATCCAACATCTCTCCTCACTGAAAGAATTATGGTTCTGTTCCTGGATCATGTTTAGATTTTTTTAGCCTGTAACATCACTAGAAAACCATGTCATCTACTCTAAAAACTCTGTTAAGCAGCTTGAGTGTGAATATGGGACTAAAACTAGTTGTCAACCCCATCAGAAGTCCAAGAATGACTAAATATTACCTGAAAACATAGGAATCATGAAACATAGCTTCCAAACTTAACCTAATGTAGAGAGAGAGAGCTGACTCTGGACAGTCCTCCATTTTAACTGGCCCTTAACTTGTATTGCACAACCAACTAAAAACAGGTAGATGTTAATTGCAGTTAGAAGGACTGGGTGTAATCCTTGTATTCTTAGATGAGTTGCATAGACACAGTGCCTGTCTAAAGGTAACAATATTAATCCCAAACTTGTGTCAATGTAAGAAACTCATAACAATGAAATGTTCCAATGTAAGAAAATATAGTTTTTACATTGCATCAATTATAAAGATTTCTACCAATTAAGATTATGGCTACACGAGAAATTCCACTGAAAGGATGAGGGTCGCAGGCTGGGAATCCCCTATGCTTGAGTCTTGGGTGACTCCAAAGGAGCAGAGGTTTGGCCCGCTCTTTGTTGGCCCCCGGGAGTGTGCGTGTCACACCCGCCTCCAGGGTCCAGGTGCGAGCCACAGGCTGGGAAGGTCCCTGGTGTCCTTTCCCGTCTCACCTCCATGGGGTGGCTGGGGCAAGGGCGGGCGCAGCTGGGCTGACAGCATCACTGTGCGGGTTGCGGGGCTCGTGCCTGGCGGGTGCTCAGGTCCCCAACACCTACTACTAGTTGGGGGGGGGGCTTTGAATATGTAATCCGGCCCTGTAACAGGAAGTACGTATGTGACCCTGGCCCCACAACAGGAAATGCGTAACAGGAAATGCCTGGCGTGACCCTGTGCATGGTGGCCACATAAGCAGAAATGACCTAACTAGTTTATCAGGCTTCTATAGGAAACTGATTGGTTCTCAGAGAGCACAGGGCTTGGATAATTTAAATTGATTGGCTTAGAAGCTATGGAGTGGGTTGTGTTAGGCGGGTTCTGTATAAGCCTATAAAAGCTGCCCCGATTCTGCGCTCCTGGCTCACAGTCTTTTACCCTGCGTGGTAAGACTGTGAACCCCAGAGCCTCTGGAATAAAAATCCTCTTGCCATTGCATCAAGACTGTTTCTCGTGAGTGATTGGGGTGACGCCTTCCAAGGCGTGGGGTGCTGGGGTGCCCCTGTTTTTCTTTCGGGTTTTACACCACCTATTTCCTCCCTGTTCAATATTATGACTGTTGCCAAATTCGCTAGAATGGCAATCTATAGAATAACCATTTCTAGACCCCCAAGCACAGGAAGTTGTGTTGACGACTCTTCATGGCTTCTTCCTGCTGAACAGGGGTGATGAAATATTTTCAAAGGGGAGGGGAAAGGTAGGCATAAACAGGAGAATTTTTTAGGCCTTAAGAAAGTCAAGCCAGCAATTGTTATTCAGTCTTTGATCCCTAAAGTTCTGACTGGATCCTGAAAGGTTAAAATGAGGCAAGATGACCTGGAATCCATGACTCCCAGTTTGTATGGGAAAGTACTCTGCAGGCTACCAAAAGTGAAACATAAACACTGATCCAACAACAAACCCTTTGACTTACAATCTGTTTTGCATGCAAAATACGCTAGGGCAATGGTGATGCCAGCCTTACGGGAGTAACCAAGCAATGCTAGGGCAATAGTGATGCCAGTCTTACGGGAGTAACCAAGCAATGCCATTTGACTTAAGATCTACTCTACAAAATGCAATCTATAACTGGTTCTTAGGGGCCTGAGAACCAGAGACTAGATAACCCAGAGACCTAGGGTAAAATTGAATACAGCTAGGCTAAAAAGTAAGAGTTGCTGAATCTGGCTTGGCCAAAAAGCGACAGTGTGGTTTCCAGCCCCTGGAACGGAGCCTGTAGGGTGTGGCCTCCTTGAGTGTTGATGGTTGCATGATAGTGTATGTATTTTCCTGTTCCTCCTTCATTTGATGAAAGTCCTCTCTGCCAAGGTTAATGTCTCTATGATAATCAGAGACAGCATGAGTCTGGGAGGTGAGGGCGTGTCTAAGTCTCAGTAAAATGGTAAAATGCTGTGACCTTCAGGACAGCCCTCAAGGCTGAAAGAACACTGAAAACATTAGTTCAAAAAATACATAATTTCTCAACTAAGCAAAATATAAGGATGCAATATGAATTATATAAGTAGCTCCACAGATCTAAAGGATCTGACAAGCCAGCTTGTCAGAAAGATACTAAGGAAGGAGATAAAGAGATTTACCGAGTGATGGCAAGATCCCACCCAGCTAAGTTTTTTTGATTATGCTTACAAATGCAGGTGGACTCCTGAGTTTAAGGTCAGCCTGGGACAGAGTGAGTTTAGGTCAGGAGCAGGGGTGGTAGGAATGGTCATTTCAGGATGGGGTCCATGACCCAGCTATCTTATTGTCAGTGCTTGTGCTTGCTATCTCTAAGAATCAAGTGGTGGTGGGATGCTGATTCATAGGATAATCAAAAGAGAACCTGGGGGTAATGACTGAATTGATATGTAAATAAAACACTGGGCTTTTGATCTGCATGAGGTGAGCTATCCAGAGAGTTTTTAGAATAGCAAGAGAAGAGAAGAGCAGAGGGGAGCAGAGGGGAGCGGAGCAGGGCAGAGCACAGAGAGCAAGTTGAAAAGCTGACTCAATCAGAACACAGAGCAAGTGAGCCATCTCCAAAGCTGTCTCCGGCAGAACACGGGCCATCGGCTTGGAACCACGATTTGATGTGGAGTTTGTTCTGCTGCTCCTAGACACCCCTTCACTCAGGAGTCTGGACCTAGCTGAGGCTGGTCCTTTGCAAACAATAAAATGATTGCTAGTGATATTCTGCTATGTTTATAGATCTGTGTCTTTATCAACCATAGTCAGAGTGGCAGTGGAAGGGAACAAACACAGAGACCCACAGACAAACAGTCGGTGGAGAAAGAGAGAGAAACACTTTGGAACACAGAGCCCTGAATGGGACATCTATATCAATTCCTTCCCTTGGAGCTCAGGAAACGCTATGAAAGGATGAGAATTATAGGCTAAGAATCCCCTGTGCCTAAGTCTTAAATGACCCCCCAAAAGCAGAAGTTTGGCCCACTCTTTGTTAGCCCAGAAATGCACATGTCACACCCGCCTCCAGGGTCCAGCTGCGAGCTGCAGACTGGGAAGGTCCCTGGTGTCCTTTCCTGTCTCACCTACGTGGAGCAGCTGTGGCGAGGACGAGCACAGCTGGGCTGGCAGGATCACCGCGGGCTGCAGGGCTCGTGCCTGGTGGGCGCTCAGGTCCCCAAAGTCTACTACTAGTTGGGGGGGGCCTTTGAATATGTAATCCTGGCCCCATAACAGGAAATACGTAACAGGAAATATGTATGTAACCCTGTGCGTGACCCTGGCCCCATAATAGGAAACGTGTACATGGTGCCACGTAAGCGGAAATGACCTAACTAGTTTCTATCTGGCTTCTATAGGAAACTGATTGGTTCTCAGAGAGTGCGGGCTTGGATAATTTAAACTGATTGGCTTAGGAGCTATGGAGTGGTTTGTGTTAGGCGGGTTCTACTATAAGCCCATAAAAGCTGTCCTGATTCTGCACTTGTGGTTCACGGTCTTTTACCCTGCGTGGTGTAAGGCTGTGATCCCCAGAGGCTCTGGAATAAAAATCCTCTTGCTGTTGCATTAAGAACTTTTCTCGAGAGTGATCTGGGGTGTCACCTTCTGAGGCGTGGGGTGCTGGGGGCATCCCCGTTTTTCTTTCGGGTCTTACATCTACAGAAGAGGAGGCAGAAGAAGTGTGGAAGCCAGAGGGTATGGAGGACACAGTGAGAACAAGATCTGCTAAATCAACTGAGCAAAACGTGTATGAACTCACAGAGTCTGAAGCCGCAGGCTCAGAGCCTACCCAGGTTGTACTAGGTCCTTTGGATCTATTTATAGCTTTCAGCTTAGTACTTTACGTGAGTCCTGAGTGTATGAATGAGTAGATCTTTCTTTCTTTCTTTCTTTCTTTCTTTCTTTCTTTCTTTCTTTCTTTCTTTCTTTCTTTCTTTCTTTCTGCCTTCTCTTGGCCAGTTCTCCTTCTGTTTGTTTATCTTGTCCAACATTGAAGGGGTGTTTTTTTGTTCATCTTATCATATTTTGCTTTGTTATAAAACCCATTGAGACAAAAAACCAAAAGTAAAACAAAAACACCAAACAACAACACCCCAAACCTTGTCTGCTAGTTTTCTCTAATCTTGGACAGTTGTTATGTGAGTACTTGTGTATGTGTATGTGTATGTGTATGTGTATGTGTATGTGTAGGTGTAGGTGTAGGTGTAGGTGTATGTGTGTGTATATGTGTATGTATGTGGGCATGTATGTGTGTGTATGTATGTATGTGTGTGTGTGTGCACACACGTGTGTGTATGTGTGTGTGTGTGTGTGTGTTTGGTCTGAGGTTGATGTTGGATGACCTTCCACTATAGATATCTACATTATATTTTGAGGCAGGCTGAATGTGAAGTTCGCCAATTCACCTAGATTGGTTGGAACAGCAAGATCTTTATGCACCTAGTCATCTCCCTAGCCTCTAGGCTTCAGATTCTGATCTAAATTTCCTGGTTATACTCTGTTTAACCATGTGATATATGGTCATTACATCATAAGTCAAGCCATGGAATCTGGAGATGGTACAGTCTCAACCCAGACACACTTAAAGGTGGTGAATGACAATCCTTCAAGCCTGTAGTGTGACACGACTCCAATAGAACCATATCATGAAGGTGGGAAAGAAACAGAACGCAAAGAGCACAGTAGTGGAAGAGTCAGCTCAGAGTCTGTCTGGGAAAAAGTAGGAGACTTTTGATCGGAAGTATGTGTGGAGATGGAGTATTTCTTGAAGTTGAAAGGATTTACAGAGATAATTCTTGGGAACCTGAAGAAAAATCAGGTTGTTCGGAGTAGAGTGAAACCTTTCTTAATTTTCAGAAAGCTGGTGAACGGCCCAGAAAAGGAATCCTTATGGAATGATAGAGCCGGAGAAAGAGAGAAGCATGGGAGGCAAGGAAAAATGTTGCCAGAGTTCTGGTTCTCATTGGGGTTGTTTAAGTAGGTATGACTCCCTTCCCCAAGACTCACATGTTTGAGTGCTTGGACCTAGGGAGTGGCATTATTAGGAAGTATGGCATGATTGGAGGAGATGGGGCCATGTTAGAGGAAGTGTGCCATTGTACAGGTGGGCTTTGAGGTCTTAAATGCTCAAGGTATGCTCGGTGTGAAATACATTTAGTCCTCTCAAGAGGTAGAACTCTCAGCTCCTCCTCCAGCTCCATGCCTGCCTGCATGCTGCCATGCTTCCCACCATGATGATAACGGACTGACCCTCTGAACCTGCAATCCAGCCCTAATTAAATGTTTTCCTTTATAAAAAATGCCTTGGTGATGGAATCTCTTCACAGCAGTGGAAGCCCTAAGACATCAGTGAACAGTAATAGTTCCACAGACTGCGTGGAGGGTTGAGGTCTCTCATGAAATGGGAAGACTCAGAGGAAGCTGGCTTAGCGCTGCCGAAAACACTGCAAAAGACAAACTCAGAATGTCTGCGTAGAAGACGAATTGTTTTTAAGCACACACAAACATACACACACATTCTACATTCTCCAGTGTGCTCTCTCTCTTCTCTCTTCTCTCTTCTCTCTTCTCTCTTCTCTCTTCTCTCTTCTCTCTTCTCTCTTCTCTCTTCTCTCTTCTCTCTTCTCTCTCTCTCTCTCTCTCTCTCTCTCTCTCTCTCTCTCTCTCTCTCTCTCTCTCAATCCATCCCATGCTCATACACACATGCTCGATAGGTCCTGGTTTCTATTTTTTGATGTGAAGAAGAAATTTTCTGTCAAAACCTGCTGTAAGAACTGAAGTGGTATTGAACAAAGGTGTTGGTTTTATTTTTCTCCAATGCACTGGTTATTTTGATCAATCAAAGAAAAGCATTTGTTTTGAAGAACAAAATGGGAAATCCAAAGGACCTGCCTTGCTAGCATAGAGCGGGTACCTGCACTGCCCACTAACAACGTGGGAGAGTACGCCAGGACAAGTCACTCTCTTTCTTTGTGCCTCTGCTTCTGCTGTTGTAAGTTAGAGGGTGGCCTTCTTATGCTTTGCAAAGTTTGAATCAACTCGCAAAATTCCTATGCTAGAAGAAAGTGGGGCGAAGCATTTTACACTGGATTCCTCTTTAATTTAGTGTAAAATACCAGAAAATTAAGGTTGACATTATTTATCATGACTTACTTCACTTGGAATGCAAGAAAAGGTTATTATGGCGCTAATACAATGGAAGGTGACATTTTCCTACAAACTGGCAGGATGATTAGAATAAAGAAAATAAGCACATAGGAGGTATCTCAGCCATCTCAGGTCTGGACTGTGCAGAGGTGGCAGATGAGGGTTAGGGCTGCCAAATTCATTGCTCTCTGACTCACAGTTTAAAAAAAATTGCCATAGCCAATGCAGACAATGCTCATTTAAATAATTCATTGCAGGGAAGAAAAAACCGATCCAGACAGGATGCTAGTTGTGTAGTTCCAATGATATAATTATTCACTGTCTCAAATAACGGCCTCAAAACAAGAGTTGCATTTTTCTTTACTTTCAGATTCTATTTTGAATGTTCTCTTTGATATCAATGTGTTTCTTATACAGACCAAATATGCACTCAGTACATGGAGAGAAACACTATCAAAGGCTTCTGGAGGACATGGTCTGCTCCTTCCAAGAGGGCATGGTCTCCTTTCTTAGGGAAGAGACAGGGAAGGGAGAAGACGGAGTTTTTACCTGTCTACATAGCAGTTCCACAATCTGGGTCAGCCAGGGCATGATTATGGAGGCTAGGATTGAGTCCCACCTCAGGGAATGAAGTTTACAAATTAGAAGAGAAAGCAAGCGTTCAGCCGTGTTTCCTTTTCTCTTCTTTTAAGGAGCCAAGAAGGAGGTTACAGACCCACAGACTCTGAGGAGAGCAAAGCAGGCTTGGATCACGTGGTGAGGCACTGGAGCAGTCACTGCTGCAGCTAGCGCAGCTTGCTCTACTTGCTAAAGGCATTTAGCTTGCACAGGAAGGAACTAATTTCTGAGTTAAGGAAAAATAAGCAGTTTAAAGTAAGTTACTCTAAGCCTGGGCAGCTGTGTCCTGGCTGGCAGCTCGAGCTGTTTTCCTGGGTGTGGCTCCCAGTCTGGCTGGGTTGATGCTCTCTTTGGTTACAAAGTCTGGAGACTCAGCTGTCCCTTCTCTGCCTGGTTAACAAGCTGACATTCAAGGCTGAGCACTTCTGTCTCCATTTGTTCATTAGTTTTAAAAGAACCTCACAGTAAAATAAATGTATTCGTTTAGAAGAGTAAAACAACTTAATTATTTCACACTTTGGCCTTTAAAAATAAGATGGGCTTTTATGGCAATTTCCTGGACCGAGCAGACATGTAAATGTGTTGGCTAATGCAGTGACAATTTACATTTTAAGTTATTTTCTTCCTTGTAATTATGGATTTGAGTGGCAAGATTGCTCCTGTCACAGCTGGCAGAATTAGTTTTAATATTGCCAGTTTGAGGAGAGGGACAATAGACAAATGTTCTAAAGATGCAGCAGGTGCCTCTCCGCTTCATTAGAACGAGTAGCTGTGTGACATATTTTATGCTTTCTTATTCCTTATAGAGAACAGAGTTGTGTTTGAATGGGACACTCTTTGGCTAGGGACTCCAGATGATCAAAACCTGACTTTCTTGTGTTGTGACACTGTTCTCCCTCCACAGATGAAGTCAAACACAAGACTACTGTCTTCTCCTTGCCTTGCATGCGATATGCATGGCTTATATGTATGTCACTTCTGTCAAATGTCATTAATGCACAAGAAACTGCATTAAGAGAAAAGCCAACAGCTAGCAAACGTCTGGTGGTGAACGGTATGTGTGGTGTTCGCTTGTATGTTTACATGTGTTCAGGTACACTGTGCATGAATCAGGGGTCAGAGGAGAACTTGGGTGTCTTCTGTTAACATTCTCTGCTATATTTTCCCAAGACAGGTTCTATTGCTGAATAAGGAGAAGCCAGTCAACTCCAGTGATCTTCTTTCTTCGTCCACTACCCCAAATGCTGGGGTTACAGTCATTCCTGTCCATGCTTAACTTTCTACACTCATGGTGAAGATCTAACCACAGAGACTCACATTTTTGAATCAAGTGCTGTTGCCAACGGCACCAACTCCTCAGCTCTAACTATTTTCTTCTTAAGTCGTGGATTACTGTAACTGAAGTTAATAGCGTATGCTAGTGTGGAGGGGAACCAATGTTCTAAGGCTAAGCGGCCCCGTGTTGTGTAAGAAGGAGGCTGAGCAAGCTATGGTGAGCAAGCCAATAAGCAGCGTTCCTCCATGGCCTCTGCTTTAACTACTGCCTCTAGGTTTCTGACCTTGAGCTTCTGCCTTGGCTTCCTCCAATGACAGATTTTAAAGTGTAAGATGAAATAAACCTTTTCCTCCCCAGGTTGGTTTTAGTCAGGGTCTTTTCACAGCCAACAGGGAAGCAAACTAGACAGATCATGTTTTATTTATAAATGGCAATGTATTTTCTTTCAGTATCTTCATCTCAAATATGACAAGTAATAAGATTATCATTTGATCTTCTTTTGTGTTTAGGGAAAAATTGGATGTGCAATTTAGATGTATCTTTAAAAAGCTTTGCAAATATATTCCTTTCTAGAACGGTAACCAGGGAACACGCTCTAAATCACTACACTAGTAAGCAGGGAAAAGCAAGGCCAGCACACGTCAGGATGAGGTCATGGAAACAGCGTGGCTAATGCACGAGGATGCCAGTAAGTCTTTGTATACTGGGAGCATTACTTTAGTCTTTTTGACACCATGAGAATTGATCATTAGAAGTTTAGACAGCCAGCAAGTGAGAGAGAAGATGCCCTCTGTTTTCTTTTATTCGGATTCCCACAAGTTGTGTTTTGAACCTTTCACAAATTGTATGTCTTAAGGAAGAAGTAAAGAGAGAATAATGACAGTGGAACACAATTTGGTCAATTTGACAAAAGCAGTTTCTTGAAGCTTCATGGATTTTCATGTGCTCAGAATTTGTTTCAGGGGTAGAAGATGAAGCTTACAGGTACATTGGGCACACGTTATGAGGTCATTCCTCAGCTAAATGTAAAAATTATATTTTATCAAATGACCCTCACAGTTCCATTTTCTCAAGGTGGAACAGAAAGAGGATGCCGAGTATCAAATCTTTCAGATGCTTACAACATCTCCACGGCTGGCAATTACTAACTCATATTGTGATGGTTTCCACTGTTTATCTCTTGTTATATTTGATAGTCTGAAGATTTATTTGAATGTGGATTGAACTGATCAAAATACATGATTTCAATGCTGATATTAGCCCCAGAAATTGTTAGATGACAGATGGTTAGATAACAGAAGAGCGGTTTTTATTACCTCCCGTGTCTGTACTATTACTGCCTGCCCATTTCTCCATGGTAACCACGTAACAACAGCGCTCCTTTGATTTTCAGCACTGAACCTAAGAGTATAACTTAGGAATTAAAACCCTCTACTACTGGGGACTGTAAAAATGCAAATGTATTGATGTTAACATTTGTTTTGAGATAGGATCTCTTTATGTAGTCTTGAATGGCCTGGAGCTTGCTGTGTAGACCAGGGTGCCTCAAATTCACAGAATTCCACCTTTCTCTGCCTCCCAAATTCTGAGACTAAAGATGCCGCCATGCCTTGCTTTGATGCTAACATTTTATGGAACATAGGTACATAAATATTTTACTTTTAACTCTAATTAGGATAAGTAACAGGTGATCCAGACCCTAGCAGAAGGTAAGAAAACATCAAGGCTAGTCCTCAGGGAGAAAAGGCAGCAGCTCCTCAGTGATCCCACCTTAACTACAGGCGACAGGAAAGTGTGCCCAATATTGTAAGCACTTTTAATTTTTTAAGAAGGCTCATGAATTGGGATTTTATTTAAAACATCTGATACTGGAAATATAAATATAGATTAAAGAACTTTTCTCTTCATTAACATTTCCTAAATGTGTAACTCTTACTTTTTTTTTCTTTTTTTTATTGGATATATTCTATATTTACATTTTATTTCCCTTTTTCTGGTTCCCCATCCCCCAAAGGTCCCACATGCCCTTTTCCCTCCCCCTGTTCCCCCATCTACCCCTTCCCAATTCCCTGTTCTGATATTCCCCTACACTGATGTTTTGATCCTTTCCAGCACCAGTGTCCACTCCTTCCTTCTTCTTGGAAATCATTTGGTATGTGGATTGTGTCTCTGGTGTCCCAAGAGTCTAGGCTAATATCCACTTATCAGTGAGTGCATACCATGGGTATTCTTTTGAGACTGGGTTACCTCACTTAGTATGATGTTCTCCAGCTCTATCCATTTCTCTAAGAATTTCATGAATTCATTGTTTCTAATGGCTGAATAGTACTCCATTGTGTATATATACCACATTTTTTTGTATCCATTCTTCCGTTGAGGGACATCTGGGTTCTTTCCAGCTTTGACTATTATAAATAGGGCTGCTATGAACATAGTGGAGCATGTATCCTTGTTGCATGCTGGGGAATCTTCTGGGTATATGCCCAGGAGTGGTATGTCTGGGTCCTTGGGAAGTATCATGTCCAATTAAAGAACTTCTTACATTGCATGAGAGAGAACACATTAAAACAGACAACTGAATGAAGAAATGAATGAGCAAACATCTGGCTTGGTCCATTTCTGCCAGTTTGGAACCTGTGGTTTATATGGTAATTGCTCTATAACTTTTCCTCCTGTGTCATGCTGTAGCACATGCTACAATTCTTCTGGATATTTTTGCCTACATAATCTTTGAGTTAATATGGTGACAGCAGCACTTGGTGGTTTTCTGACTCTTGGTAAAGTCTACTGCACTCACTGATTCTCTGAAACCCAGTGTTGTGTTCAAATCCAATGATGTTCCTGTCACCTAGTCGGATACTGCCATCCTGCCATTATTTCTTCTGGTCAGTCAATATATTCTCCTAAGTCTTCTTAAACGTATCCTGATCCTGTCCTCTGTTTAACTTTAATTTCTGATTCTCTGCTTCTGTGATTGCTGTAATTGCTTCTTAGTTCTCCACCTTGTCAGAGTGGGTTATTGGAAATGCAAACATAACCTTGTCACCTCTTTGTTAGAGCTAAGACCAACCTCCTTGGGCCAGCAATGCCCCTGCCTCTCTCTCATTGGTGCGTTTATCAGCCGCTGCCTCTCGTCCTGTGAAAATGAAAGTTCTTGCATTTCTGTACCACAGACGCCCGTTTCTGACCCTGTGCCTTTGCTCGCGCTCTTTGCCCTCCCAGTTTGTTTTTCTCATTCTTTGAGTGACTCACACTCATTTGCTCATCAGAGCCCCTCTTAGGGGTGAGTCCTGTAGGAAGCTTTCTCCCAGGCTCAACACAATGTACACATTTTTTTTTTGAGGTAAGAATTATTACATTATATCAACATGACATGTTTATTACTAGGCTGTATCTGAATAATGGGAATCTGCTTATTTTTATTTTCCAGATTCAACCTATATCCTGGTCAAAAAACTCAAGCAAAGCACGTTTTTCAAACTGCAATGCACAGAGCCATCCCAGAATCCCTCAGAGAAGCAACAATAAAATAGAGCAGAAGTACAGTGAGTAGCTAATTGAAATTCAGATGAGACAGTGTAGATTATATGCTGGCCACACACACACACACACACACACACACACACACACACACACACACAGAGAGAGAGAGAGAGAGAGAGAGAGAGAGAGAGAGAGAGAGAGAGAGAGAGAGCGCTAATGTGCAGAGATAAGGGAATTGACTTTATGATTTCCTCAAAAAGCCCCAGGGAATGATTCTCCTGGCTGCCATACAGCTTTCAGTGGAATCCAGTCAATGGTTCTTAAATTTTAAAAACTTGCAAAGGATCCTTGAAGGTTTTACTCCATGACTTTAAGGTATCTTTTAAGCTGGTTCTCCTTGTTCCCTATTTGTTCTTGTGTACCAGGAGTCCCACAGGATTGATAAATGGTATTCATCCCACTGGTTGATTCTCACTGGATTGTCATGGCTGTAGTGAACCAGAGGAAACAAAAGTTCATGTCCATAGTTTACAGTCTATCTGCAAAGACAATATATATGTGTATATAGACTAGTCCAAGAAGGTAGCAGGAAGGAAGGTGGGCAGATGGGATGTTGGTGGCCATCATCCAATTGACTGAGAGCTGGGACAGAAGAGTCAAAATGTTCAGAAAAAACCAATGGTCCTCTTTTCTCAGGTCTTCTGCCTCAGACTGAGTTGTATCACTGGCAACTTTCAGACAGCAGATCATGGGACTTCTTGGCCTCTATTATTAAGGAAGCCAATTGTCACACCGAATCTCACATGTTTGTTTATTCTTTCGGTTCCATATCTCTATCAGCCCACATGCTTCGGGGACATTTCAAAGAGGAGGCAGAAAGAATGTCAGAGCCAGAGGATGAGTATGGATGTTACAAAATATTGTCCCCCTGACACGACAAGGTTGCTGTACACATAGGCACACAGCTGTTATGGTTCACTGCATAAGACCTGCACAAGGTCTAACCAATTGAAAATTCCAGCCTGGAGTGGGGAGAGCTCCTGAGATCCCTCTGGTAGATGACAGGCTATTGGAAGTGATGACTGCTGAGGAATGAAGAATCATTTTCTTTGGGTGTGGTGATCTCGTACCCATAGAAGCTAATTGGACACAGTGGATTATTATTATTATTATTATTATTATTATTATTATTATTTTCAATTTTATTGGATATATTCTATATTTACATTTCATTTCCCTTTTTTTGTTTCCCCACCCCCCTAAGGTCCCACATGCCCTTTTCCCTCCCCCTGCTCCCTCATCCACCCCTCCCACCTCCCTGTTCTTGTATTCCCCTACACTGATGCTTTGATCCTTTACAGCACTAGTGTCCATTCCTTTCTTCTTGTCAGACATCATTTGGTATGTGAATTGTGTCTTTGGTGTCCCAAGATTCTAGGCTAATATCCACTTATCAGTGACTGCATACCATGGGTATTCTTTTGAGACTGGGTTACCTCACTTAGTATGATGTTCTCCAGCTCCATCCATTTCTCTAAGAATTTCATGAATTCATTGTTTCTAATGGCTGAATAGTATTCCATTGTGTATATATACCACATTTTTTGTATCCATTCCTCCATTGAGGGACATCTGGGTTCTTTCCAGCTTCTGGCTATTATAAATAAGGCTGCTATGAACATAGTGGAGCATGTATCCTTATTGCATGCTGGGGGGTCTTCTGGGTATATTCCCAGGAGTGGTATGGCTAGATCCTCCGGAAGTATCATGTCCAGTTTTCTGAGGAACCGCCAGACTGATTTCCAGAGTGGTTGTACCATCTTGCAGTCCCACCAGCAGTGGAGGAGTGTTCCTCTTTCTCCACATCCTCTCCAACACCTGATGTCTTCTGAGTTTTTAATCCTAGCCATTCTGACAGGTGTGAGGTGAAATCTCAGGGTTGTTTTGATTTGCAGTTCTCTAATGACTAATGATGTTGAACATTTTTTAAGGTGTTTCTCAGCCATCCGAATTTCTTCAGGTGAAAAGTCTTTCTTTAGCTCTGTACCCCATTTTTGGATAGGGTTATTTGGTTTTCTGGGGTCTAACTTCTTGAGTTCTTTGTATACATTGGATATTAGCCCTCTGTCGGATGTGGGGTTGGTGAAGATCTTTTCCAATTTGCTGGTTGTTGTTGTTGTTGTTGTTATTATTATTATTATTATTATTATTATTAAAGACATGAAATTGGAATGAAAATGGGATGGGATATGAAAGAAGCATCAAATTTTAGTGTTTTCTGTCAAACATGTAAAACTTCTACTTACAACGAGTCATCCAAATCTTTTTATCCCTGTCACCTTGTGAAATGTTTCTATAATAGTTTTCATGCCCCTTACCAGGTAGAACTGTTTATACAAAGTCCCAACTGCCTTCCCAGAATTTAAGTTGCCTCAAGTGACTCTGCCCTGCTTTTCCTCTCTTCCTTGCATGGATTCCTTAATACAAGGCAATCAGGAGAGACTGTGAGCTCAGCCTTCAGCCTATGGGGAAGACAAGAGACTGTGAGGTCAGCCTTCAGCCTATGGGGAAAATGAGAGACTGTGAGGTCAGCCTTCAGCCTATGGGGAAGAGACACACCACTTGCGTTAGCTTAAAACCAAGTGGGTGAATGCCTGAGTGTGCTTTCTAGCCTGTTTTGGGTCTCAGAGAGCACTTTTTGCAGAGAGAACTGTTTTGCTGAATTGCTTTTGCTTTGTGTTACTTTGGGTGACACCAAGATTATTCTCTGTTTCTAACAAGAGGACCTGGGTGAGTTTCAGAGTGGCAGTGGGAGTGCATCGGATCAGGACACATTCTTTATGAGTAGAAAAATTCAAAATAAACAAAATATAACTGATACCTGGTAAGGTCAAAAAATATTTTTAGTAAGTTCATGCTCTTGTCCAGGAACACTAATCCAGGGTGTGAGTGTGGACATTCCCGTCATTTATGGGTCATGGTCACCGTCTTCAGGAGCCGGGAGCAGGAGCTCCACAGTAGCTGCCTGCCGCAGGCCCCGAGGGTGTAGGGATAGTAGGTCCTCGCCTGCACCTGTATTCTATGAGTAGGGTAAATGGCTTCGGACTTAGCATTCCTCAGGCAGAGAGGCATCACTTAATAAGATTTTCTGTAATTAATATTCATTCGCATGTTCAGAGCTATGGAAAAATCAGCTCAAGTCCTATAAAAAGATGTTTATTCTGGTAACAGAACTGTTAGTCCTATTTGCATGTGCAATAATTTCCTTCAACAAAATAATTTTTGCCTTATTTCCAAAATAATTTTCAACCTCATAATTAAAGTAAATATGGAATGGAAAATAAATCTACCTACCCTTAATGTGTTTGCTGTGAAATATTAGCAGTAACTAAAGCAGGCTCAATGCTCGTTCTGGGTTACATTTTCTCTTGCATATGTTAACTGAGAAATTTCTATTCCATCATGTTTGTGGAATAGGGGTGAAGAGGAATCAAGACAAAGAAAAGGGCAGTAACAGTTATTGAAAGCCTGCTCTTTGCTAGAAAATTCATATCATTTTAGTTCATTTTCCTGACCTCTCAGTAAGGCTGGAGACTTTTCAATAAAAAGAAGAAGAAACCAAAGCCGACAAGTTAACATAACAAGGACATTGTTTAGTCAGAGGAGTACAGAGATGTCTTTGTTTAAACCAGGTGTGGCCATGAAATCTGCCTAGATAAAGAAGCCAGTGGGCTGTTCGGATGTCCCGATGTCCTTCTGGCCAACTGCTTGTTCTAGGAAAGACACTAATGTGGGTACAGCATTTGTGCAAATGCAGGATGTGTGGCATTTGCTTCATGGCTTTGTTAAGAACGCCATGTACTCAGACCTTGATGCTCACTAACGATCCAGGAACTAATTACATAGTTCATTCATTAATGCTCATTTTCATATCTTAGATATAATCGCTAATTAGAGCAATTATTTTGGTGTCATTATCGGTGGAATGAAAATATTTGTTGAATATTCAAATCTATTGCCCTAAAGACCTTTTCTAGCAGTGTGAACATATCCTTGTTAAAGTACATTGCTACCTCCAGTGTGAACTTTGGTTCTTTGAGATGGGATTTCGCTCTTTTGTACTGCTTGGGCACTGTGTGGACTGCATCTGACACGTGCTGAGTAAATGCTTATTCACTGACTTAAGTGATTATTGGAGCAAAACAATTAAAAGTAAACTAAAATTACTATAATCATACTCATTTAAAATTTTGTTTTTATCTGCTTATATATTCATTTTTTTATTGTAGTCTTTAACAATAAAAAGGGCAGTGTCCCTCTGACTGCTCAGCTTATAAAATTTTTGCAAGTATATTGTTAGAAAGCTATTCCTCTTATTTCTTGTTTTAAAAATTAATTTGACTTTATAATTTTTAACCCTTGTTTTGAGAGGCAACCAAAGGCTGTTCTGTGAATTTAAAAGAAAGTACTTTTTTGTAAATGTTTTAAAAATAAATAAATTTATTTATTTATTTATTTATTTATTTATTTATTTATTTATTTATTCTATATCCCAATTGCTTCTCCAGCTTCCAGTTTCCCCCTCAAACTTTTATTTAACCTCTTTGAATGTTTGGGTAAAGCTACAGGGTCTATATTTTTACATAATATGTTTTACATAGCTATAGTTTTACATGACTATAACAGGTTTCATATGCATTGTAAATTATTTTCATGGGGAATTGCATAACCTGTAAATAAAACCAGAATGTTGCTATCTGAATTCTTCTTGTTTGACTGTTTGTTTATGATAGTAAAGGTAATACCTTACCCCAGCCAGAATGTCAGTCATTAAGAAAACAGTGGACAATACATTCTGTAGGGAATGTACACAAAAGAATCCCTTATTTAATATTGGTGGAAAATAAACCAGTGTTGTATTTACAAAATTAGTATAGAAGATTCTGAAAGTAGATCTACAATACGATCTAGTTTGCGTTTGGGTAAGTACCCAAGTCAACACATCACTGAGATAGTTGTACATTAATGTATATTTCAGCATTATAGTAATAGCTACATTATGGAGACCACTGAGGTACCTGATATCAGAGGAACAAATAGGAAACTGTGAGATTTTACACATGTATATATGTTTTTATATATGTGAAATTTTTCAGCTGTAAAGAAAAATAAAGTTATGTTGCTTGAAGGAAAATGGGTGTAAATAGAGAAGATTATATTAAGCAAAGTAAGCCAGTTTCTAAGATTGCCTTAATTTTTTAATATTATATTTTTAAATATTTAATTAAAATTTAATTTAGATATTTAATTTGAATTTAGATCTCATTAATTTAATTAAATCATCTTAATTTAGATATTAAATTTAAATTTCATTAATTAAATGTTTAATTAAAATTAATTTTTAATATTAAAATTAATATTTTGTATGTTTTCTCTCATTTGTGGTCTTATGCAAAACTATTTATGCATAAATATTAAATGAAAGTAGTGCGCGAGAGTTTAGTAGAACAAAGAGGACAGCCAGGAGAGGGCGCCAGGGGAGACAAAGGAAGGGAGAGAGACATGGGGAAGAACAGGGCGGCCTTACAGTGGAAATGAAAATGCTTGCTGTGATAGTCAGCTTTACAAGGCAAGATCTCATGGAAGGTTTAGAGGTCGTGGAAGGGAATACATCAGAGAGAAAGGTGCTTAGCTCATGGCTGCTGGGAGATAAAAAGTGAAACAGGAAAGCACTAGGCTTTCCTCTTCCTTTAGATGGTGTACCTGAATGACCCAAGACCTCCCAGAAAGTCCTACCTCTAATGCCCTCTACCAGCTCTCAATAGCACCATGTATTGGAGACCAACACTCCACTACCTGGATCCAAGGTATCGTCCTTTTTCTCTTGAGGGGATAACTACAGTTTATCTATTTATTTCTTAATAGCAATAGCAGTAAGAAAAATGCATCTGTGCTTTATAGGTTGATAATTTTTAATAGATTGAAAATCTAGACGTAATATTGGTCTTTGATTATTTACTATATTTCTTTCTTTTCTTTCTTTCTTTCTTTCTTTCTTTCTTTCTTTCTTTCTTTCTTTCTTTCTTTCTTTTGTAGCCGATACTTTTGAAATGTTATGTGCTGTCCAGGCAGGGGGCAAATTTGCTTACCATTTCACTGTTGACCCAGAGAAGGAAGTGCTGAGGAGACTGACACTTGGGGAGATTTTGCTGTTCTTTAATTTCTGGAACCAGAGAGGGGCCGCCCCATGACTCCATCATGAACTCCTTAGGTGCAGAGCTACACTCTTCATCACCCTGTGCCCTGTGCACTGTGAATGCATTCTGTGAGTGGATACTTGCTACGGAGGCACAGAAGAGAGCACTACTGTCTTCTCAAAGACCACTATGAGGGAAAACTATTATCTTAGCCAGAAAGAAAGGGCACAAGATTGTTCTCTTTGCTTCAGCTTGTGGTTTCATTTCATTTACATTGCATAGGTCATTTTTTTTCCCTCCAGAAATAAAGTTTATTGGGAAGACACTGAACGAAGAACCTCGGGAGCTTTATCAGATACGATGCTTTCTGCAGCAAGTACATTTTTGTTTTGGTAACAAAATAGCTCAAAGCATAATGACGTTTATTATCTCACGTAAGTGGAAGGCCTGAGATAAAGTGGTTTCAAGGTCACACCAGCAAGTCGTCCAATAATGCCGTTAAGGGTGCAGATTTTCCCAGCTTTCCATTCTGCCATCCACAGAGCACTGGCCCTGGCCTTGTACTCCACCTTCACTGTTAAAGATGGAGGCAGTGGCTCCGAGCATCCAACCCAGACTACACAGAACAATTCTCAGTTGTATCTTGCTTTCAGAGTAGTGAAGGACTCCCTGGCCCCACCTGCATGTCACCTTGAGTAGTGTTTCATCATGAGCATCGTAAAGTCAGTCCCTCTGATGGGATTGTTGTCAACGACAAATAACCATTGTGTAGTTTTTAACAATCAAAAGACTACTTTTTTCTCAGACTGCATGCAGATTTTTGATTACTGTATTGCACTGATTATTAAAAATATATTTCTTTTATATCTCATTTTGTTTTAAAAATTAATCTGATTTCATGTTATTTTGCAAGGTGACCAGGGCTACACTGAGGAGTAAGAGAAGCCTTTTCCTTTATTCTGTTTTAAATAGAACCATCATGACTATTTTAGATTAATAAAACTCTACTGCCTCCCCACCCACCATCAGCACCTAGGCCTTTCAAGTGCTCTACATTCTTCTATAGCTTGTGCCTACCAGAAAGTGAACTAAATAAGTATTATTCACAAAGACCTATGTTTGTGTATTAACATATTAGGAACACTGATTTGAATTACTCCCAAGTAACAATTAACACCTAAAATAACTGAATGTCCCCAGCAGAACTTATTAAATGGAGGTAGAATTCTACATAGCCATCCCTAGCAGTGAGGTTATAAAGAGAGCTGTTGTTAGAAAAAAGGAATCTGACTGTTAATTGTTGATAGTGCCTTTAAACAAAGTCCCCTGCTTCCGTCTCCATCCTGTAAGCACCTGGCCACACCTGATCCAGTGTACGCATCGCCTTTCAGGTCATGGGGAAAGCGATGACAGAGTCTTTATAATGTGCTGCTGCACCACGAAAGCCGTGAGGAAGGGCCGAGGAAACGCTCCCTAGTCTGCTAATACCGAGAGCTTGACATGATAAATCGAAAAACTCAAGAAAAACCTTTTAGGCAGAGTGATTTTCCTTCCCAAGGATATATATTATTAAACTCTGCAGATAATATTATCTGCTGCATGCAGAGAGGGATACTGAACAAGAGAAAGGTAGCTTTTGCTTCTGAAAACTCATTATTGTCAGCAGCGATCAATTACTTTTTGCTAATGCACATATGGAAGTAATGGATTATGTACTTAGAGGTTTTTTTTTGAATCCCAATTACTATAGAAGACTCTCAAATAATTTTATACATCCTTCTGATTTAAATTGTGTATTAATTGGTTTGGGCACCAAGTCAGACTGTCTGGCTCTAATGATTAAGTTGGGTGAACAATCTGGGAATGAAAGAAGCTGGACAGAAGTGCTATAGGAATGGAATTTGTCTAAGAGTTCTAATTTCCACTATTTATGTGGGGGGAAACTCTTCTATGTCCCAAGATGTAGATTATATGTGTATGTTCATTTCTCACAATGTATTGACTAACTTGTTCGAAGATATTTTCCAGGAAACACATTTTAAAAAGAATTGAAAAGCAAAAATCATATCCCTCATATTAAAAAATGAAACCAAAGATAGTGAAGAGGAAGATCAGTTACTCAATGACCTAGCGCAGCTGACTCCATCACGGAAGTACTGTTCAGGCTTTGGGACCAGCGTGCAGGCAGTGATACCTGCAGAAACTAAAGCACAGGCCTAATCCATGAAAGCCCATAGCTCTGGGAAAGTCCCTAAATGTAGTAACTTGATCTCTGGCTTCTGTAGTTCTTATCCTGGCTAATCAAGGATGTGGCTTTTGTGCTTAAAAACTCACCCTGGCATAGGCTCTGGACTGAACTGGGATCTGAACACCCAGTACAGTTGCCACTGGAAGAGCAGACAGTGGTCTTGACTGCTGAGTCATCTTTCCTCTTTTGAGGACCATCTATTTCATCCTGTGGATTGTCACCTCCAAAGGGGTCACATATCAGATATCCTGCATATCAAATATTTACATTACAATTTATAATAGTAGCAAAATTATATCTATGAAGTAGCAATGAAACAACCTTATCGCTGAGAGTCATGACACCATGAGGGACTGGATGAAAGGATCCCAGTATTAAGAAGGTTGAGAACCACTGGTCTGTTTAGTCAGTCCTTTATAGACTGGATGATCTGGTTTTTGATGTTTAATTTTTTCAGCTCTTCATATATACTCAATATTAATTTCTCATCTGTTTTATACTCGGCAAAGATGTTTTCCTTGCTGTATGTAGTCTCTTTGCTCTGGCAAGTATTTCCTTTGCTGTGCATACACTTCTTGATCTCATAGAATCCTATCTGATATGCCAGTTCTTAGCATTTCTTGTGCTAGTGGGGTCCTTTCCAGAAACCCCTCGCCTATACCTATATTTTGAAATCTTTCCTCTGTATTTTCCTCTAATAATTTTAGTTTCTGGTTTTACATTAAGATTTTTGATCAATTTGAATTGATGTTTGTTCAGAATGTGAACTGTGAATCTAGCTTCATTCTTTAACATTTGGATATCTAGTTTTCCCAGAACTATTTATTATTCCACATTACCCATTTTTGAGATCTTTGTTGAAGATTAAGTATAGCTGCGTAGCTCTTTAAATAAATCCTCTTTCACAGGTCCACCCATCTGTCTTTGTGCCACTGCCTTACTGTTTTTATTGTGATGGCTCTGCGGTATATTGGAGATTAGCTATTGTGATAGCTTCTGAACTCCTTTCTGCTCAGAATGCTTTCTGTTGTCTTTGGCACTCCTAAATGAAATTTTATTTCTTTTTTTATTTTCTATATTCTTTGTTTACATTCTGAAGGCTTTCCCCTTTCCCAGTTTCCCCTTCATCCTGTGTCCCATAAGATTTTTTTTTTCTAGTTACTAAAGAACAACATTGACATTTTACTGTGTCCAATCTGGAGTTTGCTTTTGGCAATACAACCAGGTTTGCAATATTATTTCTACCATTAAAATAAAAATGAGAGGTCTTTCCACAATTTTAGTGTCTTCTATTCTTCTCTTTAGTGTCTTTAAAAATATTTCTTTGATTATTTTTGATATTATTTCATAACTGCCTCCACCTCACTTCTTCCTCCAAACTCACTCATAAACTCCTTCTTGCTCTTCTTCAAATTCATGGCCTCTTTTTCATCAAGCATTGTTACGTGTGTGTGTGTGTGTGTGTGTGTGTGTGTGTGTGTGTGTATGTGTATGTGTATATAAATATAAATATATATATAAATATATATATAAATATATATATATATATATATATATATATATATATATATATATTCCTACATGTATAAGACCAACCTGCTCGGTCTGTAACGATCCTTGTATATGCTTTTTCAGGGGTTCCTATTTGTTACTGGATAAGCGACCGCCATGCTCTTCCCTGGAAAGACTGCCTCTCACACACTCAGCACTCCTTAGTTACCTATAGTTCTTTGTGCAGGGTCGAGAGCCCCTGAGCTTTTTCTTTTCCTCTTTGGCACGTCTGTTGTCCTTGTTAGCTCACGCTTAGCAGTCATGCTGGCGAGACTTTATGGGTGTGGCTTCTGTCATTACTTAGAGACAAACCTCACAGCAGAGTCCCCCAGCTCCTACAGTCTTTCCTCTCCTTCTTTCAAAGCAGTCCCTACTGGCCCTCTGCATTTCTTTGGAATCTGTTGTCTCTGGTATTCCTAAATGAATTTTAAGATTTTTTTCTAGTTATTAAAGAACAACATTGAAATTTTACTGTGTCAAATCATCTGGAGTTTGCTTTTGGCAATATATCCAGTTTTACAATATTATTTCTGCCAATTAAAAGAATCCTTTTTCATCCAGGATATTATTAACTTGGGTCTTTCTCTCTCTTTTGTTTAGTTTGATTAGGAATTTGTTGGTTTTGCATGTTTTGCATATTTTTCAAGAAAATCATCCTTTTGTTTAATTAACTCCGTGCTGTTCTCCTACCTGCCGTTTCACTAATAGGGTTAGGGTTAGGGTTAGGGTTAGGGTTAGGGTTAGGGTTAGGGTTAGGGTTAGGGTTAGGGTTAGGGCTAGGGTTAGGGCTAGGGCTAGGGTTAGGGTTAGGGTTAGGGTTAGGGTTAGGGTTAGGGTTAGGGCTAGGGCTAGGGCTAGGTTTAGGGTTAGGGTTAGGGTTAGGGCTAGGGTTAGGGTTAGGGCTAGGGTTAGGGTTACGGTTAGGGTTAGGTTTAGGGTTAGGGTTAGGGCTAGGGCTAGGGCTAGGGCTAGGGTTAGGATTAGGGTTAGGGTTAGGGTTAGGGTTAGGGCTAGGGCTAGGGTTAGGGTTCGGGCTAGGGTTAGGGTTAGGGGTAGGGTTAGGGTTAGGGTTAGGGTTAGGGCTAGGGCTAGGGTTAGGGTTAGGGTTAGGGTTAGGGTTAGGGCTATGGCTAGGCTTAGGGTTAGGGTTAGGGTTAGGGTTAGGGCTAGGGTTAGGGTTAGGGTTATGGTTCGGGTTAGGGTTAGGGTTAGGGTTACGTTTAGGGTTAGGGTTAGGGCTAGGGTTAGGCTTAGGTTTAGGGTTAGGGTTAGGGTTAGGGTTAGGGCTAGGGTTAGTTTTAGGGTTAGGGTTAGGGTTAGGGTTACGGTTAGGGTTAGGCTTAGGGTTAGGGTTACGGTTAGGGTTAGGGTTACGGTTAGGGTTAGGGTTACGGTTAGGGTTAGGGTTAGGGTTAGGTTTAGGGTTAGGGTTAGGGTCTGATCTCTAGTGTTTATTGCAATATACCACTTTTGGGTTTCAATTGGTCTTGGTTTCCTAAGGCCTTGAGGTTCACCACTGGGCTATTTATATCTTTCTGATTTTCTAGT
This sequence comes from Apodemus agrarius, assembly GCA_964023405.1. Lineage (NCBI taxonomy): Eukaryota > Metazoa > Chordata > Mammalia > Rodentia > Muridae > Apodemus > Apodemus agrarius. Next base: position 50,111,023 of record OZ030025.1, read on the forward strand.
TAAAGAACTCATAACTACAAAATTTCCAGTTAATGTCACATTGTTTATAGGCTGAAAGTGTTTTGTAGTTTCATTTTAATTTAATTCTAGAAATTTTAAAATTTTACCTGCAACTTCTTCAGGGACTACTAGCTATCCAAGAGTGTTTTTTAATAGAGTGAGTTATTAGAATTCTTTTGTTTGTTTAAACTTGCTTTTTGTCTTGGAGAATACAGTCTATTTTAAAGAAAGTTCCATGGGCTATTCAGAAGAACACACATTCTGTCTAAAAAGTCCATTTTATCTATGAAGTTTCTTTGTTGATTTTTAGTGTGGATTCCTATACAGAAATGCAAATAAGAAATTGAAATCACCCACTATTAATTGTACCAGGGTTGTTCTGATCTTTTATACACATTAGTGGTTTTGGTTTTTTTTTTTTTAAATAAAATTTGACATCTTCACATCTGTTGCATAGATTTACAGTTGTATATATTCTTGACGAACTGTTTTTCTTACTAATAATGTAGTAGCTTTCTTCATCTCTTCTGATTAGTCTTGATCTGAGGTCTATTTAATTGATATTAAAATGGCCACACCAGCTTGTTTTCAGCTGACTTGATGAACTGACTTCTTTGTCACTTGGGCTTTAGATACCCCTGTCAGTGAAGTACATTTCTGGGAGACAATAAACAATTGTAAGTGGTTTGCTAGTCCTGCCAGCTCATCTGCATTTCTCTACTGCTGTGTTGAGGCCGCTTACACTTCAGGCTGCTATGAGATGTTTACCAGCTTTTTTGGGTAGTCAGTTGAAGAACTGTTTACTCTCCTTTTCTCCTGATTAGTATCAGGCATTTGCTCATTCGCTGTGTTGATCTGGATCCCTTCCTGATCTTTTTGTTCCTTGGTCTTCCCCACTCTTCTCCCTGTGCTCTCCTGGTTGGGAATGCTCTTTCCCCTCCTTTGTGTGTATTATTAGTCCTTTCAGTATGTTCGGCAACACAGGTGTGGAGGCCAGAAATGGTTGTAGCTCATGTTTCTCTTGACATTTCTTTATTTCCCTGTCAGTTTTAAAACATACGTTTTCGGTATATAGCAATCCTCATTGGTAGTTATGAACTTTCACGGCTTGAAATATTTCATTACATACTTTCCTTGGCTTTTAGGTTGTAGTGAATGATATATTTGTCTGATGTGTTTTTCTTTGTGGGTCACTGGTGTTTTGTTATAGTTTGCTTGCTGTTTCTTTGTTTTGTAGTTTTGATATTTTGATTATAAGATATTGTGGAGAGGCTCTTCTCTAGCCATGTATATTTGAAGTTCTATGGTTCTTGTGCTTTGGTGTTCGTTTGTGAGAGCATTCTTATCGAATGAGTGCATACTGGATAGCCATTAAATAGTTATGTGGTGTGTCCTCAGGAGGGCACTGAAGTAAGAGGAAGACCTGCAAGTAGAAAACATGCGGTGGGATACCCACAACCACTTATGTTCTTGGTGGTGCTGAGTTGGGCATACCTATCAATGTTACTTTATGAACCTATTGTAAGGGGAGTTAAACAACAGTGGTATAGTGTTGTGGCTGGACCTGGTGCTGTTCTGGTGAACCAATCCCCTAATGAATAAAGGAGCCAATCACTGGGCGAGTAGGCAGGATTTCTGGGTTGGACAGAGGAAGAGAGGAAGCAGGAGAGAGCTAGTTCCTTTTGGAACTGGGACAGCAGAGAGGTAAAATTAGCTGCTAGAGTTTCCTGGTATCGTGGCAGATCTGCAAGGATTCACCACCAGAGGAATCAGATTTTAATAAGGCTTACAAGGTTAGGTTTAGGTGTTGTGCCCAGAGGTTGAGTTACCATTGTTTCTGAACTAAGTTTGGACTGCATTTGGCTCATCTGAGAGTCAAAGTGTGGGTTTGCCAGCGGTGCACCACAAAGGCTGTGGGAGATTTGTTGGTGTGGTAGCAACCTGCCGGTGGGAACCTAGTGATCTGGGTGGAGAGATTGTGGAGTTCAGAGTCAGAGTCTCCATGAGATAAAAACAGGTCGGCCATTGCCCACCAGTGCATGGCCAGCCAGGCTGCTGAGGCTCAGAGTTGCCAGCATTAGGGTGGAAACGAGTCGGCTCTGCTATTATAATACTTCCCTCAACAGTATAGTACATTAAAATAGCTGCCCCTTATTGACCCTTCCAATGTGGAACTAGTATCTAACTGCTTTTTACAATACTGATTTTCCTTTATGATGCTTCTTAACATTTGAGGTAGGTAGGTGATGTAAATAAGCCAGAGAAGAGTTAAAAATCTTGTTAAAGGGCTAAATATATATGGACATATTGTTATTATCATTGATCTATTAATTTAGTGTGCATCATCTAAACCATTGTGGTAACTTTTTAAAATTATGGTTTCATAGACCTTAAAGATACACAGTAGAATTAAAAAGCTAAACAAATGTTTATGCATGTTTATAATTTGTGATAAATATAGAAAAGAAGCAGTTTATATGAAAGAAAAGTGACCAACCAACTGTAAAGCTACCATAGAAACAAAAGTGATAAACAAGTAGGAATCAAGCGCAGCACATGAGCAGGATCTTCTGGAGTCCTCTGGAGTCTAAGGACAGGGGAGAACAATGGGGTGCACTCAGTCATAGCTCCACCCAGTTATGACATCAGCAATGCATATAAAAAGCTCCCGCCTGGCAGTTAGATTGTTATTCAATTGAATAGCAGCCTCACTTTATTGTAATATTCATTTAGTTGGTTTGTTTCATGTTCTCTCCCCATTATCAGAATAACTTACCTTTGTAATACTTAGGCAAGACTATATCAAAAAGTATGTGGGGGGATCCGAAATTTATTTGACTATATTAAACATATTTGCTCCTATGCTAAACTTTAGATGCCGACCTTAGATATTCTCCATCAATAGATTAAATAATTTAATTCTCAACATTTAACTAGCAAAAATGAGAAATCAAAATGTTTTAAGACAAAAGGAAGCTCTACTTATCTCTCTGTTTCATAAATAATGAAACCCAGGAAGACAAAACAAACAAAATAAAAACAAGAGAAACAAACAAACAAACAAACAAACACCCCAAAACAAATAGGGGAGTCTCCCGGAGAAGAAAATGGCAGAAATATAAGTATACCTTTGACGTTAAATGGTGCAATTTCTCCTTTGTAGCTTGATGTTGCTAAAATGAACATGTGTCTTACACTTGATAATACTGTAGAACTAAAGAAGCACATTAAATAAATAGCTTTGGCTCTATACACCTACTACCGATCTGATGAGTCCAGAATAATCTCTCTCTCTCTCTCTCTCTCTCTCTCTCTTTCTGTGTGTGTGTGTGTGTGTGTGTGTGTTATGAGAGAGATACAGAGACAGAGATACAGAAATACAGACACACACATAGAAACACACACAAAGAGAGAGAATGAGAAACAGAAAGAGACAGAACAAGAAGAAAAAAGAGTAGATGATGATTTCTTCTGTTGCAGCTGCTGCTGACCTAACTGTTGCTGGTAGTAGATTAAACAAAACCAACTCAGAAGAATGGTTTTGTGGGTCAAATGGGGAGCACAACTTTAAGTTATGCAGGGTAAGGCAGAAGTGTGTGTGTGTAAGTCTTAGAAGAAATGGACTTGAGTATTGTATAGAAGATGTACTTTGGCCAGGATGAGATAAGACATCTAGAGTTGTGTGAGCAGTACCAAGGGACTTGCTTTCCAAAGCGGTAGTTGGTGATTGTGATGGTTTGAATAAAAATGGTCCTCATAGGTCCATTAGTAAGCGTGGTCTTGTTGGAGCAGGTGTAACCTTGTTGGAGAAAGTTTGTCTTATTCTTGTCCTTCTGCCTGCAGATCAAGATGTAGAACTCTCAGCTCCTCCAACATCATGCCTGCCTGCACATTTACATGTTTCCCGCCATGATGATAATGGACTGAACCTCTGAAAATGTAATCCCCCAGTTAAATGCTTTCATATATCATTGTTGCCTTGGTCATGGTATACCTTCAGAGCAATAAAACCTTAACTAAGAAAGAAGTTGGTACCAGGACCTGGGCTTATTTCTGCGATAGGCCTGCTCACGTTTTTTGTTTGGAGGAATGTGGACTTCGGGGGTTTGTATTAGGACAGCAGTTGGACACTTTAAGTGGGATGTAATGGGTCATTTTAGTAGGAACGTGGAAGACAGTGTTGCTGAGGGTGATTTGAACTGTGGGAGCCTAGCTCAAGAAGGTTCAAAGGAGAATTTAGTATGTGCCTAGGGATATTTTGGTGAAGAATGTGGGTGCTTTGGGCCCTTGTCTGAAGAGTGTGCCTGGGGCTAAAGTGAAGAGTTTTCAGTTAACTGGGTTGACAGAGAAAAATTTAAAACAGCCTCATACTGACTGTTGTGTGGTTATTAGTGTTTACTCTAATGGAGATTTATAATAAAAAAGGAACAAACTGAACAAGTAAAACTACAGAAGGAGAAAATGGGCACCAGGAAATGGAATGGAGCTAAGTCCCGCGTTTAAGGATATAAACAGATTAAGAAATGGAATAAAGGCATTGGCCCCAGAGGCATTGCAGGGGACTGCTGTGTCACATTGCAGCAGCAGGTGGCAGAGAGGAGAGACTACATCTACCTTCAGTGTTCTGACCTATGAACAGCTGGATGATTAGCAACCTAACATTCTCTAAAAGAAGTAACTCCGAGATAACTACCAGTCTGGCACTGCACAAGCCTGGATGTGCTTCTAGGGCAGAGAGGGGATCGAGCCAGCCTGGGACCAAGGTCACCTGGTGTGAATGAGCCCAATATAGAGGATCCCTGCATATCACCATGTGAGTGGACCTGGACCAGGAGTGAGATCGAGAAGACTACCCTTTGGCGTCAGGGGCCCTGCCAGAGACCTAGCATAGACCACACACAGGATGTCCCCTATGCTGTAATGTACAGGTTGGGCATAGTGCTTCTGAGACCACTCATGAGATGACCCTAGACACTCAGAGACCCTGGGTATTGGTGACAGGAGCAAATAAATGGTGGAGAAACGGAAGAGGAAGAGAAACACAAGGGTGTGGTCACAATGAAGAGAGGCCGAACTGGAGATTCAAGGGTAGTAAGGAACACCTGCTGCAAGTAGCCCGTGATGCCCCCTGGGACTAGGGTGGGGTCCGGCCTATATGCCACCTGGGACCACATCTGGGCCTATGGCCTGCAGCAGCAGGGGTCTCTTACCACCAACGACTAGGCAGACATCCCTGGTCTAGGCTGCCACTAGGGACATATTGATGTCTGAGGGTTATGCAGAACTGGCTTCACCCCTCACATGGGAATCTTGGGAGTGCTGCCCCTGCTCCTAGAGACCTTTAGGACTCTGGAAAGCAATGGCCCCACACATTGTCCAGGAAGTACAATAGAGATGACCCTGGTTGCAGGAGTTACAGGTGAGCTGGTCCTGGGGAGAGCTGATTCTACTGCTTGCCTGCTCTGCAGTGACATGGGCAAGGAAGAGATGCTCCACCCTTCTCCCCTTGCCAACTACAACAAGCAGATAGGGGAGCAGGTCTGGGGGGCGGTGCTATCAGAGTGGGAGAGCTGGCCCTGCCCCTCACCTACTGCAGCTCTTGGTAGAGTGGACACAGCATCTCACCTGGCAGCATAGATCTGGATGTGGGGGTTTCAGATGAGCGGAACCTGAAGGTGTGAGTACGGGAGGTTTGGTCCTCCCTTGGGTCGCTGTGGAGTGCCACGGGCAAGGGAGATGACGTTTTGCCCTCTCTTCATTTTGCCCTCGCCAACTATGCTAGGCCAGGGAGATGCCCCTGACTAGGCTGCACGAGCAGGAGAGCGCGCTCTGCCTGTCATCTGCTGCAGCACTTGGGAGAACAGGATCTTCACCTCACCTGGGCACACAGTACGTAGAGCTGACCCTGGTGGCGGGGGGTACAGGTGAGCTGGCCCTGAGCTCATAAGAACAGAAGAACTGGCTCCACCCCTTGCTGGTGGGGGCACCGGATAGGTCAGTCGGGGCAGGACAGAAAACAGCCTGGTAGTATGAGCTCAGAAGAGCTGGTGGACTGACCAGCTTAGACACCTCTCAGGCCCAGATCCAGGGCTTTGAATTGGTCCAGCCCAACATCGACCCCACGGATGAACTGCTGTAGTATTCGAAGAGGCAAGTCCTACATACCCCAAACTATAGAACCTCCATGAAACAAGACAACCATAGGATATGCAAGAAGAGTCCCAGTGAGGCTCCAGTGTTGATGGCGGCAGAAGCCAGAGGCCTCGTACCAGAGCAGTGTGTCATTGCAATGAACATTTGTAAGCAAAGACGTGCAGACAAATGGTTATGCTGTGGGTTAGTGTGTCACTGTGACATATGGCAGCTTCCATAACCAGTTTTTTCCCCTCTGTTGGGGAGGAGCTTGCAAGGGTGGAAGGTGGGTACAAGGAGAGGGGGAGATGAATGGGATTGAAGTGCACGATGTGAACTTTACAAAGAACCAATAAAATTTAAAAAAAAAAAATGAAATACAGGAATCAATGGAGTGATCCACCAACTAAGTTTCCAACTTGTGAAGAGGAATTAAAGAAAAGCTTATGTCCAGGTACGGTGCTGCATGCCTTAGTCCCACACTCAGAAGGCAGAGTCTGGTGAATCTCTGAGTTTGAGGCCCTCCTTGTTTGCAAAGCAAGTGTCAGGACATCCGAGCTTAAGCAGTGAAGGAAACCATCAAAACCAGAAAGCTAGTAAAGATGCAATTGAACAAGGGGACCATGTTCCAGTCCCAGCAAGCAGCAGAACTTGGCAGATTTGGCCACATGGTTCTGGATTTAGAGTCAAGGATAGAAGAAAAGGACAATGTAGTCTCTCTTCATGACTGAGGAAAGCCGCCGAGGCCAGGCATGTGTCAGGGTGGTCCTGAACGGAGGCCTATAAAGATCACTGGGTGAGCTGTGAAGGTGAAGCCTGGGTTGCCTTGGAGACTCCAGAATGTTGGAGGTGACAGAGCCATCGGATATCTTCTGAGGAGAGCTTCCAACATGGAGTGGCACCAGCCAAGGAGAAAGAAATTGTTCAGTCAACAAAGACAGGAGGAGCTGGAGATCTAAAGAGCGCCTTGACCTCAGACACGGAAGTGCAGTTTAGTTGGTGTACCTGGTTTCTGGTCTTGCTTTGGTCCAGTATTTCCTCACTATGCTCCCATTTGGGCTGGTCATGTATGTTCTGTGGCATTCTATGTTGAAAGCATGTGACTTGCTTTTTCATTTTTATTTTACAGGTGATTACAGTGAAGAGATTGCATGAATCTCAGAAGAGACTTCGAATGTTGGACTTTTTTTTTTTTTTAGTTATTTTTATTTTCTATATTCTATGTTTACATTTCAAAGGCTTTCCCCTTTCCCAGTTCCCACCCACCATAGTTCCCATAGTTCTTCTCCCCCCCAACTATTCCCCAATCATTCCGGACTTTTTTTTTTTTAAAGAAGTCGTAGACTATGGGGACCTTTGAAGTTGGACTGAATACAATTCTAGATTTTGTTATAGTTACAAGCCTCTGGGGGAGGGTGGTCAGGAAGTGGAATGTGGAAGTTTGAATAAAAATGCTCCCCATATGCCTATAAGGAGTGGTATTATTAGCAGGCGTGGCCTTCTTGGAGCTGGCGTGGCGTTGCTGGAGGAAGTGGGTCTCATTCTCTTCTTACTGCCTTGGGTCAAGACATGGGACTGACTCAGCTCCTCCTGCACCATGTCTGCTTGCACATTGCTCTGCTTCCCACCACGATGCTATAGACTAAACCTCTGAAACCTTAAGTCAGTCCCAATGAAAGGTTTTCCTTATAAGAGTTTCCATTGTCACGATGTCTCCTTACAGCAATAAAACCTCAAGATAGATATTTCCCCTTTGGGTCATCCTTGTTGTAGGTTGGAGATGCCCAGGGTGCTGCTCTAGGAAGTGAGAGTAAGAACAAAGACCAGCCATCCTGGTTTAGACAACCAACTTAATCCCGCTTACCTAAGTTTGAAGATCCTTGCTTTGCAGAGCCCCACATCTCCAGTTCTAATGTAGTTTAGTTTTTGGCTAGCAGAGGAGCGTAGGAGCTAGGTGTCAGATAATTGCTAAAGAAGATAGCACTTTGGAAAAATTAAGTGGTACAGTTTTCATGCTGATGTTTGGAAGTCAGTTCAAAGCAGTGCACAGTTAAGGAATTAAAAATACACACCATGCCTGTGAGTTTAAGTGTGTCAGGGCTGAGTTTTCAGTCCCACTTGGGAACTGAAATAGAAATAATAGGATATATAAATAAAAATAAAAATAAATATAAATGAAATGTCAAAACATTCTAAAGATGAAGTTTGTTTTAGAAAGTCAACAGAGTGTAATTTGAAAACTTCACTTAGAAGTGTTTTCTTTGCTTTTAAGATTTTACAAATAAGCAAACAGAGGTGGTGTTGGGAACAGTTCCTCCCTTTAAAAATTGTTGACTTTCTAGTTAAGTGTCTTCTGATATGTCATAAGGGTCCAAAGATGGACGAGAAATTGCCAGAGCTCTATATTTCCATCATGACTGCCATCGGAGCCTCCGGTGGCATTCTAACCCCAGATTCTGTTCCAATGTCCCTCAGCAAGGTCACTGCCATCAGGTGAGGTCTGCTCTTGGCCTTTGCCTTCAGGTGGTCATACCTCCTCTGGGAAAAAGAAATAACTCATGGTATAATCTGCCAGGCCACAACTTCTCCAGTATTTCAGGTTGTCCTTTCCAAAGGATAAGGTCAGGGAATAAATCTCCACCACAGAATGTCATGAACGACACCAGCCAGAGTCTTTGTGAAAAAGAACTTGGCTTCGCACAGATGTACAAACGAAGATATAAAACCCAGCCCTGGCCTATAAATCAACCTTGTCAGAAAGGAAAATGTAAGACACTTGAGAAGGGAGGGCATGGCTTCCCAGTAGCCTAAGTTCTTCATTATTACATATGCTTCTGTAAATGAGAATATCCTCCATTAGCATCACAGTCAAAGTCTCAAGGAATTCCATGATTTGAATACTTCATTTGTGTGTGGTTTTTTCTTCACTTAATTCCATTATCGGAAAGTGATGCTGCTTCTCTATTTTCAATTGTACTCAAAGCCTCCCAGTCTGCATGCGTGGTGTCTTTCGTGACTAGGAATTTGCACACATTTGGCACTGAGATGCCCTCTAGCCAGTGAATCTTGACCTTGAATGTATTTGCTGGAAGAACATGGGGTTCATGCAGTTCCCCCAACTTTTGATAAGTGAGAACAAACACGCAACGCTGGCAGGATGGACGCAATGCGTCTCGAATGGCCTATGTTAGGGAGCTTGCTAGGGCTTGTACAAAGGAGACAGGAAGCTATATCATCCCAGCTCAGTGTGACACTCAAGAAGAAAGAGCATGTGCTCCAGAAATCGAGCTATATTTACTTATGCCAGAAAGACCTACCTCAGGAGCAAAGACACAAGGGCAGACCTACTTCAGAACAGGGACAGGCTATTTTCGGTATCAAAGGAAAGTCTTTGACAGGCTTTCTTTACAGCTTAGAGCCTCTAAGTAAAGCCCCAGTTGATGGTAAGGAAATGGATGGCTGAATGGAGAAACTCTTCAGCTACACCCATGCACGAATTTAAGTCGTTTGCATGTGCGTGCTTCAACAGGATGAGAATAATTCTCCTTGCTAGGCATTACTTCCATCAGTAATGATTAGCTCCCTCTATACCAGCAATTTTCAACTTGTAGGCTGTGACCTCATTGTGGTTGCTCAATGACCTGTTTACAAGGGTTGCCCGAGACCATCTAAAACCACAAATATTTACATTATGATTCATAACAGCAGCAAAATTATGGTTGTGGACTGGCTATGAAAATAATTTTATGGTTGGGAGTAACTACGACATGAAGAACTGTATCAGAGGGGTCACAGCATTAGGAAGGTTGAAAACCACTGCTCTATGCTGTGTTTGTCTGATTAATGATTTCCCTTTGATTTTAACTTTTAGAACACGCATGTCTGATTGGATCAGAATGGCAAGAAGTCGACCATTCATAAAAAGGAAGTGTGCCATTTATATAAGACAACTTCACAATGGGTGGAAACAGAACTTTCCGAGATTATGCTGTCTCTATATAGCATTAGAGAAAAGCTATTTCTTCCCTCTAATTATGCATCTTGGATGATGCTCTGGGCTACAGACTACTTGGAGCTTAAGAGAGCTCACAGCAGCTTGAGTCAGTATTGTCGAATGAACGTACAAATGAATAGCAATAAAAGCAAATAATAAAGCGCTTTTGTTTCTTGGCATTTAATTCAAATATGCTATAGCACAAGTGTGTTATTTGAATTCCTTTCACATGTAATTAAACTACACAGAGAGGAAAAATCTGGCAAACCGAAGGCCAGGGAAGGACAGATAAAAGAACAGACAATTCCTCAGAGCGTTTTATCAGCTTGCCATCATCCCCTCTGCATTTTGATAAGAAGGGAAAAAAGTCTCATATCTGAAGGTCTGGTGAAAGGCTCCTTATAACTGTGTAAATATGTTATTAATTGTAGGAGCAGCATTTTAATTTCAAACAGTACTTTATGCTCTTAAAAATACAGTAATAATTGTGGAAGACAGCCACCTGCAGAGCTTTTCCGGTGGCTTCTGACCTGCCCTACATTGTTAATAGAGCCAGCCTTACTAACAGGGTTGATGTCATACCAGTTTCTTCTGTCTCACAAAATTATTTAAAGATGTCTTCAGCTGCCCCTACAGTGCCAAGCTGCTCTATGAATGTCAGTCCTCTGCTATGTGGAGAATTGTCTTAGATAATGTCACACCATCTCCTGAGATGCTAATCTTTGTGCTCTCTTGTATGTGACCCTTCCTTTATTCAGATATTTCCATGGCCTTGGGGGACCAAGATTCATAGCAGAGGTGCACAGAGGAAAGTTACAGTAGGAACAGTACTTTTGAAAGTTTGGTCCTTTGATAGTTTACATTTTGTAGAGAAAAGGATCATAGAAATTCTGAAGCAGAATTGAAGTCCTCCAGTGGCCCGAAATCACTGGGCACTTTCTGAACTACCCTTGAGATACTGTCTTTATTCAGGACCTCAGAAGAATCCTGACATTGCGGGTGAGAAAGTCTCTGGGTTTCCAGAGGGACAGTGATGCCTATGAACAGAAACATTTCCAGTATTAATTCTTTGAACGGTAGGGTGTGCAAGCTGCTCTGTAGCCTTCAAAGTCCACGGTGAAAAATCAGCCTCAACAGTGACTCTTGCTTTAATTGGCTAAGGGAATATCTTAATATAAAAATGAAAATATTCCATCTTGGAGGTAAGTCTTCAAATGTAAAGGAACTGTTCTTCTAAGATTATGAAGAATTTTCACTGGCCAAAGGGAAGTCATCATAGACCACACAAGGATACTTAGGTCCATTTCTTACACCTTCTACCCATGACAGAATTCAGGTTCCATTTGGATCGCTGGCACTCGTTCTCTATTGTATCTTTGAATAGTTTCACCAAGAGTTGGCCCTTTGATCGTTATCATCTCCTCTCTAAGATCTTTTGTTTCTTCCACATACCACCACCTTTCTGTTCTGTATATTTTCTTTGTAAAAATTATAGTGCATTATAGAACAGAAGGCCCTGTTCAGCACTGCAGTGTGAGTAAGAATAGGCTCATAGAACTCTTTCAGAAGAACTAAGAGGTGTGATACGCCCTTACAGAGGACATATGTCATTGGAGTGAGCTTTGAGGTTTTAAAGTCCATGGCCAATCCCAGTCCCCACCCCCTCTGCTTACAACTTGATAGAGCAGATGTGAGCTCGGGGGTATCTGCCTACCTGCCTGCCGCTGTGTTTTCTGACATGCTGGTCAGGACTAACTCTTTAAACTTGACACAAGCCTCCAATTAAATGCTTTTGTTTACTAGTTGCCTTGGTCATGGTATCTCTTCACAGTGATAGAAGAGTAACTAAGAGTAGGAAACTAGAGAAAAAAACATTTTTGAGTTTTAGTGGCCATTTTACGGAAACTCATTACATTTCTTTTCTTCTTTCTCTTTTTTCTCTTTTTTCTCTTTTCTTCTCTTCTCTTCTCTTCTCTTTTTTCTCTTCTCTCTCTCTCTCTCTCTCTCTCTCTCTCTCTCTCTCTCTCTCTCTCTCTCATATGTGAGCACACTGTCCCTGTCTTCAGACACACCAGAAGAGGGCATCAGATCCTATTACAGATGGTTGTGAGTCACCATGTGGTTGCTGGGAATTGAACTCAGGACCTCTGGAAGAGTAGTCAGTGCTCTTAACCACTGAGCCATCTCTCCAGCCCTCAATACACATTTCCATTGAACCAAAACAAGCAATTCAAAAGCCAAATAAGAACACAATGGTATCATCAACAACAAGGAACACGAACCAAATCTAAACTATTGTGTTCTCAGAAGAGGAGGAAATGGAGATAGGAAGCCGTAAGCGTTACTGAGTGGCACAGTCAATATCAGAGCTGAAGGAAGGGAGCAGCAGCATCCCAGGGAGAGGAGGGCTAGGACTGATCCTGTGGGACGGTCACGTGTCTTCTAGAGAACATCACTGAGTGATTCCATTTGGGGAATAGGGAGCAAGCTGACTCAGAATATCAGAGGGAATACCTAATAAAAGGGCTCTTTGAATGTGTAAACGTTTGTATTTGGTAAAAACCATCAATGAAGAACAGCTTGCCATGCAGTTGAAATCTTTTGAAGGGGCAGACACCTTTCCCTGCGGTCCAAAGGCATTCCAGAGAGCGTGATGGTGGCCAGCATGTCAGGAAGGCACAGTGCACACAGAATTGGAGGGAGGCGGCAGTGGGAAAGCAGGCCTTTGTTATGATCCAGAGTCTCAGTTTCAGCACCCGAACAGGGTGCTGTTTCATTGCCCTTAGCAGGAGTAAGGGAAACACATATTTCACCCGCTAGAGGAGTCCCAGGAATACAGAGAAAGTAGCCTTGTTACTGTTTTGATTTTTGAAATTCAGTGTTTCAGCCAGCTGCTAGATTTCCTGTCCTGAGAGGGGATCCTGTCACCTGCTGCCGCTGGCTTCACAGGGGACAAAGTTGTGCCCTGGGGAGGGGCCAGAATCTCAGGAGAAAAGGTGCCGATCTAGACTTGTCCACGGTGGTTATATCCTGGACAAAGGTGTGGCCAGCGGCAAACAGTGGACGCTCAAGCCAGTCATCAGACCGCAAACGGAGCGCAGGCGGGGACGCACAGCCGACCTCGGCATGGGTCTCAGGGCTCTGTTTTAGTTTATCAAGTGACGATGAGATACTCTTTGAGATGGTGGCTCTCTGCAGTCAATCTTGCCTCCAGAGATACTTGGAAATGTTGGAAGATTCTGTGCTCACAACTTGGAGGGGGAGAGTGTGCAGCTTGCACCTGGGGCGGAGTGGGAGAAGCCGCCAGTGCCTCTCGGAGCTCTCATTTCTTATCACACGGTCGACAGCGTCTGCAGCTCAGCGCCATGGTGGTCTTCTTTGAGGTGACTGCTCATCTGTTTGTTTTCTGTTTTCCCTGGGCTGAGTTTCAGGAAAACTCCTCCGTACCACACAAGGACTTGACCAGTTTGGATTGTCTGGACAATGTGTGAAGGCTGGCACCAGCGTCATGGTGGGTAGAGGTGATCATGACGGCTGTGCCCGTGTCGTGGGGCACTGAGTGCTGGGTTTACCCACTGTCTCCTCGCTGATGCCTGCGCCTTTCTAGCCCTCTGCAGCTGGCCACAGACTCGCTCCAGGCCACAGATATAGCCTTCTGTACCAGAAGGCTGCTTTGTCCAGTTCTGAGATGGCTGTTCGTCTAACTGGGTCAGAGTTAGCCTTCCTCAAGTTTAAAATGCACCAGTCACAGCAGTCGCCGCCGCTCGGGGTTGGTCTCCGCAGTCAGCTCTCTTCCTGTCACTTGTCTGTAGTTAGCGGGACGGAGGCCCAGGGCTCCGCACCACCGCGCTCTTCCCCACATGCAGTAACTGCTGACTCTGTCTCGCCATCACGCTCTCCCCGCAGCCTCTCAAAACTTTATTTGCTTAACGTCTAATGAAATGTTTATATTTGGACCATGCTGTGAAAACAGATATATATTTTAAAAGCCTTATTGAAAATCTCTGTAGAAGACCAAGATTTCCTGTGGTGTGATAATACTTCTCCTTCTGTGAGAAAGGGAGAAAGCGTCCCGCAGAGTACGGCAGGTGTGCCTGGTTATTCACATCTGGATGTGGGCCCAGGGACGCTCACCAGAGCTTCTCTTATCTCGGTGAGGAGGGTCCATGCATTCAGAGTGAGCCCTGTGCACATGGCCAATATACATCGAGGGCTTTACTCCAGTTCTTTTCTTTGGAGGAAGGAGGGGTCCAGAGCTGGGAGCAGGCTGCCTGAGATCTTAGGCTGGGAGAAGGGTGGGGTAGGGACAAGGTAGAAAAACATCCCAGTTTGACTGTTCAAACCCATTGATGGGCAGATATAGAATAAGGAATATATTTGTGTGCTTTGTATGCTTTCATCATGGAGAGAGAGAGAGAGAGAGAGAGAGAGAGAGAGAGAGAGGAGGGAGATAGGGAGGGGGAGAAGAAGAGGAGAGGGAGGGGAAGCGGGAAAATTTTAGCTTTAGAAATATCCCAGTCTTGCCATGTAGGTATAGGGGAAAGGCTTCTCTATTTTTGACAGAAAACCAGGTTATCTGCCCAGCTGGAAGGTTGGGGCTTGGGACAGAGACAGTTGCTACCCAAGACCATGACCAGAGTAGCATCTTGGGTACATCACCTGCTTGAATAGGGCATTTCTATCTCATTCATTACAACAGATTTGAAAATTTTTCAGGTGTGTGTATGCGTGTGTGTGTGTGTGTGTGTGTGTGTGCGTGTGCGTGTGTGTGTGTGTGTGTGTGTGTGTGTGTTTACTAACTGGCAAAAGAGAAACTTTTGTTTCAGAAAACAACCCAGAGTATCTGAATTAAAAATATTATTGCTATATTTAGTTTACAGCATTATTAACATAATTTCTACCATCCTGTGTCCTTTTCTTCCCTCTACTCACCCCATATAGCCCTCTTAGTTCTCTTTACAAATCCATGGCATCTTTAATAAAAAATGATGTAGCTTTCTTTCCCCCACATGTCCACACACAGCCTGTTCTGCCCATTTTGTGTGAAATAACTTGCCTCCCAGAAGTTTAATCCAGATCAGGACTCCTAAGAGTGTGCTCATGGGCTTTAGTGGATCAGTGAAATCCTTGGTGTGTGGACTAAATTTGTATACCTCTTCAAAATGTGTATTTAATGGCAGGGAAGCCCATAGCTCACATGGATCCGGATAGGGGCCTCAGGCTCCCTGATGATAGAATACTCATAATCAGCTATTTGGAGCCCTTAGGAAGGAGTCCAGCAGGAGAGATACAACATGGAAATAAATAACTTTCAAGGAGGGAAATGCATATTTAGGGCACTTTGAGTCAGAGAGATGACCTTGGGTGGTGCACAGCTTACCACAGCTTAAGATGAGATGTGCACAGAAGAGCCAACGAAAGAAGTGAGCTCGTAATAGTTAAGGAAAGTTAGCTTAGCTATCAGGTTACAGATAGCAACTGGGTTATTTGTAAACCTTTACTTAAACAATATAAAGATTTCCAAATGATGTTAATGACTAAGTACATTTTGCTCCCCAGGTTCGAAAACCTTCCAAGCGGAATGGAGCCCTGTGGATGCCTGGCCTCCTCTGCTGGGTGGCATTAGTCTTGTCTGACAAGCGCACATTGGCTGTCACTGCCTCACACCGTGGCCGTGTTCTGTCAGCCGTCATAATGTCTTATCTAGACAATGAGCCGGCGAGTTTTTGCCGCAGTGCACATAAAGATTGAAATCTAAAGCTGAGTGGTTCTGACCAACCTTCTATTATTCCTCATGTGCAATCCTGCTTGAAGTGTCGCATCCTGTCCACTAGATGGCAGTCCTACACAGGCAAGCCCAGCACCTACCTGCTGTGCTAAGGCTGGCTGGGACTCTCCATCGCCCTGGAGAGAGTGAGTGATCTCCTAGCTTGATGGAGGAGCTGATGGAAGGGCCAGAATGTCAAATAGCGTTGTCTAAAGAGACGTCCAAGAAATCAAATCGATGATATCTGAGGTGACAAAAGGCAGGACCTGCTTGTCTGCCTTTCACATTTACATTTTTAAAATATTGGGAAGCCGCAGGAATGACTGTTGCCGGGCCGCAGGTACAGTATGTAATTAATATAAAACCCGGGTTCTTACCTCCCTCCAAAGCAGATTCTTTTCTCTTATTTCTGCTTTCCTTAGACTTTCTGTTTTCCAGGCTTCTTGACTAAGAGCTTTCTGAATCTTAGCTTTGACTTATTCGTCTCCACCGCTAGAAGCTCACATCATATTGTTCGTTTATCCACCTGACTTTCTGACTCTATACCCCCGTGTCTTAATGTTATCAGGTCTGAGTTATTAAAATAATAATTACGTAAAAATTTAAGTGGAAAACGAAGATGGAGAAGTAAGCAATAATTAGCGGTAGTCACATAAATAGCAATGTAACAGCTCCAGAGTAGTCTGCCTAAGTCAGCTTCCTCTCCGATAAAGACAACTGACACCACTGCGACGCGTGGTTTACTCACCATCACCTGTTCCATCCTTCTGAAAAGATCGTCTCCGAGCTCTGCTTCAGCTCCTGTTGCCAGAAGCTGTGGGACTAGGAAGGATCTTCGATGATCCTTGTGCCTGGGGTGACATGTCCCCAAATGGCTCAAGTCTCCAGCTCTTTCTGTGCCCAAGACTGGATAAGCCTCTGAAAGTCCTGAGAAGAGAGAGCAGCACATTGCTGTGTGTTGACGTGCCTTGAAATGGCGTGGAAGCTTGGCAACCGGTTTCCAGGTGGTATTTCTACCATGTTTTCTGTGTTTTGACTTAGCAAGTGTTTTTTTTTCTCTAAGTTGGTCTGCATTCTAGACAGTTGCATGGTAAATAAGTAAGTAAGAAGAAAGGGGTGATTAAGACAGGACTTCAAATCCCGTTAGGATTCTCAGCACCCTAATTCCATACAGCCCCACAACACGGGAACTTTATAAACAGTGTTTGAAGGTTGACGTTTGCTTGGCTGCTTCCAACCCCTTCATAGCCAGGCGCGGGCATCATGCACCTCAGCCATCCACGCGCCCTCTGTTGCCAAACATTTCTGTTTGCCATGGCAATAGATGGCAACTCACTCTGCTGGGAGTGGAGGATGTGGGCTTTCCCTCCGCCCCCATTTGTTTGACCTTCGTAATACACCAACCTAAAAATGTTGTAGCTGTTCATCTGAAATTCATGCCTAACTGGGTTTCTTGTATTTTTACATACTAAATCCCAGAGACCTAACTGTTGATCAACGATACATGAACCATTCTGTCCTAGCATGTAAGTTGGTTCCTCTTTATTTTGGCTTGATCACTTTTCTAAGTATCCTGTGGGTCTAGCCACGTATCCACATTTCTTAGCTTTGTTTCCTTAGACTGGACTATGCTTGGTTTTAGTTATTGCATCGGTCGGCACTTTACCTTCAAACACACTCTGCTGTGGAATTCTCAGGCAGAGTTGAGCTTACGCCGCTGGTCCTGTTGCCTGACCAGCACGTTGGTTCCCCTCCTGTCATCTCGCAGACAGATCCCTGCTCTCTCAATACCCAGAGTGATATGTTTGGGCTTCCGTTGTCTGAGGTTTTGTTTATTCCACGGTTGAGTGTGATCTCTGGGAGGAAGCTCACCTGTACAGCAGATAGAAGCTGATACACACAAGGAGAAATTCACTGCCTGTTCATTCGTGATGGCGACCTTGGCCAACAACATGGTGACATGTTAGGAAAGAGAGGACAGGTTTACACAGTTACAAAGAGTAAAATGATGTCTGCGTCTTACCATTCTGGGCATTCTGAAATTTACGTAGGTCCATGATCTGGCTAAGCCATTGTTGGTTGGTTGGTCTGGGTGGTAGTGAGGAATGATGCTACTTTGGAGATATGTTAGGAGAAAACACCCAAACCCAATCAACTCAGTAACTGATGGTCATGATCAGTATCCACCACAGATGCTGCCTTTCACCATGGGACTTTTGTTTTGTTTTGTTTTGTTTTTGAGACAGGGTTTCTCTGTGTAGCCCTGGTTGTCCTGGAACTCACTCTGTAGACCAGGCTGGCCTTGAACTCAGAAATCCGCCTGCCTCTCCTCCCAAGTGCTGGGATTAAAGGCGTGCGCCACCACCACCCAGCCTCACCATGGGACCTTAAGATGAACAAGTTATGCTTTTTTCTCATGTACTAGTTGATACTATGCAGATTAATGTTTTAAAAATAAGTTACTGAAAATGTTCAAAATATTCCAAAATGCAAGTCATACTTCTTTTCCTATTATTTCACTAATACCCCTAAAATTTGAGCCATTTTACACGTATAGCTTGAAGTTCAAATCAGATATGGCGGTTCATGTTTGTATTTTCAGGGCTTGGGAGGCTGAAGAAGACTGCTGTGAGTCTGAGGCTAGCCTAGGCTACAGAATGAGACCTTGTCTAAAACAGCAAAAACAGCAAACACAAAACAAATTAATAGAGAATACAAGCAAAAATAAATAAAAGTGAAGTAAAATTGTTTCTTCTTAATAGTGTTTTTTGTCAAAAGCAGGAAAAGACAACCACCAAATATTTTCTTTGACTATGTCCTGTCTTTAGAGCTCAAATTTAGTTAGTAAAACTCAAATTTAGAATTTGGCTAAGTTGCTTTATAGGAAAATGTAGCCCTGACATATGGACTTTGGAATTTAGCCCACTATAGGTTTGAATTACTTCCCCCAATAACTGCATTTCACTTCATGAAACCCATTAAATGGATTCTTGGAGGAATAGTAAATATATCAAAACCATAAATATAATGGTCTTGAAAGTGCATTAAGCTAGCTGTCTAGAAGAGTCAGAGGAAGTCTCCAGTGCTGTGTTTCTCCTGAAACCCGCACAGCTGATGGAGAGGACCCGGGCAGAAAGGTCTCCCAACCTAACCACAACCCACTCCTTCCTCCTGTGAGAAATCCCAAAGACCTGTCAGAAAAAAGGTGGACACCACATCTACCGCTATCTCATTACCATGTCTGAGCACAGAGAATGTTTAAATAGTTTTTAAAAATTAGAAGCATCCTTGCTATGTTATTTTTCTGAGAGTTGTTTTAGTTGTAGTAAGTTGATCAAAATGAATACCTTCCATTCCAAGGTGGATGCTTTTCATGTTTCTCCTGAACGGCACACTCGCTAAAGGAACCCAGGCTGCCTGTCTCCTAAGTGGTACCAACGAGATGTTGATGGCACCGACAACCTCTGCTGCAGGAGGGACTGCGCCTCCCACTTCACGTGCTTCTGCATCAGTACATTAAAATTTTTCCAGAAGAAACAATTAAGCATTTTCTCATTGTTGTGTAGCTGAGCTGAGCTGATAATTACAGGACTGGACTGCACAATACCTTGACCGACCATAACGATGTGAAAAAGTCTTACGCTGCAAACCTCTGCTCAGAACTATTTTTTATCGAAAAAAATAACGCGAAGCACTGCTTTCTGCTGTCACCTCTCCTTCCTGAACCAGTTCTTTGACATGTCTGCCAGCACTTAGCATTTGATTAGGAAGTCTACTCTTAATAGGATTATCAAAGGAAATGTGGAAATTATGGATACCATGAGTAATAATATCTGATATTTTTCTTGTGAAATAGAAATGAAGATGATGTACTAGTTTCTGTTTTTTTCTTTGGGTATATTTTCGTCTGTTTCTTTTCTGAAACTGGATTTTATTTTGAAGGCTTCCTTTTATTTTTAAAAGCAGCCAGTACTGCAAGCAGAAATTGCTAGAGTGGACGTGAGGCTTTTTCACTTCAGTGCCTAGAATATTTTCCATGTCACTAATCCCCAGTGGGTGCATTTACCTACATTAAATGGAATATTTCTAAACATTACCATTTCCACCAAAGTTATTTGATAGATCACTATTATTTATTGATATTGTGTAAGTCTTTCTGCCAGTATAATCTTAATAAGTCATTACAGGTCCACTGGGTAAGCTGTTTTTTTCCATTTCCCAAGCTTTAACGCCTGTGCTGTAAAGATTTGGCATTTAATAAATCACTGGAGGGCCAGCAAACACATTATATTCCTGTAGTCGAGGCTGTCTAGACAAAAGTGCATGGAGAGATCTTTCCACTCTAAGTAGCGGGAGAGCATTTGTTTGCCACAAATTGGCTCTGGATCAATTGCTCAGAAACTTGGCATCTCCAGGCCTCGGTGGATGCAGGAGGAGAGCAGGACTAAGTGCTGCGTGGGGTGCTGTTCAGCCGTCCTGTTTAATCGAGTAACCGAGCGGCAATGTCTAAGAAACAATATTCCTGGGGGAAAATGCCTTCAAATTTCCTTCTTTGCAGAGCTGGGAAATACTGTATCAGCCTTTCTGTTCCACGGCCTTGACTTGTGAAAGTATGTGTAGGGGTTTGAGAGCTGGGCAGATGATACTATTAAGGAATATGCAGAAGGAGAAACAAGAGCGTTCCCCCCCCCCATAGGCATGCGATATATAAATGCGCAGGCCTGTTTACCTTGTTCCCCACTGCGAGGGGCTGTGGTTTGCCGGAGACTGAGGGAGAGGACGGTGGCATGGAGAGGGAGTGGACCTTTCATTGCTGATGCACTTGAAGCACAGCTGAGTGCCTTTCCGAGGGAAACGCCCTCTAAAATGGTGTGTTCTGCTCTCATTCCCCTTCCAAGCGGCTGCTTTCGGCCCTTTAAACTATTGCTATTGTATTCTTAGAACAATACATGGTTCAGTTTATCTCCCGCACTGATCATAGTCTGTTGCTCACTACGCACCATGTATTGCTTATTTGTAAATCATCTGGACTCCTAGCCTGCCTTTGTAGCGGCAATATTCTTATGTAGTGCATTCCACTTAATAGGTCTTCTTAAATGTAAGGTGGTTCTGATAAGTAACAGTGGTAGAAGTAAACTGACTCACTCAGGTTATAAAGAGACTGATAACATAGAATTTTGATTACATATCTTAACTCATTAGCACGATTTTTGGCCCCTTCAATGGGTTTGAATCTCTTTGGTTCCAAATGTGCATTAAAAACAACAGCCACCACGGGTGTGCCCCATCCTGCAGCTGATTCTGCTATGTGCAGGTTTTTGTTTTGTTTTGTTTTGTTTTGTTTTTTTTGTATGAATGTCTCTCTCTCTCTCTTTTTTTTTCAGCCTACAGTATCTACTCTGGATGTTATTACATTTGGCCTCAAAATTTAACTTTTCATTTCAAGACATTTTAATGCTAAAGAAACTGCCAGACATGAATAAGTGTACCCATTTGGGGGAAAGGACTGAGCAGGGATGGCGCGCACGTCTCCCATGCTGGGGAGTGGAAGGAGTATTTCTCAGCAGCAGCGCCAGATGCTCTTGACGTTCAGGAAAATGCAGGCATTTTGGGTTGCACATTGCGCACAGAGAATGGTTTTCAGTCGTGGCAGTAACTCCTCCTCACCTCTCTAGACTTCTGTCCCACGATGTCTTGAAATGACTGCACCCTGTCACTCTTGAAGCTTTGTGTTTTGGGTCTTTGATTAAAAACAAAACAAAACTGGTTCAATCCGAAATCATGAACGTTTAAGCCATGTCATCTTCTAGTAAGGTATTAAACCAATAGTCATCTTCTCTATAAATATGATGTGAGTCATCTCCTCTATAAACATGATGCTATAAGTACTGATGTGGTTCTCGGGAAGAATGGATAATGTAGTGTTGCTATTGCCCTTGAGTTGAAATATTCTTGCAACATTCAAGTAAACACAACTTCTAAGACTCAGGAAGTCCCTGACGCTTATATGACTCACAAGGTCCTTCCTCGGAGTAATATTAGTTTCTGGCGAGGGAGGCCTAGCTGGAGAACTACCTGCGAGAAACACGGGGAACCAAAGGGATGAAGCCCCCATGGGTCACCACTCATGCCAAGAAGATGTTTTTCCTGCTGGATCTGTCTCCAACTCATCTATGCTCTTGCAATAACTTTTCTCCCATACTCCTGTAAGTAAGCCAGAGAGCTCCCTGGTCCTCTAAACTAGACATGAAATGGAAAATCAGAATCCAAGTTCAAATTTAAATATGTTTCTTTAGTCTGAATCTGATGGGTTGCCTGGGGTGAAGAGATATTTGCTGTATTTAAAAGCCATACAACATGTCAGCCATGTCAAATGGAGAAAAGGTACTAAAAGGTTCCACTTCTCTCTGAGTGACTACATGATACATTTTCCCCCAAAGATACCGAGGAAGGTTCTTCGATTAAATTTCATTGACTTAATTTCTGTAATCTATATGACATTGATCCATAAATTGTTATTCAAGACTTTGAAAAATAGAATGAAGAAATAGAAGTTAATACTGATAAAAAATTGTTGGGGGTAGAGAAACATAAATAAAAAATGAAAAGGTTATTAGGGAAATTTTGTATTAACCAGTAGCATAATCCATTTGCTTAAAACAGTTTCTTGATTCTGTTTCTTCTCTTTTAAATTATCCAAGTACAGATATTTAATATTTAACTTTTTAGGAGGTACAAGGAGAGGTTGTTTTAATTATTCATAATTAATGATTGAAATCAATCTTTTTTATCACTAATAGTAAGAGAGTAACAATTTTATAAATTTAATTTTTCCCTTCAGTGTAGAAGAGAAAAAAAAACTGGAAGGATATCTCACAATAAGAAAATATTTCTCTTAGAAGTAAAATTCAAGACTAGTTTAGAAAACATTTTCTTTTTTTTTTTTTTTAATTTTCCATATGTCTACAGCATACGAATGCCCAGAATAAATTCAACCTAGGGGCCATGCTAAAAAGGCAGCAAAACCAAAGAACTTTTATGCATGATTGGCAAATCTCAAGAGTGCTAATTTAAAAGAATGCTAATAAGCAAAGATGTTTCTGTGAGTTTGGAATGCTTACCTAAATCCTGCAGCTGCCAGTTGGAGCTGTGAACTTTGCTTTAGCTCTGTTGGCATCTAGTACTGATAAGTCTTGGGTCCAGATGTATCAGTACTGGGAACACAAATGATGAGATTTGATGTTCCTGGATTATACGGACATAGGAGAAATGGGGACACCTCACAGCCTTATTGATGCTGATCTTAGAGACTCTTACTGATATTAAATTCCACGGCAGAGCTGTTGTGTGAGGTAGGTGCCAAGAATCACTGAAACTATATCTGAGAAAGGTAATAGGTTGCTTTTGCCTGTACTAATGGTGTTTTAAGAGCGGATGATGTTTTTATGACAGCTTTGAAGCATATTGATTCACTTAAGTCTCATGATATACAACCAGATTAATTATGAGTATTATTACAAGTTTATAGTGGAGGCAACTGAGGGAAACAAAACAATTTGTTAAAAGTGATACAAAACCTGAAGGGCCAGGCTTCTAATCTATTCATCTCTGTCTTTTTGTAATTGTTAGGTTGTAACACTGCAATCTGTTCAGAGCCACAGTGGGTAAAATAAATTAGGTCTTGTACAGTGTATGGTAGAAGGTATTTTTTAAGAAATGAAGTTACAGAGTGGTTTCAAGATATATAGAGTTGAAAATGTTGCCTGAACACCCTCAGGGACCAAAGTCATATCTCTGTCTTGTTCCTCACAGTGTTATTTTTAGACAACTTATATTCACTTCAACTGCTTTATTTTCCTTATGCAAATGACTGGAAATGCCACTGAAGTCCAATTCTTCATTAGAACTTAGGAAGTCACTGTTGAATGGACTCTAATGGGTGCCATAGGCTCAGTCATCTGAAAGGAAGACAGAGGATGAGCGTGCCAAGGAGGATGACATAATTTGAGAACGGGTCTATGTGGAGAGGGAACAAAGCATCATGCTGAAAAATTTAAGGGCAACAATGTTTCCATTAGCTCTTGGTGACCAGACTCTACTGACAGGGTATCATACCTTGTTGAGCAGACCATTATCTGCTCTTTAGAACTGGGCACAAAGATTTTAAATTTCTCCTCTAGCCATCTGGTTGAAGTCCTGTGACTTTGGAGAACAAGAAGCCAGTAGATACTGTGTACCATTTACAAGCCCAGGTAAGAATTAGCCTATGGTTCTTCATGTAGTCTTCCTCTGCTGTGGTACTACTTAATTACCAAGGTCCTGACAGGCAAAATAAATAGGGGCTGGAGCAGGCCTTAATGTTTCAACGACGGAGATGTAAGATTGAGAAAGAAAACAGGCACTGGCATTCAAACCCATTGAGATTTCAGGGTAATTTTTTTCAATATTTTGAGAAACAAACATGCCATAAACTAAATTATATAAAATTGTGGTAATAACAGAAAAAAATGGGGAAAATATTCTCTTGGTTAAAAACCCTGTTTCAGCAGAGATTCTGTTGAACACATGGATTCTTTTTTAAATAAAAAAAATGTTATAAGATAAAACAAAATTTAACATATTGGATTTTCACAAAATAAACAGCAGGAAAAGAGTCTATGAGAAGAGACAAGAAACAGGTACACTCATTACCACACTCAGGACTCCCATATAAACACAAAACTAGAAGCCTTTACACACACACACACACACACACACACACACACACACACACAAGCACACATGCATAAAGGACCTGTAGTATAAAAAGAGAGAAGAAAATATTTAAATTTAAAAAACATAAAAATAATAAGACAACAATTAAAAAAATGAATCCTTGACTTGACATCATGAGACAAGGCATCTACCAAGGCATGTTGGGTTCAGTTTCCCTTGGTCATCTTTTGCTGGGCATGCAGCCTACCTGAAAGAGTAGTTTGTTACCTCAGGGAGACTCCCTTGGAGAAAACTACATTTTCATTTGCAAGTGAATATTAGTTGCGGATTGCTTCTGAGTTGGGGCTGAAGTGCAGATCTGTGCAGGCCCTGTAGATGCTGCCTGAGTCTGAGTTTATGTGTACATTAATCATGATGCCTTACAGGGCCTTTGTTTCTTGGTATCCTTGTGTCTGTCTCTTATCCTCTTTCTATCTCCTCTTTTACAATGTTTCTTGAGCCCTGAGGATAGGGATTTGATGGAGACGTTCACTTTAAGAATGAGTGTTCCAAGGTCTCTCAATCTCTCATAATGTTTGACATAATGTCTCTGTATTTATTTTCATCTGCTGAAGAAGGCAGGTTCTTGTGAAGTTGGCTGAGCAAGTTTGGGTCCTATCTCATGGAGAGGATCTTAAATCAAATCAGACATTTGTTGGATAAGCCCACGATTGTGCCATCACTGCTCTAGGGTATTTTGCAGGCAGGACCTCATTGTAGATCAGAGGTTTTGTGGCTGGGTTGGTGTTTATGTTCTTACTTTGGTAGTGTTCAGAGTACCTTCCTGTCCAAAAGAAAGTGAATATAGAGGTGAAGGCCCTATGTAGACAGTAGCTTGACCTCTCCATGCTCAATGAGTTGTGTTTTTAAACAGCGTTAGATGTTTTAAGTCATCTCTAGATGATTTAAAACACATAGAAGGTTAAGTACATGGTGTATGTAAATGGAATGCTTTTTTGTATTTGGGACCTAAACAGTTTTCAGTTTTTGTGTTTGTAGGCAGTCCTGCACTCAATCCCCTTCATATGTTAATTGGTAAATAATTGTGTGTCTAATAATATCCTAAGGCCATGTCTAGGTAAAGCAGTGAGGATGTCAAGGGGATTCTTCAGTTCTCAATCTCTCTCTCTCTCTCTCTCTCTCTCTCTCTCTCTCTCTCACTGTTTAATTTATTTACATTTAAATGTTATTCCCCTTCTCAGTTTCCCCACCACAAACCCCCATCCCATCCCACATGCTCCTGCTTCTATGAGGGAGCTACCCAACCAACCCACCCACTCCTGCCTCACTGCCCTGGCATTCCCATGCTGGAACATTGAGCCTTCACAGGACCAATAGCCTCTCCTCCCATTGATGCCAGATAAGGCCATCCTCTGCTACATATGTGGCTGGAGCTATGGGTCCTTCCATGTGTACTCCTTGGTTTGTGGTTTAGTCCCTGGGAGCTCTGGGGGTGGTGGTGGTCTGATTTGTTGAGTTTGTAGTTCCTCCTATGGGGTTGTGAACCCCTTCAGCTCCTTCAGTCCTTCCCCTAACTCCTCCATTGGGGTTCCAGAGCTCGGATCAATGGTTAACTGCAAGCATCTGCATTTGTATTGGTCAGACTCTGGGGGGGGGGAGTCATACAAGGCTCCTGTCAGCAAGCCCTCCTTGGCATCATTAATAGTGTCCGGGTTTGGTGTGTGCAGATGGGATGGATCCTAGGTGAGGCAGTCTTTGCATGGCCTTTCCTTCTGTCTCTGCTCCACTCTTTGTCCCTCTTGTCTGTATGTCTTGTCCGTATGGTCCCCTATTACAGAGCCTGTATCATTAAGATGGAAAGTAAAAACGGGAAATTTTAATGATAAAATGTATTAAATTGAAGATACCCCAAATTTCAATTCCACGTATACTTAACACAAAAGGTATTCTTTTTGTTTGCTTGTTTTGAGATGGGGTTTCGATACTGTCTGCAGTCTAGTCTGGCCTTGAGCTCACAGTTCCCCATCTCCTGTCTGCTAGGGTGCTGGGGTGCTCCAAAATGCCCTTTACATAAGCATGACTGGGGGTAAGTTTTTATTCTTTTGATTTCCAACAGTTCTTTGAAATCAAGTTATGAAACAAGCATAGTGTAGCCAACTGGTAAGATGCTTGTGCTCTGGTAAGGACCATCTCACCTGTGCTCACATAACTATCTCCAAACGGATTGGATTACACACAACAGAAGACAGGAAGATCGAAGGAGGTCGTGTTGGAAAGGAGATGAGGTCAGCAGGAATGACGAGGCAGAGCAACACAATGGGGTGAATATGATGATCCAAGTGCTTTCTACACATACGTGAAAATGCCACCATGAAACCGTTTATGTACACCTAACCCAAGAAGAACAAGATTGAGAGTCCTAACACACGGCAGCAGCTGCGTCCCCACGGAGTGCCCTGCCCCGATCTCTCAGCAGCTGCGTCCCCACGGAGTGTCCTGCCCGATCTCTCAGCAGCTGCGTCCCCACGGAGTGTCCTGCCCGATCTCTCAGCAGCTGCGTCCCCACAGAGTGCCCTGCCCTGATCTCTATCTGCCTGAGGCTGGTCTTTGTTTGCTTCTTCATCAATGTAGTGCTGTGACCTGGCTTCCCTGCCTAGATACTGAAGAGATTTGGGGGCATTGCTTTAGTAGATAGAGGGTGGATGTGTAGGCTTGAGGGTTAGGGGGGACTGCAGTTTTATAAAAAGTATGAGCTACTCCTGATGGTGCTTATTTGACCCAAAACAGTAACTGATGGTCAGAGTCTCAGAGGGAGGTGGCCTCCCGGGGCTGAGGATGCTATTGCTCAGGGAACAGGAAGAGGGAACTCTCTCTTTATGACTGCTTTCTTTTCCTTATCCTCTGCCTCTTTGGGGAATAGGTGGGATTTT
Source organism: Apodemus agrarius (assembly GCA_964023405.1). Lineage (NCBI taxonomy): Eukaryota > Metazoa > Chordata > Mammalia > Rodentia > Muridae > Apodemus > Apodemus agrarius. Next base: position 50,138,561 of record OZ030025.1, read on the forward strand.
GACTGCATTTCCATAGAGAGAAAGAGGAAGGGCAATTAATAATAAACTTGAGAGAGGAAGAGCCTGGTGAAGAAAGTTAGAACCATCTGTTTCAAAACAAAACAAAACAGTGTTCGAAACAATCCTCTAATGGCTTCTCCAAACCAGATTTAAATCCTTATACAAAAGAGTAATTTAAATGATTCATAGGAAAAGTCAAGTGAATTTATCCAATCATCAGTCAGTATGCCAAAGGATGGTGTTAGAAGAATTGCACATCAAAGGGGAAAATCAAGTTATTTCACATAGCAACTGGGTTGTTATCCAAATTGAATAACCAAAATGAGAAAAAGTTATGTCCTCCACAGCCGTAAATCAGCACTAGTGGCCTCTCCTGCATTTTTAATTGGCAGCATCTCGCCTTTCATACGCCCAAATATGGATCCAGGAAGCATCTCTTTAGCTGCCTGGGCATTTTTATAATGCTTATCATTATAAAACTGCAGAATCAAGAGAGGTAAAAATGGAACCGCCAGAGACAAAAGCTTTTGTGAGGATTGTAAATTATATGCATTAATGTCATTAAGCTATTACAAAATTCAATTTCTATGTGGGTTTAAAGCCAATTTTTAAAGTCAACTACCTACCAATTAATGCAAAAATAAATGTGGCTGTTATGAGAATTAGTCTTCAGCTTTGAGGAAGATTTGTTTGAAATGTCAAGGGTTTGTCCAAATGAATCCAGGGGTCAGCAAATGTTTCACAGCAGAAAAGCGAGTATTTGTGAAAATAACTAAAACACATGGTCTTTTATAGGAGGCAGCGATTTTGTGATATGTAGACTTAGAAGTGCTTAATAATTTTTGAAACTAAGCAAGCTGAAAATTGGATGGAATCCATACCACTGATAAAACAATCCTCTTGAATCTACCTAGGTTTTTTTCCTGCAGAAATTATTTCCGCAGACCGGCTAGCGCCTAGGAATCTGGCACTGCCATGGGCGGGGCCGACAGCCTCAACTCCTGCCAGAGGCCAGGAGTGGCTGAGGGGTGTTCTGTCCTCTCTTCTCCCCTTGAGCCAAGATGGTCAGAGGAGGCCTTGCGTCTGGGAGGAAGAGGTCAGATGGGAAGTTTCCGCTACTGTGGACAGGAAGCCATTGCTTGTTACTGTATTTACAATAGAAAGATCCCACGGTAGGCATTGCCTTAGTGTAAAGCGAAGCTACACATCCTTCTGCTTCAAGTCAGGAGAAAGTGAAATGAGCTACTTCCCTGAGGTGTGCATCAATGCTAACTCTTCTTATTAGGCAGAAGGCTCAAAGTAGAGAAGCCGAGGGAATGAGTGAGAAGCGGGACGAGCATTTTCCTAATGTCGCGACTCTTTTTCTGAAGTTCCTCGTGTTACGGTGACCCTTGACTGTAAAATTACTTTCGTTGGTGCTTCATAACTATAATTTTGCTACTGTTAGGAACTGTAATGTAAACAATGGATATGCAGGGGTTCTGATGTGTGACTCCTGAGTAAAGGTTATTGGAACCCCAACGGGGCCATGACCCACAGGGTGAGAACTGCTGATCCAGGGGCATCTATGGGTTGGGTGGAAATGATTGGTCTATGCAAGACTCTAGATTTTTATAGGAAACTCTTTCTCAAACTTGGCAACAACTTTAATTTACTCCTACCCCCTCCCCTGCCCCATAATAGAAAATAAGCAAGCAAGCAAACCAAACAAAACTTGAGTGTCAAATAGAACCAGGATGTCAAGCCAATAGGCTTGGATTGCATTGTCTGGTTTAGAACTCCAGAACATCTTTGAATTAAAACAAAATTTCCTAATCATAGTTTCCTGCGTAGAAAAGAGTTTGGCCCTTTCCGTAGAACTTAGTTACTCATCTGTTCTCATTTGATACTAGTCCTGGTCCAGGTCCATCTTGCTTAGGACAGAGTGTTTTCTCAGCTGTGAAATACTCTCCTGAGTCTTCAGTCATTTAAATGCTGTTCTGAATGTAGATTTTATAGTAAAGCTGTCTCTAATCTCTTTTCCCTGAAGCCATCTCCCACATAGTTTTTAAAGCTCATCAATATAAATGTTCGCGTCTATCTTATTTGTTTTTCTTGTTTAGAAGGGGAAAAGGGAGATTGATTGCAAGGGTCATAAACGTAATGATGCGTTTAATGAAAGCATGTATTTTATAGATAAGATAAACTTTAAAAAATAACTTGAAGCCAGCACCAAAAGTAATGGAATAGAATGACCTCCAGAAAGCAATTTCTTTAGACTTTGGTCATTTGGACCCTTTGCAAGTTTTTTAATATATTTATTTTTAAATTTGTTTTTTCAAATTTTTATTTTGACACCTTTATTCTTGTTCCTCGAGAACATGTGTAAAACCTTAACAATTTCAGACGGACCTTGTCACATCAGACAGACCTTGTCACATTCAGAAATTTATCCTGTTTATGTTTTTTAGCAGCATAAGATCTTGTTGCTTTGCAGAAATACTTAAACATTTTCTATATTAACATAACGATTGTGTGCCCTGTATAAGTTGGGCTGTATGATACACCCTGAGCTTCCTGTTTTCATGTACACTGCAGCAATAGACAGGGCTCTAAGACAAGAGACTTGTTTTCAGTTCAAGTCCCACTTGGACTCTGAGACTTCTAGACCCTAGGGCATCTGTACTTCTGCATGGGGAAATGGTTGTGCTGGTCTTGGAAGAACGGAGAAGCTGATGGTGATGGTGATGCTTCCTCCATACTAGCAATGGTGTGAGGGAGGTTGCTGCCCACCCAGGGGCCGGGAGGATCACAGGAGAGTGTGGAGTCACAAGTTGAGGCTCTTCTGTGAGAAAAGGAGCTCTGCCCTCCAGCCCACCATGGGCTGTTGTTGCCTGCTATTACCTGTCTTTACCTGTCATTACCTGTCATTAGAAATAAATACATGGTATACTTTGTGAGTAGCGTTATCAGGCTTTACTAATTCATTAGCTGCATAGTGCAAGGAAAATTAGAGTCAAAGATCATTTCTAGGTCTGGCACCTGAGGATCTGGGTGGATGGTGTTGCCATTCCCTGTCGTGGTAAAGGCCCATGGAGGGAGGAGGTGTGATTCACAAAACTAGAATTCATTTTAAACATCGCAAACTTAAGATGCTCGTTGGAGTGTTTGGTGAAGGTCTTGTAGAGGCAGCCGACTGCTGAGATTAGGTGTTGTGGCCAGAGCTGTGGGCAGGAAAGAGTTATCCCCCATGTTCATCATTCCTTCCATTGCTTCCATTAAATATCACAAGAAAAGCAACTTAAAGGAGAAAAGATTTACAGTCATTCATGTTCTGGAAATCATGGCGGCAGCAGAAACTTGAGTCTTCTCCTCCCATTGCATCTGCATTCAAGAGGACGCGAGCAGCGATTGCCCTCGCTCTGGCAGCTTCCCCAGTCGCACTCACTCTAGACCCAACTCCGGGCTGTGGGGTAGTCCCTTCTAAGTGAGCTTTCCTACCACAATTAACCAACACATTCCCTCACAAATGTTGCCTGAGGGCAAGCTAATCTAAATAACACCCAGGTGTTCTACGAGGCCCGCCTCTAGCAATCCCCAGGTCCTGTAATACTGATTGTCACACCACCTCAAGAAGCAGAGCAAAGGGGGAAAGGCTGAGAGTCCAGGCAACTGTCAGATGTTCTAGGAATAAGGGACATAAAAGGGGTTGAGGGGGAAGGCTAGTCAATTAGGAGATAAACATGGAAATGGTTTTGTCCCAAAATCTCAAAACATTCCAAGGAGACTAGAGCACTGGCAGTTGCTAAGTAAGAAGAGGAGATGTTATTAAAGATTACTACAAGGGAAACAGCATTGTATTAGTCCATGGAAAGGACTTTTTGATCGTTGTAAAATCTGACTTATTGAAGTGGACACAGAGCAAGAAGTCTCATTTAAATGATCTTAGGACAAATGCAGGAGAAGGGACGGTGGCTTTGAATAATTTGGATGGAGTTTTGAGTGGGAGGAGTGTTTGTGCTCATACTTTATTCATACTACTTTGCCATGTGTGTGATGTGTGTGTAGTATATATACATACGTCCCTGTGATGCATACTGTGATGCATATGATGTGCGGAGGCCCAGGGAGGCCTGCTCTGTCATTCGCTGCCTCCCTTCCTTAGTCAGGGTCTCTCATGGAACCCGAGCTTGGTTGGCAACCAGCAAGTTTCAGAGATCGTCCTAGGTCTTCCCCAACAGTTGCAACAGTTTTCTTCCCAAGTTGTCCCAGGACATTGTGTTGTAGCTGTGACTGCATGTGATGTTAGGCCATGCTTAATCTCTAGGTCCTCACGCCGGCTTTAGCAAACAGCCTTATCAACCATCTCTCCGGTCGGTCCTGCGCCTGATGGCAGGCTGGGAGACCATGGCAAATTCCCCTGCAGCTGTGAGGAAAGGTGAGTTCTGTCTTCAATTTTACACACAAAACAGATTATCAACGAGGAACAAGGGTGTGGTGATGACGTTCTCATACATCTCTGCACTCCAAAAATGCTTCTCCGACTCCCCTTTCTGGGAAAGCTTTTGTAGGCTATTTTGCACAAGAGTAACCTCAGAAGGAGACTCTGGACCCACAAAAGAGCAGCAAGAGCACAGAGACAGGCAGAGAGGCCCTGGGCTACACACTGGCATTTGGGGTAAGCACACTCTTGGGAGTGGGAAGATGGAGTCTCCGGAGCTTGAAGGGCTGGGCTGGGGGAAAGCCGAGGGTGGGAATATGCACTGTTATATAATCCAACATGTGAGACCAAATACGCTGCCAAAAGAACTTTTGGTGGTGCAAGTCTGATCCACATGTGATATACATGCATGAGACCATTGCTTTGTCTCCATGGAAAATGGAGTTCAGTTGAGTTCAGATACATTGGAGCATTTGGGAAGAGTAGGATACAGCGAAAGCTTAGTGAAAAAACAAGACAGTTTTGCAGTTGAGAAAGTTTACTACACAAGAAAAAGAAGATAACTGTATCACATCTGGCTTATGTTCTGCAGTGAATACTAATGTTTTATTTAATGAAAAACTTTGAAATAGCTATCTCTGTACATTTTGTGAAGTAAAATAATGTAAACAGGTAAACACTCATTTTTAATATAGGAAATAAGTGGATGTTGACTAAAATGGATAAACCAGGCCACAGTTTAACATTATTATTTAGAAAAAGCATACTCAGAATAATAATTCATCATGAAGGAGTGAAGGTTGCTTCTCTCTAATATAAGAAAACAAAATGGAGGAAACCAGAGTTACAATATATTTCAAGTCTTTGTCAACTTTGTGTTTTTACTTCTTAAAAAAAGTAATAGCTTTTCCCTCCTAGACTTTTAAAAGATCATGAAATATCCTTAAAAAATAGTTGTTGAAATATTGAGCTGAGACTTACTTCTCTTTTGACAATTATTCTATTTTTACGACATTACATGTCTCTGCCTGTAGCTGTTTCTCACTCTTGAAGTAGAAACTTAAGTGTACTTCAGAAAGCTGGTTGGATGGCGTTTTGCTGGGGCAAACACGTGAAGGACCGTTTAGCTGAAGTGGGTACAGTTCATGAGTAAGGCAGGCTCATGGAGGACTGTTAGTTGCAGCAGATGCAGGTGAAAGGGAGTTCTGCTAAAGCAAGCAGGCGAAAGGACATGCGATGAAGGATTCTTCACTAACAACGTGCATGCATAGGTTCGCATTACATTGCATAGTTGAGCTGCATTTGACTCCAAGGAGAGAAACACACCAGTGGTGTGCTGCCGTTTCTTGCCACCTCCAAGGACTCAGGCTGATTGGCTGAGACAGATGCACGTGCTGAGGCAAGGAATGTGGGGGACATGATGTTTGCAGGGTATAAATAGGACTCAGTGGACAGTGACGGAGGCTGAGCTCATAGAGATAGACCTAGCTGTGGAATGCTTGTGGGTCTCTCTGATCTTTACTTCGCTGAGAGAGGCACAGGCAAGAACGTCTCCTGGCATTCCTCCTAGGTACTCCTGCTGACTTGTGCGGAGGCTGAGGCCTGGCTGTCCCTGCTAGGTCATGTCACCACTGTTGATAAGAGTCTACTAATCTGGACTACTGGTGTATCTGCTGAAGTGTTCGTGAGTGGATAGAGCCGCCGCAGCTGACCTGTGAACTGAACTGCTGATTTGCCGAAAGGATTTGCTCCAAAGAACCATCTAAACAGGTCCACCTCCCCTGTATCCTTTCTTTCACACTACCTCTGGTGAATGGTGGCCTAAAAGGGAAATTAAAGCACTTAAGAACCATCATTAAAAATCAGGCTTGAAAAAAATGAAGTTACTCTCAACCTCAAACTTTGGCTTCCAGTTTTGCGACCACACAAATATAATTTAGCTTGTTTAGTGTTATAAGGTTGAGATTCTTCATTGTTTCATCTCTGCAGAACCCAATGGTCACTCCTTGCCTGATTTGTCAAATTAGTTGTATACTGAATTATTTTAAGTTGTATCTAGGACACAGAGTGAAAAGTTCCCTTTCAATCAACCATCCTAATTTTCCTTTTAAATTATTTATTTATTCTTTCTTCATATAATATACCCCAGCTGCAGTTCCCCTTCCTCCATGCCTCTCAGTCCCTTCCCATCACCTCCCCACTCCCTAAGATCCACACTTTAGTTCCCTTCAGAAAAGAGCAGGCCTCCCAGGGATATCAACTATCCTATTTTTCGCCTAAGCCAGGAGATGCATATTATCATTTGGATTTCTCTGGCCACTTCTTTCTCAGTCATGTCTAACTAACTCCAAGGGAATCTGGACAAATCATCTCATTTCACAATTGGAATGATTTAGTGGTCAGGGGTGCATTTGGTGGATAAACTTCCAAGGCATCATAAATGTTCAGAGTGCGTTGTGTGCTGATTGCTCTGCAGTAGAAATAAATGGTGAGGGATTCCTGGCCTCATCTTAGGAAAGGGCAACGTGTTCAGGTTTTATAGTTGTTATGCACAAAAACTTTCATGACAAATTTTTAAGTGCAAACTGATCCGATGTTTCTTTCCAAGGATGCTTGATGTTACTGTGCATGTACAAGCTCTTCATTAGGACAAGGATGTGCCAAACTAATTAGTCTTCTCATTATCCTGGGACTCAACAGGCAGATCACTGTTCTGTGATTGGAAATGTTATATTTATTAACTCACAATGTAATTATTTCTTGACCACCATTTCTGTGCTTGGCTTTGTCCTAGTTGGGCTTATAGGAAATGAAGCAAAGTATGTTCTAGAAGAGAAAAGAAATAAGCCATTTATAAGAAGTACCATAAAAGGAAGGCAAAAGAGGAAGATGATTTCTATCCTAACATAATAAATCTCCTACAATGGAAGAGCTTCATATCTTAGGAAGCTCCCAGCAGGGCAGGGAACACATTTCTAGCAAGGAGCCTTCAAACCACACCTCCATTTTTGTTGCCTGTTACCTAAAGCAAATGACTTCGATAATTCAATGTAAGTGAATTAAAATAAAACACATTGGTATCAATCCTCAAAATCTTTGGTGGCTCAACACTCAACTTATATTTCTTCTTTCTCTAGCACTGGTCCAGTAAGTATTCTAGATATCTGTATCTGATGAGGGATAGCTATGAACAGAAAGCCTTCACAGGATCAAGAGTTAGCCGTGTCTTTGATTTTTTTTCAAAATGGGCATGTAGATACTCTGGTTCTTTAATAAACCTACAGGTGAGGGATGATGATTAATAGTTTATTTTTTGTTTCTCTAAAAGTCTAGGTAACAAATTTATTACAATTTCTAATTCTTATTTAAAACCCGGTTCATAGTGGCATGTAAATTTTTGTTAAATGAATGGTCAAATAAAAAATAAATATTGACACATAAGTTTTAATTGATGGTAGGCTATTGCCCGTCTTTGTATTGTGAAAGATTTTAACAGTAGAATCCTTAAACATTTTTACATTTATTCTCTCTCTCTCTCTCTCTCTCTCTCTCTCTCGTGTGTGTGTGTGTGTGTGTATGTGTGTGTGTGTGTATGTGTGTGTGTGTGTGTGTGTGTGTGTGTGTGTGTGCCATGGCATCAGTGTGGAGGTTGGGAGACAACTTGAAGGAACTGGTTCTCTCTTTCAACCATGTAGGCTCTGGGGCTAGAACTCAGGACATGAAGTTTTCTGAAGCACATTTACTCTCGTCTTCCTTTTTTTATTAGACATTTTCTTTATTTACATTTCAAATATTGTCCCCTTTCCTGGTTTTCCCTCCGAAAGCCCCCATCCCATCCCCCCTCCCCCTGCTCACTATCCCACCCACTCCTGCTTCCCTGACCTGGAATTCCCCTACACTGGGGCAATGAGCCTTCATGGGTCCAAGGGCCTCTCCTCTCATTGATGTCTGAGCAGGTCATCTTCTGCTACCCATGTGGCTGGAGCCATCGGTCCCTCCATGTGTACTCTTTGGTTGGTGGTTTAGTCCCTGGGAGCTCTGGGGTTACTGGTTGGTTCATATTGTTGTTCCTCCTATGGGGCTGCAAACCACTTCAGCTCCTTGGGTCCTTTCTCTAGCTGAGAACGCTGTGCTCAGTCCAATGGTTGGCTGAGAGCACCCCCCTCTGTATTTGTTAGGCACTGGCAGAGCCTCTAAGGAGACAGCTATATCAGGCTTCTGTAAGCATGTATTTCTTGACATCCACAGTAGTGTCTGGGTTTGGAACTGTACATGGGATGGATCCCCAGGTGAGACAGTCTCTGGAAAGTCTTTCCTTTCATCTCTGCTCCACACTTTGTCTCTGCATCGACTCCTGTGGCTATTTTGTTCCCATCTAAGAAGGACCAAAGTGTGGATACTTCGAGCTTCTTGAGCCTCATGTGGTGTGTGAATTGTGTCTTGGATATTCCAAGCTTCTGGGCTAATATCCACTTATCAGTGAGTGCATACCGTGCATGTTCTTTTGTTACTGGGTTACCTCATTCAGGATGATATTTTCTAGTGCCATCCATTTGTCTAAGAATTTCATGAATTCATTGTTTTTAAGAGCTGAATAGTACTCCATTGTGTAAACATACCACATTTTCTGTATCCATTCCTCTGCTGAGGGACATCTGGGCTCTTTCCAGTTTTCTGGCTATTATAAATAAGGCTGCTATGAACATAGTAGAGCATGTGTCCTTATTGCATGTTAGAGCATCTTCTGGGTATATGCCCAAGAGAGGTATAGCTGGGCCCTCTGGTCAAATTTTCTGAGGAATCGCCAAACTTATTTCTAGAATGGTTTTACTGGCTTGCAATCCCACCAGCAATGGAGGAGTGTTCCTCTTTCTCCACATCCTTGCCAGCACCTGGTGTCACCTGAGTTTTTGATCTTGGCCATTCTGCCTGGTGTGAGGTGGAATCTCAGTGTTGTTTTGATTTGCGTTTCCCTGGTGACTAAGGATGCTGGACATTTCTTTAGGTGCTTCTCAACCACTGGTTATTCCTCAGTTGAGAATTCTTTTTTTTTTTTTTTAGCTCTGTACCCCATTTTAAAAAGGGTCATTTGGTTCTCTGGAGTCTAATTTCTTGAGTTCTTTTTATATATTGGATATTAGTCCTCTATCAGATGTAGGGTTGGTAAAGTTCTTTTCCCAATCTGTCAGCTGCCATTTTGTTCTATTGACAGTGTCCTTTGCCTACAGTCCAATAAACCAAAACGTTTATAGCTCACCATAGTGTTCTTTTCCCCCTTTGCTCACCATGCTCAGTCCGTAAGTACAGCTGCACACTCTGTCATCTCTCTTCCTCTCTCCACCCCACTTGTGCAGTGATGCATGTGCACACTCACGGTCCTTGGTTCTGTTTTTCATTGTAAGTAGAGGATGAGTAATAACAAGCTACAGCAGTTCAGGTGGCACCTGGGTGATGTGTACCTTTAACTTTTCAATTCTGCTATTTATTATGCTAAAGGATTGGCTTAGAAATAATTTCAGCTGTTTTACGTACATGCATTTAATAAGTGTCGCTGGAAGTTATCAATAGTTCTGAGACAAATAGCCATTTGTTCCTTTTATAAGTAGGAAATTCTATTATTGGCCATAAGTGTTAGGCAGGTTATTAGCTCTTATTCAACAATAAAAATGGTATCACACATTCCATTAGGCTGTACTTTCAGCCAATACGTAATTGGTTTTTCCTCTGCCTATCTCATAAATAGCAACAGCTAGGCTGATAATAAAATATGTAGATATCTTGAAAATGGAGATTGCAGTCATATTCGCAATTAAGCTCAAGCAATTACAGCTGTTACCTCCTTGCTCATGTGTCGTGTGCAAAGGCTGTTCTCATGCACACAACTTTTCTCTTCTCATCTTACCAGGGTTCCCATTTCTCAAATATGAATTCTTTCTGTTTTATTATCTAGATTTTGGTCATTTTCATTCTAGAATTTGTAAAGTATCTTCAGCTGAGCAGATGGCTTCCTAAATTTAAGGCTGGAAAATTTTGTTGCAGATAACCAACAATCAATCCACTTCATATCGATAAAGATAACACACTTCAGATGGAAAATATTTGGATCCTGAGGTGCTTTTCTTGGTTTCTTACCATGTATGCTGAGCCTAAAAGTAAATGATGGCTTAACATCCTTAGCAGCCTGCAGGGAGTTTACAAGGATGTTTCCCAATGCAAAGCCAGTGAATAAAAACAAAATCTTAACACCTCCTTGCTCTTGATCCACGGGCACGGTTTCAGATCCGTAAGTACATACGCACTTTTAGAATTCTGGATATGCACTTTCGAACACTTTGTTCTCTGGCTCCAACCACATTATCTGATGAGTTTTAAGTGCAGACTTTGTTATTCACCTGGAAGGATATTGACCTATGCTTTTGGAGTCGAGGCAGGTGGAAGCTTCAGGAAAAAAAAAAAAAAGAGACATTCTTCCAGGGATTGTGTTAGAAGTTTGGAGCTCACAAATAAAAGATTTCATTCTCCAAGCTTCTTACAGCTTTGAAGTATGAACGATTTTTAGAGTTAAATAAGCCAGTAAGGCAGATCATCTAGAAAGTTTATCTTTGTCTAATCTACCCTCTGGGAAAATCAAGATAACTGCTTCTCCTTTATTTTATTGGGTTCAGGCAACCATGTGAAAAGCTATATAATCACCGAGTAAATATTGACCATGCAATTATAGGTAAAATATTATGTTATGACAAAATAAATGGCAAATATTACTTCTGTTTCCTGAACTGCTATCTCCTAGTTATGTCTCAGCATTGAAAAATCAAATAATGATTATAATCTTTCAATAATATTTCTGATTATTATATTTTTTGCAAGAGTTACATAGCAAGTAGTGTTTTCTAAATTACTGTTATTTCATGTGTCAGCTTAATTTGGTGTTCCATGTAACTTCTTACACGGATAACCAAAATGGTATTCTGCATAATATGTTATAGCTTTAAAAAGACCAGAAGGAAACAAATAATATTTTTACAGATTTAAAAGCCCTAAAATTGAGGAGTAGTTCCCGTTAGTTCCTGCAGCTTACAGAGTTGAGCCTGCCAGGTGCAGGTCGATGCACCATTTTCTGATTCCTTGGCTAGTTATGTTTCCACTTGCTCATCTGTCACTTGCAATGTGTGTGTGCAGATCACCTAGTATGTGTCAGGCTTTGTGTTAGGGGCAGGAGATCCGGCACAGCTTCAGACACAATGTTCTTTATGAAGAGAAGATAGAAGAACTGGCCGGCTAATTGCAAAGACCCAAAAGAGTGTAGTCTAGGCAAAGCACCTGAGAAAGAAATGCAGAAATGCCATGACGGATATTTCATAAGAGGACTTCTGATCGTTCATCATTCTTATTGCCTCTTTCTCAGCAGAGTTATTAATTATGTATAAGAATAGTGCTAGCTAAATAGGAGCTTATTGATCTCAGGCAATGAAAGTTATGAAAGCCCGGAGAGCTGGGCGATCCCCCCACAGTGCAACTGCAGTCAGCGCTCTCCTCACATCTACTTATGTCATTTTTTCTAATAGTGGAGACAGCCTCGGGCTGCTGACCTGACCACGAAGTCCTGGCACATCCCTGACATTGCCTTTGCAAGCAAGAAGGAACCCACATTTTAGGACTCTATAGAGCTAGGTTATTACGATTTGGAAAGCTGCACTTTAGTGATGTGGTCTTCCAGTCGATTCCTTCTAGGAGTCTGGCAGGTCTTGCAATGGGGCAGGTGTACTTTGTATCACCCCCCCCTTTAAGGAAATGGCTGAAAATAGCAAGAAGGAGCCAATAATTGTCAACTTTATAGAGAACTGTTTTTCTTTTTTTCTCTTTTCTTTTATTTTCTATATTCTTTGTTTACATTCCAAAGGCTTTCCCCTTTCTCAGTTTCCCTCTCACCATATGTCCCATAAGTCCTCTTCCCTCCGCCCATTCCCCAATCACTACCCCCCCCATACACACACACCATTTCTCTGTTCTGATACTCTTCTACAAAACTGGATCCAATATTTTCAGGAACAGTGTCCGCTCCTTCCTTCTTCTTGGGAATCTTTTGATTTGCTAATTGTGCCTTGAGTATTCAGAGCTTTTGGGCTCATTAATATCCACTTATCAGTGATTGCATTTCATGCGTATTCTTTTGTGATTGGGTTAACTCACTTAGGATGATATTTTTCAGATTCAACCATTTGCCTACAAATTGCATGAATTCATTATTTTTAATTGCTGAGTAGTATCCCATTGTATAAATATACCACATTTTCTGTATCCATTCCTCCTTTGAGGGACATCTGGGCTCTTTCCAACTTCTGGCTATTATAAATAAGGCTGCTATGAACATAGTAGAACATGTGTCTTTATTGCATGCAGGGGAATTCTCTGGGTATGTGCCCAGGAGTGGTATGACAGGGTCCTCTGGAAGTGTCATGCCCAACTTTCTGAGGAACCGCCAGACTGATTTTAACTCCAAGTGGATCAAGGACCTCCACATAAAACCAGACACACTGAAACTAATAGAAAAGAAACTGGGGACGACCCTGGAGGGCATGGGCACAGGAGGAAAGTTCCTGAACAGAACACTAATTTCTTATGCTCTGAGATCAAGAATTGACAAATGGTACCTCATAAAATTACAAAGTTTCTGTAAGGCAACGGACACTGTCAGAAGGACAAAACGGCAACCAACAAGTTGGGAAAAGATCTTCACCAACCCCACATCTGACAGAGGGCTAATATACAATATATACAAAGAACTCAAGAAGTTAGACCCCAGAAAACCAAATAACCCTATTAAAATGGGGTACAGGACTAAATAAAGAATTTTCACCTGAAGAAATTCAGATGGCTGAGAAGCACTTTAAGAGATGTTCAACATCATTAGTCATCAGGGAAATGGAAATCAAAACAACCCTGAGATTCCACCTCACACCAGTCAGAATGGCGAAGATTAAAAACTCAGGAAACAACAGGTGCTGGTGAGGATGTGGAGAAAGAGGAACACTCCTCCACTGTTGGTGGGATTCCAAGCTGTTACAACCACTCTGGAAATCAGTCTGGTGGTTCCTCAGAGAACTTTTTTCATATCCATGGAGCTAGCATCACGGATGTTGCCTGCTTCATATTCTGCATCCAGTGGGGGGCTAATATGGCCAGATAGTGTTCTGAGGCATTTTAAAAGTTGTCATCAGCTTTTTAAAGGCTTTGGTGAGGCAATTTCATAATTCACACCAAAAGGGGAGAGAATAAACAACAGTGACCCCCTAATACTGGTAAGAATACAGTTGCTAGAGGGGTTTATAAGAAAACAGGAGTTACCGTGGGTGTCAATGATTTAGTCTTACTTTAGAAGCACAGTGCTTGGACAATCTTACTATACTTTCAGTTCTCTGGTAGCTCAAACATGGAGCGTACACTCTATCAAGACGTTAGACTGAGAGAGATCTGTAGATGTGAGCTCTCTCTCTCTCTCTCTCTCTCTCTCTCTCTCTCTCTCTCTCTCTCTGTGTGTGTGTGTGTGTGTGTGTGTGTGTGTAGGTATAATAGTAGCAGTGGCAGAATGAGGCCATACACCATTGTCTCGGAGTCATCTGAGACAGCAACCAGGTCACAGCTTCCCTGAGGTGTGTGTGTGAAAATTGTCATGATTGGGCAGGGTGATGGTGACAGTTGAATTTGGCCAGAACTGTGGTTACTTTTGTTGGTGGCCCAGTCACATTGTTTGGTCTTCTTGGTCTTTCAAGGAGTCATTCTTGTATAAAACCTGGCTCAAAATAACGAGTTAACAGAGCTTTATAGGCTTAGGGTTTTTTTTTTTTTATTTTTTTAAACTGCTTTAATAAGGGTTCTTAAGTGCTTCACTCCTCCTTTTAGCCCACCATCCAAAGGTAGGGGGGAAAGATGGTAACTAGGACAAGGGGATGTGGGTCAGTTTAGAAGTAGTTCTTTGGGAAAATTCCAATCTTTGTTGTTCAGATACCAGCAGTCTAGTTTAACAGTGTCAGGATATCAATAGTCCAGTTCAAAAGTGTCATCAAACATGAATCATCATCACCATCATCATTATCATAATCATTGTCATCAGCATCATCATCAGCATGATCATCATTGTCATAATCATCGTCATCAGCATCATCATCAGCATCATCAGCATGATCATCATTGTCATAATCATCGTCATCAGCAGCATCATCAGCATCATCAGCATGACCCAGAGTAAATAGCCTCCAACGAATCTGCATTAGCCAGCAGGAATGACCAGAACCAGCCAGAATGCCAGGAGAAGTTCTGTGCTGTGCCTCTCTCTACCAAGTGAAGATCAGTGAGGAAGCAAGACCAATGCATTGCACAGCTAGCAATGCAAGTGCCCAGTCCCTGGGTCCTACTTACACATCTTCAAGCACCACATGTCCTCTGGTGGGTCTGCTTCAGGCAAGCATCACATGACACCACCAGAAATTTCTACTTCAGAGCTTCCTTCAGTTTAGCACTGATTAATTCAGAAGGATTAGTATAGTTTGTTATCTGTTTGAATGAAAGACAGGCAGACCAGCAACATGACTTTGTTGTCAAGGCCAGGTAATTGGAAAAATGATAGTATCTTTAAGATCTAGCAGAGTTTGACATGGGGCTAAAGTTAGCAAGCTGAACCTGAGATATTCTGAGACATTTTATGGGAAACATCTAGAAGACTGGCAGTGACAGAGGAAGGAGCTCACAAGAATGGTTAAGGATACAGGGCACCTGAGCTAGACCAAGCCGGGGGACTTGAAATGGGTTGGAAACTTGAGGAGAAAGACCAAGTGAAGCGTGTCCCGTGTAGAAGATGTCTACCCCATTAAAAGACAGGAAGAGCAAAAGGTGGGAAGGATAAAGGTACAGATGAAAGAATGTATTCTATTCGATGGGACTTTGTCATTTCCTTTTCATTTGGAGCTGAGTCTACAACGCAGTGGTCAGCATAACGTTCATGGAAAAAGAAATTCTTCAAGTTAAAGAAGGCCAAGGCTGTATCCTTGCTGTTTCTGTGTTGCTAGGCTGACAGGTACCACTCTATGTGCTAGGGTCTACTCACCATCATCCAAGGCAACCCCAACTGTGCCATGCTAACGTGCTTTTGTGTTCTGTTTCAAATGCATCACTGAGCCCACAGCAAACCTGGCTCTGGTCCATCAGAAGGGTCTAAGCATTTTGTTCAGCTGAAGTAAACAGAGATCCTGACACTAGCAGATAAGGCTGCTGTAATCTGCTTAGGGCCTTGTTGAAGCATTAAAGTTCAATTAATTACGAAGGGCACAAGAACCAGAGCAAAGAGCATCTCTATTAAGCTAGCTTGGGCAGCACAAGAGAAAGAGTTGCTGTGACCCAAGAGCTTACTTGTTGGGGATCATAGTTTTTCACTTTGATTCACTAGTGGCAGGTCTACCAGCCTGCTACAATTTGCTAAAACTTCTGAGACTATATATAATGCTAGATGTAAAATATGAAAGCAAAGCAGCTAAGAGTATATTTTGAGCTGTCCAGTGGTGGCAGCAGGGGTGTGTGTTTCAATAGACAAATCATAACTTTTTTAGGTGAAATACCTTGACTTAGTATAGTAAAACTTCAGCTCTGCATGATATTCGTATACTGTCTGGGAATGTTTCTTGATTTAATTCCCTGAAGAACTGCTTGTAGGTTTTCCATCAGCAGAGTGAATTTGAATTAGGTTTCACATTTTGAGAATGAGTATGAATGAGTTTGGCTATGTATTTATAGTCTGAGCTCACTTCTGGACTGCATTTCCCAGACCGCTTTGCAGTTTCGTGGGACATAGGGAAATGATGTAGGTCATTTCTATGAGAGGTCTCTGAGCCTCTCGTGCATGTGTCCCTGCATTTATGGAAGGATCCTAAATATGGAGTGAAAAGCCACGCACTTAACAGGAGCTTCTGCACTGCTTTGCTTTACTGGGGAGACATAAATTTCTTTGGTGCTGAGCCACTGAGATATTTTGGTTTCCGTGTCATCTTAAATGAAGTAGACTCCTGCAAAAATATCAACAGTTTAAGGCTTTGTTTGTATTTACCTTGACTCTGTGAAGTTCATTCAGTGTTTGGTAAATCACAGCACTCTAGTGACAAATCTAATTAATCACCTCAAGCTCCTCCTGTCAGAACTGTTTACATTCTCCTCTGAGTGCTGCATTCCTTGCAAAGCCTTTTCTTTTTCTTCAGGTCCACTGGTCACTTGGGCTTAATTTCATGGTATGTGAGAAATAAGGCCTAGATGGTTAATTGGGAGATTTGACTACCTGTATAAGGCTTTTTACACTACAGATTAATTGAAGGGTGTCCACAGAGCTAAAGGACATACATTGATTGGCTGGCGGAAGCAGAGGTTGTCAGCACACCACTGTCATTACTTCACATAATCCCATAAAGCTATCATCCAGCAGGATTCACCCCCTAAATGGACAATATAACTTTCTGAAATTAGTTCCCATGGACATGTCTTTGAACTCTGGTTTCCAAACTTAGTTTTAAAAAATTGTTGTTATCATTTCATGCAGCCATTAAACTAGTGATTGACAACCATTTTTCTGTAATGGACCAGTAGGACCAGCAGGTCTTAGTACAATCTATTTGATTTTGTCCCACCCTAGAAAGCCATAGAGAGTAAGTCAACAAATAGGTGTAAGTGTGCTCAGAGCATTTTCTTTCTTAAGTTGGAGGGGGAGTTAGTGTGTGAAGACCTGCAGAAGATTTTCCATCTGGATTGAGCCAAATAAAGAAAGGCTCTATACCAAAGGATATTTCTTTTATCCTTTTGGTATCCAGTTTACTAGAAACAAGACAGTGCTTGGATAGTATGTAACTCAGATTGCCTTGACGGATATATAGGAAAGACTATAATTTGTATTACCTCCTGAACCTCACTAAAGCTAGTCCGTATGGGATTTACTGTCTGGATTGAGCATGTTTCTTGTTCAGCTCCAACAATGCTGAACTGCCATCTTGTCTGCTCTAGGGGGATCATCTTCAGAAGGAGTGTAATGACTTCTCTGAGTCCCAGGAATAGCCTTCCTAGAGATAAAATAAACCATAATTAAACATCACTATGCCTTGCTTTGGTGGTAAAGTAGCACAAACAGTGTCAATCTTGCCACAGTCATATGTGCCACCTGCACATCCAGACTGTCCTTGCCTTCGTCTTGAGGGCTACACCTGCAGCGATATGGAGAGCTGTGCAGTGGAGGCTAACAGCATTCCAGCTCTTGTCTTCACGGGGTCTAGTGTCCTTTGATTTAGTTTCCATTCCCCCCTTAAAGAATACACTTATTTTAGAAGGCATTTTATTGGATTGTACATATTTATGTGAGTTACAGGAATGCATATTTGGAATGAGGTTGGGGATTTAGAAAGGGAAAGGATGTGTTTTATATACCATGGGATGCAATGGAATCTAGTCTCCTGCTTTCTTTATGCAGAGGTTATTTTTCTAGCATTACTCATCCGTCACTTTCCATGCTGTCTCTTCTCTTAAAAACAACAGGCCTGGTTTTCACTGTACTGTAATATATATTTAAGAGATAACTAGGTCATTATCAATTCCTCTATTACTTACTCATTGACTGTTTCTTTTCTCCCAACGAAATTTCAACACCACAAAAGATCTTCTCAACACCTGCTCAGTAGTCCAGTAATGAATTGATTTTGAGCATAATAATTCTTGCTGTGGGTCTTGAGATTTTAATACTCAACTGGGGCCTTTATCACAATAGTCAAACAGAGGAGGATATTGACAAGGCCGTTCCAGGCCTTGTCACCTCGAACCAAGGGCTTAGAATTTGGGACTCCTAAAAATCCAAAATTGTCCCTAGATGAGTTTTAGAGAATCCAAGTACATGTCCTTGTATTGTAGTACATGCACTATTTTATACTATAGTATGTACATCGATTGGACTCTAAATGGCATGCCTGTTGTTTCCTTAGGCATTCTCAAGGGATATCAGGTTAAGATGGCTTAATGGTTTGTGTCAGTGCTTTGCAAGTTATCTATCTATGCTGAAAGGACAGTTTCTTTTCATTTGTAATCTAGGGAGATCATCACTTAAATTATAGTAGGAGTGAGTTACAAGAAAAAGAAAGCGCTTGCTGATGCAGTGCCATCAAATCACTGTAGAACTTTCTAAATGCCTACGCTCAGAGTGTATATTTCCCTAGTCAAACATAAGTAATTGAACGATTCAGTAGGGTTTGTTATAGAAATAATGCAGACAGTGTGGCCAACTATAGAATTCTACTCCAGAAAATGGGAAGACAATGTGAAGATGACTTAGAGAGACATCTTTCTAGAGTGGTTCTTAGACATGTGGTTGTTGATGGGTGATGCTCACAGCATACTCTAGTGTGAGGGACATTGAAACCCATGCTCTGTGGAGATATTCTTTGACATTCATATGCACACCTAAAAGAGCCTACACTAAGCTGACATAGTTAATTGGAAATCTATCCTTCTTTTGGTAAACTTTACTGACTTACCAAAGGTAAACAAAAGAGCTGCGTCAAGCATTCTAGAAAAATACTCAGAGGTGTTCAAAGTACAGCAGCCCCTTCTTGCTTCTTATCCTAGGACATCTACAGACTATTTGGTTATTCATTTTAGATATAAAAACCTTGAAGAAAGTCTTAGACTTTTTTTTTAAAGATCTTTCTCTAATCTGTTTTGATGTAGTAATATTTGGACAATGATAACCCTTAATTTTAGCATGAAGACAAATCAGTTACTTGGTTTTCATGAAAATAAAAATTATTCTATTTCTCTCTATTAAAAAACAAGTGGGTTTTCTTTAATCAGACGTACATCAGATAGATCTTGGGGGCTATTTGGTGACTTTTGTTTTAGACAGTTACTGCCCTATGTTCAAAGCAACACTGAATTAAAGTTTAGGTAGCAAATACACAAATAGAAGAAATGCATTTGTCAGCTTTTCTTCAAGTTTCTCCTCAATTCTCTCCATGGAGGCATAGAAAACATGGTGCAAAGTAAACACAAGCATTCTGGAAGCTGGACTTGAGTGTCAAAGCAAGTGCAGTTGTGACAGCTTCTGAATAGAGACCCCCAGGGAATTCTAAAGTCTCAACCTGGGGAAGAGGCAGCATGGTGGTTGGTTTTGAGTGTTAAATTGGTTGGGATGAGAAACAGATAATTGAAACACGCACCCGGGTGTGACCAGGAGAGAGAGAGAGATAGTTACTGCAGAAGAAAATGCACCCTAAATGTAGTTATCACTCCATGGGTTTGAGTCAGAAGGAATCTAAGAATATTCAGGAGAAAGTCCGTTAGTTGTTATCGTCTCCATCTCTCTGTCTCTCGACTTCTCTCTGTTCTTGTCTGACTCGGTCTCTCTGTGTCTGTCTGTGTCTGTCTGTCTCCGTACCGAGCTTCATGCCGTCAGCTGCTTTATTCCATCTCACCTCTACTGTAGTAGGCTAAAATCTTTGAATTTTGTAACAATGATGAAAAGTCTTGATATCGCAGGCAGATAGTGATAAAACTTTTGAATAAAGACTTCAAGTGAAGGGCTGGAAGGATTTCCTAAGACTGGGGGTGAATCTCTATGTCCTTTTTCACGAGAAGTCCAGCATCTGTGAGGGAGGCTCAGCTAGCCTGAGTATTCTTTGAAACTCTAGGCCACTGGAAAGTTCTGCACACGGACTACTCCACTTCTACACAACAAATAAATGACACACAGGTATTTAGAACCTTGCATTTTTAAAAGGCTGGGTAAGGGAACAAGTGGATAGTGGCTACTTGCAAAATTTCTACTGAGCACCTATTTTTAAGTTAAAAAGGAGAAAATATATTTACTGTTTAAATAGACATTCTAAAATTTGACATCAATGACATAGAAAATAAATAACACTTCTATTTCTATTTTAGATTTTTCAGAATTCCTGGGGCAGTGCTCTGGTGCTACTTTCTGCTTTAGACCTACTTAAATTTCTGGAAAGATTTTTCAACTTATCTTAGTTGCAACAGTCCAGGTACAGGACTCGTCCTTTGGGGTATGCATGGGAATAAAACAGGGCCCTTGAAACTCATGAGACAAATAACAAGAGGTTGTATGTAACTAAAACTGGGAAGTGAGGTGTGAGAAGATAAACACGACATTGTAGATCCTTCAGTTTAACTATGTGAGAGGCTGAGCTGGCCTTCCAGGAACCTGAGTCTAGCCTGGGCAAAACAGTCAGATCATATTTTAAAACCAAACCAAACCAAACAAAAACTCAACATACAACACCCCCATCCTAAATTGGACATAAGGGTAACCAGGAAAGTCGAAGGCTTATAGGTAGGAAGTCACAGTTGAGTTAAACCTTGATGAACAAGAGTGTGTGAGTTAGAGCATGTGAAAAGAAACATAAGAATGTATGTTGTAAAAGGGAACATATAGAGGGCCAGCATGGGGAACTTAAGAACTAGGATTATGTGAGGGGTATGTATGGGGAGGGTTCATGTGAATGCGTGCTTGGAATTGACTTCATGAGAGTAACTTAATGTTACTTCCCTGGCTAGAGTTTCTCCATGTATTAAATGCATCTAGACATGGGAGTTACAGTGGTTAGAAATTCTCAAAGCCAGGCCACAGATTTTTATCTATTGAGTTTCTGATTTGATTTCTGCCTGAATCATGACTGATCAGCTTGTGTCCCATCTTTGTTCCGGGCTCCCCACCACCCAACCATGAGATGACGTTTGGAAGGTTGAGGATGTGATTGAACAGTTGAATCCCCTCAGCCCTGCGACATGGTGTAGCCCACACAGATTTGTGTCACTCCGGGTAATTAGAAAGTGATTATTTTCAAAATAAGTTTGATTTGTCACTTTCATAGCTGAATACCGAAGCAGGGACAGTGTGTGGATGGCGAGATCCGGCAGGTTGTTCCTTGTGATAATGCATAGCCCTTTGGTTTCAGGGAACATTGTATAATTATTTTCTGCATGACTAATTTTCTGGGCACTTTTCATTCTTGTTCATTTATTTTAGTTCCCTTGAAGTCCAACAGAAATAATTGTTCCTATTTTAGGTATCTTAGCAACTGGCACCCAGTTTAGTCAAATGTATTCTTTAAGGCTCCGTGAGACATTAAATGTCCTCAAGGTGAATAGTGGGGCTCGGCCACAGAACAAGGGCGGTGCTGCCCGTTTTTCTCATTCTGCACCGCTATTGGCATGCTGATGGACGGCATCTGCAAAGGGGCCAAAGCTGGCTACCCGAAGCTGCTTTTAGGCCCTGGCTGAAATACAAACTTTGAATCACACTCCAAAGTACAATTACCCACAACAATTTTATACATCATAACAGTAAAGAGAAAGCAGGAAATGGTTGTAGAAAGACAGAGTGATCTTTTGAGACAGTCCGTGCCACTTTTAGGCAAAGTCTGATAGCACTACCTCGGGAAGCCCCTGCTGCAGCGAACCCCACCTTCATTTCACCTCCCTGACTCCAGCTTGAGGCAAACACCTTTTATGGTAGCAATTCCTCAGAGAACCAAAATATGACTGCTTTTTTTTCTTGAGTACTGAGGAGTCCTGCTTTGGGAGAGACCCAATAAGCCTATTTTCTAAAGAACATTTTGAAACCTATTTGATTATAATCACAAAGGAAAAGATTGTGAGCCCCCTGTGTTTATTCCAAGGGAAACATTGACCAGACAGAAAGCCTGCCCCACAGCCAAGCTGAGCTGTAATGACCGCACTTTTTGTTTCTCCCAGGAAAGAGTAATATAATTGGTCCCTGTAATACAGTGGCCAGTTTGTTCAATCTTTGTTCAGTAGAGGATGTTTATTTGGTAGACATGCTGAACAGAATCAACTGGCCTCAGGATACAGACTGGGAATTGATTTGCTTCTAAATAAATCTCAGAAACTCAGTGATAAACTGAACATAGGAAGAATAAGCCATGTGATTAAAAATGCTTTTAGTACATTTGCATACAACAACTAACAATGTATGGGTGATCAGAACATCAGTACATGTCCTGGGCTGATTTTCTCAAGGGCATTTGTGCAGAAAGATGGAGAGGGAGGAGGGAGAGGGAGAGGGAGAGGGAGAGGGAGAGGGAGAGGGAGAAAGAGAGCGAGAGGGAGAGGGAGATGGAGGGAGAACGAGAGGTAGAGGGAGAGAGAGAGAGAGAGAGAGAGAGAGGGAGAGGGGGAGGGGGAGAGGGAGAGGGAGAGGGAGGGAGAGGGAGAGAGAGAGAGAGAGAGAGAGAGAGAGAGAGAGAGAGAGGGAGGGAGGGAAGGAGGGAGAGGGAGAGGGAGAGGGAGAGAGAGAGAAACATTTTTGAATTCCATTTCTGTCACGGAATAGAAACAAGAGGTATCAACATGTTTCGGAATATGCAGTAGAGAGATCACTCGCTCCTCGCAGGCCCTGACACCAACATTCATCTTAGCACATAAAAGAGAAAACACACCAAAGATGGAACAGCATGAACAGGGGCTGCAGCAAGAACTGCAGAGCCAACTGTAACACTAACAGAGCGCCATCATTGAATTTGGCGGGAAAGCAATGCCCGGCTTTAAGACAGCAGCATTTGGGCTGTGCTCTCTCCTTAGGAAATGCAAACAGCCCACTGAACGCTGAAGAAATTTTAGGGGCTTTATCTTGCAAGAAGCCACTGTTGCAGCTGCAAATGTGACATCACCAAAATGGAGTGCAAGGGAGCACAAGTGGCCCAGGTCGGTCTGTTAACATGCATCGTCACTCAGCCACTCCTGAAATGAGTAATATCTTGGCTCAATGACAGGCAAAGAAATTCAAAAGGATGACACTGGCTGTTTTTTTTTGTTTGTTTGTTTTTTGTCATTATAGTAGTTGTGTCTTTGTTGTTTTAAAATTAGCTGTGGAGCTGAGTGGCTTTTGAAAATCCTGCTTTGAGTATCATTTCAAACAATTCGAAAATCCTCACCATTCTATTTGAGATTTTTAAAGCCTGGATTCTGCACATTGGATAATCTGCTCAAAGCAAGGAAAAACAACTTGTATTTTAACTAGCTAGTCCATTGTAACACATCTTTGTACATTAAGACAGGGGAAAAAAAAACCCAACCCAATGTAAATAGCCTTTGATAAAACTGTAAGAATTTGTATTTAAATTTAATTTTCTCTGCAAGTGCAGTTAGCATTTTTTTTTTCTTACTGATCTCTGACATACTATTTTTGAGGGAGGAAAAAAATGTTTTTGCTGCCATGGCAACAGTATCCTTCTCTTGCTTTCCATCACAAGCCATAGTTTCTGAGCATAACTAGGAAAATTGAAATGTGGGTAGCTGGAAATGATAAGGCCAAGCGTGGTAAGCATTCATTTAAATGAGTATTTGTGTCATTGTTCTTGCTCTCACGGGAAGACTGGAACTTTCAAGGTCAACATATTTGTTCGTGGTGTTCACAGCGGCGCTCGTAAAAGATTATTGCTACTTACTGGGAGGCCACTCTTTTCACTAAATGTCTTATTAGCATGATTTCCCAAAGACGATAGCAAATTAAAACACTCCATAGACAGTTTATTTTATAGCGCCGAGGAGATGTAGTACAAAGAAAGGGCACACCTTCTAGGCAGTTTTCGGAAAGAAATGATCCACCACTTGACCTGGAGCGCGTGCTGGGGAGGGAACACGGAGAAGACCGCTGGAGCGACCGATTAAGCTGGGGCCCTTTGTTTCTGCTGGTTCCAAGTGGGGCCTCTCTGGGCTGCCCTTGCCATGGCAATGTCATTCTTACTTTGGTGTTTCACAGGCTGAAGATACTGCAGCTTGCAGGGTAAAATGGTACTTTTTTTTTTCTCCTTTCACATCCCCCCTGCTTTTCTGTGATACCAGATTAAAAACAAACAAAACAACAAAAAAACAGCCTTATTTTTTCTTCCTCTGTCGGCTCTGAGTTCTCCCTCTCCCTTCATACTACCTTAAGCACTGTATATTATTCATTTTGGGTCTGGAACCTCTTTGCTTAATGCAATTTGGATGAGCAATCAAACTCTATATCGACCAGATAAGCTTTACTGGGTGTTTGCCTTAAGCAATTGCAGTTTGAAGCCATGCAACGCCTAAAGCCGGGGCAGCCATGGCTGTGTGCATTGTCCTGTTCGGACGTGTGAGCTGCCACCTTGCTGGGGTCTGCTGCACTGTTTGAGTCTAGCTTGTCTATGGAATGCACAGAGAAGTGTTCTGTGGACCACAGGCTGGCCAGCTCCTTCCTCTTGGGATTTGCTTTCTTAAGTAGATGGCTATATATATTGTTTTGCTTCATCCAGGACACATTTTCTCACATTCGGAAGATTCAGGTATGTTTTGCCGTTTGGACTGATGAAGTGGGGGTTTGCTTTCTTGTCCTTTACACTAGGATTCAAAATAATCATTTAGTTAGACATAATGTAGCGGCATGCCAAGGGGAAATATTTGCTGTTGATCTCAAACTTGCTCTTAGTGTAAGAAATAAGGGTGTTGAACAGTGGTTCTAGAGTTGTGTCATCTGAGATAGGAATGGACTATTTATATGGCTGTTCTGGTAGGCCTGATCGTGTTTACAGTAAGACCCATACTCTATCAAACCTAAGGTTCTAATTGGCAATTCTCATCTATTTGAGGTATCACTTGGAGAAAGTTATCAAGCTGTCTTAAGATAGATATTATAGCGCATATACCAAGTCGATCTGAGATGTAAACGTCTCAAACAATCCGAGCAGCACCCAGGACACAGGTGTGCCCAAATCGTCCCCTTCTCTCGACCAGGGCTGGAGCAGGGCTGGAGAAGGCTGCACAGTGACTGCACGGCTTTTCCTCTTTTCCGGCCATCTCGTTGTCTGTATTGCAAACTTTATTCAATAAAGTGTATAAATGGATATTCAAATGCTGGTTTGATATCAGAGGGATTGAAACAGTTTGGTTCTTAATTTTCATGTCAAAACTATTCAGGCCCTTGCCGAAACTCATACCGTGAGTGTGATTATTAACGACTGTTAACCGTTACCGAGGAGATGACCTTTGTTTCCTTTTCTACTGGCCCAATGACCGCCGAGGCAGAGCAGGGCGTGTTGAGGATCGGGAACGCGCGCCCATTCGCATGACCTGTCCGTTCCTCCCAGCCTTGGGAAGAATCGATTGGAGTTGCAGCCAGATTGATTTGGTTGTGGCGATCCGTATTGATTGTGCTGATGGGCAGAAACAATGGATCTGCCACCTCACAGAATAGTTCATTCGCTCCTTGTGGCGCTGTCTTAGGACAGGCAAACTTGCACAGTGGTTAGAACCTGAAGATGAAGCCTCTTATCCCGACCTTTCTCCTCCTCCTCACCTTGCTTCATGAGAACACCAGCTTTACAACCTCAGGGTCACTTGAATATGATCCTGACTTCACTTTCTCTCTAAAATGTCTCCTATTTATCCTTACAAATATTATGATCCAAGCTTGAGTGTTCACCATCTCCTTTATCCCCCGTTTCCCTTATCCATCTGTTTCTCTCTCCTACTTCCACTCTACTTAGGTTCCAGCTCCATTGTGTACTTGGGAATATGTCTTACATTCTCACCAGGGTTTTCCATTCCTTCTGCTGATCCCTTGTCTGAAAAGTGTTTCTCCTAGTTTGCCCCTGGCTGGGCGCCACTGCCCGCTCCCACGTTACCGTGTCTATTCAATGGCTCCATTGTATGACTCAGAACCTTCCCATATCCTTACAGCTTAGCCTGTGTCGCCTTTAAAGCATCCCTTCTACTTGGGATAACTTTGTATAAGGTCACCACTTTATTGTCTGTTCCTTTTTGGTGTGGCAGAGAGGCAGAGCTTGAGAGAAGCCCAAACAAATCATGCTTCTCTCTCAGAGCCCAGACTTTCTTCCAAGGTGCTCCAAAACTGACTGTATCTTCTCTAGTCTCTCTTCTTTATTTTGTTAGTTAGCTGAAGAATCTAAACCCTCAGATGGAATGGTCACACTGAGGAAATACACCAAGCAGGGATATGTATGCACCACATACTAGAAACACATCTGGTGGCTTTACACCACTGGAATTTTGGAGGTCTGCATTACCATGCTGCTTTCTGTCTTCAAAACCTTTTTAGTTTTCTGCACTAATCTCAGATTTCCCATATTTATAGATTCAGATCAAACTTCATTGCTAATTAACCTTTCTTAATTACTCCAAACCGGTTTGTTTTCTCCAGTCTTTGAATTTCTTCACTACTGGTTTTCTGTATCACTATTCGGTTCCTAATTTATGGTAATTATCTTTCTGTGCCAACAAATGTAAAAGTCTACTTGCTTTCTAATTACTATGAGACAAACTTGAAAGATGTTTATATCTTATTTCCTTGAACAGAGCATGATCCTTTTGAAGGAAAAAAAAAAAGTCTTTTTTTTTATTACATTCTCCAAACTACTCATGGATAGAGGATTATTACATAGCATTGTTTGATTTAATTTCTTAGAGTTTGAGGGATTTTTTTTCTGAGAATACATATGCTATTTAAACTAAGTACATTTAGTATCTCAATAAAAGTTCCACAGTGGCCTGTGGTGCTAGCACTTGGCGAAAGGCCAGCTGTTGTGTAGAGAGGGGCGTGTGGGTAGCAGCTGTGGGAAGCAGTCCTGCTAGGCTCCCAGAGCCCCATCTCTTGGCTGGAACTTGGTGGTGGATTGCATAGACACTTAGCAACCAAGCAAGAGACGACGTTCCTGGTCTTCACAGAAGGATCTTTTAAAAACAGAATATTTTGTTGTTTTATAAAATCCTAGGAAATTCATATTTTTTCCTCTAAAGTAAAATAGACACTAAACACAGAAAAAAGTTGGATTTTAACTTAGACTTTTAAACTATCAGATTACTTCCTATTATTAAAAATGAAGTAGGTGGTAAAAAAAAAAAAAAACCTTGAGAGTATGGAGGACTAATGCTTTCTTTATTTCCCTGTCTTGTAATTTTTGGATTCCAATGCTCTCCCTTCAAATTACTAGATAATAACTCAAATTGCCTTTTTATCTTTAACAATATCAGTACTTTTCTTTTTCTTTTTTTAATAGGTTTTTCATTTTTACTTTTGTTGTTGGCTAACATTGAAGACTAATTTTTTCTTCTTAAATAGAACAATTGGAACTTCTGTGGCATAAATGCTGTTAGAAAAATATAATTCAATAACCGAGTCGTCTAAGACTGAACAATGGAAACTCTTGCTTAAATTTGATAAACGACATTTCTAGGTGTATAAAAAGAGGTACAGAAATGTCAGAAAAAAATATCTTTACAATAAAGCTGGATAATGGTGAAAGTGGAATAAAAAAGTAAAAATGGGCTTCAGCGTGGGCACACTGCTCTAACATTCCAGTAAAACTGGCAAAAAAGGAGTCAGGCCTGTTTGATTATTGGGTCATTAGGATAAAAAGTAAATGTTAATTCCTTCTATTTTACTAGGTAATAGGAAGACTGTGGATCGGAGCAGAGTCATTTGGCGGAGGAATGGACAGAGTAGCTGAGCAAATGTAATGATACAATAGGGAAAGAGACGGAGAGGGAGCTAGGGGCCCGCCTATGAACTGGACTCAATCTAAGGTAAATGTTATCCATTTTAAGGAAATATGTGTTCCAAACATAAAAGGCAAAATTCAATTTGGTGCAGAGGGTATTATTTTTCTCTGAAATATGCCGTGACTCGATTTAGTTTATGGCACGCTTTAATCAGAATGTTAAGGTACTGCTTGTACAGAATTTATGTGGCTGGTGCTTTTCTGCATAAAATTGTTTTCCTGTTTAGCTTACACAAACATAAAAGCTACCAAGTTTAGTCTTTGAAAATAAATGCCAAGGGAGTCGTAGACTAGTAGCCACTGAGAGTAGTACAAAGCCCACAGCCGGTAGCATTGTCAGCTTCAACATGTTGTTCTGAGGACAGGGGTGGAAAGACCACGGTTGGGTAGAAGCATCCTTGGCAGTCCAGCTGTAGCTATCTCTTGGGAGGGCCTGTGTTTAAGTTCCTAATTGATCTTGTAAAAATCAATCAATCTGCTGTACTTGAAGAAAATAATAATGACATTCAGATCCTACACCACTTGGATGCCATTGTGCATTGTGACCTAGAGCTTTGAACCAGGTACAACGTCGGCCCTTTGCTCTACCATTATGGCAACATCTATGCACACCAAGCTCAAGAGGCAGCACTCACCTGCCATGAAACACTGCTACTCTAATTCTGGGTCATGGCTATAATGCATCCTGGGGTTTCCCATAGTGTAGTGGGAATTAGACTGCAAGTCCTAGGGATACTTCCACTTATTTATGAACATAAAATTATTCCGGGAGTTAAATACCTCTAAAACTTTGGTAACAAATCTGTATCACTTAGGCAAGGGATTTCAAGTACTTCTCCCAGAACCCTGAACCACATTATTTATTAAGTCAAGGTGTCACAACAGTTGTGTATATACAACGCAGTGTACACACACAATGGATGCGTTTGGTTGTTTTTGATATTGTTGCTGACTGTTGTGTCTCTCTGTGCGTCTGGAAGCTTGACACTCTCAGAATAGACAACCAGAAAGGAAAGACAATGAGCAAATTTGGACCCGCAGCACGAGCTTGAATCTCCCAAGGTTGGATGGAAACCCGATGGCTTTGTTGCTGTTGACCTCAGTGAGGAGAATGTCCTGTAGAAGCTGTAACCTGTCCTCATGGAGTTAATCAGACACCCACACTAGACCATGAGGAGACTGAAGGAGGAAACATGGGAGGTAGATTGTTCATGAGTCCAGGACTGCTTCTCAAGTCATCATCAGCCACCAAAGGTATTATGCCTTCTCTTCTTTTCTTACTCCAAATCCCTGAGATACTAATGAAGAAATTGGTCTTAAACTGGCCAGAGAGAAACGGGAGGCTTTTCTGTGTGTGGTTAGTCCCAACCATAGCACTGACAGAGTATGGGGAAACTCTTAGTATTTTAGTATTCAATGCACATGCGTTGACTAGCTCAGGAGATATTTTAAAAGAGATGCATGGTTACCCATTTATCTGTGGTCCTGTCCCCCATCTCTATGCTTCCTAAGTGGCTAAGCATGTAGATTCCAGCACACACCCCCATCTTCCTGATGAGCAGGGTTTGAAACAGAAATTTTAAGTCAATACCAGAAATAGATTAATGACAGTAAAAGACAAATACGTTTGTCCTTTGTAATACAGCTTAAAGTTAGGGGCTGATTTTCAGAAAGAGAAAATGAAATTAGGAAAAGTAGATGAGATTTTTTTTTTTAAATTTTAAGCATAAGGAATTACAGGGAGAGACACGGCCCCACTGTTATAAATGCCGCTTCCAGTAAATCTCATGTCTCTTAGCCATAATTATGGAAATCCTCTTGAGCATCTCGTTCTGTTGGAAGCTGCCTCTCTGTTTTTCACAACAAAGACAATCTCAGTCATCTCAGAAATCTGAGTCTGCCTTGCGCCCTGAGCCCAGAAGGACCTGCAAGTGCTGTGCTCAGGGTCAATTGTTGCTTAAACTACTTTTAGAGTCTATTCAACATGACAAGCAGATCAATCTTTTCAATTCAGAACTGATGAAATTCTACATTTTAGAAAGCGACGCCTGGAGAGTAGGAATTCAATAGATGCTTTTTACGACCATTTGGTGTTTCAGTCGGCTCTCTTACTAAGGCTTCTCTAGATGTGGAAAGCTAAACTCACCTGGAGCTTTAAACAGGCATCTGTCTCTCTCTCTCAACATTTACATACTACTGCTGAGCACAAAGATTCATTTTAGAGTATCATCATCATGCAGTGCGACTAAGTGCTGAGACTGTGATTCAAGCAGTGTGTCTAGAAATGGAAATTGGCATTGTAGGTGTGTGTATATACTTTGTTTTTTAAAATATATCACACACTGAAAGGCGCATAGAGGAAAGCATAGCGGCCACCCCTGTTTCCAAGCCACGGCGTGTGGGAGGGAAACTCTCCACACTTAGATTTCTGTCACAATCAGAGCGCATTTGTGTTCCAGTCACACTGACTATCTCCAGGCGGGAGGGTTTGAGTGAGGAATGGCCCTTATCAGCTCAGGAACTTTTGAACACCTAGTCTCCAGTGATGGTGGGTTTGGGAAGGAGATGATACCAGGAAGTCTGTTACTGGAAGGAGACTTTCAGAGTTCAAAGCTTCACCCCGGTTTCAGGTTCCTCTCTGTTTCTTGCATATGTTTGAAGAATGAATCTCACAGTGTAAAAAAAAAAAAAAAAAGAAAGAAAGAAAGAAAGAAAATAGTAACTGTACAATGAGAATGACAGCAGACCTACTTTAGCTAGAGAATTAAAGGGAAATAGGCAATAGGAAAACAGTTACCTCAGGACTATAACAAACTGTAGAAAATGGCTTAGGGGGTTGGTGTGTAGCTCAATCATAGGGCACTTCCCTAACATACTTGAGGTCCTGGGTTTGGTCCTTAGTAATACACACACACACACACACACACACACACACACAGCAACCTCCAAAAAAAATCCTTCATTATTATCTATAGATAGCCAAAATATTATTTATCCTAAATTATAATTTTTTTGTTTTGTTTTGTTTTGTTTTGTTTTTAGACAGGGTTTCTCTGTGTAGCCCTGGCTGTCCTGGAACTCACTCTGTAGACCAGGCTGGCCTCGAACTCAGAAATCCTCCTGCCTCTGCCTCCCAAGTGCTGGGATTACAGGCGTGCGCCACCACGCCCGGCAAATTATAATTTATTTGATTTAACAAAATAATTTAGAGAAATGGATTTTTTTTGTCTCCTTAGATTATGTTTAATTGAATCATAAACATTTGTTTCTTTTCGTAGCTTGGGACAGAGCTTTGGTGTCATTTAAGGGATGCCCTTGAATATGAGGTAGAGTTAAGTACCTCATTTACCCAGAGTCCCTCAGCTCCATCTGTGTCATGGTGTATCATAGTTTTACCCTTTCGTGGCTGGATCATATTCCAAACTGCGTGTATGGCAGAGTTTCCCTGTCTGTTTAGTTGCCAAGGACACATCTGCTGCTTCCGTGCCTTGGCTGTTGAGGGGTGGGTGCAGGGGTGCCCGTGTTTGCTGCTCACACTAACTCCATTTCCTTGCCTGTACCTAGCGTTGGGGTGGCGGGGCTGGCAGTCGGATGTGGTTTTTGGAGAAGCCTCCACACTGCTGTCTGTCCTTGCTGCACTGTGTGTAGAAATGTCAATGCTGTGTGAGAATCTCCTCTCCTCACAAGAATGAGCTAATTTTGGTAATAGCCCTGGTAAATGGAGTGAGATAACATTCCATTGCGATTTTGATTTATATTTCCCCCTAATTATTAGTGACGTTAAGCATTTTCCCATACCCTCTTCTGAGAAATGTCCGATCTAGTCATTTTTTCCCATTTAAAACAACAAACAGAGAAACAACAGCAAACAACAACAACAACAACAACAAAAACAGCAACAACAACAAGCCCAAGCTATTTGACTTGTGCAGAGTGGAAAACCCTCTGCTTTTAGCATGAAATATTAAAATCTTTCAGTGTTTCCCCACAAAGGTTGTTATGCTTTGACTGTTTATTTCCCACTGTATTCAAAATGTCAATAGGAAAGCGTTGTTAAGTGTGTGCCCAGACCCCTGTGGGGCCATGAGGATGGTGGCAGGATGTGGGCAGGCTGATCTGCAGATGGGAGGGGGAGCAGTAGCATTCTAGTCTCTGCACTGCGATTGGCTGATATCTGGCTGCCGTGGGCTGCTGAGCCTGCAAAAGGAGATCTAACCAGCCTCTACATTTCGAAGCGTGGAGGAGGTCAGGGGAGCCAGGATTAGTATCATCTCTCAGCTAGCACATAAAGCATTAAACTTTCCCAGTCTCGTTTCTTGCAACAGAGATTTTGACAACATAAAATAAGATCCTCACAAATTCACGCTGGTGACAATGATTAGAACAGGATGGAGGAATGGTATAAATGTCAACATTTCTCGAATGAATTTGAAGATTGTGATCTTGCAGACCTCTGCAGACACTGTAAATGATTAGAGTAGAATTTCCCCACTTACGATTACATTACTGGGAGAAGTGAAGGGATCTTGACGTAATGCCTGACAGAAAGGAATGTAAAACTTATCGACAGTCTCAACACCTCAGACTCTCGAGGCTTGTTTCTGAACCCCGTTGTGGGGACAGAAAAAGAAATGCTAATTGTTTTAAAGAATTCTCTCCTATACTAACAGCCACTCAAATCATTCTCATGATTCTTTTTGGTTGAAAAATTTCCTACTTAGTTCTCATGTAGCAGTGACATGAATTATTAAATAGGGCACATTTGGAATCTCTCTGCAGATGGCTTTTCTTGAGCCACGTTGTTGGCTGTATAATAACTTTTTTTCTTGTAAAGTAGCCCCGCTTTTTGGTTTTGGTAATGAAGTCAATTCTCTTTAACCTGTGAGAGAATCACCAGCTTCATAGAAGCCAATGTTTTGGATAAAAATTGCATCAGATGGAAATTTAAATATTAATCAGGCAGCAAAAAAAGCTGAGGACAAATAATATCCTAAATATTGACTTCTTTCAGATTTCTTAGGAGAAAGCTTTTTTAAAACAGCTTCTTTCCGAGCCTGAGTCGAAGCAACCACTAGGTGTCGCTGTAAGACAGTGTCCTATACACAGAACCGCAGAGGACTTTATGGTATTGAGATTTCATCGGTCATTATAATTTTCTTAAAAACGCTAAGATTAAATCTGAGGCTTAGAAAAATTAGCCTTAAATAGTATCATGATCATCTATTAAAATACGAATTTCTCTGACACATGAGCCCCTCCCTGTCATTTCTGAGATGCCTTGTAAATGAAAGTCAAATATAAAACCGTATGCCATACCAATGCAAGCTTTTAGTCCCAAATAGCCAGGATGAATTTGACTACCATACTGCCTTGTTCTGTATGCTTAATTATGCCCCAACAGGTGATTTGCTTGCTAATCACTGCTGTTCCTAAACCGAGGTATTTTAGCATCAGAAGAGAGAAATCTTTCTTGTAGCTGAGGAGTTTATAATAATAATCAAAGCCATTCTTACAGTACAGATTCCTCTGCTGGAGTTTTGCGTCTGGGTAGTGTGTCTCCCATTCTCACGTCTTCTTTCCTAACATCCCAGCATCCCATCTGGCACTCTGTGACACTTGGCATCCACACAAAATGACTTTTCTTGGTTCATTGATGTTTCTCCATAGTTGAAAATGACTATGTGCTGTAGCCTGGCAAATTTGGACTGATATTTTCAAAATCCAGACGAGGCTATTAGAAATGTTGCACTCTGTGAGCGGGACCGGTTAGAGCAGCTCTGGGGAAGACAGTGGATACGGGCAGAGTTTGCAGAGCAGCCGCGGGCTCTGCACCACAAAGGGCTCTCAGGTTTGGGAAGGACGAAAGGGTCTGAGATACTTCACTAAACAGAGGATGGCTATGACAGGAAACGTCATCAGTAGCTCTTTTGTGGTTTTGGGCCAAGTAATTCAATTTCATATCTTTTAATTGGCTACGGAGGAAGAGAAACTTAAATTAGAATGGGACGTGATGTCACTCCACCCCACTGCATTCCCTTCCAGGAAGCGCAGTCTAAAAAGGAGGTAGTGAAGGTCCTCTCTACCATTTCCCATCGTCCATCTTTGGGTAAGATTAACTATTGACTTAGGACATCACCGTCCTCATCTTGCTTGACTGAGCAAGAGGCCTATTACTTCTTTTATAGCATTGATGATTGTGGTACAGCATCTCATTTTTGTTTTTGTTTTTGTTTTTTGTTTTTTGTTTATTGGATATTTTCTTTATTTACATTTCAAATGTTTTCCCCTTTCTAGGTCTCCCCTTCAGAAACCTTCTATCCTATTCCCCCTCCCCATGCCTCTATGAGGGTGCTCCCCCACCCACCCACTCCTGTCTTCTCACCCTGGCATCCCCCTATACTGGGACATTGAACACCCTCAGGCCCAAGGGCCTCTCCTTCCACTGATGTCCAACAAGGCCGTCCTCTGCCACATATGTGGCCAGAGCCATGGGTGCCTCCGTGTGTACTCTTTGGTTGGTGGTCCATTCCCTGGGAGCTCTGGAGAGTCTGACAAGTTAACACTGTTACTCCCTCCATGGGGCTGCAAAACCCTCAGCTCCTTCAGTCCCTTCTCCAACTCCTCCATAGGGGACCCCTGCGCTCAGTCCAATGGTTGGCTGCAAGCATCCACCTCTGTATTTGTCAGGCTCTGGCAGAGCCTCTCAGGAGACAGTCATATCAGGCTCCTGTCAGCATACACTTTCCAGCATCCACAATAGCATCTGGGTTTGGTGACTGTATATGGGATGGATCCCCAGGTAGGGCAGTCTCTATGTGGCCTTTCCTTCAGTCTCTGTGTCACACTTTGTCTCCATATTTCCTACTCTGAGTATTTTGTTCCCTCTTCTAAGAAGCATAAAGCATTCACACTTTGGTCTTCCTTCTTCTTGGGCTTCATATGGTCTGTGAATTGAATCTTGGGTATTCTGAACTTTTGGGTTAATGCTACAGCATCTCTTAATACAGTTTTCCTAGAGAATTATAAAATGGACGTTACACTAGGCAAAGACTTGATGTTTCAACCATGCCAGTTTTGGGCTACTTTGCAGTTCATGTATATCAACCCCATTAATATGGTTGGGACAAAAGCATAATAATGAAATGCAGCTCTGTGCTCATCTTGGGAAGTGCTTATTCCGAAGCCTCTGTGCACACAGGAAGCTCACCACGGTCATGTAGTTTGTAAGGAAACAACTTGTACGATAAAAGATCTTGATCCAAAATTCTAAGTGCCATTTCCCTGAATGTTAACTCCTTTCATGCGTCAGGGTTTTGGTGCCTAAACCCGGGAATTGACAGTAGCAGTCTCAAGATGTTACAAGAGCTACAAAAAATAAACCATCAGTTCTGAGCTCAGTACTCTCCTGATAGGAATCACCCTGTCAGTCTCACGTGGGCTCTGCTTCCGGTGGGTCTGTGTTTGGTCTCATGAGGCTTCAGCACTCCTGAGAAGCCATTGTTGCAAATAACTGAAATTTGAAGACACAAAACACCTCTTCTGCTTTACTCCCAAATATGAAAACCCTTAAAATAGTCACATGTCTCCAGTTTCAGGCAACCACAGCAGGCACTTCCAGACACCCGAGGCCAGAGGAATGGGAACGAGTTATACTGGTTTGCTTTGGTAATATTCTCATTCAGGCATGATGGACCACGGCGGTCTGCTCTCCCACCAGGGTGCGTCATGCTGATGTACTTTGGGGCTTCTTATATGTGCAATATTTTAAATATCATTTTTTTTCTATGTGAAAATCAGAGGTTAAAAGGAGAAACAGGACAGCATCTATAGTTTTGGGAGAACCACTCTTCTGTTTGGGAGGCAGTGGTGTGAGGGAGCTGGGTCTAAATGTTCCATGCTGGCTTCTGGTGTTTTCGGAAAGGTCTTACCACAGGTAGAAGTAGGGCTTTACACTCAGAGAGAGAAAGAACCGTATGTGGTGTTCTGAAATGCTCCGCCCGCCCCGCGGTGCAGAGTGCTGACGGCTGGCGCTCACGGGCTTCAGCGCAGCACACGTCAGTGTCTTTGGAGCCATGGACGTTCTTGATCATTCATGTTACAGCCACCATGACAAAACGGAGCTATCCACAGCAGTGTCCTCGTTCAGAGTAATTACCTGTATCTTATTAGATTCTGGGAGGCTAGAAACATATTTTTCTCAGAATTTTCTTAAAAAGAAAAAGAAAAAGAAAAAGGGTAGCATGGCTGTGAATAATGGTCACCTGGAAAGCATGTGGGCAGTGAGAGTTCTACACACAAATTCCCACTGACATCACACATGCTCATTGCAGTTTTTGTTCTTGTTTTGGATGTGGCCTGTTTTCCAGACGTCAGGAAGGAGGGAGTTGGCAGTAGATACCTCTGAACAGTGAGCTGCTACATTCTTGTCCTGTTGAACTGAAGATGAGATTTGAAACTCTGTGTATTATGTAAGAAGACACTGCTGTTGTCCAGAAAGACTGGGACTGTTTTAGAGCCTTGCTTCTGTGGGGCAGGATCACTTGTAACCTCCCCCCTCCCCTCCCCACCTCCACTGTCTTGCTCAGCGTCAGTGAATCTCTAGGGACTAGACCCTTCATTACCTTGTGTCGTTAAAAAGAAATGCTCTGCTTGTGTGATTGCTCAGTGGATAAACATTCTTGAGTTTGATCATTGGGACCCACATGTGGCAGGGAGAGACAGACTCTCCAGATTGTTCTCTGATGTGCTCCCAAATAAATAATAACAACATAAAAGTGCGTAGCATTTTGCCTGTACAGCCGAACATTAAACATTTCAGCTGTGTAACAATGGGATAGTAGAGGTGGGGCTGTAGTGGACTAATCCATTCCGATGTACAGATGAGGCGGGGAAGACAGGGTCCTCCGTGAAGATCAAGGAGGCATGTGGTCCGACTCCATTCCCACGACAGCACTGCTTCTCATACCTGGACCCCACTTCCTTCACCAGCCTTGTCGTTGCCAGGAAACCATTTCCCATCCTGATTCTCAGAAGTTCCTCAATCCTGTGACTTCTGCTCTGTCCCAAGCCCTCGCATCCTTCCTTCTTATTAGTTGAGAGTGGCTATGGGTGCTTTCTTCTCCTGCTTGGGTCCTGTCCCCAGCTCTTGCTCTATGTATCACTCCCTTTCCACTCTGTTGCACTCGCTCATTGCCCTGAAGACACACAGGTTGGACCTTAACCCTTAATCCTTGAGTCAACAGTGTTGGGAGGATCAACCTTTCAGAGGCCTTTAGACATGTTTCCCGTTAACGAATACCCTAAGCTCAGTGTCTGGGGAGTGAGCCAGTTATTCTGAGAGGTTGCTATAAGAGAGAGTTTAGCTCTCTCTTGATCTTTCTGATTTTCGCCCTGTGATATTTTCCTTTGGGCTGCGATACAGCATGCAGGCTTAGCCAGATGCAACCCTGTGATTTTGGATTGCCAACCTCTAGAAGCTCAAACCAGATTCACCTCTGCTATTAGTCATTCTCTTCTAAATCTTTCATAAAACACACATTGATCTGGGTTCTATTGGCAAAATCTAGGTCATGTTAAGAGTCAAACTGTGAGATTAACCTACAGAATAGAGCAAGAATTCCTGAGTACAAAAGTGATCTAAATAAATATATGAGAAAATAGATAGTGTAGAAAAAAAGCTATATATTAACCATTAGAAGGTTAAATTTAATTAGAAAATCAGAATTGAGCAAATAACTTAGTTATCAGTTTAGATAAAGATCATGTATGCATACAAAGCCTAGTAGAATTCAATTCCTGGCTTATTCAACCTTGTTGTTGGGGCACTCATGGACCCCAGCTATCTTTGAGGATTTATATGCAGAGTACATTTGAGAGGAATTGCCTTCAGTGGAAAGGTATACATGCTTTTAAAAGTAAACTCCCACTGTTACTCTTGTAAACAGTACAAATGACACTCATTGGGCCACATTCTCGCGCACGCACACACACACACACACACACACACACATACACACATAGAGAGACACACAAAACACATAGAGATAGAGGAAGAGGAAGAAGAAGAAGAAGGAGGAGGAGGAGGAGGAAGAGAGGAGGAGGAGGAGGGGGTAGGAGGAGGAGGGGGGAGGAGAAAGGGACTAATTGGAAAAATGAATAAGCTCATAGGAGTAAATGTAATTGAAATAAATTTATGTTCATACATGAAAATATCCGGTTAAAACCTTTTATGGTATATATACTGATTAAATTATTAAAGCAGAAATGTGAGAAGTAGTGGGATATTATTTTAGGAATAATAACCCATTGACACATCATGTAGGAGTTTTTATACAAGGCACAGCAAGCAACTTAGTGACTTTACAGCAAAGCAATGGGTCAAGGCCACCTCCACAAAATGAGCCCAGTTGATGTTAGCAGTAATGGGCAGAGGTGTCTGTGCCTCTTGACATCATCAGTGCTGACGGAGCAGGTACCGCACCTTTGTTGTGTTTTCCTGTACCAGTGCATAGCCGAGTCTACTCTAAAGGAAACCTCAGATACATTTAGCATAAAGTACGACCAAGAGATGGATGACCTGCATTCTTTAAAAACCATCACAGCTATAGAAGGGAAAGAAGATAGGACATGAAGAGCTTACAGTGAACTCAAAGCTTGTGCAGTTCTAAGACTGAGTTTAGGATAAATTTTAGAAACAATTGTACTAAAAGTTCATTAGTAGCCAATAGAAAATAATTTGTTTGGTACAATATTGTTGTCTAAGCTACAGACTTCATACATTTTTTTTTTTTTAGTCTGTCTCCATGGTACCCACCCAAGTACTTTACTGTAGCCTAGGTGATACCTCTAAGTAAAATTACTTCAGAATAACCAAAAATTTTCCAGTTAAAAAAACCTTCTCAATACAAATATTTTATTATTTATTTACAGTATGTAAATGTTTTGCCTGTATGTATGTCTATATACTTGGTGCTTGTCTGGAGCCCATAGAGGAAGGAAGCCCAAAATAAATGTGAATTATTAACAAGGACTAATGCTGCAGACCAATGGGAAAGGTGAATCCTTCCTCTGGCCCTAGTACAGAGTTTAGGAAAGATTAATCAGTGTGTGCAAAAACTAGCAATTGTAGCTTCCTCCTCCAGGATGACAGCAACCTGAGACACCCGCCTCCCGTTGCGACCTCCTGCTGGCAGAAGCTGACCTGTCCCATCTGTCCCCACGTCTCTTGCTGTTCAGCATTGCTGCTGGTTGGTTCAGCTCCATTCCACCGGATTCCAGCCTTCCGGCATGAGTCTCTGTTTTCTGTCCTTTATTCCTTCCCTCCTTGCCCCAGTCAGGCTTCCACTAGGCCACGCTGGACATGACAATGGAGGAGGCAGCGGAGTGGGGCTTTAGGAGATAGGAACGTGGGAGGTTATTCAGTCATGGGGATAGGGCTTCAGTGGGTAGAACTAACCCCCGTTCCCCTTCCACAGCGTGAGAACGCAGTATGGAGATGCCATCACTCCTTGTAGACTACTAACGTCCAGTTGATAGTCCCCACACATGTGAATATATGGGCAGCACAAATTGAACTTGGTAGGCTATTAAAAAACCCAAACCAAGCCACAGCAAAAAGCAACCAAGGAGAAAGTTCCCATAACACATGAAACAGGAAATGAGTTCCCACTAGACACTCAGTGTCCTGGCATCTTGATCGTGGAACAGCTGGTGTGTCCTGTAAGAGTTGTGGCTCCTGAGCTATCCAGTATAAAGTGACTTAAATGGTCAGAGAGTCATCATGTCCCCGAGACTCCACTTCCTAATTGTAGAAACAGGCACTGTAAGTGGACGCCAGGATTTTTTCATGACTGTCTGATGAGACAAGGTATCAATTGCTGCTGCATGGATTCTGTCTACAGCAATTGCTGTATTTCCTACAGCTGACCGACCCTGTGAGCGGAACACTTCTTAAGCTGGACTTTTGCTTTTACAAAGTACATCCCGCTGGTACGCTGGGAAGGAGCGAGGGTCTATAGAGATATAAGGAGTCAGAACATTCTATCAGGCTGGATAAAAGGTCCTTCGGTGAGCATGGGAGTCTCCAAATGTGCTGCACATGTCTACTGGCGTTAGGCAGTCAGTAACTGTGCCAACTGGACTTTTATTTGCAATGAAATATAGCATACAACACGAACTCCCCCAACTCCTTCGAGTATGAAAATAGCTCTTCAGCTCCTTGCTCCCCCCTCCCCGAGTTTACCAAGGAACAAATGTGCCTTGGTGAAATCGATTGATTAGGCATGCCTTTGAGCAACAATGGAGGAGGGCGGCAGAAGCTGTGTTAATGCCTTGTCTTGGGCAAAACAACTCTCTGCACTTGCTCATCTACTAAAAGCGCAGTCATCGCTCAGTGCAACGTTTGCTGAAAGGCTGAGAGGTTGTTTGGCTGAATGGATGTTGCTGCTCTCGCTCGCTTCAGGTTTTATGTAGCTAATTTAATTGTTGCCTGTGGCAACAGTGTGGGGGCACGATGGCTGCCGATGCCATTTATGCAGCTGAGACAAAGTCTGTGCCAGAATTTCCATTAGAAATCTCTGCTCAAAAGAGTCCTGATGGAATAAAAGGTGAGTGGCACGGAATCTCGCACACACATCGCTTCTTAATTTACTTATCAAGTAGTTGCTAAGCACCTACTATGTCCATGTTTATAAATTATTCACAGTGATGTTCTTAGCTCTCCATGGGATTAGAAGTATACATCAGGAGACGAATGATTCCGATACAACGAACAAGCCACTCGGTTCCTGTTTCTTCACTGGATTAAGACTCATGAAGGAAACAAGCCACTGCAGGAAGAAATTTAGGTGAACAAGGAAACTACAGCAACGCAGACTTTGGTTCAGGGAAACTCAAGTCAAGGTGTTCAAACTGAACCTGAATGAAGGAAGATCTGATGGTGTACAAGTCCTAGGCACACAGAGCAACATCGAGCTAGTTTGGTAGGCAGCACTGATTGCCCTATTTGAGTTCACATATTTTATAGTGAAATTAGTGCGTCTCTCACATTGTTTATAGACAGGGCTGAGGCTATGGACAGAATAGGCCATTGGGTTCATTCAGATAAAAAGAACCCACGTGTGTGATGTGTGTGAGAGAGAAAGGGGGTCCTTGAGGAAATGTAAGGAAGGACTCAGGTTAGTTTTCTGACTCCATTTTAGAGTATGAACCGGACAGGGGTTCACACTGAAGAGGTGCTATGGATTGAGTGTTAGAAGCCAGGCAAAGGCACCGTGGCTGTGACTCAGGAGGTATGCACAAAATGCAAGGGGTGGCTGTGAGACTTGGCATCTGGGGTAGTCAGGAAGAAACACTTGGTAACAGGAAGCCCACATCAATTACTAGCATGGCAAAATATGGATAAAAGTACAAGAAATAGCCCTCACATGTCTCTGGCAACCAAGAGCTTTCTAATTGGACATGGGGCCCTTCAACTGTTGGAAAAATCACACCTTGTACTGCAGACTTAGGCAGCTTCTTGGGGCTAGTGAGACCACTGACCTTGAAAAAGAATCTACTACTTTCAGTTTGCTAGAGCAGCATGATTCCTTACTTCATTTTAAATCATACCCTTATACCTACAGATAAGTGGAGCTACCAACCCTCAGCAAACAGTTTTTCCTTTGTAGCAGATGACTAGATGACCGTGAACACTCTTTAAACATTGGCTATTTTCCATTTATGCATCTTCTCTGGAAAAGCCTTCATTCATCTCATTAGCTCATTTGTTGGTGAGTAGTTGTATGATTGGTGTTTAATTTCTGCAGTTTCAGTTTTAGTCCTGGGCAGTGTATCTAGTATCTAAAGTATGTCTGGGGAACACCTACTCCCTCTCTGTGTGCAGTATTTTTGCTATGGCAACAGTCTGTTTTATGTGCAGAACTGTTTTAATTTCATGTGCTCTCATCTGCCAACACTCAGACCAAGTCTCTGTGTTATTGAAGGTCTGTTCAGAAGGTTCTTGCCTCTGCCAGTGTCTTGAATAGTATTTCCCTTGCAGTTTTGGCATTTCATGTTTCAAAGTAAGGCCTTTGATCCATTAATATATTTTGATGCAAGGTGGAAGATATGTGTACCTATGTAAACAGGTATAACTATCATATAGTATAAAACATAGAAATTAGACCTATAGAGGATAACACAAAGTGACAAGAAGGGACGCACTATTTGTAGGCACATGGGTAGTTTTATTTCCTCGGGGTTTGCTTTGTGCATCCCCTGAGCCCCTGTAGTTTGCAATGTTGGCTCTTGGCTGTCTCAGCCTCCAGCACTCAGCTCTAGCAGAGTCTGCCCTTTCAAAGCCTATGAGCCTTTCAGAAAACCAATTCTCATTAAAATTTGCTTCTTTGCTCTGTTCCCTGATCCTAACAACCAGCGGATGCGTCTGTTAGTTAACAAGAGAAGCAAATTCAGTTAAATATTAATTTGGGACACTAGTGTTATTATTCCAGATAACACATTTGCATTTTAGCAAAAGCTTTTATTAACAAAGAATTTAATTTAATGTAGAAATTCAAGCTAGAGAGAGAAATATTTTGGTGTAGAACACACACACACACACACACACACACACACGTACTTCCACAGACTTATATGACCTAGATGTCAAACCCTGATGTTAGTGACTTAATTTACTTATTATTGGGGTGTACAAGTCACTCCACAAACCACACAAACACCAATCTCACTTAGGTAGAGATGGTTTATTGAACACACAACTAAAGACTGATTGACCAGAGCAATGGCTCAAACTCAACAGCTCAAAGCTGTTTGCTGGATATTTCTCAGGGTCAGCTATAAAGGCTAAAACCTCAAAACCCACAGTGAGCTCATTTGCAGGTGCAGGCAGGGCTGCCTGGTGGTCAGCTCCGACTCAGGCCTTTTTAGACATGACGGCTCCTATTGATCTTTAATTTAATTGGTCCTACCTGAAGCTTATAATTGTGTAATTTAAGATTAACAAACCTTATAACATACAAACCATAACTGGGTATGTGGTCAGCATGACCCGACTGTGAGTTAAGTTATTCTTCTGTGTCAAAGACTGGCAGGCATAGCACAGGAACACTATGAAATCAATGGTGGGCATGGAACAAAATGGCCACGGCTGTGCTAGGGGGACAGGCCTCAACAGTTACATGTCACCCCAGTCTTGAAGGTGACCAGATGGTAGAGTGACTGTTTTCAATCGATAGGACAAAAGACAGAGTAGAAAGTCAGTCTTGTTTCTGAATTTTGGCAGGAGTGCAGCTAGACTTAGAAAACAAAATGAGTTGCCCCAGGTAGTTAATGGTTGAACTGGTCAGTTGACTCCAGTCCCAGTGTGTGACACAGAGACTACCACACAGTACACCCATCTGAGGTGTTACAATCAAGCCTCCACGAGTAGGTAAAACTGTCTTGATGTACAGGACAGTCTGAGGTGAAAATTCTACTGACGTTTCCTAAACAGCCCATCTAATGTCGCACATCTTTAGTGGTGGGAAATAGCCCACGACAGCTCAGCACTGGGTTGATGTGTTTCTGGCCATGGGAGGCGGCCACGGGAGGCGGCCACGGGAGGCGGCCATGGGAGGCGGCCGCCAGAGGCCTCCCAAGGACCTCCACTTCTTCACACTCGTTTAGTGATCTGCTTGTAACAAGAATACAGAAAAGGCAGTGGCACATTGATTATGTTACTAGGTTATAAAGAAGCAGTGACTCCATTTTGGGAACTTTATCTTTCTTAGATTGCTTCCTCTGTGGAAGCAGTGAGTGTTTTAGTGTAGGGCACTATCTGGGCAGCTCTGTGCGGTAAAGAGTCAACGCTTGCCTGGGGATGAGCTTAGAGGAGATTGCCCCAAGTGCTTTCACCCTCCCTTGTTCCTTTGAGCCTCCAAATGAGGTTGCAGCCCAGTCTGAAAGTTCCGGTTCTTTACAAACTCCTGAGAGACCCTGAGCCAGAGCAGCCCAGCTAGCTTTTTCTCCTGCTCCCGTCAAAACAGGAGATGCAGCTGTTGACTGCCTTGTGAATCACGCTTTGAGCACCCTGGGTTTTCTCCTCTCTTTCCTTCTTTCCTTCTTTCCTTCTTTCCTTTTTTCCTTTTTTTCCTTCCTTCCTTCCTTCCTTCCT
Organism: Apodemus agrarius; assembly: GCA_964023405.1. NCBI lineage: Eukaryota > Metazoa > Chordata > Mammalia > Rodentia > Muridae > Apodemus > Apodemus agrarius. The sequence goes on from OZ030025.1 coordinate 50,182,722, forward strand.
TTCTTCCTTCCTTCCTTCCTTCCTTCCATCCTTTCCTTCTTTCTACTTGCATGTGCTCAATAATTGATTAGGGCATCTTTGAGGTCACTAAGGAGTATATACTCATAGACGATCCTCATATGTTAGCATAAGCAAATTTTACCTGTTTTAACATTGAACTATGAATAGCTACAGTTATTCAACAGACTTTTAAGTATTAAAAGACACCAAAAGGCAGGAAAGGCTCCTGTCTCTCCTCTAACCCACTGTGTGAAAATAACATGAGGCTTTTGGTGTCTAAGCCTTTTCTTTTATCCTATTTGCTAATGCTAAGTTTTTTCTTACCTCTTAAACAATTGCATTACATTGTTAAGTTATGCTAGATCTAAACACCATTATTTATAAAATGCTATAAGAAAAATATAGATGCATTTTCATCCATATGATTTGATAGTGTCCTAGTAAAGCTTTAACTAAGGAACTATGTAGGTCTTTCTACCCCAGGCAAATTATTGAAGGCGATTGCAGGTCCTTATCTGATTTACATACATTTTCTTTGTTCACTTGGGCAGAACATTTCTGACCCGGGAATGGCTGAGTTTCCAGAGAAGATTCCCCTGAACTCTTGACAGATGTCTTTCTGAGAACACCCATTCGATGGCCAATATGTTCTGATTGATTCATTGATCTTGGTCTTAGCATATGTTTTCTGAACAGACCTGAAACTACTCCGTGGCATGCTGGAGGAGGAAAGCCAATTAGCCCTGAGAGAATCCTGGCTTCACTCTGTTGTCTAGTTCTATACAGCAACTCATTAAAAATAATATGAGTGCCATGGAAAACCTTCTCAGGGTATTGATTTTTGCTTCTCAATATGTTATATTTGAATCACAGCCCCTATTTTCTCCACATCAAGGGCTGCTATTTCATCTGTGAAGCCAAAGAAATGTGTTTGCTCTCTCTCTCTCTCTCTCTCTCTCTCTCTCTCTCTCTCTCTCTCTGTTTCTCTCTCTCTCTCTGTGTGTGTGTGTGTGTGTGTGTGTGTGTGTATGCGAGTGCAAGAACACACTCCATCTGTGTGGTAACAGTGACTAATTTCCAAAGGAAAGATTGTGGCATCTCATATTAACTTTGCCATTTCTTAAAACAGCTGAAGCTAGCCAGGGATCACATTATAAACAAATGTTTATAATCATTAACACCAAATTGGTCTCAAAACAGATATTTCAAAGCCAAAACTTATAAATATAGTATTCTATGAAGCAGCGCAATATCCCGTTCATTATTTTCTGGCCTCATTTACCATTTCCCTGAAACCTTTTAAGGATGCTGGGCTCTCGCTGCCCAGGCTCTGCGCTTCTTGGATTCTTCCAGCCTGGGATTCTCTCCGCGAGCGGCGGAGCCGGTGCCCGCAGGCCTGCTTCCCACTCTGTAGCGTGCACCAGCTTCCGTTCGAGCTCCGGCTGGCTCGTCCTTGACAGAGGCCGCGGACCCAGAATGCTAACTGCTTGCTGTGATGACTCGGTCAGTGCCGAGGTCATCTATGGCTCAAGGCTCAGGGAAGACCCCCAACTGCTTTTAGAGAGGTCAGCGACCAGCTGTCAGCTGGGAAGAGAGTCCTGTCAGTGCCAGCTTTGGGGAGCTTCAGAGTGCAGACCCTAGGGGAAAGGGCAGGTCTGCTTCAGGCTCGCCTTCTTTGTATCCTAAAGACAGAGAGCAGGAGGTTTGGGGGGAACTGTCCTCATGCCTATGCCCCCCAAAGAAGCAGATGTATGCAAGGGGGTGCCCACCCTGCAAGACCGAATTTCCCCTTGCGACTCGCTAAGCACGGCAGCTTTCCTTTATTGGGAAATGTGGCTCGGGCTTAATACTGCATTTCTTTGATTTCTTATTCTGACTTGGTCTCATGAATCCTTCAGCCCGATAGGTAATTTGAAAATAAGAAAATAAATAACTTGGGGTTCTCTGCAGAGATAAAGAGTATCTTTTAATCTCATGTTTTCCTCGGCCATCACCGAGCTCAGGGAAGAGAATAGCCTTAAAAAGAGAAAGCTCGCTGCGATTCTGCAGCGGGTGACGGAGGGAGAGGCTGGGAACATCATAAACAGCAGGGAGAGGCGCGCGTAAATATGTGGGTAGTTATTTATTACAAAATAAATTATGTATTGACATGAGGAATTACACCATAATTTTCTGTTTGAGATGGTACCAAAGTAAATTGGTTTCTATCTAAAAGGTCACATGGAATTCTGGCTTTGTGTTCCTGTCGTGACACTGGCCTTATTGGCATTCAGGTGCACTCCCTCTGCTTCGTGCAATCATGTCTCCTTTCACTGTGTTTACAGATAATCCTGCAACTTTGCAGGCCAAATGGCTTTCTGAATATGAGCCCACAAAGCATCGAATCAGACAGGCTCCTGCTTAGAGAATGCTCAGCCCAGTTCAGCCATAAGGCAAACATCAATAATTGCTTTAGAAGGGAAAGTGACAGGAAATTGTTCATAATTTGCCATCACAATAATTAAGAGTGGCGAGGACTATTGCCACCACCATTTAATTTTCCCTTCTTTAAAATTAACTCTGTTATTGTCACCAACGGCTGTGTGGTGAGGCCCATTAACACTGTTTGTCTGAGGGCATCCATTCCCGGGGACAAACCATTCACTCACCTCCGTGGAATCAACGATGCAGTTTGATCTGAGCTATTTTACATTTGCAGTAGGGATGTGTGCACGCTCTAAAAGAGTAGCTGAAATGCTAAGCTGGTTCTGATCTCTGCTCTGCAGGCCTCTTCTGAAACATACTGCACTGCATATGGCTTAGAACAAATAACTAGGACCGCTAAAGCCAGGGGGAAAATGAGGGAGAGAAAGCATTTTAACCATTGTTCAGTGGTTTTCATGCCTGATTTGGTAGGTAAAGGTTATCAGAGAAGTCAGTTCGAGTGTGCTTAGAAAGCTTAATGACATCGCTCAGCTACTTCGCCTGCATCTGGTGATGGAGGCCGACGATCAGAGGACGGAGTCAGACATGCTGGATTCGGTAAATGAGCTGCCTTGTGCCATCCTGCGTCTTCCCTGCGCTTAGCCGGCATGGGTGGGCATTCTGTCCTAGATGCGGTGCTTGAAGAACAGTCCGGGGACTCCAAAATGGCCATTGCTCCCTGCAGGCTCCTCCTGGGGCTGCACATCCTACCCTTTCTTGAATTGGTTTAAATGCTGATCTTCTTCATTAGAATTCGAGCAATCAGAGTCGGAGTGTTGAGTGATAGTGGTATCTGCCAGGTAGCATTAAAAGATCGGAGCTAAATCAACCAGCTGAGTGGCTGGTTGTTTGGCAGTAAGCCCATAGCAGTCTTTCCTATAGGTCAGTGAGCTATGATTAAGTGCCACCCCCACCCCCCAAATTATGAGCACACTGGCAGGAAAGAAAGAAACCAGATTCCTTCAATAAGATACGGAAACCCACCACTATCAAATGAATAATTTGCTAAATTCCTCATTATTAATGAGGCATCATTTGGTGAGTGTCTAGCGTCCGTCCGCCAGTCAGTGGCTCTCAGGCATTGAGACTTACTCTGCGGACAGACTGGTTCATGCCAGCAGGGAGCCCAATGCTCGTGCAGGCAGACAGACCAACGGATGGAGAGGCGCAAGTGAACCCCGTCATAGGGTCATAGCCAGCAACAGATGCATGGCTTGAGAATAACGGGATGGAGTCGGCGTGAGGGGAGGGGCTGCGCAAGGCGAGGAGGTCCAGTGCCCTCGGTCCCCAATTTCAAATAGCATTAGCAGCCTGGGCCCCGCTGGGATGGCAGCAGGCGGGAGGAGCCATGCAGGTTTTGTAACAGAGTGGTTGTTATGATGAGAACATTTAAGAAATTGCTTGAGCAGAGAAAGGGCCTGAGTTGGGAGCATGCGTAGTGCGTTCCAGCAACAGCTGGCGCACCTGGCTCAGGATAAATGGCAGGGTGCAGTCGGCGATGAGGTCACAGAGGGAATGGAGCCCCCGACCAGGGGCTTGGTAGACCATTGTAAGGCCTTTGACTTTTACTCTGAGTGACAGGTTTAATTTAATTCACTTTTGTACTTGGAACTCCCGTAGCTCAGTTGAGCTTATATCTATTTCAGCCAAGTAACACATCATGTTAAACTGTTTGTGTCTTTTTTTCTCCTGCTAGACTGCTCTGGTCCTAAATGTTATTTTCCAATCTCGTTCTTCCTGGTTGGTACCTGGCCCAGAGAATGAGTACACATTCTAAACACTCCATTACTGTTGGCTGAATTGAATTATAACAAGAGCCGAGCCACAGTTGCCGGAATCACACAATATTGTAAAATGAGCGTAACGTAGACTATAGATGAATTATGGCTCAGATACCATGGAGTAAGGGAGTGCTGCAGCCTCAGCTATGGGATGGTACCTCCTTCCTAACCATGCCCTTCCTCTTCCAAGTTAGCTGCAAGGTCAGTACCTTTCTCCCCAGGGAACCCCTGGGAGTGAGGCTGCTGGTCTCATTCGCCAGGGCTATGGATCTCAATGAGAGATGCCCCGTGGAACTACTGGGTAACTGTAAAGATGCAGTGACCTCATCCCATAGGAGCGGAGCCAGGCGCTGTGACTATGAGACACCAGGTACGGGCAGGCCCAATAAGCCTGCTGTAAATAAAAACAGCAATAAGCTGAAGACGGACCTATTCTGCTCCACATCATACCTCAGCAATGGAGCGTCTGCAGAGGCCTGGCTATTGCTCTCATTTCCGTGTGGCTGACAAGGAGCTGGGGTTTGCTGCTTCTGTCCTGCATCAAGAGAAAGAGTAGGTAACAAGTTGGTAGCCTGGATAAAAAACCAGCAACAGATTCAAAATTGCATATTCAGTTTCTGCTAAGTGCAAATTTCTTTCACATTACTATGAGGTCAGAAAATTAGGTTGAACTAGGATAAGCTGGTCTTACTTGTATTTAAAAAAAAAATCTGGGGCTGGTGAGATGGCTTAGTGGATAAAGGTGCTTGCCTCTAAGCCTGATGGTCTTGAGTTTGATACCCAGAATCCACACGATGCAGGGTTAGGCACACATTGAAAATGTGTTACAAGAACTAATATTCCATGGGATCCTCATGTTTAGTTAGGGTACGATTTGGACTATTTTGGGAGTTTCAGAAGTTGCCCAAGTTCTCCATGAACATGGGAACTACAAAACAAGAGTTGAAACTCTCCACTAAACCACTGTTTCCTGGAATGAGGCATGACTTTTCCACCATGGTGGAAGTCAGTGTCTTAATATTTCTCTCTCTCTCTCTCTCTCTCTCTCTCTCTCTCTCTCTCTCTCTCTTTCTCTCTCATAAGAGGGCAAAAATGAGGAATGCTGTCAGCTTTCTGGGAGAGGTACATGTTTGTAAGTGTTAGATACATCCTAGACATTCAGAGAAGCTGACTCCAATCTGGCTCCCAGGTCTTCTCCCTGAGGATCAGGCAGTAGGGTGGCTGGTGGTTTTGTTAAAGTCAGCATCTATTATGTGGAGCAATGGAAAAACTCCCATATATTCCTTGATGAATGAAACAACCTTGCAGTTTCCTTGGTACCCACTATACACTAGGCACGCCTCCTAAAGGTTTCAAATAGTCTAGACAGGTGTTTGAGAATGTATGCCTATGTCCCTTATTTAGGCAAATGATATTATCCAATTGTACTTGTCCTGATTTCATTTAATTGGTGATCTTCCATGATAAGTGTGGTTCTGTCTGCATTTTCTCCTCACAGGCTTTTCGATATACTTGCCAAAATATTTGCTTGATTTCTTTCTTTTGTCTTTCTTTAAGACAGTGTCTCACTCGATAGCTCAGGCTGGCCTGGAACTCATTATGTAGCCTGAGATAACTTTGAACTAAGGGAAAGTCCAACTAATGGAAAGTTTGATTAGGTAGCTTGGTCCTCTCCCTCCACCGTGTGAATTCTGGGGAATTGAACTTGAATAATCAGGTTTAGAAGCTGCTCCTGAGTGTTGGAATTAAAAGCAAAAGCCATTACACTCAGCGATTTTTCTTTATTAATATTTAATTTTCAACACAAAGTTCTTGCTAGAGTAGGACCGCATGTTATAAAATTATATGAATAGAAGATTAATTTAATCATTTCACATATTGATTTTTTTTTCTCTTTTTGTCATTAAAAGTGTTCAGAGTTTCAACCATGTACTTTTGTACATCCTGGCAACGTAAAGAAAAATAAGACATCATCTTTCAGCTTACCTTCTACATGAAAAATAAAAGGACATATGAACAGAGTGTCAAAATATACTTGTCAGTTCACCAGGTAAGCAGGGATTGGAAGCAGAGGGAGAAACTTTCGGGATATAAGAACCATCATGGAAGGAGACAGTGGGAGTGAGGAAGTGCCTTGAAGTGTGGTGGTCCTGGAGCTAGGGCTCCAGCACAAGCTGCAATCAGACTGTGCAGGTGCATGGCATGTTGCAGAACATGAGCTTGATCTAGAGAGGCGGGTGTGAAACTGGGAAAAGGGCTGACAGCCAAGAGAAAACGTGGCCTGATAAGTGGTGCTTCTGTTCATTACTTATTTACGATTGTGCTGGTAACGGGACATGGTGTTGTCTTTGCTCCTCATGTGATAAGATGGACGGAAAGCAAAACCCTTGCTTATGGGGCAAGAATACCAGCCGAATGAGAGCGTGGCTGGTTCTGGAGTCGCCACTCCCAGTGCAGGAGCTGCTGCTGTGTCACTGTAACTTAATTACAATTCAACCAACAGTATAGACACTTGCTTCTGAGGTGTGATAGCTACAGGGTGCAATTGCTAGGTGCGGCTGATGTGTTCTATATTAGAAAGGACTCTAAAGAACACTTATATCTTCACAGGGAAATACACTTGGGCAGCAGTGCTTTAGAGAAGTGTTTCCTTTGCTTTCCTGATATTGTAAGCATCCTGAAGGATGCGGTCCACTTGTTGATAATGTGCATTTGTTAAGTGTGTAAAATGAAGTTTGGGAATGCACTTAGAGAGAAGGGGGCTTCCTCTTCAGGCTGTCGCTCAAGTTCGAAACAGCTTTGCATGGCTCTGTGCTGGCCGTGCCGGCTGTCTTGGCTCTTGGCTTGGAGTTATATTTGGTTCCCTTGGAAACGACCAGTGTTATAAGCAAACTGCTTGCAAGCTGAGATGAATGGTGCTCTCGGGGACTTACCGGGATCTGAACCATATTCTCTGAGGGATCACCCGGAGCTCTGGCTCACGCCACTTCAAATAACAGCTTAATACATCCTGCTCCCGTTACTAAGACTTTGTAACCAAGAGCATCAGGGGTGATGGCCATTTCTGGTGACAGGCAGACACCTGCACGGAATTCTCAATTCACTTCAACTTAGATCACATGCCCAGGAAGAGTGCATTGACTTCCAGTTTCTACTTAACTTTATTTTCCTTGGGCAGTTAGCTCAAGTTTGTCTACAGTCCTGTCCCTCATGGAATTGTGTTTGTAGGCTTGAAAAATCTAAAAATGCTTGCTCAGAGGATTGAGGACATAAAGCTTGGTTGCTAAATTAAAATAAATAAGTAAATAAAAACTTTCTTGATCACCGTGGGGAGAAAGAAGGGTTCTTCTTGGCAACTACATTCTGCTACTCCATTACCGCATAATTTATTTTGTGTATATAATTGACTTTTACTTGGGGAGCAAGAAAGCCATGTGGAAATGTTAAAAAGAAGTCAAGTGAGAGATCATCTGGAAGAAATTAAATCCATCATGTGCAAATATAATAAGGGGAAGGAGCTGGCACGTATTATGAGGTGTATGCAAATGTAGCAAGTTTTCAGAAGCAGGCTTGCCTGCACCTGCACAGAAGGAGAGAAAATTGAACAACTGCAGCTTCACCTGATATCAATGGCAGCTGGAACCCAGGCAAAAGCTGGGAAAGGTTTCAGGTAAGGTAAAGGAGTGCAGGGCAGGAGAGATGACGGGAACACACAGGTCTTCTATTGTGGGAAGTACATTGAGTATCCTTTACCGGACAGGCCTATAGGATATGATGAGACATATTGGAAGTAAGTTCAGTCCAGGCTAGGTAAAAGGAACACACCTTTAGTGATGGTGTGATAACTGAACTTCAGTTAGATTATTGCAGGTTGGTTGGGCCGGCAAGGGCTACAACCGTTTATGCACATTATTTAATCGCATCTGTCCCGTAACCCAATGAAGTTGGCATTGCTAATCATGTTTTACAGGTGACGCAACTTAGAAGTATTAACTTACAGTCATCTTACAGTTTTTTGTACCAGACTATGGGTTTTGTGAGTATCTGTGTGGCAAACATCTTTGAAATGGGATCATATAAAAAAAAATGGGTTTCCCTCTGAGCTGTCAATCCAGATGCTGTCATCGCCCTGTGCTGCCCTGTACTGGCCGTCCTTGGCTGTCACGCCTTCATGCTTCCTCTCCTGATTCAAGGACCAGGTGCATTTGGTTCTTTGGAAGTGGCGAGTCAAACAAATAACCTGTCCCTAAATTGAGAAACAGATTTATTTGATGAACTTCCTGTAGGACCTGAATCGTATTCTCCTGAAGCAACAGCCAGACATATTCCTTCCTTGGCATCATACGATGTAGTGTCTTTCTGACCTGGTGTCTGCTGTAATAGAATCAGGTTTTCCTTTTGGAATATGATTCCCATTACATGTGTAGAGGTCACTTAGTACCCAGTTGGAATCCAGGCTCTGGAACCAGGATGACTGATGACACACTGGTTACTTTATGCTGTTGCTGTAAGCACTGCAGGGCTTTGTCTCCAGCCTAGAGTCCTTATGCCCCTTTCCAGCATTTATAAAAGTGTGACTCATTTGCAAGGAAGATAATTTTTCACAGTGCTGTGGTGGCTTTGCCACTAAGGTAATTTCTCAGACCGTCCACGGTTGTTGGATAATTATAACATCATGATACAACTAGAAAAGGCCTTAAAAGCCCACCTCTAAGTTATGGTGGCTTGTAGAGATGGACTTGAAAAGACAAAATGGATGCTGTGAGCAACAGGGAGGAAACGGAAAAAAAAAACTAGATTGAAACTGAATATTTTGGGATAAGATGTAGAATAAGAGGCAATGAGATATAAGAGGTCAAAGGGAATATTAAGACTCTGACATTGAGCAGCTAAAGTAGAAACCGATGAAGCGAGCGGCTGGAGAAAGCTCTTGGGAGGAAAGGTGGACATTTGTTTCATGCAGTTTGGAATTTTAGTGTTTTTGAATTTAACAAAAAGTTTGTTGCATATAATGTCCCAGAAGAACCATATATAAAATAGAGTCGAAGGGTCTCCCTCCTCCCTCCTCTCAAATCTGGGAGGGCAGAGTTGGTAACAGGAGTTGGGGGGTGTCTGATTGCTGCAAGCGCTTGTGGGCCTGCAGCCAGGGAGACAAGTAAGGGGAGGGCTGCTGCGAGGCTCCGCCTTGCTCCCGGGAGGAAAGGCTTGGCTCCCAACTCCTGCCAATGCTGTTTGGCCAAAATGCCATTAAATCTCCCGCATGATTGGCCTCAAGTCTTACTGCTGTCCCGGATGGACATTTTCATAATGGAAGAACAGGATGTCCTCCAATAGTGATGGTTCCACAGAACCTCTTACGATGACGACTATTTGAGCACAGTTTTTATTTATACATCTAGACAATGGAGATGAAACTATTTATTTCCCATGAAGCAATGAACAGTCAATTAAAACAAAGGCCAATAATTGCCGCTTGAATATCGCCGTCGTCATCTCCAAGGCCCCTCTGTTCTAGTCAGTTGTCAGCACAGAATATCACATCAGGTTATATTAAAAAAACAATAGATACCCCAAGAGAATTCAAGTCAATAGAAACTGAGAGGCACTGCTTCAAGCTCAGCATATTGAGATCCTTAAGGGAAAAGAAAATTGCTCCGTGTTTTGTATTCACAAGCACTTGCTGATATGTGTGGCCTCATCTATGGTAATACTTTTCTTTAGTAAGTGGCAAATTAGACATCAGCAAGATCCTGTTCCTGGTCTGTCCAGGAAGTTAGGAAAGGCCACATTTGATGCATCTCTGGCTGGAACTCATGTGGAACATAATAGTGCCAGTCAGTGTTGGAGTGATTTTTAGCTTTTAAAAATGTGGCCTTGTCTTTGTAGATTACCCAATCCCAAAGGTGCTGAACAGGCATGAGCCAGGTTTTCCTTCCTCCTTTCTCTGTATGTATCGTTTTTAACATCTCTTGTATCTATGGATAACAGGTTCTCAGGTGAAGCACAGAGTATGTCAGTGAAGCCCAGCGGAGTTAGTGTGAAAAGTCAGTCGGAACATATGCTGTAATAGGTTTGACCTCAGAGAGCACCGCAGACGGGACGTGCAGATAAGCATCTGAACTGACTTCTGAAGCTTGTCATCCTGACTCCCGAGATGCAGAGGGAAAACGGAGAGCAAATACATCAGAGAGAACAGGTCAGAGATCGCAAACTGAAGATGAGTCTGATTTTCAAAGCAAATAGAGTCAGATGAAGAAAGACATGTTCTTTAGCTCTTTTCCATGTACTTTCTTTGGGACCCTAAGTGCCCTTGACATATAAAAATCAATTTGCAGAACTTGCAGTGTTTATCCAGTGATTTTAGTGTTTGTGAAGTTAGGGGTAACTGACTATGTAAACATGGTCATGGTGTGCTGGTCTCTGAAACTTTACAATCTAAGCAGGCGACATACTACAGAGGTACCAGCACAAAATTTACCCAGTACCAAAATCAGTTAGTGTGGGAAGTACTTATATATGTTCTCCTTTTTATTCAGTCATGGACCTAAGATTTTGATAGTTCTACCTACATCCAGGGTAGGACTCTGCAAGGCTAAATCTCTCTAATATACCTATAGATGTATCAGAATCACCTAGGTGATTCTAAACTCAGTTAAGTTGATAGCAAGAATTACCCATCTCAGTTTCTAAGAACAGGGGGAGGGGAGAGGGTTTATGGGACTTTCAGGGAGGGGGAAATCAGGAAAGGGAAAATAATTTGAAATGTAAATAAAGAATATATATAATAAAAAACTATCGAAAATGGCAGCTCCTGTAAAGTGTTATAATGTCATTACACAATTTTGCCACCATTGTACTATGCATACTGCACACCTTTATTGCTAAGCTTGGATTGATTGAATTTATCCAGGCTTTGTTTTATATGGTCACTTCCAATTAATACTTAGTATTTACTATATTGCCAGTTGGTCTTGAGGCTGAAATATGTTGTCATAAAACAGCTCTAGGCTAAGGAGCTATATGGAGTCGAGGTCTGTGACCCTGAGTTTTTGTTGCTTGGACTTACAAACAGCGTGCTCTGATCAGCTAGGTCATTTTAAGTACTTTGACTCAGCTTAACAAAGGGCACAAAGGCTTCTCTATTTGGAGAGTTATTTTAAATGGCATTGAAAATGGACTATAGAAATGTATATGATCCTGATTTTTACTATAGTGTATTTCCAATCATAAATACATCAAAGTTACTAAGGGAGGTTCATACATTAGAGGCAAAAGTCTACATATCATAGGAAACAGGATTTCCTAGGGAAGACAGGGATATGTTAATTGTACTGAATTTGAGGTAACAATGAACTTTGTCATTTCCCTTTGTTTTAGGTTTGTTTCATTTAGTAGTGGAATGCCTGTTTTTAACAGGAAACTGTTTTGAAAGCACTTGCTACTTAGCTGCAGCAGGACATTTTTGTCAGCCCAGATCACATGCTAGTGGTTATGGCTGCCATGCTGAACAGTTCTTTCTAAACAATGCTTGTAAAATACTCCACTGAATAATTTGTTCATGTGTTCCAAATGAACTGTGATAGATATTCTTGGTTGCCAACTTGACTACATTTGGGATAAAGTAAAACCTGAGTGGCTTGTATACATATTTAGTAGATTTTTTTCTTAATTAAATAATTTGAAATGGGAAGATCCATTTTCATCCAGACTTTTTGAGGTAGGAAGATGCACCTTTAATCTGAACCACACCTTGTTCTGGCAGCCTGTATAAAGGACATAGAAGAAAGAAGTTTGCTCTCTCCCTGCTAGTCTTGCACTCCCTGGGAAGTTCATTCCTACAGTAACATTAGAGTGAACCTCTTCCATATTCAGGTTGTATAATGAAGACCGGATGAGACATCCAGCCTCATGAATTGAACAACTATTGGTGTACAGGCTAGTTTTGTGTGTCAACTTGACACAGGCTGGAGTTATCACAGAGAAAGGAGCTTCAGGTGAGGAAATGCCTCCATGAGATCCAGCTGTGGGGCATTTTCTCAATTAGTGATCAAGTGGGGGAGGGCCCCTTGTGGGTGGTACCATCTCTGGGCTGGTATTCTTGGGTTCTATAAGAGAGCAGGCTGAGCAAGCCACGGGAAGCAAGCCAGTAAGAAACATCCCTCCATGGCCTCTGCATCAGCTCCTGCTTCCTGACCTGCTTGAGTTCCAGTCCTGACTTCCTTTGGTGATGAACAGCTGTGTGGAAGTGTAAGCTGAATAAACCCCTTCCTCCCCAACTTGCTTCTTGGTCATGATGTTTGTGCAGGAATAGAAACCCTAAGACAACTGGATTCTTGGACATTCAGGTAGAAGATAGCCATTGTTGGGCTAGCTGGACCATAGCCTGTAAACCATTCTAATAACCACACACCCATCCACCCACCACCCACCCCCCACAAAATATATATACATATTCATGCATATTCATTTTATAAGTTTTGTTCCTCTAGAGAACCCTGAGTAAATCACATAACTATACCATCTTTTAGAGAACTCTTTCTTCACAAGTAACCCCCTGGTGAAGAAGGAGAAAAATAATTTTCAAGTTATCTTGAATCATAATTCCTCATTCTGCTTTGTGGGTTTCCTCTCCTGTTATGTGGCATTAGAGAAGGGAACCAAAAAAAATGACTATGTCAGAAGTGTGACACGTGTCACGAGGTCCCCGTAAGAGATGTCAAGCCCCAAGCACCAGGTTTGTGTTTTGGTTTATAAATGATTACAGGTAAAATGAGGAGCTTGCTCTTGTGAACTTGAATTTGCTCTTGCTAAAATAAACATAAAATGTGTTAACCTGGAAAAATGGGATGTTTTGTACAGTTGCCAGCAGAAATATTCAGTGTTATATAAAACAGTATCATGTAGGCAAATATATTTATGACTATCATTATTTAGAAAATGCATCTCTCTCTCTCTCTCTCTCTCTCTCTCTCTCTCTCTCTCTCTCTCTCTGTGTGTGTGTGTGTGTGTGTGTGTGTGTGTGTGTGTGTTTCTAGTCTTAGAGACTCAGGGCAAACTACAGGCAGTATACATAGATGCATTTAGTACTAATGATTAACGTTTTTTGTTTTGTTTTTCATCTAAAAATGAAACCTAGTTCTGATCACTATAATTTTGCCAGGTTTTGAAAGTGCTTTCCCTTGTTTTTGTGGAACACAGCAAACTGAGAGCAGCAGTGTGAAGTACACTGTCTGTGGGGTGGGAAGTTGAAACCATTGAACACTCTGAATCTGCCCAGTGTGGCTCAGTGGCAGAAGCTCTTGTGCTAAGCATGTGTGTGCTGTTCCACTGAGAAAATGCGGTGTTCAATAGTTCTTTGCATTTCTCATTTTACTCCCACAGAGAAGAGGCTCTGTGGCTGCCTATTGCTCTCCGCTGTGAAACATATACAGATGGTCTAGTTCAAGGTTCTTTAAAAGGCACAGAGGGAAGATATTTTGTTTCTGCTTATTTTTCTTCTTTTACGTATATCTCCTGCCTTAAAAAAAATGTGCATTTTCTACAGTTAGCCTGATATGATGTTACTTCAATTTTAATACTGGGAGAACATGAAAACTTTAATAATTCTTTGAAAGTGGTAGATAGAAGAGGTGTGGTGAGAGGGTTGAAATCAAACAAGTAGAAACAAAAAGAACTATACAAAGAATCAACAAAACCAGAAGCTAGTTCTTTGAGAAAATCAACAAGATAGATAAATTCTTAGCCAGACTAACCAGAAGGCACAGTGACAGTATCCAAATTAACAAAATCAGAAATGAAAATGGAGACATAATAGAAACCCGGGAAATCCAAAAAATCATCAGATCCTACTACAATAGACTAAACGCAACAAAACTGGAAAGTCTGGATGAAATGGACAATTTTCTAGACACATACACAGGTACGAATATTAAATCAGGATCAGATAAATGATCTAAACAGTCCCATGACCCCTAAAGAAATAGAAGCATTCATTAATAGTCTCCCAACCAAAAAATCCCAGGACCAGATGGGTTTAGTACAGGGTTCTATCAGATCTTCAAAGAAGATCTAATACTAATGCTCTTCAAACTATTCCACAAACTAGAAACAGAAAGAACACTACCCAATTTGTTCTATGAAGCCACAATTACACTTATATCAAAACCAAATAAAGAGCAGACAAAGAAAGAGAACTTCAGACCAATTTCCCTTATGAACATTGATGTAAAAATACCCAATAAAATTCTTGCCAACCGAATCCAAGAACACATCAAAATGATCATTCAACATGGCTTTATCTGAGGGATGTAGGGATGGTTCAATATATGGAATCTATCAACATAATCCACTATATAAAGAAACCCAAAGGAAATAAAACATGATCATTTCATTAGATGCTGAGAAAGCATTTGACAAAATCTAACACCCCTTCATGATAAAAGTCTTGGAAAGATCAGGAATTCAAAGTGCACACCTAAATACAATAAGAGCAATATTCAACAAACCAGTAGCCAACATCAGACTAAATTGAGAGAAACAACATAAAACCAGATACACTGATACTAATAGAAAGAAAGTGGGAGGAGCCTCAAGCACATAGGCACTGGAGAAAATTTCCTGAAGAGAACACCAAAACTTATGCTCTATGATCAAGAATTGACAAATGTATCCTCATAAAATTACAAAGCTTCTGTAAGGCAAAGTACACTGTCAATAAGACAAAACAGCAAAGATCTTTACTAACTCTACATCTGATAGAGGGCTAATATCCAATATATATGAACTCAAGAAGTTAGATTATAGAGAAACCAATAATTATATTAGAAATGGGTTACAAAGCTAAACAAAGAATTCTCAGTTGAGGAATACCAAATGGATGAGAAGCAACTAAAGAAATGTTCAGGGCAGAGAAATGGCTCAGTAGTCAAGAGCACTGACTGCTCTTCCTGAGGTCCTGAGTTCAATTCCCAACAACCGCATGATGGCTCACAATCTCTATCTAACAGGATCCAATGCCCTCTTCTGTTGCTGGGCAGTGGTCGCACACACCTTGAATCCCAGCACTTGGGAGGCAGAGGCAGGTGGATTTCTGAGTTCGAGGCCAGCCTGGTTTACAGAGTGAGTACCAGGACAGCCAGAGCTACACAGAGAAACCCTGTCTCAAAAAACCAAACCTCCCCCCCAAAAAGAAAGAAAGAAAGAAAGAAAGAAAGAAAGAAAGAAAGAAAGAAAGAAAGAAAGAAGTGTTCAACATTCTTAATCATCAAGGAAATGCAAATTTAAATAATCCTGAGATTCCACTTCACACCGGTCAGAATGGCTAAGATCAAAAATGCAGGTGACAGCAGATGCTGGCAAGGATGCGGAGAAAGAGGAAATCTTTTCCATTGCTGGTGAAATTGCAAACAGGTACAACCACTCTGGAAATCAGTTTGCAGTTCCTCAGAAAATTTGTCATAGTTCTACTGGACCCAGCTATACCACTACTGGTCATATACCCAGAAGATCCTCCAACATATAATAAGGACACATGATCTACTATGTTCATAGCAGCCTTGTTTATAATATCCAGAAAAGTGGAAAGAACCCAGATGTTCCTCAGCAGAGGAATGGATACAGAAAATGTGGTACATTTACACAATGGAGTACTACTTAGCTATTAAAAACAATGAATTCATGAATTGTTAGGCAAATAGAAGAAACTAGAAAATATCATTCTGAGTAGGGTAAACCAGTCACAAAAGAACACACAGGGTATGCACTCACTGATAAGTTCATATTAGCTCAGAAGCTTAGAATACCCAAGATAAAACTCACAGACCACATGAAGCTCAAGAAGAAGGATGACCAAAGTGTGGGTGCTTTGGTTCTTCTTAGAAGTGGAAACAAAATACCAATGGGGGGTAATGCGGAAACAAAGCATGGGGCAGAGACTGAAGGAAAGGCCATCCAGGGATTGCCCCACCCGGGGATCCATCCAATATACAGTTACCAAACCCACACATTTTTGTGGATGCCAATAGGTACTTGCTGGCAGGAACCTGATATAGTTGTCTCCTGAGAGGCTCTGCCAGTGCCCTGACAAACACAGAGGTGGAGGCTCTCAGCCAACCATTTGACTGAGCACAGGGTAACCAACTGGGGAGCTAGAGAAAGGACCCAAGGAGCTGAAAGGGTTTACAGTCCCATAGGAGGAACACCAATATGAACGAACCAGTACCCCCCTCCCCACCCCACCCCCGAGCTTCCAGGGAGTAAAACACCAACCAAAGAGTCCACATGGAGGGACCCATGGCTCCCACTGCATGCATAGCGAAGGACAGCATTGTTAGGCATCAGTGGGAGGAGAGGCCCTTGGTCCTGTGAAGGCTTGATGCCCCAGTGCAAGGGAAGGCTAGAACAGGGAAGTGGGAGTGAGTGGGTTGGTGAGCAGGGGGAGGGAGGATGGGAAAAGGGGTTTTCGGAGGCAAAACCAGGAAATGGATAACATTTGAAATGTAAATAAAGAAAATATCTAATA
The DNA here is from genome assembly GCA_964023405.1 of Apodemus agrarius. Taxonomy (NCBI): domain Eukaryota; kingdom Metazoa; phylum Chordata; class Mammalia; order Rodentia; family Muridae; genus Apodemus; species Apodemus agrarius. Next base: position 50,199,486 of record OZ030025.1, read on the forward strand.
AAAATATAGAGTAATGAAATGGGGCAAGGGAGGCAGAAAGCATCTCCAGCTACCTGGCTTTGTACAAAGATGCCAAAATACAACAAAACAACCTTACTGGGGATAGAGCAGAATCCTCAACAAATGGTGCTAAGAAATATGGATTTCAACACATATTAAAATGAAAAACTATACTAATATTTTTCTCCTAGCACAAAATTTCACTCCAAATAGATCAAGGACCTCAATATAAGATCTACTATTCTTTTTAAAAATTTTGATATTATAAATTTTAATACTAGAAAGTCAGAACTAATATTCTCTTGCTAAAGTTTTGTCTTAAATTCTCACTGATCTATAGCTATCCAATAACAAATCTTTGGTATCTCTAGTGTGTAATTTGGTGTTAAGGTAGAGATGCTTCCTCCTCAGAGGATGACATGAAGCCTCTCCTAGTTCCTCACGTACTCAGTGTGGAATCACATGCATGATGCCAGCCTCATTCTTCATAGCTGTACACAAGACATGCACAACTGACATTTTCACATGGTAGAACAATATATCTTACTTTAATAGGAAATAGAGAAAAGTTGTCCAGCAAAGTACCTGGTGGTATTTTGAAAATATATCACAGATATATTATATTCTCCTTACTTTTAGACCAAGGTATTTCAAAATAAAAAAAATCATTAGAATGAGATTCTTTTGTAGAAAAAAATTGACCTGAATCTTTGCATTAGCATGAAGTTCAGGTTTGAGTATATTCATATAAAAATATCAGTTGCAGAATTTTAAACCATTTCAGTAATTGTTTATAAGGTGATTGGAACACACTGCTGTGTGTTTATTAAGTAAAATTGCTAGCAAAGAATTAACATTTTTTGTGATTAATGATAGTTATTGGAAATAGGTCTCCACAGACAATGCATGACCTTTAAAACATGGAGCTTAAGAAAAGTTAGCAAGGCTATGGGGCTGGAGGAATGGCTCAGTGGTTACAAGCTCTTCCTGCTTTCAGAGGACCTGAGTTCAGTTCCCAGCATCCACACCAGGCCCCTTACAACTGTCTATAACTCCAACTCCAGCCGACTGAAAGGTCTCTTCTTGTCCCGATAGATACCTATTATGTATACATGAGTATACACATCACTAAAAATAAAACCAATCTTAAAAGAAATGATCAGGAATAAAAAGTAAAAATAGAGTATAGGATATCCTTTTAGGAATAAGCAGTATATAAAAATAATTGACTGCCATACCATATATGAGTAAAAATAAATAATACATAAATACAGTATAGAATACACACACTGAGAGACTATTCGAGTTTTTATTATTATGTTAAATAAGTAAGTTTATTTATATAATTATAAATTATCCATATTTTTGATTCTTTTGTGACAAAACACTGCTAGTATATTTACAGTTGTTTTTAAAGAATGGATATGAATGGGTGGGGTAGAAGAGGAAATCTTCTTAAAACTCATAAAATTATTAGATTCTCTTACTCCATACCATTTTTATTCTTTTGAAGTTATGCAGACAAAAAGGATTCATTTGAAAATTATTTCACAGATGCTTAAGTTTGGAATAAGGTCAAGCATATTGACGTTGTGAAGCAGTATACAGTGTTTATATGTGGAAAGTATATGCTAATGTTTCTTTGATAACTGCTCATTAGTTAATAGGGCATTTATGGAAGCCAAACACCTTAGATCTTTGTCAGACATTGTGTGGGACCCAGAAAATAGCAAACAATACTGTTATAGGAAGAGCTTGCAATGTCTTCATACAACACACATTAAATAATTCAAAATAAAATAAATTGCTGTGGTCTGTGGGAGCAAAAGACTTTATGAGAAGAACTCAGTGAGACTGGCTAGAGGCAACTTCTTGGTTGGGCTTTCCCAGTGAGAAAGATCCAGAATCTAGTAGACGTAGGAGAGCATTTGGATGTGAGAGGCAAGGTAGAAAGGGGATGTTTGTAGGTGGAAAGGATTGGCTTTGTGTTGGTCTCAGAATGTAAACATGGTTACTTCTGAAGCTTTTATGTTTGTGACTTTGAGAGATAAGACAGTGTCCAGGCAACAAATAAAAATGTTTCACATTGTTGAAGTTCACGTGATAAAGCAAATCTGAATGCAATATTTTAGAATTGGAAATGATCTTGAATGTATGTCATCTCTTCAATTTACACATGTAATTTAGAGAGAGTAGACTTATAAAAGTGATCTAACTTGCTATTCCTAGCGTGCAACCTAAGCATCAGAACTCTCCATTCCAAGCTGGGGTTCATTTCTGCTAAAGCCTGTTGGGATTCCATGAATGAAACAGAAAGACACCCCTGATCCTGTGTTTTCAGGGTCCTTGTCGAACTTTTGTGCAGATGTGCGATTTGGTGGTTACCAACTTTGGAGAAACATTCTTACAAAATTTGTAAGCAATTGCTGATTGTGAGCATTTATGCCCTTAATCCACTGAGATAACTCAGGGCGAAAAGTTCCTGTGTTGTTAGTTAGATTCTTAATCAAGCAGCCGTAGGCTGTCAACAGAGCAAAGAAAAATGAGTTTTAGATTTCTTTTATTGATGCACATTGACCTTTTAACTCTCCTGATTGACAAAGTCACCAAAGACACATTCTTTCCTGCGTGGCTTCAGCCCTGGCTGTGTGCCAGAATCATGTCAAAGGTGCTCTCCTGCTGCTGCAGCTGCCGTCTTTCACCAGCTGGCCATGTGCTTGCTTGTCTGTTAATGCGTTAGAAGATGATTAATATTCTTCCCAACCCCATACTGCAAAAGGGGGCTCCAAGCCATTTGCCAGTGCATAGAGATGAATTTAGGAGCAGGAGGCAGAGTGACCTTCTGTACTCCTGTGGCTCCAGGAGCACCCACTTTTACCTAAAATTGATGATGATGATGATGATGATGATGATGATGATGATGATGATGATGCAGAAAGCATTCAAGTATAAAATAAAATACAGCTTAGTGTCACCTACCTGTGTACACTTACATTTTTAGTATTTTTTTAAAATTAAAATTAAGGCTTAGAAATAGAATAGACTATTTTAAGGGTTTTCAGTGGCTTTAGTTTTTTTCTTTTATGTTAATAATGTCAAGTGCTGTGCTATGGAACATTCCCTCCTGAGTCTGCCATCTGTTGTGTGACCAGAATGACCTTTCTTGTTTCTTCGTCAGTGATAGACACTTTCCCCTTGGTTTTACTAAAGAAAGTATTGTTTAATGGCCTAAAATGCTATGTGTTTTAGAGAAAGTTTCATGGGCTGCAAAGAAAGTGTGTAGTCCATAGATGTTGGATAGAATAGTCTGTAGATGACTGTCAATTCTGTTTGATCTCTTCTGCAAGGCAACTTTGAAGTCCACTTGCTTAAATCTATTATTTCGTTCATTTACCATACCCTAATTTAAAAAGGGACAGAGCAAGAGAATAAAAACCAACATACAAATTGATCCCTATAATCTAAAGCATGCAATAGACACTTCAGTTCTCCACCCAGAGGTGACAATTGCTCTTACATGACCTGTCTTCACATGGTACTTAATGCATTGGAACATGTGTTGTATTTAAAACATAAAAGATGTCTGGTAGAAATGATATAAAACATGTGGTCAAGAGCAATTTCCTAGGTAATTTAAAAACCATTTGCAAGCCTTAAGTGACTAGAATGTTTCTCAGGGTTATAGCATGAGGCATAAATAAAAAGGGGAGGGCCAACTGAGGAAGACATTCATCATGACCTCAGCCCTTTACATACATGGGCAAACATGTCTGCATATGTGCACGTACCCATACACATATGAACATGAATAATATACTTACACATACCAGCTTGTAGAAATTTTCTTGTTTTGTTTTGTTTTTTGTTTTTGCTTTTGCTTTTTGGTGTGTGTGTGTGTGTATGTGTGTGTGTGTGTGTCTGTGTGTGTGAGTCTGTGTGCAGATGCACATGCCTATGTAATGCAGAGATCAGAAGAGGGCACTGGATCTTTTCAATACGAAGCTACAGAAGTTTCAGGGATCTTTGGCTTGTCACATGGTGTTGGGAATCTAAATTCTGGTCCTTACAAGTGTGTTGAAATGCTTTTCATCTCTGAGTCATCTTTCAAAACTATTTCTTTAATTTTCTTGGAGAGTTTGTCTAATTTCCATATGCTGAGTTTCTTATCTGTGAAATAATGAGAGAAAAATACAACATATAGATATCTAAGATGAAAATCACACATGGAATACATTTTGAAGTTTAAGGTGTTGACAATTCGCTGATATTACAGGAATATGGACTAGTGTCAGAATATTTTCCTTTTCTTTTTTGGGGAGGTGGGTGTGGGAGGGTTCTGTTCCTGCTATCACTGAACTGGGCAGCAAGCTTAGGGGATTCAAAGTGCCCTTGATGTGGTACAGAACACACTAGGACATCAGATTCTCATCACAAAGGAGATTTGTTTATTCAGGGGTGCAGGGGCTCTGGGATGCCTCTGGATAGGACAGAGATAGTGATGACCAGCTGGCACAAGGACATTTTAAGGGCTACAGCATGTAAAAAGAAGGGAGTATCCCTGTCCTGGAGAGTTCCGAAGTGGCTGCTTTAGGTTGGCTAGGAGGAAAACAGTACTGAATTTTTTTCGGCCATGTAGCACGATGCTATTTTTTGAGGTAGTGTGTCTGTATTTTCTTCCTGATTTCCTAACATCCACATTGCTCCATCCTCCCCACATTTTTATGTGTCCTGGATTTGTTGTTTGAAGCTGTGGGGATTCCTTCTCTAGGGGTGTTGCACTGCCTGTGTGATCTTTGCCTTTGTCATTGTCTTGGGTTATTTTAGTTTTTTTTTTTTCTATAGATGTGATAAAATACTCTGACTAAAACAACATGGATGGAAAGGATCTATTTGTCTCACAATTCCAGGTTACAGTCCATTGATGCAGGAGAAATCACAGTGCCAGGTTACAGTCCATTGATGCAGGAGAAATCACAATGCCAGGAGCTTGAAGCAGAGAGAGACATGATTATTGTCAAGAGCAGTGAAGAGTTTGACTCCCCCTTCCTCCTGTCCCCTCCTTTCCCCCTCCTCCTCCTCCTTCCTCCTCCTCCTCTTTCCTCCTCCTCCTCCCTCCTCCTCCTCCTCCTCCTCCTTCTCTTTCTCCTCCTTCCTCCTCCTCTCTTCTCCTTCTCCTCCTACTCCTTATTCTTCCCAGGATTCCATGCTCAGAGAATGGAGAATGGGCCAGCCCACAATTAGTATCTTTTCCCATCAATTAATTAATGAAGAAGATTCCTTACAGACATTCTCAGAGGCTAATTTTAATCTAGATTCTCCCTCAAAGGTGTGTCAGAGGCCTGGATCTTTGTGGTCTACTGGCAGTTCATATTCCTTATCTCAGTTCACTCAGACCTTATATCATGGGCCACATGACAGCTTTCAGCAACATACAGAAGGATGCTTTCCAGTCTTTTTTGACCAACACTGTTGTGTGTGGATTTAAATGTGTGCCTTTCAGATATTAGTACTAGGCTGGAATTTCTTAATCTTTTAGTTTTTAGGCACTGGATTTAAGCAGAGTGTGTGGGTTCAGATGAAGAATGTAACTGTGTCTTATGGGAACATGATCATTTCTAAGTCATATTACACCTTTTAAAAATTTTTTTATTTATTGAGAAGGGAAGTAAAAACACTTTATGATAAAATTAAAGATTTACATGAAAATATTTCAGATAAACATATTAGAATTGATAATTTTCATGGAAAATTAAAGAGTAAAGTGGTAGACATGTAAAACATTGCTAAATTAATTGAAATATGGGATAGAAACATTTTATGATAGAATTGCAGATTTACATGAAAAATATTTCTGATAAAATTGTAGAAAAACATGTTAGAATTGAAGATTATCATGGAAAATTTTATATAGATATAATAATGGTAGGTATATAAGTATTCACAAGTTAGTTGAAAGTGGAATTATAAATATTTTCTGATAAACTTGAAGATTTACATGGAAAATATTTCTGATAAAAATTGAAGAAATATATAGAAAAATGTTAAAATTAAAGATTATCATGGAAATTTTATAGGTAAAATGATAGGCATAAAGATAATTCTAAGTTGATTGAAGGCAGAATTAGAAACATTTTCAAATAACATTGAAGATTTACATGGAAAATATTTCTGGTAAAATTCAAGAAATAAATAGTCAAACACGTTAAAATTGATTATTTCATGGAAAATTTTACATAAAAATGGTTGATGTAAAAACTCTTTCTAAATTAATTGAAGGTGGAATTAGAAACATTTGTGATAAAATCAAAGATTTACATTGAAAACATTTCTGATAAAATAGAGGAAGTATATAGAAAGACACTAAAATTGAAGATTATCATGAAAAATAATGCAGATAAAATGGTAGACATAAAAAACTTTACTAAATTAATTAAAAGGGGAATTACAAACATTTTCTGATAAAATTGAAGCTTTACATGAAAAATATTTCGTTAGTCTATGTCTTTCTATTGAGGAGTTGAGTCCATTGTTGTTAAGATACATTAGGTAATCGTGATTGCTGCTTCCTGTTATTTTTGATGTTATTTTTATGTTTGTGTGGGTATCTTCTTTTGGGTTTGTTGTAATAAGATTACTTTCTTGCATTTCTAGGCTATAGTTTTCCTCCTTGGGTTGGCATTTTCCATCAATTACCCTTTGTAGGGCTAGATTTGTGAACAGATATGTGTAAATTTGGTTTGATCATGGACTATCTTGGTTTCTCCATCTATGATTGAGAGTTTTGCTGGGTATAGTAGCCTGGGCTGGCATTTGTATTCTCTTAGTGTCTGTATGAGGTCTGCCTAGGTTCTTCTAGCTTTCATCATCTCTGGTGAGAAGTCTGGTGTGATTCTGATAGGTCTGCCTTTATAAGTTACTTGCCCTTTTCTCCTTACTACTGTTAAGATTCTTTCTTTGTTCAGTGACTTTGGTGTTTTAATTATTATGTGCCCGGAGGATTTTCTGCTCTGATCCAGTCTGTTTAGAGTTCTAAAGGCTTCTTGTATGTTCATGAGCATCTCTTTCTTTAGGTTTGGGAAGTTTTCTTCTACAATTTTGTTGAAGATATTTACTGGGCCTTTAAGATGTAAATCCTCACTCTTGTCTATACCTATAATCCTTAGGTTTCATCTTTTCATTGTGTCCTGGAGTTCCTGCTTGTTTTGAGTTACTAGATTTATGCATTTTGCATTTTCTTTGACTGTTGAGTCAATGTTTTCTATGTTATCTTCAGCACCTGAGATTCTTTCTTCTATCTCTTGTATTCTGTTGTTGATTACTTGCATCTATGACTCCTGAATTCTTTCCAAGGTTTTCTATCTCTAGAGATGTCTCACTTTGTGATTTCTTTATTGTTTCTACTTCTACTTTTAGATCCTGGATGGTTTTGTTCAGTTCCTTCACTTGATTGTTTGTGTTTTCCTGTAATTCTTTAAGGGATTTTTGTGTTTCTTCTTTAAGGGCTTCTGCCTGTTTACCCATGATCTCCTGTATTTCTTTAAGGGATTTTTGCATTTCCTCTTTGAGGGCTTTTACCTGTTGACCAATGTTCTCCTGTATTTCTTTAAGGGAGTTATTTAATTATTTCTTGAAGCCCTCTATCAGCATCATGAGATAAGATTTTAAATCCAACTCTTGCTTTTCTGGTGTGTTGGGGTATCCAGGACTTGCTGTGGTGGGAGAACTGGGTTCTGATGTTGCCATGTGGCCCTGGTTTCTGTTGGTAGGGTTCTTGTGCTTGCCTTTCGCCATCTGGTGCTAGTTGGTATTCTTGTCTCTGGCTGAAATTTATTCCTCCTGTGGGCCTGCAAGCCTGTGTCCTAACTCTTCTGAGCTCAAAAGTGAAAGCATTGCTGGGAGATCACTCTCTCCTGGTGGGCTATGCACAGAGAGCTGTGGAGTCTCCAGGCTCCCTGGTGCAAGTGGCAGCAGGAAGACTTCCATCCTCCATATTACACATCTTGAGTTTAGAGAAACACAACGCAATTTGTATTTGAAACAAAAGGGTTTTTGTTCTTTTTGTTTTGTGAAGTTATGAAATTATGCTGTTCTCTAACTTGAGAGATCAGAAGGAAACCCTGAGAGTCTGACTCTTCTTTCAACCTTGTGAACCAAAGGATAGTGACTGTGCATGTGGTACACACACCACACCTTCCCATCCCTTCATTGGGCTTTGCCTATGGTATTTAGCAGAACACCTGCATGTAACATGACTTATCTGTGAAGGGTACTGAGAAGCAAAGTGAAAATTGAGATTTATTTTCATTGTAGCTTTTGCTGCCCTGACTAAATCTATTAATATTTTTTAAATTTTATGTATTATTCCATTTGTTTATTAATTTACCCATATCTGTTGAGGACCAACTATGAATAAGTTCAGGGTGCTATGGAATGTGGACTCAGTTACTGTCTGATGAGATTATTCCAAGACTTATTACCATGGGAATGAGATTATAGTGGACTATGGAGATAATGGGTGTTGTGATCATAAAAAGAGAAAATGGCATAAGAATATGTTGTATGGACATGTGGGGAATGGGGATCCTCAGGGGGCCCATGCCAAGGCATCCCTTCCCTCTGAGGAACCACACATATGATGGTATAGTATAGAATAGTTTATTTAGGGCATGGGTAGAGGAGTTAAAGGGGTAGTAGAGGCAGAGAAAGGCAGAGAGAGGGAGAAAGTAGAGAAATAGAGGTCAGCCATGACTGCATGGAGAGAGGGGGAAGAGAAGAGCCCAAGAGGGCAAGAGAGAACAAGAGGAGGATACAAGGATAAGAGAAGCAAGACAGAGAGGGAAGGCAAGCAGCCCATTTCATAGTGGGCCAGATTGACCTGGCTGTTGCCAGTGAACCGTGGGGTGGAGCTCAGACAGAACCTTCACAGTGGGTCTTTCGGCTGCAAGCTGTCATCTCCAGAAAGCTTTGACAGAGCTCAGAGAAATATCCATTTCTTTATTTTGTCTGTCACCATAATGTTGGAAAATATTATACTAGATACTGTAAGTTTTTTTCCCCCCCGCTTTGCTCACATTGAAAGTTACAGCCTTACAGAGGACCAGTGACAGCCGCCTTTGAAGATTCCTCATCATGTAGATTCAAGCGGGAAATGATTTATTTCTGTTTTGTTCATTTTAGGGAGAAGAAATTGTATGTCTCACCTGTGGGAGACCCAGAAATCATCCATGACAAAAGCATTCTGGCAGGGATAGGAGCTTTGTTCTGCAGCTTTAAAAAATGTACTTAGAATTCACAAAAGTATTTACATGAATTTTCAAAGTTTCTGAATTCACTAGTCCACTTGTTGAATTAGACGTTTGTCATACAATATTTAAGATGCACACAATGTGACATTCTATACTTTAAAATGGTGCTCATAATAACAAAGCAGCTATGGGCACATCCTTGTGGCTGGGAAACAGAGCACTCCAATGTAAGTGATTTGATATTATGTCCTTGTCCCTTGTGACTGGGAAACAGAGCACTCTGTTCTAAGTGATTTGATATTATGTCCTTGTCCCGGCTGGTTTTATGACAACTTGGCACAAGCTACAGTCATTTGAAAGGAGGGAATCTTAATTGAGAAAATGTTTCCATAAGATTAGGCTGTAAGGTATTTTCTTAACTAGTGATTGATAGGGAGAGGCCAGAACACTGTGGGTAGTGCCATTCCTGGGCTGGTGGTCCTGGATTCTATAGGAAAGCAAGTTACAGGAGCCATGATGGGTGAGAGAGTATGCAGTAGCCCTTCATGGTGTCTGCATCAGCCTCTACCTTTGGGTTTCTGCACTGTTTGCGTCCTTGTGGAAGTATAAGCCAAATGCACCGCTTCCTCCCAGCTTGCTTTGGTCATACTGTTTCATCAGCGCAGTAAGCCTAGCTTGGACAGGTCCCTTGTTGCTAAATGCTTTAGACAAATATCTCTACCATTGCTACCCTCATTTGAAAATGCTATTGTTGGCACCAGTGTGTGTGTGTGTGTGTGTGTGTGTGTGTGTGTGTGTGTGTCTGTGTGTGTGTGTGTGTGTGTGTGTGTGTGTGGTATATCTTTGGCTCCTTTTCTACATCTTCTTACCCAGTAGCAAATACTACTGTGAGGTGTGTGAACATAATTTCTTTATTTAAAAAGGGTTGAAACAGATATCTGGATTCATTTACCAATCAGGATATCTTGGGTTTTTGTTTGAATTTTTTATTTAAACACTGGATCCTAACTTGGTGTGGTCACACATACTTGTAATCTCAACACTCAAGAAGCCAAGGCAGTAGGTGTGTAGGTTCAAGACTGACCTGAGCTACATAGTGAGACCCTATCTGAGAAGGAAAAGCTTAATGAACAAACAAAACACAACACAAGAAATGCATAGATCTGTATATATCTGTGTCAGCTTTCCATCCTCACTAGGGTACTAGGATTCATGGGAAATAGCTTGTAGGCTTTCCATTTGGTTCGCCTGGGTCAAATTGTAATTGCCTCCTCCAGCATGTCATTGATGGAATTATTCTTTCTATGTGTTGGCATCCGACTGGAACAAGAATCTCATTTTGTACTTACTTCTTGATGAGTGTCTTGGCAGTTCTTGAGCTGTTGCTATTCTGTTAACATTTTTAAAATCAGTTTTTAAAAATCACTTGAAACAGGGTTGGAAATTAACTCAAATTGTGCTCAGTTCCAAAATAATTTTGGAGAAAATGGATGCTTATCAAATGTTGCATTCAATAAGAAAAAATACCCTGCAGGAAATATTAGCAGACGTATTGCAAGGAAGAGGCTTACAGGAAAGGGGAAGCAGGTGGGACTCTGCTATATCTGTACATGGGATTGCTTCCTCAGAGGTCTCTGCTCTGTTAGGGATTTGACTAGTTTATTGAGGCCTACCAAGAATATGGAGAATAGCTTCCTTCCTTTAAGGTCCACGTACCATGTATCTCATAAAATACTTTCACACAAATACTTAATCTAGTTAGGTCATAGCATTTGAAACTAGTCAATCTGATATAGAAAGCTTTCACACAGCTCACACACATCATAGTTTTCTCTCTTTATATGTATTCTTATGTTCTGCAAGTAGGTTTTTGTCAAGTTAGTTTTGCTACAGGCTAGACATTCTTGGGAAGAAGGAACTTTGTGGAAATCCTTTCATCAGATTGGCCTGTGGGTATGTCTGTGAGGTATTTTCTCAATTGCTGATAGAGGTAGAAGGCCCAGTTCCATCCCTGGAGAGGTGGGGCTGGATTGTCAAAGAAATCGTGCAGCTCCAAATGGGATGTCTTTTTCAAACCTCTCCCCTTACAGGCTCAGACCTGGTCCCAGGAGCAGGTGCGCAGCACAAAAAGAACTCAATGTTCTGTGCTTTTGCTTTGTTTTGGTATTTTTTGTCTTACAGCTTTTCTGGTGCAACCTTTAAAAACACACACAGGAACAAAGACAAAATATAGTAATTTGCTTGTGTGGGAGAGATTGTGAAGCTGAATGGGAAGGAGTAACCTGAGAGGATTTGGGGAAGGGGAAGAATATGACCAACATATACTATGTCTGTCTGTCTGTCTGTCTGTCTGTCTGTCTGTCTGTCTGCCTCTATCTATCTATCTATCTATCTATCTATCTATCTATCTATCTATCTATCTATGTTTTTAATAAAAATGTTTAAAGTGAATGCTGGCCGAGCAGATCCCAGGAAAGCAAGCTGTCTTCCTCTTCTACAGCTCCTGCCTCCAGGTTCCTGCCCCACTTTCTCTGATAATGGACTGTACCCTATAAACCAAACAATCCCTTTCCTCACTAAGTTGCTTCTGGTTTGTGTTTCATCACATCAATAGAAAGCAAACTAGGATGCAGTTTACATATTTTTATAAACTTTTTTTTTCTCTAAAGTAGTCTGTTTAAAAAATTGTATAATCTAGCAATATCATCTTTTGGTATAAGCAAATACCAAATTGATTTTGTTACACTCTTAGTAATTCAGACTTTCCCCATGGAAACAACTTTGCTTATTTCATGCATGCATTCATATTGCTTATAAGAAAAATTAGTTTCCCCCTTCATTGCTTATGCTTTCAGAATAAATTTTAACTTTAAAATCACGTGTGTGAGTAGTTCTCTTTGTGGCACACAGTTCTCGGGTTTTGGCTGTGTGGGATGTCATCTCTCAACCACTACAGCAGAAGCAGGAATGGTTTCTGCAGCCTCCAGAATTCATCTGGGACACAAAACAGCAGCCAGTTCTCCCTTTCCCACAGGGCCTGCAGTGGATTGTTTTGTGTTTCACCTCTCTTAGAACGTTGTACAAATAAAACCTCCATACATAATTCCCAGAATGGAGTTAGTACTTCTCCTAAGTGAAGGTCTATCACGTGTGCTTCACTTAACCAGAAGCACAGAAGCCCCACTGTCTGCATCCACGCAGCAGTCCAGTGAGGGAGCGCTGCTGGGGGCACTGGCATGCTCAGCCTTGACATTTCTTTCTCATCCGTGAGTTTTTGAAAGCTTCCCATGTTTCTTCCGTGTGTTTTTCCATGTATAAAATATGCAGACATTTTTTTTCCTAGTTGAAGGCTCTTTTTGGTTCTCAGCAGTGTCTTTGGAAAAACAAAATGTATTTTATTTTTATTTTAGTTTATAATTTTAAGTCCAAAATATTCACATTATTTTCTTTCCTATTTCATGCTTTTGGATCTGTTCGTCAGGAAGTTCACACAGATCCATTCCACAATTTTTTTCTCCTGCATTTTCTTTTAAGTATTATACAGTTTTCACATTTATAATCTATGGTGTGTTTAAATTAATGATTTAGATAAAATGTAGAGTCCATATTTTTCTATGATGCATTTGGAGTTAATAATTTGGATAACATATACAATATGAGCTAAAATTCTTTTCACTCTGTTTGCAAATAGACTATAGAATCCTGGTAAAGTATGTGTATACATTGTACATAGATTTTTGAGATAAAATAAGAGAAATACATTTGTTTCAATCACTCATTTGGTGAGGTGACCCAGACTCAGAAAGATAAATATAGTATATATGCACTTATAAGTGGATGTTAGCCCTTAAGTAAATGATAATCAAGCTACAATCCAGAGAACCAGAGAGTTTAGGTAAAGTGGAAGGCTTTGGGGGAAGGGCACAGGCATTTCCTTGGGAAGGAGAAATAGGATAAATTTTGCAGGTGCAACAGGGGCAGGTGGAGGCCGGAACAAGGAGGATCAGGTTGTGGGGGAAGGGATGGAGAAGGAATGCTGGGAGAGACAGCTGGAATTCAGAGGACTTGGAGGGCAATGTGGAAACCTAGCTCAGTGGAACCTTCCTGAAATCCATGAGGATTGCCCTAGTGAAGACTTCTCATAATGGGGGGTAAGGAATCTGAAGTAGTCATCTTTTATAGCCAAGCAAGACTTCCAGTGGCGAGACTGGGTTGCGTTCAATTAGGTTGTTGGCCGAGGGGGGTCCATGGAGATTCCCCCCCTCCAAAAACCAGTCTGAATCTAGGACCGAGGGTCACTATCCAAAACTGACAGCATGTGCCCATTGTGGAGGACAAACCTACATAGCTCATTGAACTTACAGAAGTCATGGAGCTCTGCCTGCATGGAGTCCTCACCCTTACTTTCTAGTCTCTTTCCTAAGGGAAGGAACTCTTCAGTCTATGGAAAGAGAAACCTGGGCACCAACCCAGCCATGAAACCCTCGGCCTACAAACTGTCCTGCCTGCAAGATGTGTTGAGGTAATGGGGGCACAGAACTTGTGAGAGTGGCCAACCATTTAATTTGATGTCAACATCATGAGAGGGAACTCAGGCTCTCTACTGCCTGGATGGCTAGGAACTGGAGACTGGAGAACCCAGATACTAGGGTGGAATCAAATATATCTTGCTAAAAAGTGTGTGTGTGTGTGTGTGTGTGTGTGTGTGTGTTATGTGTCTGTGTGTGTGTATAAAATGATTCTTAGTGATATTCTGCTATAATCATAGCTCTCATCATCAGAGAGGCTTCTTCAGAAGCAGTTGGGGGTAAGTGGATGAAGAGGCCTGTAGACAGCCAGTATGCAGAGAGAGTTTTAATTCAAGGTCTCCATTGGGTCTCTCCCCTCAGAGATTATGAAAACCCATGAAAGAGGGAGAGGGAAGATCATAGGATTTAGATGGGATGAAGGATACTGGACAAACATGATCATCAGAATGAACTAAACAGGACTAATGTAGGCTCACAGAGACTGAAACAGCCATCAAGGGGCCTGCACAGGTCTGCACCAGGTCCTCTGTATATATATTATGGCTGTTAGTTTGGTGTTATTGTGGGATTCCTAACGGTGAGAGTTGGTGTGTCTCTGACTCTTTTGCCTGCCCTTGGAAGATTTTTTCTTCTATTGGGTTTGCCCTATCCAGCCTCAGGCTTCTGCTTTGTCTGATGGTATCTTATTTGCTTGCTGTCTCAGAAAAGAGGCCTGCTCTTTTCTGAAGGGAAGAAGGAGAATAGGTCTAGTGGAGGATTGAGGGAGGAGCTAGGATGAGTGGGGGGAGGGGAAACTGTGTCTGGAGTATATTGTATGAGAGAAGAATCTATTTTAAATAAGACAAAATTGCTGGCAAGGACTGGAAGAGTAAAATGTGTAAATTTAGTCCCTCACACGGGAATGAATGGATAGAACACTCATGTGGGATATATATATCCTGTCAGGGATATTTGACTGGAGGAAGTTGCAATTTTACATCACACTAGGGGAAATTTCTGTTCTATCACCTACTGTGGGCTGTGAAAGGCAGCCTGGCTCCTGGTCGAGTACAGGCTTGAAACCCCAGTGACACTGAGGGACAGAAGGCAGTTTGCCACACTCCTGGACCCCTGGCTCCTGCTGTAGAAAGGTCTGTGGCCATCAGTCACGTAGGAGTAGCACCCCAAGCCCTCTTGCATGCAGATAAGGCATCCCCAAGCTCTCAGATCAAGCCAATGGGAAATACCTGTTGTCAGACCCCGACCCATCCCAAAACTGTATATAAGAATCCGATCCAGAAGGAATAAAGGTATGTGAGAACTCCTCCATTATCGGAGAGCTTCTGACATGAGAGCTGTAACACTGCTGTTTGGGAAGAGATCTGTTCTGAAACACCACCAGAAGCTCCCACACCTTCACTGGATCAGCCTGGCTGGACTCAGCAAAGGGTCACGAGCAACTGAGGAGGCAAAGGGGAAGACAGAGCTGCAGAAATGCAAGCAGTAGAGGTGATTTTCCCCTCCTTGCAGGTACTTTCTCCCCTTTGCCTGAACTCTCACACCCAGCTGGGCCAGAGATCTCCATGGAAAGCCTCCTGTACACAGCCCACAGCCCACCAGTGAGACTGTATTTATAATACCTAGTAATTTCAAACTGATTTCTCAGTAAAACAGGCTGCCTTTTGTCCCGGTTGGGCAGATGAGTCCTCGAGTATGTGCTTTCCTCTAAGAGGCTGACAGGCAGGTGAGTCCTGACATCATCCTCCTCTGACTTACAAAGCATATGTAATTCCCCAAAGTCTATGTCACAAACAACATTTTTCTTTAGCATGTTTAGAAGATAGTGAAATTTTTATACCTATGCCCAATACCCTGGTGTGTAGGGCACAATTATAACTTTTACAACTAAATGGCACCATGGAATACAGTGTTTTACATAATTTGATTTGCATCTATCTTCACAGGAATATTGAAGAGTCTTAGTATTCTGTTTCCATCATACAAGGGATAGGCTCTGAAAGGTGGGGCCCAGTTAATCATATACCTAGAAAATGGAAGTTGTGCATGTACCCAGCTGTGCTTTCAGTGCCTGTGTGGAATCCAGGGGTGATTCTGCTTTGTAAATCTCTACCCCCACTTTTAAAAAATAACAACATTCTCGTAAAAATCTCTCTTCCTTGCTTTGGAAAGCCCATTGCTTAGTCAGAGTCTTTGCTACTAAAGTTCTTTCCTCGAAGTGTGGTGGCTGGTCAGGACCAGCCTTTGTGTACACTATTCTGGCCAACAATTACAGCTTTTTCAGGCTGTAGAGGAACAACGGCCATGACACTGATGGACTAAAAAGGGACTAATGGAGTCCCTGTTGCCTGTAGTCACAGAGGGGTCTACCTTGCAGAGAGCTATAAAAAGACACACAGAAATCAAACAACTGAAAGTCGGCCTTGTTTACTCTCAGCAAGGAAGATTGATTTTTACTTGTTCTGTTTGCAATTAATTTACCTAATTTAACCTTTAGAAATGTCACCTTCTCTTTCAACCTCAGTAATAAATATAATTTTCCCCCCTTGATTTAATTTTAGAAGGCTCTCCATTTACTTTCCACAGCTGCTGCCCTTTTGGGTTGAATTGGTAGGAGATAAAGGGGACAGAAATAGAGCTTTGAGGACACATGTTCGTCTTTATTTAAATTTTAGTTTCCTAGCATGTTGATGTGTTAAGTATGTACAGATGTATTCCTCTGTGTTGGAGTACAGGGGAAGGGGTGAGGGAGAAAAATAAATCAATGAAATGTTAATAAAAACTAAACATCATCGTAAGAGCTGTAGAGGAGTTAGCAAGCTTAAAACAAAAGGTTTGGAGGCAGGGACTGTGCCTTTGTTTTGGGACTGACAGGAATTAGGGCATGTTCACTATATCCTCATGTTGGTGTCATAGAAAAGGACTCTTCTCAAATTTGTACATGGAGTCACATCCCTTTAAGCTCTTGCTAAAATGCAGAAGGGATCACAAGGTCTGGGGGTGGAGTTTGGGATGACTGTGCAGGTTAATCTTGGAGGTTATATTGACCCTCAGCCTGCCTTCAAGTGAAGGCTGCAAGTCCTCTGATCCCTGTATGTGTAAACTTGTTAAGGTCTCTACATATAAAATCATGGTTTTTTTTGTCATTTTAAACATTTATGTTTGTTTCAAAAAGGATTCACTTCATAGTGCAGGATGCCTAGAGTCTACTCTGCTGCCCAGGCTGGCATCAATCTAGTATTCCTTCTACTTTGTCCTTCTGAGTGCTGGTATTATAGTCATGTGTGTTGTCATTCTTAGTTTAAAATTTTTTGGATTGGAGGTTCATATCATGCATTTTTATATGAGAAACTTGTGAGTTTATGTAAACAAAGAGTTTGCAAATATTGTGGTGTTTTTATTTTTATATTCTTGATAAGAGCTATAAAGTACTGCATATTGTAGATGATCTAAGGACTGAAAGTATATCTCCATGTGGTCACTCGGTGAATAATTGGTAGAGAGCGCATTCCATCTTGAATTGTCTCCCTTTAAAGTCTGTGTTGATGCTGGTGGTAATCACTACCATCTTAGAAAAGGAAGGGCGGGCATGAAACATAGTTTGATGTGAGGCTCAAGCAATACTCTACTTATTGGCTTATTTTGAGACTTGCTACACCAAGTTCTTTATTCTAAATGTAAATGGAGTTTGCTCTGCTCTTCTGTCTATGCAGAACTTGGGAAAACAAAAAAATATCACATTTGGTGACCTGTGACTGAACATAGAAGTGAATTCTTCATCCTAGCTGTTGTTCCTTGTTTGTCAAGGACAGACAAATTGTGATAGAAGTTCTGAGAGATTAGGGATACAAAGGACATATTTCAACATAATAAAGACAGTTTACAGCAAGCCCATACCCAACATCAACTTAAATGGGGAGAAACTCGAACCAATTTCACTAAAATCACAAACAAGACAATGTTTTCCACTATCTTCATACTTAATCAATATTGTACTGGAAACGTTAGCTAAAGTAGTAAGACAACTAAAGAAAATCAAAGGTATATTAATTGGAAATGAAGAAGTTAAAGTATTTTTTTGCAGATGAAATGATAGTATATATAAGTGATCTGAAAATTCTACCAGGAAACGCCTACATCTGATAAACATTTTTAGCAAAATAGTTAGATACAAAATTAACTCACAAAAGTCAGTAGCTTCCTACATGCTAATGACAAACGTTCTGAGAAAGAAATTAGAGAAACAAAACTTTTCACAATAGTCTCAAATAATAAAATATCTTTGTGTATCTCTTGCCAAGCTTCAAATCAGTGAGTACATGCTATGTGTGTTCTTTTGTGATTGGGTTACCTCATTTAGGATATTTTCCAGTTCCATCCATTTGCGTAAGAATTTTATGAATTCATGGTTTTCAATAACTGAGTAGTATTCCATAGTGTAAATATACCACATATTAGCCTAGAAACTCTGAACACCCAAGACACAATTCACATATCAACTGATGCCCAAGAAGAAGGAAGGAAAGGCCCCTGGTCCTGGAAAGGCTTGATGCAGCAGTGTAGGGGAATACCAGGACAGGGAAGTGGGAGGGGGTTGATTGGGGAAGAGGGGGAGGGAAGAGGGCTTATGGGTCTTTCAGGGAGGGGAGAACAAGGAAAGGGGAAATCATTTGAAATGTAAATAAAGAATATATCTAATTAAAAAAAGAAAAAAGAAAGCTTCAAATCTTTGAAGAAAGAAATTAAAGACTACATCAGAAGATGGGCAGGTAGGATTAATATAATAAAAATGGCTACCCTACCAAAAGCAATCTACATATTTAATGTAATCTCCATCAAACTTCTGACAAAATTCCTCATATATCTTGAAAGGAAAATCTTTAACTTCATATGGAAACACACACACACACACACAGACACACACACACGCACACACACACACGCCCCAGAATACCTAAAATAATCATGAATAATAAGAGAACTTCTGGAGGTATCACAATCTTTGATTTCTTTTTTTTTTTTTTGCTCTTTTTTTTTTGATTTTTTTTATTGTATATATTCTATATTTACAATTCATTTCCCTTTTTCTGGTTCCCCACCCCCAAAGGTCCCACATGTCCTTTTCCCTCCCCCTGCTCCCGCATCCACCCCCTCCCACTTTACTGTTCTTGTACTCTCCCACAATGATGTTTTGGTCCATTCTAGCACCAGTGTCCACTCCTTTCTTCTTGTGAGACATCACTTGATATGTGATTTGTGTCTTTGGTGTTCTAAGCTTCTAGGCTAATATCCACTTATCAGTGACTGTATACCATGGGTATTCTTTTGAGACTGGGTCACCTCACTTAGTATGACATTCTCCAGCTCCATCCATTTCTCTAAGAATTTCATGAATTCATTGTTTCTAATGGCTGTATAGTACTCCATTGTGTATATATACCACATTTTTTGTATCCATTCTTCTGTTGAGGGACATCTGGGTTCTTTCCAGCTTCTGGCTATTATATATAAAGCTGCTATGAACATAGTGGAGCATGTATCCTTATTGAATGCTGGTGAATCTTCTGGGTATATTCCCAGGAGTGGTATGGCTGGGTCCTCCGGAAGTATCACACTCAGTTTTCTGAGGAACCGCCATACTGATTTCCAGAGTGGTTGTACCAGCTTGCATTCCCACCAGCAGTGGAGGAGTGTTCCTCTTTCTCCACATCCTCGCCAACACCTGATGTCTTCTGAGTTTTTAATCTTAGCCATTCTGACTGGTGTGAGGTGAAATCTCAGGGTTGTTTTAATTTGCATTTCCCTAATGACTAGTGATGTTGAACATTTTTTAAGGTGTTTCTCAGCCATCCGAATTTCTTCAGGTGAAAAGACTCTGTTTAGCTCTGTACCCCATTTTTGGATAGGGTTATTTGGTTTTCTGGGGTCTAACCTCTTGAGTTCTTTGTATACATTGGAGATTAGCCCTCTGTCGGATGTGGGGTTGGTGAAGATTTTTTCCCAATTTGTTGGTTGCCGATTTATCCTTTTGACAGTGTCTTTTGCCTTACAGAAACTTTGTAGTTTTATGAGGTCCCATTTGTCTATTCTTGCTCTTAGAGCATAAGCAATTGGTGTTCTGTTCAGGAATTTTTCCCCTGAGCCAATGTCCTCAAGGGTCTTCCCCAGTTTCTTTTCTATTAGTTTTAGTGTGTCTGGTTTTATGTGGAGGTCTTTGATCCACTTGGAGTTGAGCTTAGTGCAAGGAGATAAGAGTGGATCAATTCTCATTCTTCTGCATGTTGACCTCCAGTTGAGCCAGCACCATCTGTTGAAAAGGCTATCTTTTTTCCACTGGATGTTTTCAGCTCCTTTGTCGAAGATCAATTGGCCATAGATGTGTGGGTTCAATTCTGGGTCTTCGATCCTATTCCATTGATCCGCTTCCCTGTCACTGAACCAATACCATGCAGTTTTTAATACCACTGCTCTGTAATATTGCTTGAGGTCCGGGATATTGATTCCCCCAGAAGTTCTTTTGCTGTTGATGATAGTTTTAGCTATTCTGGGTTTTTTGTTATTCCAGATGAATTTGAGAATTGCTCTTTCTAGCTCTATGAAGAACTGAGTTGGGATTTTGATGGGAATTGCATTGAATCTGTATATTGCTTTGGGCAAGATTGCCATTTTGACTATATTAGTCCTGCCAACCCACGAGCATGGAAGATTTTCCCATTTTCTGATGTCTTCTTCAATTTCCCTCTTCAGAGACCTGAAGTTTTTGTCGTATAAATCTTTCACATGTTTGGTTAGCGTCACTCCAAGATACTTTATATCATTTGTGGCTATTGTGAAGGGTGTCATTTCCCTAATTTCTTTCTCGGCCTGCTTATCCTTCGCGTATAGGAAGGCTACTGATTTACTTGAGTTGATTTTATAGCCAGCCACTTTGCTGAAGTTGTTTATCAGTTGCAGGAGTTCTCTGGTGGAGGTTTTGGGTCACTTAAGTAAACTATCATATCATCTGCAAATAGTGATAGTTTGACTTCTTCCTTTCCGATTTGTATCCCTTTGACTTCCCTCTGTTGTCGAATTGCTCTAGCTAGTACCTCAAGTACTATATTGAAGAGATATGGCGAGAGGGGACAGCCTTGTCTAGTCCCTGATTTTAGAGGGATTGCTTCGAGTTTTTCTCTGTTTACCTTAATGTTGGCTACTGGTCTGCTGTATATTGCTTTTACTATGTTTAGATATGGGCCTTGAATTCCTGTTCTTTCTAGGACCTTTAGCATGAAAGGATGCTGAATTTTGTCAAATGCTTTTTCAGCATCTAATGAGATGACCATGTGGTTTTTTTCTTTCAGTTTGTTTATGTAGTGGATTACGTTGATGGATTTCCGTATATTGAACCATCCCTGCATCCCTGGGATGAAGCCAACTTGATCATGGTGAATGATCGTTTTGATGTGTTCTTGGATGCGGTTGGCAAGTATTTTGTTTAGTATTTTTGCATCGATATTCATAAGAGAAATTGGCCTGTAGTTCTCTTTCTTAGTTGGATCTTTGTGAGGTTTTGGTATCAGGGTAATTGTGGCTTCATAGAATGAGTTGGGTAGTGTTCCTTCAGTTTCTATTTTGTGGAATAATTTGAAGAGTATCGGTATCAGGACTTCTTTGAAGGTCTGATAGAATTCTGCACTAAAACCGTCTGGTCCTGTGCTCTTTTTGGTTGGAAGACTGTCTATGACCCCTTCTATTTCTTTGGGGGTTATGGGTCTGTTTAGACGATCTATTTGATCCTGGTTTAATTTTGGTATTTGGTAGCTGTCGAGGAAATTGTCCATTTTCTCCAGATTCTCCAGTTGTGTTGAGTATAGGTTTTTGTAGTAGGATCTGATGATTTTTTTGAATTTCCTCAGTTTCTGTTGTTATATCTCCCTTTTCATTTCTAATTTTGTTCATTTGAATACTGTCTCTGTGCCCTTTAGTAAGTCTGGCTAGGGGTTTATCTATCTTGTTGATCTTCTCAAAGAACCAGCTCCTGGTTTTGTTGATTCTTTGTATGGTTCTTTTTGTTTCAACTTGATTGATTTCAGCCCTGAGTTTGATGATTTCCTGTCTTCTACTCCTCCTGGGTGAAATTGCTTCTTTTTGTTCCAGAGCTTTCAAGTGCGCCATTAAGTTGCTGGTATATGCTCTCTCCTGTTTCTTTTTGGAGACACTCAGGGCTATGAGTTTTCCTCTAAGCACTGCTTTCATTGTGTCCCATAGATTTGGGTATGTTGTGCCTTCATTTTCATTAAGTTCTAAGAATTCTTTGATTTCTTTCTTTATTTCTTCCTGGACTAAGGTATCATTGAGTAGAATATTGTTCAGCCTCCAAGCGTATGGGGATTTTCTGTTGTTTTTGTTGATATTGAAGAACACTCTTACTCCATGGTGATCTGATAAGAGGCATGGGATTAGTTCGATCTTTTTATATTTGTTGAGATCTGTCTTGTGTCCAATTATATGGTCGATTTTGGAGAAGGTACCATGAGGGGCTGAGAAAAAGGTATAGTCTTTTGCTTTAGGGTGAAATGTTCTATATATATCTGTTCAATCCAATTGCTCCAAAGTTTCGATGCGTTTCTCCGTGTCTCTGTTTAGTTTCTGTTTTCCTGGTCAGTCCACTGTAGATAGAGGAGTATTGAGGTCCCCCACAATCATTGTGTTAGGTGCAATGTGTGCTTTGAGCTTTAGTAAGGTTTCTTTTACAAATGAGGGTGCCCTTACATTTGGAGCGTAGATGTTTAGAATTGTGAGTTCCTCTTGGTGGATTCTTCCTTTGACTAGCAGGAAGTGACCTTCTGTGTCTCTTTTGATGACTTTGGGTTGAAAGTCAATTTTATCTGATATTAAAATGGCTATTCCAGCTTGCTTCCTGTGACCATTTGCTTGCAAAATTGTCTTCCATCCTTTTACTCTAAGGTAGTGTTTGTCTTTGACTCTGAGGTGTGTTTCCTGTAAGCAGCAAAATGTAGGGTCCTGTTTCCGTATCCAGTCTGTTAGTCTATGTCTTTTTATTGGGGAGTTGAGTCCATTGATGTTAAGAGATATTAAGGAATAGAGATTATTACTTCCTGACATTTTTGATGTTATTTTTGTTTTTGAGTAGTTATCTTCCTTTGAGTTTGATGGAAGAAGTTTACTGTCTTGCTTTTTCTTGGGTGCCATTTCCTTCCTTGTGTTGGAGTTTTCCTCCTATTATCCTTTGTAGAGCTGGGTTAGTGGAAAGATATTGTGTAAATTTGGTCCTGTCATGGAATATTTTGATTTCTCCATCTATGTTGATTGAGAGTTTTGCTGGGTATAGTAGCCTTGGCTGACATTTGTTTTCTCTTAGGGTCTGCATGAGGCCTGCCCAGGATCTTCTAGCTTTCATGGTTTCTGGAGAGAAGTCTGGTGTGATTCTGATAGGTCTTCCTTTATATGTTACTTGGCCCTTTTCTCTTACTGCCTTTAATATTCTTTCTTTGTTTAGTACATTTGGGGTTTTGATTATTATGTGACGGGAGGTGTTTCTGTTCTGGTCCAGTCTGTTTGGAGTTCTGTAGGCTTCTTGTACATTCATGGGCATCTCTCTCTTTAAGTTAGGAAAGTTTTCTTCCATAATTTTGTTAAAGAAATTTGCTGGCCCTTTAAGTTGTAGATCTTCACTCTCATCTATCCCTATAATCCTTAGGTTTGGTCTTCTCATTGTGTCCTGGATTTCCTGGATGTTTTGGGTTACAAGCCTTTTGGATTTTGCATTTTCTTTGACTGTGGAGTCAATGGTTACTATGTTATCTTCAGCATCGGAGATTCTTATTTCTATCTCTTGTATTCTGTTGTTTATGTTTGCATCTACGACCCCTGTTTTCTTCCCAAGGTTTTCTATCTCCAAGGTTGCCTCCTTTTGTGATTTCTTAGTTGTTTCTACCTCTGTGTTCAGATCTTGGATGGTTTTGCTCAGTTCCATCATTTGTTTGTTTGTGTTTTCATGTAATTCTTTAATATATTTTTGTGCTCCCTCTTTCATGACTTCTGCCTGTTGTTTCAAGTTCTCCTGCATTTCTTTAACTGATTTTCTCACTTCCTCTTTATTGGTTTCTGTCTGATGGCCCATATTCTCCTGGAGTTCTTTAAGTGTTTTTTGTGTTTGGATTGTAAGAGCTTCTACTCTATTGATGTTCCCCTGCATTTCTTTAAGAGATTTGTTTATGTCTTTTTTGTGTTCCTCTAGGAGCATAATGACTGTGCTTTTATATCTAACTCTTGTTTTTCTGGTGTGCTGGGGTATCCTGGACTTGCTGTGGTTGGCGAATTGGGTTCAGATGGTGCCATATTGCCTTGATTTCTGTTAATAACGTTCCTACGTTTGCCTTTTGCCATCTCTTTATCTCTGGCGCTAGTTGGTCTTATTGTAGATGGCGCCCTGCTGAAAGCACAGCACGCCTGTCCCCAGGAGACAGATCCCTTCTGGCAGCTTGTCTGTGCTGGACTATGCTCGCTCTGAGTCCAGGTCCCTGACTCCAGCTGCTAGAGTGCCGAGCTGTGCCCCGAGGCGGCCCGGTGGCCCCTCGCTGCTAGTCTGCTCAGAGAGCTGGTCCCGGCCGGTAGTCTGCACCCGCAGCTGATCTTTCTGTGCCCGGATCTGCTGCAGAGCTAAGCTAAGCTATAACTCTGGCCACGCACCTGATTCCAGCCGCTCACTGCATCCAGTGTGCCCGCTGTTAGCGCGCGGGGGTCTGGGGCATGATGGCTGCCCCTGCTGAAAGCACCGCGTGTCCTTGGCTGAGCTGTTCGTGCCCGGCTCTGCTGCTCCCTTCTGGCTGCGTTGACTGTGCTGGACTATGCTCGCTCTGAGTCCAGGCCCCTGACTCCAGCTGCTAGAGTGCCGAGCTGTGCCCCGAGGCGGCCCAGTGGCCCCTCGCTGCTAGTCCGCTCGGAGAGCTGGTCCCGGCTGCTAGTCTGCACCCGCAGCTGATCTTTCTGTGCCCGGATCTGCTGCAGAGCTAAGCTAAGCTATAACTCTGGCCACGCACCTGATTCCAGCCGCTCACTGCGTCCAGTGTGCCCGCTGTTTGCGCGCGGGGGTCTGGGGCAAGATGGCTGCCCCTGCTGAAAGCTCCGTGTGTCCTTGGCTGAGCTGTTCGTACCCGGCTCTGCTGCTCCCTTCTGGCTGCATTGTCTGTGCTGGACTATGCTCGCTCTGAGTCACAATCTTTGATTTCAATTTGTATCACAGAGCAGTAAGAACAGCAGCATGGTACTGGCACAAGAGCTGACATACTGTTCAATGGATTTGAACTAAAGATCCAGAAATAAACCCACATACCTATCGACATTGTATTTTTAATAAAGAGGCTAGGAATATTCATTGGAAAAAAGACAGCACTTTCAACAAATGGTGCTGGTCAAACTAGATGTAGAAAAATTCAAATTGATATACACTCATTCAAGTGGATCAAAGATCTCAACATAAAACCAGATACTCTGAACCTTACAGAAAAGAAAGTGAGGAATACTCTTGAACTCAGTGGCACAGGAAAATGTTTTCTGACCAGAACACCATTAGCATAGGCATTAAGGACTATAATTAATAAATAGGAACACACGAGACAGAGAAGCTTCCATACAGCAAAGAACAATGTCATTCAAACAAAATGACTGCTTCTAGTATGGGACACATCTGATGGAGGACTAATATCTTAGATATATAAAGAACTGAAGAAGTAAGATATAATGAAAACAAATAATCCAATTAAAAAATTGGCTTCAGATCTGAACAGAGAATTATCAGTAGAGGAACCTCAAATGGCTGAGAAATACTTAAAAATGTTTGATATCATTAGTCATCAGGTAAATACAAATCAAATACTTATTTGTAATTTCACCTAAATCCTGTCAGAATGGCTAAGATCAACAACAAAGAAGCAGCAATTCATCCTGCCAAGGATGCAGAGTAAAAGAAATACCCATAAGCTGCTAGTTGGAGTGCAGACTCATATACCTAGTCTGGAAATTGTTGTGGCAGTTCCTCAGAAATGTGGTAATCAATCAACTCAAAGATCCAGTTATACATCCCTTGGGCATATACCCAAAGGATGGTTCCCTTTATCACAGAGATACTTGCTCAACCATGTTCACTGCTGATCTCTTCACAATAATCTGAAAGTCTGAAACTGGAAACAATGTAGATATCCTAGACCAATAAAAGAAAATGTGGTATGTATTTGGTTATATGTGAATATTAGCTGTTAAGTAAATGATAACCAAGCTGCGATCCTTCGAACCACGGAAGGTCATATAGAGTCAAAGACTGGCTGGAACAGATAGCTCTAATTAGGATGGAAATAGAATAGGTATGTATGGATGATGGGATCTGGGATGGGAAGATCAGATGGGAAGGGTGAAGGAGGAAGAGCTTAATGGAGGGAAAATAGATAGACGCAGTTAAAATTAAGGGACATTTGAATGGTAATAAAGGAAATTAATACAGTAGAAACCTCCTGAAAATATATGAAGGAACCACCTACAAATATATAATACATGTTTCTAAACATGTATTGAAAGAGTCCCAGCTTGAAATCTCATCACCAAAAGAAACTTCTAGTACCAGAATTGATTACATCTAAATTATTTGTTGGCCCAAAAGTACCCAAGGGAATCCACAAACAATCCAGATTGTTGCCAAGACTGTAGGTTGTTCTCCAAAAACTGCCAACAAATTCCCATTGTTAGTGAAAAAACTACTGAACTCAGTGCACACAGAGATGCCAGGCTGGTGTCCACAGGAGCAGTCACCACTTTGTTCCAGCATTTGTAGTACAGGAAGGTACTCTGCATGCTCACTAAAGAGAAACATGAATACCAACCCAGCCGTGAACCTTTTATCTACAATAATCTGCAAGATATGCTATGACAATGGTGGCTTATAAATTGTGGGAGTAGCCCGCCAACATCGGATCTGATTTAAGGCCCATTGTACAAGCTGGAACCCATATGCACTACTGCTTGGGTGACCAAGAACTAGAGACTAGATAACCTAGGGGCAAAGGGTAAAAGCAAATAATACTGGTCTTAAAAAGAAAAAAGAAAAAGTTGTAATGATGACTCCTAATGATATTCTGTTACACTTATAGATCAGTGCCTTGCTCAGCTGTCGTCAGAGAAGGCTTCTTCTGCAGCAGATGAAAAGAGGTGCAGAGACCCCTGGCAGACATTATACAGAGTGAGACCTTGGAACACTCAGCCCTAACAGGGATGTCTCCACCAAATCTCTCCCCTCCTTTCTTAGGGAAACATGCAAAAGAGGAGGTGGGAAGAGTGTAAGAGCCGTGGGAATGGAGGACATAGAGAAAACAAGACCATCTATATCAACATGAACAGATCCTGTGAACTCAGAGACCGAGGCAGCAGGCACAGGACCTGAAGGGGCTGCACCAAGTGTTTTTATTTTTTTTAATTTTTTTTATTTTCTATATTCTTTGTTTACATTCTGAAGGCTTTCCCCTTTCCCAGTTCCCCCCTCACCATATGTCCCATAAGTCCTCTTCCCCCCCCCCCCGCCTATTCCCTATTCCCCAATCACCACCCCACCATTTCTCTGTTCTATTCTGGTATTCTCCTACAAAACTGGATCCATTCTTTTCAGGACCAGGGTCCTCTCCTTCCTTCTTCTTGGGAATCTTTTGACTTGCTAATTGTGCCTTGAGTATTCAGAGCTTCTAAGCTCATTAATATCCACTTATCAGTGATTGCATTTCATGTGTATTCTTGTGTGATTGGGTTAACTCACTTAGGATGATATTTTCCAGATCCAACCATTTGCCTACAAATTGCATGACTTCATTATTTTTAATAGCTGAGTAGTATTCCATTGTTTAAATATACCACATTTTCTGTATCCATTCTTCCTTTGAGGGACATCTGGGCTCCTTCCAACTTCTGGCTATTATAAATAAGGCTGCTATGAACATAGTGGAGTATGTGTCTTTATTGCATGCAGGGGAATCCTCTGGGTATATGCCCAGGAGTGGTATGACAGGGTCCTCTGGAAGTGTCATGCCCAATTTTCTGAGGAACCGCCAGACTGATTTCCAGAGCAGTTGTACCATCTTGCAATCCCACCAACAGTGTAGGGGTGTTCCTCTTTCTCTACATCCTCGCCAGCACCTGTTATCTCTTGAGTTTTTAATCTTAGCCATTCTGACTGGTGTGAGGTGGAATCTCAGGGTGTTTTGATTTGCATTTCCCTGATGACTAATGATGTTGAACATCTCTTAAGGTGTTTCTCGGCCATCCAAATTTCTTTTGGTGAAAATTCTTTGTTTAACTCTGTACCCCATTTTTTGATAGGGTTATTTGGTTCTTTGGGGTCTAACTTCTTGAGTTCTTTGTATATATTGGATATTAGCCCTCCCTGTCAGATTCGTGAAGATCTTTTCCCAATTTGTTGATGGGTGTTTTGTGCTTCTGATCATGTCCTTTGCCTTACAGAAACTGTAATTTTATGAGGTCCCATTTGTCAATTCTTGATCTTAGGGCATAAGCTATTGGTGTTCTGTTCAGAAACTTTCCCCCTGTGCCCATGTCCTCCAGGGTATTCCCCAGTTTCTTTTCTATTAGGTTCAGTGTGTCTGGTTTTATGTAGAGGTCCTTGATCCACTTGGAGTTGATCTTAGTACAAGGAGATAAGAGTGGGTCAATTCGCATTCTTGTGCATGTTGACCTCCAGTTGAACCAGCACCATTTGTTGAAAAGACTATCTTTTTCCCACTGGATGGGTGTCGCTCCTTTATCAAAGATAAAGTGACCATAAGTCTGTGGGTTCATTTCTGGGTCTTCAGTTCTTTTCCACTGATCTACTTGCCTGTTGCTGTACCAATACCATGCAGTTTTTAGCACAGTTGCTCTGTAGTACTGCTTGAGGTCAGAGATATTGATTTCCCCCAGAAGTCCTTTTATTGTTGAGAACAGTTTTAGCTATCCTGGGTTTTTTGTTATTCCAGATGAATTTGAGAATTGCTCTTTCTAGATCTATGAAGAATTGATTTGGGATTTTGATGGGGATTGCATTGAATCCGTAGATTGCTTTTGGCAAGATGGCCATTTTTACTATATTGATCCTCCCAATCCAAGAGCATGAACTATTTTTCCATTTCCTGAGGTCTTCTTCGATTACTTTCTTCAAGGACTTGAAGTTCCTGTCATACAGATCTTTCACTTGTTTGGTTAGAGTCACACCAAGATACTTTATATTGTTTGTGGCTATTGTGAAGAGTGTTATTTCCCTAACTTCTTTCTCAGCCTGCTTGTCCTTTGAGTACAGGAAAGCTACTGATTTGCTTGAGTTGATTTGATAACCACCTATTTTGCTGAAGTTGTTTATCAGCTGTAGGAGTTCCATGGTGTAGTTTTTGGGGTTGCTTAAGTATAGTATCAAGTCATCTGCAAATAGTGATAGTTTGACTTCTTTTCCAATTTGTATCCCTTTGACTTCCTTATTTTGTCTAATTGCTCTCGCTTGAATTCCTGTTCTTTCCAGGACTTTTAGCATGAAAGGATGCTGAATTTTGTCAAATGCTTTTTCAGCATCTAATGAGATGACCATTTAGTTTTTATCTTTTAGTTTGTTTATGAAGTAGATTACGTTGATGGATTTCCATATATTGAACCATCCCTGCATCCCTGGGATGAAGCCTACTTGATCATGGTGAATGATTGTTTTGATGTGTTCTTGGATTCAGTTGGCAAGAATTTTATTTAGTATTTTTGCATCAATATTCATAAGGGAAATTGGCCTGTAGTGCTCTTTCTTTGTAGGATCTTAGGGTGGTTTTGATATCAGCGTAATTGTGGCTTTGTAGAACGAGTTGGGCAGTGTTCCTTCTGTTTCTATTTTGTTGTTTTTATTATGGCTTCCAGATTAGTACGTTTAAGGCAGTCCTGAGTGTGCAAGTGAGTGGATATCTGAATCTTTTGCCTTCTCTTGGGTGCTTTCCCCTGTGTTGGTTTGACTTGTCTAACATTGATGTTCAAGCTTTTGTCTTATCTTATTATAGTTTATTACTGTTATATTTTAAAAAGAGAATAAATAAATGTAAACCAAGCCACTGGGGTAAAGGTTGACAGCTGAACTGTCATTTACATCTGAGAAAGAGAGAATCGGTTTTCTCCATTGGAATGGCACTGGGTATAGCAACTATACAGGACAGACCTCATGCCCACAAGTACGTTGACCATCATAGAATGGGCTCCACAGTTTTTTGAGTGCTTTTATTTAGTTACAGTTTTGGGTTTTGTCTTGATTTTCTTTTTGTTTTCTCTTCCTTTCTTTCTCTTTCTTTTTAAGTGTCAATGTTTTTTGTTTTCTAAGTTTTAGGGTTTTGTATTGATTTCTTAGTTTGTTCATATTTTTTTAGTTATTTTTATTTTCTATATTCTATGTTTACATTTCAAAGGCTTTCCCCTTTCCCAGTTCCCACCCACCATAGTTCCCATAGTTCTTCTCCCCCCCAACTATTCCCCAATCATTCCCCCTCCCCCCTCGGTTTCTTTACTAAACTGGATGCAATCTTTACATGCCCAGGGTCCTCTCCTTTCTTCTTCTTGGGAATCATTTGACTTGCTATTTGTGTCTTGAGTATTTAGTGCTTCTTGGCTCATTAATATCCACTTATCAGTGATTGCATTTCATGTGCATTCTTTTGTGATTGGGTTAGCTCACTCAGGATGATATTTTCCAGGTCTAACCATTTACCTACAAATTGCATGAATTCATTATTTTTAATTGCTGAGTAGTATTCCATTGTATAAATATACCACATTTTCTGTATCCATTCCTCCTTTGAGGGATATTTGGGCTCCTTCCAATTTCTGGCTATTATAAACAAGGCTGCTATAAACATAGTGGAGCATGTGTCTTTATTGCATGTAGGGGAATCCTCTGGGTATATGCCCAGGAGTGGTATGGCAGGGTCCTCTGGAAGTGACATGCCCAATTTTCTGAGGAACCGCCAAACTGATTTCCAGAGTGGTTTTACCATTTTGCAATCCCACCAACAGTGGAGGAGTGTTCCTCTTTCTCCACATCCTCGCCAGCACTTGTTGTCTCTTGAGTTTTTAATCTTAGCCATTCTGACTGGTGTGAGGTGGAATCTCAGGGTTGTTTTGATTTGCATTTCCCTGATGACTAATGATGTTGAGCATCTCTTAAGGTGTTTCTCGGCCATCCGAATTTCTTCTGGTGAAAATTCTTTGTTTAGCTCTGTGCCCCATTTTTTGATAGGGTTATTTGTTTCTTTGCGGTCTAACTTCTTGAGTTCTTTGTATATATTGGATATTAGCCCTCTGTCGGATGTGGGGTTGGTAAAGATCTTTTCCCACTTTGTTGGTTGCCGTTTTGTCCTTCGGACAGTGTCCTTTGCTTTGCAGAAACTTTGTAATTTTATGAGGTCCCATTTGTCGATTCTTGATCTTAGTGCGTACGCTATTGGTGTTCTGTTCAGGAACTTTTCCCCTGTGCCCAAGTCCTCCAGGGTCTTCCCAAGTTTCTTTTCTAATAGTTTCAGTGTGTCTGGTTTTATGTGGAGGTCCTTGATCCACTTGGAGTTGATCTTAGAACAAAGAGATAAGAGTGGGTCAATTCGCATTCTTCTGCATGTTGACCTCCAGTTGAACCAGCACCATTTGTTGAAAAGGCTATCTTTATTCCATCGGATGGTTGTGGCTCCTTTATCAAAGATCAAGTGACCATAAGTCTGTGGGTTAATTTCAGGGTCTTCAATCCTGTTCCATTGATCTGTTTGCCTGTTGCTATACCAATACCATGCAGTTTTTAACACAATTGCTCTGTAGTACTGCTTGAAGTCAGGGATATTGATTCCCCCAGAAGTCCTTTTATTGTTGAGAATAGTTTTAGCTATCCTGGGTTTTTTGTTGCTCCAGATGAATTTGAGAATTGCTCTTTCTAGATCTATGATTTCTTAGTTTGTGTTTTGAGAAAAACACAATTGGTAGCAAGTAGGAACAAATCTGGAAGGACCTGGGAGAAGGAAGGAGTATGATAAAAATATATTTAAATTTAAAAATTGTTTTGAATATTAAAAATAACAAAATAAACAAAAAGAATAGGCATGATGAAGTTTGCAGAAATTAAATATCTCTCCCAGCTTCTTTGATGCCCATGGGCAGGTGAATTTTTATGCACAAATGAGACTCACATATTTGTCACAGTTCTTGAGTTCAAGTATGAGAAGCCCAGTCTGGCACCTCTATCCTTCTTCCATTTCAAACCAGGAAGCATATACATCTGAGGGCCCAGTCAGTTGTTGACCAAGCTTTGGATGCAATGATGTTGATGAAGATTGTCTTGGGATGTGACTACTGTGGAGCGAGGCTGGTAGGTAGTTAATGCTCAGTCTGCTCCATCAGCGTACAGTATTTCTGAGGCCCGTGTTAGGAAATGTGGCCTGCAGTGGGGCACTAGCAGGACTCACAAATCTCAGAGGTGAGAAGTTATGCTGTCTGCTCCTATGAGTCAGGGGAAAAGCAAAACAGAACAGAATAATTTCCTCAGCTCCACAGGGAGAGGAGAAGAAAAAGTTGGCCATGATTGAGTGGAGATCCAGAAGGCAGACAAGTGCTTCCGAGGAAAATTGAATGACTCAGCAGGGAAAATAGGAGAGGCCATGGCTTTTCGAAAGAGTCACTGATTTAATAATCCCTTCAGTGTTTGTACTGCCACCACCTCTAACCCCAAATTTTATTCGAGGAAAAATTCCCTTGAGGTAGGAATATGTGTCTCCATTCTACAAATGAAGAAAGTAAGCAGTGGAGAGGTTCATTTATTACCCCCTGAAGAGGGAAAGCTGGAAACTCTAAATTCTGTTCATTTCTTGTCATACTCTGCAGCCTCTTTTGAGTCAGATATATTGGAATTAATTTGTTCCAATGTAAGTAACACTATCTATTAAAATTATTTCATAGATACTTCCTTTCTCAAAAATAAATCCCTACTTCTGATATATGAAGTTCAGGACTCAAGTCTGAAGAGAATTCAAACCACCTCCTGTCCTGAATTTGAGTTCACATCCTCCCACGTCTGGCTGCCTCTCAGGGGCTGGGGGAAAGCATCATGCTTTTGCTGAGGAGGAAGAAAGCACACCTTCCTGTCCTTGGGGACCTTCCCTGAATGTATTCCATCTGCCTTGACTAGAGGGTTTTGTTGTTACAATAAACCTGCTGTGGGTTGACTGAGATTGTAAAATACAATGAACACTACTTGTCAGAATAACGAGAAGGGTCAAGAAGCTGTCACCTCTTCCCAGACCCCAGACCCTCCTAAGGCACTGTCCAGGCAGTAGTTTCTTGTAGAGTTTCCCAGCAGCACTGGCTGTTCGAGTTACTCATTTCTGTACATTAATTTTCACTCAAATCATTTGACATCTTCCTAGCTTCAGTTTGGTGCAAACCAGTTGTTTCTAGAAAAATGACTTGACACGTGTGTCTTTGTCAATGGCTGGCAACCCCTGTTCCCTATGCTGCCATTGAATATTTACTGACTTATGTAGGCTAAAGTCCATCTGCGCTCTGACTCTGTCTCTGCGTGGACCTTACTTAGGAGGAAGAAGACAATGCCTCTTGAAGAGCCAGGCTGGAGTAGGTTCACAGCTATACGCTTTAATTACTTTACCTGGGACCAAAGTTCTAATGGGACAAGGATTTTCCTCCTTTGATTCTTTCACCTTTTAATATTATTTATTTATTCACTATTTATTCATTATCTTTTCATTTGTTTGGTGTATGATTGTGCATGTTACAGTGAATGTATGAAGGTAAGAGGAAAATTTAGGGATGGTAGTTCTTTCTTTTTCCCATGAGAACCCCTGGATTCAATTCAGGTCATAAGGCTCAGTTACAAGAGCCTGAACCACTCAGGGCTCCTGTCATTGGCCCCAAATTTTCACCATTTAATGCTAAAGAGGTGAGTTTATTTATATTCCATGTAATGAAAGAAATTTAGATTAAAACTATGTCTCAGGAATAGAGTAAACGGAATCATTATTAAAGGGTCAGTTTTAGTAACAAATCTGTGATTACCTGCTCTTTCTGTGGTTGGCTGGCTTTTATTGTGCATTTATCTCAGCCTCAGCTGAATGTACACTAACGAACTCTAATGTGTAGTCTATTTGGCCTCTGGTAAATGCGCACATCAGTTTGTTCTCTATTCTTTCTTCCTGGGTTGGGCGTGCTCTTCGGGGCTTCTTCCTGGCTCGCATCCCTCTGAAGCCAAGGGAACTGGCACAGCAGCTGGACCTCGATCACGAAGCTGTGCTGTGAGATGTCAGAGTAGAAGGGGGAATGATGGATTCCTCCTCACCACACCCACACATTAGTCTTCCTTACCTGGCATTGACAATTTACTTTTTATCTTAAGAGAGAGAGAAATAAATTTGTTTTTTTTAAATGCTGAGCACCAGAAGCTGAAATATGAGGATTTACTAGTTGCTTACAAATGTGGTTCTTGTACATTCATAAATGAGTTATCAAAAACCAACAACAACAAAACAAACAAACAAACAAAACCTCAATCGATCCCATAATGGGCAGATATAAGCAAACAGTGCACACAGCTTTCTAACTGGAGACTTAGTTGTGCATACAGGAGGTTTAGTAATTGTTAGAAAAACACTAACTCCTACCTAATTCTGGACTCCTAGATATAACTGACTATATTCCAACCAGTATTTTTTGTAATATGATGTAATAGTTTTGTTTGAAAAATAAAAATAAAATTATTTTTTAGCTTTTGCTTAACTAATTATTTGCTCTGTAATTTTGTTTTTTTGCTCCAAAAGAAAGAAACCATATTTCACCCATAAGTATACCAAGGAAAAGTTGGATATAATTAGGAGTTCTGGGGAAAAACTTCGTTGTAGTTAGATTAGAATTAGCCAGGATTCTGAAACCATGTGTTAGCCATTCAGTGTTTTAAGTTACTCTGACTAGTACGGCAGTGGCACAGGTTGATGGACCAATCAATCAGTGTGCAGCTGGATTTATGGCCTGCTTCATGAAATGGGACCCATCCCTGACACTGCTCTGGTGGCCAAGAACCTGAGACTCGCTAGCCCAGTAAACTAGAAGAAAACCAAAAACTACTGTTCTTCTGTAGGACTCTTGCAATAAGATGACTCCTAATGCTATATTCTACATGCAGATGTCTTACCCAGACATCATCAAAGAAAATTTCTGCACTGTATGGGAATAAATACAGAGACCCACAGCCAGGAATGTGCAGAGAGTGAGAGACTTTGGAACATGCATCCTAAATGACATGTCTTTATTAATTGCCTCCCCTCGGGATTCAGGGGACCCTCTGGAATAGGAGGAAGAAAGATTGTAGGAGCCAGAGGGGATGGCGAGAGACCAAGGAAATGGGCTCGTCTAAGCCCAAAGAGACTCTGGCAGCCCGCACAGGACCTGCACAGCTCTGCATCCCAGCACAAGATAGAAGAAGTAGACACAAGGCCGCATCCCTAACCCAGAAGCTCTCTCCAGCTGATAACTGCTGGCTGATGACAA
The DNA here is from genome assembly GCA_964023405.1 of Apodemus agrarius. Classification (NCBI taxonomy): domain Eukaryota; kingdom Metazoa; phylum Chordata; class Mammalia; order Rodentia; family Muridae; genus Apodemus; species Apodemus agrarius. The sequence continues at coordinate 50,234,848 of OZ030025.1, forward strand.
GTTAGTTTGCTTCAAGAGAGTCTCACTGAGTATCCAAACTATTCTGAAGGCCAGGGCCCGTGCCCAGCAGTGGATGGCCAACGTACAATCAACTCAGTCACATTTTTGGAGTTTTTGTTTGTTTGTTTGTTTGTTTGTTGTCTCATAATGCTTTCTCAGGGCTTTTTACTTTTTTTTTTTTTTTTAAAGATTACAGGTCCTTTGCATGTGTATTATGCTTTCTCATTTTGCATTTTTGATGGATTTCTCTGTGTATCAATGTGCGCATTTTTGTATCTACTGGGGTTTCATGAGCATTTTCTTTGGCTTCTTTTGTTTGTTTGCTTTGTCTTATTCTGATTTCTTTTTATTTTATCTAATCGTATTCATTATTATTATTATTATTATTATTATGATGATGATGATGATTGATACTCTATTTCTGCTTGTATCCCAATGAGCGAGGGAAGGAAAAGATGTGGATTTAGGTCGGTAGAGAAGTGGGGAAGATCATACATAATAACAATCTGAAGTATTAAAAAAATCGATTTTAAATTAAAAGAGATATTCTGACTCATAAGTATCCATCCTGATATATCAGCAAAAGCCTTTGTCATTCCATACTTTCCAGCTGCTAGCACAATATAGTTAGTGAGATCTTGTCTTACAAAAGAAAAAAAAAGCAAGAGTTGAATACAGTTCAGTGCAACCGTTTCTCGATATCTACTAGGGATGGGACCCAGCCCTTTTGCTGATGCCAAGATTCAAGAACGCCCAAGTCTCATGTAAAAAGTAGGGTAGTATTTCTATATAAGCTTCATGTATCTTTTATCTTGTCTAATGTATTGCCATGTTATTTAATAATACTTTTGTTGTTGTTTTTTTTGAGTCAGGGTTTCTCTGTGTAGTCCTGAAACTCACTCTGCAGACCAGGCTGGCCTCAAACTCAGAAATCCACCTGCCTCTGCCTCCCAAGTGCTGGGATTAAAGGCATGCACCACCACTGCCCGGCATTTAATAATAATTAATGCGATGTAGATGCTATGTAAGCTGTACTTATATTCTTTAGTAGATAATGACAAGAAAAAAAATCTGTGCATATTCAGTGTCCATACAACATTTACCTAAGTATTTTTGTGTCAAGGTTGTTTGAATTGAAGAGGTGGATGATGTGATGAGCCTGGTGAATTATTGTAGATGTCTTACAATGGCAAAAATAAGGCATCAAGAAACTGTGTTAGAAATAGTGACTTACTTGTCTGCCAAGGCTTGGACTTGGGGGAGGCCTCAGGGAAACCACATTTCACTGCACTGAGTCACCTCACCCCTCTTTTTCTCCCCTCCAGTTCTTCCCCCCTCCACTGACCACCTCATCTCAAATCCATATCCTGGGGCAATTACATGTCAGAAAGCAGTTCGGAGGGTCACTTCATGTTTGTTTCCAATTCTTTATGTACACTATACCTTGATCCAAAAAAGAGAAAAGACAAAAAACCAATAAATAAGTAAATACATGAACAAATAAATAGGTAAACAAATAAATAAGCATTGGGAGCTGGAGAGATGGCTTCGTAATGGCACAGTGGTCCTGTAGGCCTGAGGTCCTTTCCCAGTATCCACACCGTAGCCCCAGCTCCAGCGTGCTCTGGTCCACTCAGCATCTGCAGGCACCTGTTCTCCGGTGCACGTGCCCCTCCCCACCACACACATGACTGAAAATAAAGAGTAAAGTTACTTGAAGTGAATTAATTGATCTTCACTAAAAATAGCAACTTCCCCCTCTCTTATTTGTTTTTTTTTCTGTCACCTACTTTCCTATAACCTATAGAAAAGTTTCCACAGTGAAATGAAAAGAACACCCAGTAGGATATTCTGAAATGAGATAAGAAAAGCCTGATGTAATTTAAGTGCAAATAGGTAATAAAAACTGATAAGAAAGGTATTAATACTCCAGAATTATAGTCGTAAAAGACAGGAAATGAAATTTCACCAGAGGCACCTCAGTGAGCAGCAGACCAATGAAAAACACATAAAACTCATTAAAAAAACGCTCTGCAAATCAGAGGTGATGCAATCTTACTTATCAAATTGATAAGCAAGATCGAGAGATTTTAATATATAATCTAGAATGCAATATTTTTATTTTCATGTATTTGAAAATCATTAGGAAAAATGTGCCTTTCAGAAACCAGCACAACTGGGAAAAATCAAACTCCTTGTGAACCATTATGGGAGAAAATTCACAAAGCGCCACCCCTAGATGAAGAATGATAGGCAGTCAGTCAATGGTGGTTGATCGAGGAAGAATCTATTTTTTCCAGGGACAAGTCTCCTGACTGGCTTTCCAAGCCAAAGTATTCATCCCTAACACATAAACAAGTCAATAACACTAATGGAACTGACAGATCAGAGCATGTCATATATATCTGAGATGTATGATGGATTACATACATGCATCCACATACACATGCACTCACACACATGCATGAATATGCATGAGCAAATACACATGCATATACACACGCGCGATATATAACACAATAATTATGAAAGAGCGTATGGATTTGAGGTGCGGTGAGTGGAGAGGGGGAGAACTGGAGGGGAGAAAAGCAGCGATGATGTGATTCAAATATGCCGCACTCATGTATGAAATTCTTAAAAATCAAAACATAATTTTCACTGAATTAAATTTCTTAGTCTGACACACTTAAGAGTTTTCGATTATTCTCGAGTTCTGTGGACTGTTTCCTAGGTATTCTGTACTTTTTTGGGTAATATCCACTTATTAGTTAGGGCCCAAGTAAGAATACTTCAATCCCACTTGGGAGGGAAAAGAAAGCAATCATAGGAGGCAGAGGGAGGGAGGTATCTGGGTGGGAGAGGGGAGAAGGAGGGGAAAAGGCAAACAGGATAAGGTATTGGGGGTGTGGGGTCAGACCAAGAAAGAAACCCTGGGGGGGGGGCAGCAGAACGAATAAAAATATCCAGCCACGGGGACCCATTAGATTGTAGCAGAGACCTGGGATGTGAGAGACTCTCAGGACTCAAAGGGAGGGACCTTAGATGAAATGCTCCACAGTGGGGAGAGGGAACTTGTAGAGTCCAGCTCTAGTCCAAAGACAGGGCATCAAGTGGAGGGATGGGGTTGCCATCTCACAGTCAAATATTCTGACCCAGAATTGTTCCTGTCTAAAAGGACTGCAGGGACCAAAATGGAGAAGAGATTGAGAAAAAGGAAGCACAGTGACAGGCTTATCTTGGGATCCATCTCAAGGGGAGGCTCCAAGGCCTGACTCTATTACTAATGCTGTGGTGTGCTTACAGACAGGAGCCTGTCATAGCTGCCCTCTGATGATAGCCCAACAAGCAGCCCAACCACTGGACTGAAGTCAGGGAGCCTGTGGCTGAATTCGGGCAAGGCTGGAAGAAGCTGAGGAGGACAGCGACCCCCACAGGAAGATCAGCAGTCTCAGTGAACCAGGACCCCTGAGATCTCTCAGACACTGAGCCACCAACCAGATGGTGATACACTACATGGTCTGAGTTAGCTGACACATACAGAGCAGAGACAGGGGTGAGGAGAAATGGGATGAGGAACTGTGGGAGGGCAGACTGGGAGGCGGGTAACAACTGGAGTGTAAAAAATAAAAGTAATAATAATGTAAAAGCTTTTGATTCTTAAGATTTTACTTTGTTTTACATTTTATTTAAGTTGCAAATTTCTTGGTATTTCTCTAAAGTCCTGGAGTTAGGGATGAATGGTCCAAAGATCCCACGTTGCTGGGCTTAGAACCTATTCAGTGGGATACCATTTGCCCTGGGCACAGAAATTCTGTCCTTAAGAGTTCTTCAGATGAAGTCACTGGCGTAGTTGACACAGGTGTGTAAAGATTACAGAAGTGCAGCCAACTGACACTGGTGTGACCAATGTGTTGTGGGCATGCCAGATCCCGGCATTGTCGGTAATGGCATAAGTCTTGTACTTGTGACATGGTCACTGACCTGGACGTCTCGCCTCCACTCTCTCAGCACGTTCGTCACCAGCTTCCTACCCCTTCCCTCTACAGCCCCTTAAAGAATTAATCTGCTGGCTGTCTGACATGGAGTTGAGGCTCCCACCAATGCGTTGCCTGACCACTCCTCCCGTGAACGCGCGCGGCTCTCTCCTTCTGCCTCCTCGCTGTTTACTGCTTCACTCTGCACCCTTAATATTACACGTATGAGCGATGCATTATTATTCATGAGCAGTGTGTTACTCACATGTGGTCTCAATGACAGTCACTGTTCTGAATGCCTGGAGTCTGCGCAAGTAAATTTATATTTATAGAAAGGGTCAGAATAATTAAAATCATACGGAAAGGCAAAGGCACAGGTGTGCCGTGTGGTGTGGTGTGTCGGTTACTGGGTGACCTGGCAAGGTTTTGAACTTTCCTGAACTTCAGTGACTAATGTGGAGTGGGGAAGGCCAGTGTTTTCTGAACATGTTTCTGCCTTCACTTTTACTCTTCTCACTCCCAAAATTTCAATTTGTTTTCTTTTTGTAAATTACCACGAGTCTGTGCAAAGATAAGTCGGCAACATTTGCAAATGGAAACACACAGGCTCATGCACATGGTCATGGTGGGGGTCCAACGTGTATGTGTGCAATACTGGCTGAGTATGTAAATAGAAGCACAGTGTCCTTGGAGGTCAGAGAGCGTATATCCTTCTGAATCTGGAGTTATGGGTGGTAGTGAGAATCTCGTTTTGCGTGCTGGGAACCGAACTGAGGTCTCCTGCAGTAGCAATGTGTTCTCTTAACCCCTGAGCTATCTCTCTAGCCTCTGACCTGGATTTTTTTATATGACACTTAGAAAAAGGATCTCAAGATTCATTTATAAAAACTCAACTCAAAGGATCAATAATTTATAATATACTTTTGGGTGCAAATGGATTTGGGAAGTGCATTAATCATTATTCTTCCAATCCAAACTCTCAAGGTATTTGCCCCACATTTTATTTTTTTACACATCCATAGTCCCAGGGTTGTTTCCAGTAAGCCATTCTTCATCTGAGCACTTTTATTATGCATTCTGATTCTTAACCTTGATGGTTTTGAATAGAGCTATATAAATTTGCCTCAAGGTGACATGAAATATTACTACATCATCTTCTATACAGGCCTGTAGCACCTTAGAGTAGATATAACAGGAACTCATGAGCATGTTGAGTGAACGCTTTTACTGGTGGGATGAGATTTTAATTTTTTAATATTTAAAACTTATTTTATATATATGAAATAAACAATTAGGCTACATGTATATCTGTGTATCACATGCATGCCTGGTCCTGTGGAAGTCAGAAGAGAGCATTTAATTCCCTGAGGCTGCAGTTACAGGCCATTATGGTATACCACATGGGTGCTGGAAATTAAACCTAGATACTCTGGAAGAACAGTCAGTATTCTTAACCATTGACCCTCCTGTTTATCACCAGTGATTTCTGAATTACACTAAGTGGTACTAGTTCTTATTTCCAACTGAGCATTTAGTAGCTGAAGGTGCTGGCTTCTCGTGTATGATCTTCATGTACTTTTTGATATGGTGATCTAAGTAAATCCATTGAAACTTTCTCAACCATTTCTCTGTGATAAGCTATATTTTTGACACATCTTAGGTCTTCTGTGAACCTCTGTTGATTGTTAATGGGTAGGAATAGGACTTTCTGGTTGTATGTTTTATTCTTCTGATGATAACTTATTTTGAATCCCTCCTTGTCTCCTCTCTTCTACTTTCCACTCTCCTAGCTCTTCTCACTTATTCCAGTCAGTTTTCCCAAGCTCACCCCACTTTCACCACTTACACCCAGGACCCAAGCTCCTGCTCCACAGTCCTTTTGCTCATCATGAAAGAGCTCCCATAGGCCTTCCTGTCTGAAGTGCTCTTAGCAGCAGACCTGGGAACCTAAGGGCAGTGCCCTACACCCACGCTGAATTCCCACCAGAATCCAAGATAGGAGGAAGGAGACAGAAGCACCTCTTGGGGAAATTCCATTGCAGGAGTGCCTGCTAATCAATCCACTTCTGGTGATTTGCTCAGATGTCTTTCCTACTGTTCACTGTCTACAAGATGCTTGAGACGGTGGAGCTGTCCTCTTACACGCCAAACAAATCCATTCATATGTCTTCTCTCCTCCGTAACACCTGTTCGAATTATCATATTTTCATTTTCCTTTGTCACAAATTACCTCATTGTATTCAGGTTAGTTTTTGTTTTCTAGCACAGGTTTATGTTTTGTGTACACTAAAATCATTCCTTTACCACCTGTTGCTTCTTGGGTTATAGTTCCACATCTGCCTTGTGCTTTATTTAGAAAGGTATTAGAATAATTTACTTAACTTCTTCATATAACCGTATCTCCTCTTTCCTTCTTTCCTTCCTTCCTTCCTTCCTTCCTTGCTTGCTTGCTTCTTTCCTTTCTTCCCAGTATTCATCCCTGCATTCCTTCCTGTCTCTTCTTCCCTTCCTCCCTCCCTCCCTCCCTCTCTTCCTCCCTCCCTCCCTCCCTCCCTGTCTCCCTGTTTTCCTGTCTCCCTCTCTTCCTCCTGCCTACCTCTATTATCTGTAAAATGGGTCTCTGTATGAATCTCTGACTAGCTTGGAAATGTCTCTGCAGTCAAGGCTGGCCTTAAAGAACTCATGGCAATTCTCTCAAGTCAAACTCCTGAGTGCTGGATTGTAGACATGAGCCATAATGCCAAGCTGTATATTAAGTCTTAAACCTTTAAATCCTAGAATCTACCTCTGCTTCTCTCTACTTTGGCTGTCATAAGTGGCCAGTTATCTAGTTATCTGTTAGTATTACTCTTTTACCTCTGGTTGCATCCCAAACCATCTATAATTATTTCCTTTTAAGTTTTAAACTTCTCCTTTTACATCTACATATCTTCCAAACCTCTTTATTTGCTTCTGTGAGATTTCATTTTTGGCTTCTTTCTACCTCGTTATTTTTCTTCTAATCATGACAGGCAGGGATTTATTAAAATGTATTGCATTTATTTATTTTTGTGAGAAAGTGGATAGTGAAGCGAAAAAAAATTTGGGGATTAGGTGCTGTTTAAAATGGTCCATGGACTAAGTAAAACAAAAACAAATTATTAAACATATTACATTCTGGTTCTCTAGGACAAGGAAGGATATTAAAATGTAAAATATAAAATAAAAGTATCGAAAGAAAAAATATGGAACACACATTTTACATAGCCAATATAGTCTACTGATTATGTTCTGGCTCTGCAAAAACCATTCAACAATGCTGTTACAGAGCATTGAGCCTTGAACAATAGACAAACACATTACTGCTGGACAGCACGATATGGAAGGCCAGAAGACTAAGAAGTGTAATACAAGGCCACTGTAGAGTTACTTCACTGTTGTCCAGGTTGGGTTTTCTGTATTCTCCCCTTCTCCATGTGGGAGTGACTGTTGTGATTATTCCATGTCTGTTTTCTCTACTGAAGAACAAATAACTTATCATAGCTTACTCTTTCCACTGGTTTCTATCAACTGAAAATGCACATTAGACACAAAGAGCATATCCTGGGCTGCAAACTGGGTACAATGCCAGAATGGGCTTTGGACCACCTCCCTGTGGTGGCTTGAATGAGACTGGCTTCTGTATGTTTGAACACGTGGTCCCCAGCTGACGGAACTTTCTGGGAAGGATTGGTAGATACGCTTTTCCTTTATTAGAGGAGGTTTGCCACGAGGGACAGGCTTTGAGTTTTCACAGTCCCACACCATCCCCTTATTCACTCTCTCTCTCTGTCTCTCTGTCTCTCTCTGTCTATCTCTCTTTCTCTTTCTCTCTCTCTCTCTCTCTCTCTCTCTCTCTTTCTCTCTCTCTCTCTTTCTCTCATGCTTATGGAGGGACATGCATAGTCTCAGTTACTACCCTAGCACTGTGCTGCCTGATGTCATGTTTCCTGCCATTATGGTCATGGACTTTGGAATTCTGGCCCTTTGGAATAATAACCTCCAAATAAAATGCTTTTTAAAAAGCAGTCGCTCAGATATGGTATCTCTTTACAGCAATACAGCAATAGAGAAATAATTGACAGAAGTCAGTAATTCAAGTCAGGTATTGTTGTGACAGGCCTGACAAGGCTGGTTTTTTGGGGGATATGAAAGACTTTGGGACTTGGGCCTAGAAGATTGAATACTGTACGCAGAGCTTAATGGGCCACTTTAGTAGGAATATGGAAGATAGTAGTGCTGAGAACAATGGGGTCTATGACAAGCTAGCTCAAGAGTTTCAGAGGGTAACAATATTAGCAGCTGGTTATAGACAATTCTTGTAATATTTTGGCAAAGAATATTTCTGCTTTCTGCCTTGTATTGAACATTTTTGGGGTGCTGTGCCACCTGGCAGGAGTCTGACATTGGTCAAGGACAATGAAATGGGCTGCTTGGCAGGAATCCGACATTAGGGTGGGATAAAAAGCAGGCTTCAGTCATGATTGTGACTTTAGGCTAGGACAAAGAAGTAAGCTCAGTCATCCTGATCATCCTTAGAAACATATGACTGGAGTGATCATGGGGCTTTCTGTTTATTGTCTTGCTTGTTCCTTGGCTATTGTCTTGCTTGATTCCTCATTGTACTGCTCACTCTTAATACCTGCATGTAATTAAAATGGTATAAAAGTGGATTGGAAAAAATAAATCCACCTTCAGTCTCAGAATTGACTGAGGTCATGCTGCAGTTTTGTCTAATTGTCTTTTTCTTTTCAATCCTCACTCCTGCACTGGAGACCCTGTTGACTGACTGAGCTGGTTTGGTCACTGCCTAGTCCTAAAAATCTTCCTGTATCAGAACTGAAAAGTTTTGGATTAATTTCATTGACAAAAGAGATTTCTTGACAGTATAATATTGACTTTGTCATGTGATTATCAGTTATCACTCTTATGCACATATGCAATGAAAAGAGTACTTATGGTAGAGAGAAATTTAAAATGTATAGTTTGAGAAGAACAGATCACTAACAAAAATTAATTTGGAGGGTAAAACTTGTGGTAGAAGAAAGAAGATATCTGATACAAATAGAATAAAGGGAGGGGTTCCCTCAGGGTAAGACCCCCACCTATCTAAGGTTCCAACTTGTAAAAAGAAAATACCTAAAAGAAATATTATGCTCTTAAAACAAGGGAAAGTATATGCAAAAATAAAAGCAACCAAGGAAAGCTTATGAAAATGTAATTCAAGGATGGCCAGGTTCCATCTCAGGGAAGCAGCTGAACCTGGTGGTGCAGCTATGTGGCTTTAGTGTCATGAGAAAAGGCGTTGCAGTAGCATTCTTCATGGTTAAGGGAACACTGAGGCCAGGCACATTTCTTGAGAGTCACTGTAATAAAGATCTGGAAGTCATGGAGTGAAGCTGTGAAAGTGAATTCTGAATTACACTGGAGACCACTGGGTGTTGGAAATGTGAGAGCTATGAGACATTTGCCAGAAAGAGCTCAAACAGTGGGACCCGCCCAAGGAAGAATTGTTGCTATCAGCAAAGCTGGAAGTGGAGAACCATTTATGCCCTTTAATACGAGGTATGGAGCTACAGGATTTAGAGTTTTCTCTGATGGGTTTTCAGTCTTGCTTTGGTCTGGTATTTCTTCACTAAGCCCCACTCCTTCCCTTTGGAATGGTAATGTGTATTTTGTGCCATTGTAGGTTGGAAGTATGTAATTTGCTTTTAGATTATATGAGCAATTATAGTTAAGGGATTGCCTTGAGTCTCTGAAGATACTTTGGACTTTTAAACAGTGTTGAGACTGTGAAAGACTATGGGAACTTTTGAAATTGGAGTATGCATATTTGAATTATGATATGAGCACAAACTTATGGTGGGCAGGGAGTGGAATATGGTGGTTTGAATGAGAATGACCCCTGTAGGGTTATTGATCCCTCTTTATTCTTCTTAGGGAGGCAGGATGTGGGAGTTTTGACTGCGCTTACCTTATGCTGTTGCCTGTCAGGTGTCAGGCTATGGGGAAGCCCTCTGGGGTTAGAGGAGCACACTCTGAGGCACCAGACAACTGGAGCTGCCTTGGGAGTCCCCAGGCATGCAAGGAGGCTAGGGCTATCTGGTTCTCAGGGTCTTGGACACCCAGGTGTCACTGGAAGCCACCAAAGAGCTGAGAATGGAGTGGGAGCCCAAGGGTTGGATCTCCTGCTGGATGCAGAGGGCATAGTTCTTGGCTTTTAAAGGCCTTCATGGCTTTCCACAGCAGATCCCAATGAAAAGAGACAGTTCATGGTTTTAAGATATTTATTGTCATGGTGGAAAGTGGATGAGTAAAACTGTACTCCACTTCTCAGGGCGGGTCTGAAGTTAAATACCTTTTGCAGGGAGGAGTCTCTTGGAAGGAGAGTTTATAGGCTAAGTCCTCCAGGCCTTCAGGTGCCTCATTAAAATATAGCTCTGTCTTGAGTTTACATGACCACAGGTCACATCCTCTACCTGTGGAGAGGTTTGGGCATTGCCTTTATGTGACTGATGGCCACAAATCTATGGAGGGCTGCAGCCTCGTGCCAGGAGGAGCCTGGTGCCCAGGAGCCTGGTGCCCAGGAATAGGGTGAAACGCCTTCTGTTTCTTCAGGGTCACTAAGGTTTCTAGCCTTAGCTCAACCATGAACCAGGCTGCTTTTCACTGTCCTTCAGATCCCCCTCTCTAAAGTCACATAATTGAATTCTTGGTCTCCAGGTGATGGGATTGTTTAGGAGGGATTAGCAGGTGTGACCTTGTTGTAGGGTCTGTGTAACAGGTGGTATGTTTTGAGGCTTCAAATGCCCACACCATCAAATGTCCATTATTGCTTTGAGAGGGAGATGTAAGCTCCCGGCTACTACCCGAGGACCATGGCTTCCTGGTTGGCTGTGGGGAGTTTTGAATACAAGCTAGTGTCCATTCATGATATCTTTTTTATTTTGTATGACAGGCAACTGGTGCCGTGCTATCTGCCATGGGAGTCATGGACTCTAACCCTCTGGAACTGTATTCTCCAAATTAAATGTTCTCTTTTATAAATTGCTTTGGCATAGTGCTTTATTACTGCAATAGAAAAGAAACTAAGAAACACCCTTAGTCAGGGACTGATTGTAGTCTGTGGCAAGAAGTAAGAACTTGGATATTTGGTTGGCTAGATGGATCACTGAGTTAACATCAATGTCCATTTTCTACTCTTAAATTGTTGCATATTGAATCCTCTGTGGTTTTTCTGGGCATAATTGCAGAGAGGCTGTTTTCACCTCTCTCTTACAGTTATGGCCAACAAATTATAAAGTGTGAGATACAAGTGGAAGTGATAGCACATATTTGAACTTACACATTAGAAAAAGTTGCTATCTGTGTGAATGTTTTATCCTTTCCATTTGCTTAAAAATGTCCATTTAGAGTGACCATAGGATTTACAGGTTAAGATGATGGCATTTTCCCAGTAGTTCACAATCCTATAGTAAATACTACTTAATAAAATTATTATCTCATCTATAAATTTTTTATTATTTCCTCAACTTAATATATTGTGCATGTATGTGGTTATTTTGGTATGCATTTATGTATACCTATGCATCATATGTGTGTATGCTCAGGGTTTGTACATGTGTACATATGTTTATGTTTGTGTAACTGTGTACACGGACTCCAGGACTCAACATCAGGCTCATATGTGTGTATGCTCAGGGTTTGTACATGTGTACATATGTTTATGTTTGTGGAACTGTGTACGCGGACTCCAGGACTCAGCATCAGGCTCATATGTGTGTATGCTCAGGGTTTGTACATGTGTACATATGTTTATGTTTGTGGAACTGTGTACGCGGACTCCAGGACTCAGCATCAGGCTCATATGTGTGTATGCTCAGGGTTTGTACATGTGTACATATGTTTATGTTTGTGGAACTGTGTACGCGGACTCCAGGACTCAGCATCAGGCTCATATGTGTGTATGCTTAGGGTTTGTACATGTGTACATATGTTTATGTTTGTGGAACTGTGTACGCGGACTCCAGGACTCAGCATCAGGCTCATATGTGTGTATGCTCAGGGTTTGTACATGTGTACATATGTTTATGTTTGTGGAACTGTGTATGCGGACTCCAGGACTCAGCATCAGGCTCATATGTGTGTATGCTCAGGGTTTGTACATGTGTACATATGTTTATGTTTGTGGAACTGTGTACGCGGACTCCAGGACTCAGCATCAGGCTCATATGTGTGTATGCTCAGGGTTTGTACATGTGTACATATGTTTATGTTTGTGGAACTGTGTACGCGGACTCCAGGACTCAGCATCAGGCATCATCCTCAATCACACCTCATCTTATTCTTTTGAGACAAGATCTCTCCCTGAGCCTTAAGCTTAAAAATTGGGTTAGGCAGAAATTGAACAACTCTCTACTCAATGATCTCTGACTCAGGGAAAAATAAAGAAATTAAGACTTATTAAAATTCAATCAAAAATGAAGGCACAATATACTCAAGTTTATGGGACACAATGGAAGCAGTCATAAGAGAAAAATTTATAGCACAGAATGCCTCCTTAAAGAATTTAGAAAGTTCTCATACCAGTTATTTAGAAGTACACCTGAAAGTTCTAGAAAAAAATGAAGCAAGCACGCCAAAGAGGAGTAGAAGGCAGGAAATAATCAAAATCCAGATTAAAATCAATGTTAGAAACAATGAAAACAATACAATGTATCAATGAAGACAGGAGCTTGTTCTTTGAGAAAAATCAATAAGATAGATAAACCCTTATCCAAACTAAAGAAGAGACAGAGAGATGGTATCCAAAATAAACAAAATCAGTAATGAAAAGAGAGACATAACCCACAGATCTATAGACCCTTGATTTTTGATGAAGAAGCCAAAACCAAACAAAGGAAAAAAAGAAAGCATCTTCAACAAATAGTATTGGTCACACTGCATGTCTACTTGTAGAAGAATGAAAAAGTAGATACATATTTGTTACCCTACACAAAACTCAAGTTCAATCTGATGAAAGGACCTCAACATAAAAGAGAACACCTTAAATCTCATAGAAGTGAAAGTGGGAAATACCCTTGAACACACTAGTACAGGAGACAAGTTTCTGAACAGAACACCAATGGCTCAGGCTTTAAGATAAATAATTGATAAATGGGATCTCATGAAACTGCAAATGTTCTGTAAGGCAAAGGACATTGTCAACAGGATAAAACTGTAGCCTACATATTGGGAAAGAGGGCTAATTCCAAAATTTATGAAAAACTCAAGAAGAAGGTAGACATCAACAACCCAAATAACCCAATTAAAAACTGAATTACAGAGCTAAACAAAGAATTCACAACAGAGGAATCTCAAATGGCTAAGAAACACATAAAGAAATGTTCAAAGTCCTTAGTCATCAGGGGAAAGCAAATCAAAGCAGCTCTGAGGTTCCATCTTATACTCATCGGAATGGCTAAGATAAAAACTCAAGAGATAGCATATGGTGGTAAGGATGTGGAGCAAGGGGAACACTTCTTCATCTGGTGGGAGTGCAAACTTGAACAACCACTTTGGAAATCAAATTGTTGGTTTATCAGAAAATTGTAAATAGTTCCAACTCAACATCCAGCTATACCACTCCTGGGCATACTCTCCAAAGATGCTCCAACATCTCAAAAAGATACTTGCTCAACTATGTTCATAGCTACTTTCATCATGATAGACTGAAACTGGAAACAACTTATATATCCCTCAACTAAAGAATGGATAAAGAAAATGTGGTACATCTACACAATGGAATACTACTCAGCTATAAAAATAAAGACATCATGAATTTCTGTAAGAAAATTTGAGGATATCATCCTGAGCAAGGTAACCCAGTCCCACAGGGACATTTATGTTATGTACTCATAAGTGGATATTAGCCATAAAATACCATGGCTAATATCCAAGGTACCATGCTTGTGAGGGTCTGTATAGGCTCATCTCATGGAGTGGCACTACTAGAAAGTATGGCCTTGTTGAAGTAGGTGTGCCACTGTGGGTGTGTACTCTAAGACCCTCATACTAGCTGTCTGGAAATGAATATTCTCCTAACAGCTTTCAGATGAAGAGCACACAGGGGAAAATCTCCTGAATAGAGCACCAATGGCTTATGTTCTAAGATCAACATTAGACAAATGGGCCCATAAAGTTGCAAATCTTCTGTAAGGCAAAGAACAATGTCAATAGGACAAAACAGCAATCAACAGATTGGGAAAAGATCTTTACCATTATCACATCTGATAGAGGATAATATCATATATATCTATATATCTATATATCTATATATCTATATCTATATCTATATCTATATCTATATCTATATCTATATCTATATATATATATATATATATATCTATATATAAAACTCAAGAAGTTAGACTACAGAGAACCAAATAGCCATATTAAAAATGGGGTAAAGAGCTAAAGAATAAATTCTCTTGTATGTAGCCTTTAATGGCTGAGCCATTTTTCTAGAAAAAATTCTCAACTGAGGACTGTCGAATGGCCAAGAAGCACCTAAAGAAATGTTCGTCATCCTTAGTCTTCAGAGAAATGCAAATCAAAACAATCCTGAGATTCTACCTCACACCACTTAGTCAGAATGGCTAAGAAAAAACTCAGGTGATAGCAGATACTGGCAAGGATGTGGAGAAAGTGGAACACTCCTCTATCATTGGTGGGCTTACAAGCTGGTACAACCACTCTGGAAATCAGTCTGACAGTTCCACAGAAAATTGGGCCTGAGGATCCAGCTATACCACTCTTGGGTATATACTCAAATGATGCTCTAATGTATAAAAAGGACACATGCTCCACTATGTTCATAATACCAGAAGCTGGAAAGAACCCGATGTCTTTCAACAGAGGAATAGATACAGAAAACGTGGTACATTTAGAGAATGGAGTACTACTCAGCTATTAAAAACAATGTCTTCATGAAATTCTTAGGCAAATGAATGGAACTAGAAAAAATTCATCCTGACTGAGGTAACACAGTCACACACACACACACACACACACACACACACACACACACACACAAAACCACACATGGCATGCACTCACTGATAAGAGCCTAAAGCTCTGAATACCAAAGATACAATTCACAGACCAAATGAAGATCAAGAAGATGGAAGACCAAACTGTGGATGCTTCGGTGCTTTTTAGAAAAGGGAACAAAATGCTCACAGGAGGAAATATGCAGACAAAGTGTGGAGCAGAGACTGAAGGAAAGGCCATCCAAAGACTGCCCCACCTGGAGATCCACCCCATATATGGACATCCACTACTGTGGATGTCAAGAAGTGCTTGCTAACAGGAGTCTGGCATAGTTATCCCCTAAGAGGCTGTGCCAGAGCACAGCCACCCATGGGACTAAGCATGGGGAAACCAATAGAAGAGTTAGGGGAAGGACTGAAGGAGCTGAAGGGGATTTCAATATCATAGGAACAACAACAATATCAACTAACCAATGACTCCTCATCTCCCGTCAGATCTCCCAGGAACTAAACCACTAATCAAAGAGTACACATGGAAGGATCCATGGCTCCAGCCGCATATGTAGCAGAGGATGGCCTTGTTGGGCATCAGTGGGAGGAGAAGCCCTTGGTCCTGTGAAGGCTCAATGCCCCAGTGTAGGGGAATGCCAGGGTATGGCATCAGGAGTAGATGGGTGGGTGAGCACCCTCAAAGAAGCAGGGGGAGGGAGGATGGAATAAGGGGTTTCTGGAGGGGAAACTGGGAAAGGGGATAACATTTGAAATGTAACTAAAGAAAATATCCAGTGAAAAATAAATATTAAAAAAAAGCAATAACACCCTTTACCTAGGTAACACTTCAAAAATAAAATAAATAAAATAAAAGAGTTGCCTTGGTCATGGTTTCTGGTCACAGCAGTAAAACCCTAACTAAGAAGTTGGTACTAGAATTGGGGTATTGCTGTGATAGGCTTGACCACTATATTGTTTGCAATAATGTGGTTTTGGGAAATTTCTATTTGGAAAGTAGTGGAATGCTTTAAATGGGGCTTAATGGTATATCCTCGTAGGACTATGGAAGGAATTTCCACAGTAGGAATTTGTTACTGAGAATCCTGCTTCTTCATCTGATAGTGGCTAAAAGAATACTTGCTTCAGGGCAGCTAGAATGAGGGTCTTAAAGCCCACACCCACAGTGATGCACCTACTCCAACAAGGCCACACCTTCTAAATAAACAGTGCCACTCCCTAGGCCAAGCATGTATAAACCATCACAATGCTACACTCTACATAGCCGGAGATTCTAAACAGGAAGGTACAAGTGAGGATGCTTGAATCTCACTTAGAAAGGGGAATAAAATCATCCTAAGAGGCAGGTGGAGGGGGAACTGTGAAGGAGGGGTGTGGGGAGCAGAATGTGTGAGTTCAGTATCAGGCATGTGGAAGGACAGAACAGACGGCTAGATGGCCATGAAAACGAAAGGAAATCTGCAACTGATGGGGATGAGGAGGTGGGGGGGGGATTTCCAGGACAAGACAGACCTGGGATAAGGAAGGCACCCAAGAACCAGTAGGTTCTTTAGCTGTGAATCACAACATTGGGGATATAGAACCTGAAGAGTCTATCCTCCTGTAGCCAGACAGGAATCCCAGTGAAGAAACAGAGACAAAAACACACCCACAAAACTTTCAATCCAAAATTTATCCTGTCTTACAAGAAATGCAGGAATGGAGGATGGAGTAGAGACTGGAGGAATAGCCAACCAAAAACTGGCCCAACCTGAGACCCATCCCATGGACAAGCACAAATCCCTGGCATTATTAATCTTACTCTTTTATGCTTGCAGGCGGGAGTATTACACGGTTGTCCTCTCAGAGGCTCCACCCAGCAGCAAACTCAAACAGATGCACAGCCAAACAATGAATAAAACCTGGGGACTCTTATAGAAGAATAGGAGGAGGGTTTGTAGCCCCGAAGGGGATAGGTGTTCTACAGGAAGAAGAGAGGCAACTAACTTGGACCCTTAATGTTATTTTTGTTTTTTGCTTTATGCTTTTTTGCTTATGCTTTTGGGGGAAATGTTATAAATTATCAAGAAAATATATCAGGTGATTTATAACACAACTAGGCTATTGAACTCCTTGCTACATAGTGTGGATGTGTCCTTCTTCTGTATGTGTGGCACATAATGTTCTACATCTTATTATCTTAGTGACATGGGTTATGACAAATCCTCAAGATGTACAGATGGCAGGTTCCTGCCAGAGATCACAGCAGAGATTTGGTGCTGTGATATCTGCACAGCATTCCTTTTAGTTGAATAAGTTAGCTGCCACCAGCTGCTTATGTGGTTCCATTGGTCCTTAGATGCTTGAAAGATGACGTTGCAGACACTGTTAGCTTTTCTAGGCATACCTCAGCCATCGGTAAGATTAAGGTTTAAAAACAATTATCAGTATTTATATTTTGAACTTTCTCCCCCTACTCTAAGTAAAAATCTTATTTTGAAAGATTTCTGTCTTGGCTTTATTGTTCCACTAATTCTTACATACATTCCTGTAGTAAGTATGTTTATATATGTGTGTCTGAAGGATTTTTAGAGAATGATTAAAGCATCAATCCAATTGAGTAAAATTTTTACTCAATTCAAACCTTTAAAATTCAAGCCTCATGTAATGAATCTACAAAGTCCAGCCCTGTTGCTTACTCCCCAACCTTCAGACATTTACTGCAGGTAGACTCTGTGGTGGAGTTCATAGGACACAGTCATGACCTTCTCTTGCTAGGGACTGATCTCCTCACTAGGAAGAAAGCATCCACATAGGAAATGACAGTAAAAGCCTCACAACAGACAAGATGAAGGGCTGACAGAGCCCCTAAGCTCTGATAGAGTACAGCCACCAAGAGATTTCAAAATCAAGTCAGTTTAGATGAAAAAGGCTTTTGAAATAGGGTGCCTCTGATTCAGTTTGGAAAGAGCTCATATTCATAAATTTGAGTTGAATGAAAAATGAATTCTAGGTGAGAGGTAAGACAGTAGCAGCAATGAAGAGCCTTCACTTGGGACTGAATTTCAGATAAGTGGGTCTTGTATTAATAAGTTTTTACTGCATTGGTTTGAAACTAATGTTGAATCTATATTGAGGAAAACATGAGTGAATATGAGTTATGCAAAATTATAAAACTATCGCTTTAGAGAACTTTTCAAATGTCGGTCAGCAAAAATTATTGTGTACACAGAGATGGCCTTGAAGCCAAGATGAGTCAGTAAAAACATCCTCTAAAATAAAACTGACACTTCCTTTGTGTAATGTATGTGTAGCATGGAGAAGACTGACTTGGGTGACAGTTTAGAATGCAAATTCTGTATTTATCCTGTCTACAAGAAATGCACAAAGGTAGAGCAGAGAAGAGGGAATGGTGAACCAAGAACCAGCCCAACTGGAGACCCATTCCAGTCCCCGACACTATTAATGGTTCTCTGTTATGCTTGCAGACAGGAGCCTAGCATGGCTGTCCTCTCAGACAGTCTACCCAAAAGCTGACTGAAAAAGATGCAGAGACCCACGTGGAAACTTTGTGAACTCAGGGAGTCTTATGGAAGAGTTGAGGGAAGGACTGAGGAAACCAAAGGAGTTAGGAACTCCACAGGAAGAAAACAGACTCAACTAACCTGGACTCTGGAAGGCTTTCGGAAACTGAACCACCAACCTAAAATCACACACAAGGTACACCTAGGTCCCCTGCACACACGAAGCAGATATGAATCTCAGTCTTCCTGTGGGTTCCCCAACAACAGGAAAGAGGCTGTCTGATCCTGTCTGTTGCCTGCCTGTAGAACCCGATCACCTACCTAGGCTGCCTGGTTTGGCCTCAGTGGGAGAGGATGCCCTAGCTCTATAGAGACTTGAAGTTCCAGTGGAGAGATACAGAGGGAGGGGCCTCCCACCCTATCAGTGAGAAGACGGGGGGGGGGGATGGGGAGGAACTGTGTAAGGGGAGAAACACAATGAAGGGACAGTAGTTGGGATGTAAAATAAATAAACAGCAGCAACAACAAAGAAAATAAAACAAATTACATATACAAAATAATTTCAAAAATGAGAGAGAAAAGGTTGGAAAGAAATGTAATGGGATGTAGTGGCCCAAAAATTTTGCCAAAAGCAATATACAGATTCAATGCAATCCCCATCAAAATCCCAACTCAGTTCTTCATAGAGTTAGAAAGAGCAATTCTCAAATTCATCTGGAACAACAAATAACCCAGGATAGCTAAAACTACTCTCAACAGTAAAAGAAATTCTAGGGGGAATCAGTATCCTGGACCTCAAGCAGCACTACAGAGAAGTAGTGTTAAAAACTGCATGGTATTGGTACAATGACAGGCAGGTAGATCAATGGAATAAGATTGAAGACCCAGAAATGAACCCACACATCTATGGTCACTTGATCTTTGACAAAGCAGCTGAAAACATTCAGTGGAAAAAGATAGCCTTTTCAACAAATGGTGCTGGTTCAACTGGAGGTCAGCATGCAGAAGAATGCGAATTGATCCACTCTTATCTCCTTGTACTAAGCTCAACTCCAAGTGGATTAAGGACCTCCGTATAAAACCATACACACTGAAACTAATAGAAAATAAACTGGGGAAGACCCTTGAAGACATGGACACAGGGGAAAAGTTCCTGAACAGAACACCAATAGCTTATGCTCTAAGATCAAGAATTGACGGGAACTCATAAAATCACAAAGTTTCCCTAAGGTAAAGGACACTGTCAAAAGGACATAATGGCAATCAGCAAATTAGGAAAATATCTTCACCAACCCTACATCTGACAGAGGACTAATATCCAATATATACAAAGCACTCAAGAAGTTAGACTCCAGAGAGCCAAATAACCCTATTAAAAATGTGGTACAGAGCTAAATAAAGAATATTGAATGGCTGTGAAGCACCTTAAGAATATAAACATAGAATATAGAAAATAAAAATTAAAAAAAAATGTTCAGCATCATTAGTCATTAGGAAAATGCAAATCAAAACAACCCTGAGATTTCACCTCACTCTAGTCAGAAGGGCTAGGATTAAAAAACTCAAGAGATAGCAGGTGTTGGCAAGGATGTGGAGAAAGAGGAACACTCCTCCATTGCTGGTGGGAATGCAAGTTGGTACAACCACTCTGGAAATCAGTCTGGCGGTTCCTCAGAAAACTGGACATGACACTTAAGGAGGACCCTGTCATACCACTCCTGGGCATATACCCAGAGCATTCCCCGGCATGCTATAAGGACACATGCTCCACTATGTTCATAGCAGCCTTATTTATAATAGCCAGAAGCTGGAAAGAATCCAGATGTCCCTCAGTGGAGGAATGGATACAGAAAATGTCGTATATTTACATAATGGAGTACTATTCAGCAATTAAAAACAATGAATTCATGAAATTCTTAGGCAAATGGTTGGATCTGGAAAATATCATCCTAAGTGAGGTAACCCAATCACAAAACACACATGGAATGCACTCACTGATAAGTGGACATTAGCCCAGAAGCTCTGAATACCCAAGACACAATTCACATTTCAAACCATTCCCAAGAAAGAAGGAGAGGACCCTGGTCCTGGAAAGGCTTTGTGCAACATTGTAGGGGAATATCAGGACAGAGAAGTGGGAGGGGTGTGATTGGAGAACAGGTGGAGGGAAGAGGGCTATGGGACTTATGGGGATGAGGGATCCGGGAAAGGGAAAATCATTTGGAATGTAAACAAAGAATATAGAAAATAAAGAAGTTTTTTTCCTGTTTGTTTGTTTGTTTGTTTGTTGTTTTGGTTTTGGTTTTTTTTGTCTATTTAAAATATCACTTTTGAATAATAAATATAACTTTGTTGAGACACTAGAAAAAGTAAACAACAAAGAAAACAAATTTTAATTTATGTGTGCCATTTAGGTAATTGGTAGTATTTTCTTTACTCTTCCTGGAGGCAGATAATGGTAATGGAGCTGTAGAAATGTTGAGCTCCGGGTTTGACTTTCATTTTAGAGCACACAAAGAAATTGTGAATTATTCTGTGTTAGGGCATGCAAACACTGACAGGAGTCAGATACCAAAGTTTCTCTCTCTCTCTCTCTCTCTCTCTCTCTCTCTCTCTCTCTCTCTCTCTCTTTCTCTGCATGTGTGTGTTCTCATTTCTCCTTCTTTTAAACAAAATAAAGTTTCTTTTTATTATGTGCTCTGTTCAATTTTGTAGAGAAAAATTACACTTCTGTTGATCTTCCTTCCTCCCTCTCCATTTAGGTTTTTTAATTTTTTTATTTTTATTTATTTATTTATTTATTTATTTATTTGTATTTTCGGAACAGGGTTTCCCTATATAGCCCTGGCTGTCCTGGAACTCACTCTGTAGACCAGGCTGGCCTTGAACTCAGAAATCCACCTGCCTCTGCCTCCTAAGTGCTGTTATTAAAGGCGTGTGCCACCACTGCTCGGCTTTTTTTTTTTTTTTTTTTTTGGCATTGCTTATTTTATTGCCTAACCACTGGATATGGTCTCTACAGGTTCTATCCTTTGTTGGATATTTCAGATAATGTCATCCCTGTTGCGTCCTGGAAACCTCTTGCTTTCCTGGCACTGGGATTTTCTAGTGGCACCCCCAGGTCTAGAGTCCTCCACTGCCACATGCCTCTGTTCAATTTCCTGTCCTTCTGTACTTCTTTTCTTCTCCTCCCACACCTGATCCTGTTCCTACCCCTTCTCTTTCCCTCCCAGGTCCGTCCCTCTCTCCCTCCCTCCCTCTGCCTTCCTTAATTATTTTGTTCCCCTTTCTAAGTAGGACGCATCCACACTTCAGTGGTCCTTCTTCCTGAGCTTCTTATGGTCTGTGAGTAGCACTTTATTGTGCAAATGTACCAAATTTTCTGTATCCATTCCTTTGTTGATGGACATCTGAGTTGTTTCCAGCTGCTGGCTATTATAAATAAGGCTGCTATGAACATAGTGGGGCATCTGTCCTTCTTATATGTTAGAGCATCTTTGGGGTTTATGCTCAGGAGTGGTATAGCTGGATTATCAGCTAGCACTATTTCCAATTTCCCGAGGAACCTCCAGACTGTTTTCCAGAGTGGTTGTACCAGCTTGCAATCCCACCAGCAATCCCCCCACATCTAGGGGCTGCAGAAATGGCTCAGTGGTTAAGAACAATGATGGCTCTTCCAGAGGTCCTGAGTTCAATTCCCAGCAACCACATGGGGGCTCACAACCATCTGGACTAAGATATGATGCCCTCTTTTGGTGTGTCTGAAGACAGTGACAGGGTACTCTACATATATAAAACAAGTAAGTCTTTTTTAAAAACATAGCACATCAGGCATGTTGGATTAGGGAAAACCCTAGTGACTCTGTTTTAACTTATATTTTGAGATGGCATCCTCAAATGCAGTTGCATGATAGAATACAAGTGCAATTTTATCTTGTGAATTTTGGAGTACTTCTTCAGCCCCTGAGAGTGTCTGAGTTCCTTTCCTGTGTGTTTGCTCCCTTGACCTCTGGCGGTGGAAGCACTGTGAGAACAGAGCTCACATCTTTTAAATCTTGTCTTCCAGAGCATGCTGCAAGCTCTGAGTACATAGTAGGCTTTTAACATGGTTGCCTTTTGAATTACATTCTTCCCATGGCATAATTCACATTAGCGTTTTAAAGCCTACTTAAAATATAAATTTTACCCTGAGATTAAATG
Source organism: Apodemus agrarius (assembly GCA_964023405.1). NCBI lineage: Eukaryota > Metazoa > Chordata > Mammalia > Rodentia > Muridae > Apodemus > Apodemus agrarius. Next base: position 50,257,582 of record OZ030025.1, read on the forward strand.
ACCAAGAGCTCCGCTATCATTTATTGCATGCACCAATGATCTGTGCAGCGTTGTCTCTGGTGCCTTCCTAGGCTGGCAGGAGCCAGCCGTTCATTTAAATTGGCAACAGACATGGAAATGAATTTGTGTGCTGTCTTACTTGGTAATAAAACTTAAAGTGCAGTGTAATTTGTGATGGTTTGAAGCAGTAATGCAATTTTGGCAAGCATGCTATATCTCTACAAGACTTACTGTTTGAAGATTTTCAAATCAGTGGGTTATAGACTCTCTACCTAAAAACAATTGATTAAAACCTTCTCCTTCTGGATTTGATCCAATACCCACTAGAGAGAACTAAAGCATAGGTTACAGTTGGTTGAGGTTGTCCTGACCGGATTGAGATGGCCTGTTTATGTCATGCTATCTCTGCTTTGTTTTTATACTACGAGTACATTTTTTTTTCTCTTAATCTAAAGGGTAGAAGATAAGAAGAAGGATCTCCAATGCAAGTTTGCAATTAAAATGGAAGCAGCAGTGGAAATGCATTGTGACAAAGGGACCAAATGCTGGGGGAAATGGTATCTCATCTTTTCTGATTTCTCTATGAAAATAATTCTCATATTCTTCAATATATAAATGAGTAGCAGTTGGATGCCTGCATGATAGATTTGAGAGCCTCTCAGTAGCTATTTCTTCCTGGAATTTTAAACTAGAGATGTAAATATCCCTACATGCAATATCACACCATCCAGAATATTTCAATAAAGTATATTCCAAAAAGAATCCTTAAAGGTTTTTCTTAAACGATTCGCTTTATTACTATTATGTTCATACCTTTAGTTCTGATAATCATTTTAAAAATGATGTATATTTTAGAGTATCAAACAAAGTTTACTACAATCCATCTTTTATCGCTGGATAAAATATACCAGGCTCCCATGACAAATGCATGTGTCTGTCAATGGGGCAGATTCATGAGCTGCCCGGTGGTAGTAATTGCAGTGCGAGAGTAGTTCTGTAGGAGTCTCTTCTGGAAGGTTTACACAGGACAGAATGTAAATGTTACTTGATTTAATTGGGCTCCTATAAATCGCTGTCATTATATCTTAAAGATTTTGTTTATCATGGATCTGCAAAGTCATAATTTTCATTGATCGATGCATTTTCTCCCTCCCAAATGGTGAGCCACTTTCCTGGTTTATGTCCCCAGCTTCCTGTTATGCTCTCGGCAGCTCCTTCCTTTCAACCTGAGGCACATCTTGCCTGAGAAGCTTGACCAATGAAGAGCTCACCCATTTTGGTTGCCATCTCTTCCCTTCCAGTCTCACAGCACATTAGATAAACGTCAGCGTTACAATTTTCAGCAATCCTACTAACGTGCTATTTCCCCAAAATTTCTCACTGATCCTTGAGCAACTTTCCTTCTATTTGCTAAGATCACAATTCTAATCTTGCATTATATTTCTCAATGGCTTTAATTTCACTTAAGCCTGACATATGGAGAATATTATTATTATTGATCTTCCTATTTCACATTAGAAAAGACAAGGAAACGTAAATAGGGGTGATCAGACATGAACTGCACATACTCACTTCCATCCTTTGCCATCTTCACTTCCTGTTCGTCTCCTAGAATAATGTCTTCCATAAAAGCTAAACTCTGCCATTACCTTGATTTCTACACTCTCCTTTCCTTTGCTTTTAGTCCTTTCTGTTAAAATACTTTTCTAGTCTGTCTTTAACATCAATCTCTCTCGTCTGGACAAGCCCCTCTTACCCAGAGTAGTCAGTAACTCTGATGTCAATATGGTGTTTAATATTCATTCACCATATATGCTTGCACTTCTCTTTCCCCTTGATGATATATTTAGCTATGTTATTTGCTTTGATCTATACCTGGCAGAGGTTTTGCTGATGACTGTAAGCTTTGTGAATCAAGGTGATGAAGTCTTGGTGCTCTTGTGTCTCTGACTACCATAATAAGCAGAGCCGGCCTTTACTGTTCACGGGAGAAAGGCGCTTTCAGAATCTTTGAGTTGTTCATTCCTGCAGTATACCCTAACATATGCAAAAAACAAACACAGCCGCCTCGGGTCTGCATGCCTACACTCATTCACATAGCCTACACTATACCCTCACTTCTCTTAAACAACTTTCTTGAGAGAAATTTTCCTCTCGTCATCTTTTTACTTCTCTTTGATTCCTTAGCTCTTACATGCTCTCTGAACTTATCCTTTTTCAGAACCATTCTTGTTCAAGTTCCCAATGACCTCTTCTTTTTAGATCCAGAGGAATAATTTATTATCTTACTTGGCCTTCTGTAGATTCTGTAAAGCACTACTGACTTCTAGAAGCTTTCTAACTTCTTGTCACTGGCCCTTTATTCTCATCCTTGCTTTCACCTGGCTATTCCTCTACTGTCTGAACCAACCACATATTTGACCATGATTACAAATTTACATTTCTAAAGAAAATATTTTTGCAGCATTAAAATAAGACATTCTGAATTAGATTATAAGCCTTGCTCTGTTACACTGAATTATGTAGAATCCGTTTCTTTGATAATAGGGAAGAGTCATGATAGTCTTCTCTAAACATTTCCAAGCATGGAACATGTTGAGCCAGAGAATAACCCAATGGTCTGGGAATCATTCCCTTTTCTGTCGGGATGTCACATGATGTCACATGAACACTTTACTTTCATACCCATGTGATATAGAGAAACAGCTAAAGAGGCAGTTAGACAGAAAACCAGAAAACAGAGTTAACATTAATGGAGTAACAAGATGAGTGGTTGAAAATTACTCGAAATTCTATGAACAATGTGATTGCTTCCACATTATCCCTGCTTCCTTGATTCACATAGAACTCATGAATAAAGTTAGTTGTATAGAACAAATAAGTTAATTCTGTATGTTCATTTAAGTTATATGGCCTCTCTCTCTCTCATGTACACATTCTTCCATTATATAATCCAGATCAAAATTATTTCAATTATTTCTAACTATAATCCTCATAATCCCCGCATACTCAATGAACTCCAAAACATGCATCTGCCTTAGTCAATTCTGTTCTGTTTGGGAAAATTTCACATCTCAGACAATAACACACCACCACCACACACACCAGTGACATCTTAGCCTTCATAATCCAGCTATTTACTTCCTATTTCTAGTTACCAATTTAATAAGTCCAACTTTAATCTACTCATAATCACCTTTGAGTGATCATGGTACAGACTCGACAGTGTTGTAAAACACAATAAGGAGACGTGTTATTCTCTCACAAAACTGTAGCTAGTGCCACATGTTTTGTGTAGAGTGCTGGAAGGCAAGAAAACCTTTACAAAGTTTATCGTGAAGGACAGAACAAAGCATAGTTTTAGAGATAATGGAATGCAATTCATACACTCCAGACTTGTTCACGGGCATCCTCCCGAAAAGGAGAAAAGGGGTGGAGCTCAGTGAGGCACAACATCCTGATCCTCGATTAATAAGAGAATAATAATGTGACACAACATTTGTCTGTGCTAAATCCAGGTGATGACATAGTTGTCTTTAATATCAGATAATGCATAATTCACTGTGCCAGAAGATTTCATAAATAAAAATATTAAAATCTTGATACTGAAGTATTGAATAATCAGAGGCTTAAAGATAATTACCCACAATTACTGTTAAACAATGGCTACAAGGCTTATCATGACATTTGGCTGACAGGTGCTACACAAAATATTGTACGCAGTGTAACAAATGAAATGAGCTTTTAAAGTCTGGAAAGGATATGGGATTCAGGAAGGATGCTGCCTTTCCAAGGTAATCTGATATGCAAGGGAAATGAAATTTGTTGCCATGAAGACCTGATTTTGAAATTCAGGGTAACCCTATCACTTACATGAGCTCAGCAGTTTTCCTTAGAGTATTTCTAAAGTATTCCTTAGAAGAGGGTTGATGAGATGGAGCTATGTGAACTGAAGCATACATTTCCTCTCTAGTTCTCTGACTGAGATGTAAATGTACATCATCTCTCCAAACTTTCCTAATTTAGGCATCCTAGTGGCTAGGAAAGCCATGGGCCTTTAGAAAAACAATGTTATACTTTACAGTCACACATTTATTTTAATGAAGTTATTTTAAAATTAATTATGTAGATTACTTAGTATAAATGGATTCACATTTTCTAAATTGGTGCCTTCCTTTCTTGGGAATGTTCCTGATAGAATTCCTCCAGGTACAACATAGACCTTTGTTTAAACACACTCAAACGAGTGCCATTCCTTTTGACTTCCAGATAAATAGAAATAACTCTTAGGGCTATGAGGTATCTTCTTTGTAGAGCAAGCCTGAATAAGGCAGTGTACCACAACAATTTCAGAGCCCAAATATCTCCTTCAAATACTTAGGACGTAGTAGCTACTGGTGTGAGATTCATCACATCTAAGCAACATACCATGAGCTAAAATTTACAGATCTTTCTCAGATTAAGTGAAGAAACGTTTTAGTCTTTAAAGACCAGATTATACCTTTCTCCTTTCTTCCTTCCCTCCATCCCTCCTTTCCTCCTTCCCTTCCTCCTTCCCTCTCTCCCATCCTCCCTGCCTCCCTCTCTCCCTCCCTTGCTTCCCCTTTTCCTCTTTTCTTTCTGTTATTTCTCCCTCCTTCCTTCCCTCCTTTAATTTCAATCTTATTCCCTTTATTCTTCTCCCCCTCCATCACTCTCCCTTCTTTCCATATTACCTGTCTGCTGTCCCTCTACACTTCCTTCCCTCTCTCCCTTCCTCCCTCCTCTCCTTCCTTCCCTCCTTTCTTTCCTTCCTTTAACTCCCAAGTAATTGGGACCATAAAAATCATGCCTGGATAAGATACTTATTATTTTCCATTCTAAAATTTGTCATGCAAAGGCAAGTAGTAAATAATGATTTTTACTAAGTTTTGGTATATAACACTGGTTGAGCTTTCAACACTCAGTGGTTTGGATGAATGAATGTGTTGAAGTCAAAGTAGAAACAGTACATTCACTGTCTTTGTTACTTTTCTATTGCTGTGATGAAACACTATCACAAAGGCAACTTATAACCAAAACATTTATTTGGACTTTTGTCTCAGCATGGTAGAATCCATGATTGTGGAGCAATGCATCATGGTGGTAGCAACAGCTGAGAGTTTACATCTGGGACTGGAAGTACAAGGCAGAAAGCAAACTGGGAATGACAGGAGACCTCTAAAACCTCAAAACCCATCCCAGTGAAACTGCTACTCCAGCAAGGCCACACCTCCAAATTCCAATGACACACCTCCTTCAGCAAGGACACACCTCCAAATTCCAATGACACACCTCCTTCAGCAAGGCCACACCTCCTAATGCCAATGACACACCTCCTTCAGCAAGGACACACCTCCTAATGCCAATGACACACCTCCTTCAGCAAGGCCACACCCCCTAATTCCAGTGACACACCTCTTTCAGCAAGGCCACACCTACTAATTCCAATGACACACCTCCTTCAGCAAGGACACATCTCCTAATTCCAATGACACACCTCCTTCAGCAAGGCCACACCTCCTAATTCCAGTGACACACCTCCTTCAGCAAGGACACACCTCCTAATTCCAGTGACACACCTCCTTCAGCAAGGACACACCTCCTAATTCCAGTGACACACCTCCTCCAGCAAGGACACACCTCATAATTCCAATGACACACCTCCTCCAGCAAGGCCACACCTTCTAATGCCAATGACACACCTCCTTCAGCAAGGCCACACCCCCTAATTCCAGTGACACACCTCTTTCAGCAAGGCCACACCTACTAATTCCAATGACACACCTCCTTCAGCAAGGACACATCTCCTAATTCCAATGACACACCTCCTTCAGCAAGGCCACACCTCCTAATTCCAGTGACACACCTCCTTCAGCAAGGACACACCTCCTAATTCCAGTGACACACCTCCTTCAGCAAGGACACACCTCCTAATTCCAGTGACACACCTCCTCCAGCAAGGACACACCTCCTAATTCCAATGACACACCTCCTCCAGCAAGGCCACACCTTCTAATGCCAATGACACACCTCCTTCAGCAAGGACACACCTCCTAATTCCAGTGACACACCTCCTCCAGCAAGGACACACCTCATAATTCCAATGACACACCTCCTTCAGCAAGGACACACCTCCTAATTCCAATAACACACCTCCTTCAGCAAGGCCACACCTCCTAACTCCAGTGATACATCTCTTCTTGCAGGGCCACAATTCCTAATCTCCCCAAACAGTTACCAATTTGGGACTTTGTGTTCAAATGTTGCAAACTGAAGGTAAAGAGGGGGGCCATCTCATTCAAATCATCACAAGCAGGCATGTGCTGAAAACAGAAAACAGAGATTAAGAGAAACTTAGAAAGCTGTTCTTTTGCAAATGGATTCAGAAACAGAATCCTGGTGTTGGGCTAGTAGCCAAATATGCTTTTAGTATATATTTATGTATACATTTCATTTTTATTTCAGATGTAGAAAACAGTAGACAGATAAGATTCCAGATAATACTGAAAGTGTTTGGAGAATTTTCCCCTTATATGACTTAGTGGTGATATTTACCCAGGATTCTTCATTCATTAGTCTCTTGATAATAACTGAAAACAAAAAAAGGTTCCATGTGTGGAAAATCTAGAAGATATCTGAACAGTCTTATGGTTTTGCTTTGTGAGCTCATTCTCCTCAACATCCATTCAAAACAGAAGTCTTCATGACCTGAAGGTAAACAAGTGGGCCTGCGAACACTAAGACAAGAGGAAAGAATATACTGGAACACAAGCACCAAAAGGCTAAGGGTGGTCATGTCTTAGAGTTGTTAAGTATTGTTCTCTATTTTCATGACCTTGGATAATGTATTATTTTAAAGTGATATATTACTTTGGTAATGAGGAAATGAAATAGTCCTCTAGTAATGTTCCAATCAGGACTCCTGAATGTCACTCTCTTGAAATATTTTTCTTATATATAAGGTTTGCTCCTTGCAAAAATTCAGTTTCTTGCAGATGGCAGGATAAATTTGCCTTTGAAAACAAAAGCTAGGACCCAGATAGCCAGTATTTTCTATTCCCAAGGATTCTCTTCTGGGTGCCAAGATGTATATTCTTGGAATTTGCTTCTTTAAGAGGAGAATTTATTTACAGATGAGATCTAACTATCCCATAGCAAACTGTGCAACAAAGCCATGTTTGTGATTATCAATGGATTCTTCCTCAATTTGGGCTTTATCACCCTGATGGCAGGCCACAGCTGCTCATGGCAGTTGATAGCAGAAAGATAGGAATCTTGGAATGTTCCTCAACCATTTGAGTAGCCATAAAATGTTCAAAATAAGAAAATTGAATTAATATAAGTTTATTTATGGTTATAATAAAATTAATAGATCCTTATGGTCTTGCATTACAAAAGTTAATATTATTCATACCTATCTCTACTGAGAACTCTCAAATGTGGATCCTTCATGTAAATTGTGTCCATTAACTTCACCAGGATGTCAGTGGGAATAATCATTCATGTTGGAAAATTTCCCACCTCCATTTCAGACAAAGGGCCACAGGTTCATGCAGTTGAAACAGCCTGTGCAATCGTACTGGAGTCATAACTTTTAATAAGCATCCTTTTTATAGACAGAAGGAAACTTTAATGTATCGACATGAACCCGAACTGTGCCCTTGAAGTGTTTTAGAAAGGCATGCCTTTGAGAATTGAAATGAGGTGGAATCCACGATTAACTACTTAATATGTAAATTATCTTCTCTCTTGTACCACCTGTAATGACTGCCGACTGGTATTAATGAGCTGGTGGTACCATAAGAAACAGCGGTGCCCTTTCACAGCCATGGGTGGTAGCTGCTAGCTGATTTATGATCTAAGGCTTATCTTTCTCCATTATGCGCATCAGTTGACAGGCCTCCCTTCCCCTACCTGTCTGTTGTTACATATCTAACAGCTAAGCTTTTCTCCACACCCACAGTACCATTTGCTTCTGTGCAAAAGCCTAATCCCAACCCAGTGATCCAGAAGTTGAACTCGGTCATTCTGCACAATAAAGATAACAGCTCCTGGCCAGGGCCCTCTCTGCAAGCCCAAGCTTTGTAACCCAATCATGAACTGCAAACTGGGAACTTCAGATTTCTTTTCATTCAGCCTTAGTACTTGTGTACTTGTGCAGTAGCCATAATAAAAACATGAATAGAGATGCTTCAATGGCCAAACAAAACAGCATGCGACACTCAACAAAACTGTGAGGCTTTTTAACCTTAAAAACATAATGCACTGATGCTTCCTCCTCCTCAAGCACCAAGCACACACCTGTGACAGACTCGGAAGTCACATTTAATCTTAATATCTTTTAGAAACTGCTCCAGGAACAAGAGCTGTGTGTGATGGTGAGTGATTGTGCTGTAGTTTAAAACATGCATGTGTTGGCTTCACCTTCAGGTGGGAACTCTCTAAAAGCTAACTCAGTACATAGGCTCACTCTTCCAAGTGCTCTGTCCATGCCCCGAGTCCAGGTTTGCTTTGTCTACCAGCATTTGGATTAAATCAAAATACGAGGTCCAGCTCCAAACCCCAGAAGCTCAGCCAGCCTGTCATTCCTTCTGCAGGTGTCCTTGCTCAGTGGTGGGAGACAAAGCCTGTCAAGCCACGGGCTTTGATGTGAGGCTCAGTCCCACCTCCCCCCACCCCCACCCCCAGTATTACCTGCTCTCATTTACATTCTAGAATCATCTCATATCTAGGATGACTTTAGAAAGTGGTTCTATAAGGCCACACTTAAATAAGCCTGAAATGAAATCTTTCAGCATGGAAACAAAATTCTTCATTATCATCATGTTTTTGGGCAAATAATAGTGTTTTATTAACTATGTCCCCCCTAAGAACTGTCAGTGATCAGCCTGAAAACACATTGCACTTTCTGACAGTAAAGACCATTGTGTTTTTATTCTTACATCTAGAATGTGCTCTGAATAGTGGAAGTGAAGGCATAGTCAAACAAGACCACGTTGGGAACTGTTGCCTTCTGTCCCAAGTCTAGAGCTGTGCCTGCAATTTCAAGTTGCCTAACTGAATGTCGACTCTTTGTATTAGAGGCCTGGAGGTGGAGAGAGGACCGAATTGTCATGAGTTTCCTTGGCCACTTAGAATTGAGAAGAAATTAGCATGCAGAAAAGGCACTTGGGCAACAGAGATAGACACACACACACACACACACACACACACACACACACACACCACACCGAGAGAGACAGAGACAGAGGCAGAGACAAAGACAGAGAGAGACAGAGAGACAGAGAGAGACAGGTACAGAGGCAAGGAGACAAAAAGACAAAGACAGAGACAGACAGAGTCAGAGGACAGGGAGAGACAGAGACACAGAAAGATACAGAGACAGAGAGAGGCTACAACCACCATTCCCCCATGTGTTCTTTCTTTCTTTCTTTTTCTTCGCTAAATTTTCTAAGTTATTTAGCTCATAGGAATGCTGGTCACGTTAGCTGATGGATAGTAATCCACAGAATTATTGTTGTCATTTCTAAAGGCAACCAATATAACTGCATCTCACAGTAATGACTCCGAAACAACAGCTTTTCTTGGTTTTTGAGAAATTGAAGCTAGTATTCAATGAGCATTATGGGATGTAAGTTTTTGAAAGAGGTTTTACACTAGATTCAGCAGAGAGAAGGCCAGAACAGCATGGAGTCATTCACGCTAGGAAATATATAATCAGATTACTTTTCAAACTAAACCAAACCAAACCAAACCAAACCAAACCAAACCAAACCAAACCAAACCAAACCAAACCAAACCAAACCAAACCAAAATTATACACAGTAAACTTTGATGTGTAGTTCTGTACTCTTAAACCAACTAAATCATATTCTTTTCTAATTTCTCTTACAATTTACCCAGTATAGGTTTAGTGAAGAAGGAAGAACCTGTTTATCTATACCAGAATGTAAAGAATAAGAATAGTTACAAAATTCTAGACCTAAGATATCAATGTACCAACTGCTAGTTTAATCACTGTCAATACCTCCATTCACTTTTTAATTTGTGTATATCAGCACCAGCGTCAAAGCCAGAGATATGAAAACGAGTAAATCCAAGAGCTTGCCACCTGGGGGAGAACATTTTATCAAGACATCATTCATGAGGAAGAAACAAACTTTCCGGAGTATTTTCTTTACAGGTGATTGTTTTAGCAGGTGCAGAAGCAGACCTCATCACTTGGATGTTCCATTCTGGCAAGACCTCGTGGTTTTATTTTAATTGTTACTGAATTGATAGCTCTGTTGAGGAGCTGTGTAGTGTTGGGAAATCTGAAGATTCTTGGAGTTTTTGCAAATCTTTTGAGGTGGAGCTCGTGTCTGGTATCTCTCTCTCTCTCTCTCTCTCTCTCTCTCTCTCTCTCTCTCTCTCTCTCTCTGTGTGTGTGTGTGTGTGTGTGTGGTCGGAAGCACCATAGAATGGTTATGCTATACCATGAGCATGGAGGCCAGAAGACAACTTGTAGCAGTTATTTCTATCCTTTCATCCTGTAGGTCCTGATGATGAAACATGAGTCATTAGGAGTGGGAGCAAGTGCATTTACCTACTGAACCATCTTGGCAGCCTCTGATGTTTATGATTTAAAATATTTACTTCAGTTCTTTTGGTTATAGTAGAACTGCATCGTTTTCCCTTTCTATCCTCCCTCCACTCCCATCTACCCCTTCTTGCTCTTATTTCAAATTCATGGCCTCTTTTATTACTTGTTATTATATATATACATATGTATATATATAATACACACACTCTCATACACACACACACACTCATACACACACATACACACACAGACATATACACTATTTGGGATAGATTGTTACATTCATGTGTGTAGGTTATTTGTTGTTATATCACACACACACACACACACACACACACATACACACACAATTTAGGATAGATGCATGGGAGTTATCCCATTTGTGTGTAAGTTGTTTGGGATAGATATAAGCATCTACATTATATACTGAGGTTTTTTGCTTAAGCAGTAGATGTTTTTATTTCCCCTCACACTTTCATAAGTCCTAGTTTTCTAGTCGTTAAGGGGGACCTGATCAACTGCCTTAACAATTAACTTCCTTATATCTGGGCTGATTATCCATATTTCGTGGTAAATCTTGTCTTCAATTGTATCATAGCTAAATCTGTTTTAGATAAGCATTGGCTTAATAGACATTTTGAACTTTGTGGGTTTTGTGTACATTGAAGCGATTTTCTACCCAAATATTCTTTTGAGTTCTTATCTGCTTCATTTTCCATCTCTTCCTCTCACCTCAATCCTTCTAGAAGTTCTATAGCAAGGGTGAGATAAGTGTGTCTCAGATTAAGAGAGGAAGACTATTCAACATAGTGTGGTCTGTAAAAATAGCTGAGTAGGGACGAAGGGTGGAGTTTATATTTCAGAGAGGAGTAAAGCCAAGACACTAAATCATTTCCTTAGTTCTTTTCAGAGTTCAGAACTTCATATTACTTTGAAGTTTTGGCTATTACTTATTTTGACAAATTTCTATTAAGAAATCAAATTAATATTGAGATAAAAGACCCGCATTCCAAGTATAGCAGTTGTTTTCATTTTTGGTGTTGCCTGGATTTGGACGATTAATCCTTTCGCCTCCCCCTTGAGTATGAATAATAAGATCATCCAGCAGCCCTAATGGTAAGAAAAGTTAGAGGTGTCTGTGGAAACTGAGGCACAAACAGGCTGATCAAATGATAGCTACTGAGTGGTAAAGGAGTTGAAGCCTTGGGCTGGCTTTGCGGCTTACTTGAAAGATCTTCTCTGTACTTTCTCTCAACTGCTATAAATTTAAATATGTGTATTTATACATGCTTTAAGAACACGCAGAGGCTTTGAAAAATGTTGTCTTGGCTCATTTATGTGAGACTAAATCTTGCTTGCCTGAAATAGGTGTTAGGAAACATTCTTTTTGTAATTTCCATTAATTTGCCTATTTATTAACTTTGCATACTGATTGCAGCCCCTACCCCAGATTTTTTTTTTGAACAATAGTTCTAACTAATGCTGTGGGTCATTGTCTGTGGACAGCTTTTAAGTGATAGTAGTTTATGGGAAAGTGAGGAAATTCACTGAAGCTTAAAGAGCAAAGGCTCAGGAATTGAGTACTTTGAGCTGCATTTTCTCCACTTTGGTTGTGGGCAAGGTGTTTAAACTATGGTTTCTAACTGCTATATAGAGTACAATTTACTAGGTAGAGGTATGGGCTTTTGATTATCATTCAGCTTCTTAAAACATTTACAATGCTGAAGAAGTGGTGAGCGCATAGTAAGTTGTATGTTTCTGTTGCTTCTGATTAGCACAGGACATGTAACCCACCATTAATTCACATATGCACGCAAACACCACAAAACATATCAGAAATGTTATCTCCTTTGATCTGCGAAGAAAACCCAAATGACCTGCCTTCATTTCTAGCACCTGTTGCTTCCCCTTTTTATTTTAACTTTAAAATAATTTCTCCAAAGTCTCCAGCAGAAACTCCCGGGCTCCTGCCTTCCCCTTTCCATTCGAGAGAACAGTAATCTATTTTTCTGTCGTCTGTATTTCCCACTGAGTAGACCTGATTGTGGAGCATTAAATTGGGTCAGCTGGGGGAAGAGAAAAGAAGTGTGGGAGAAGATAAAAGGCTTTTACTGAAATCTGAGATTAAATTCTCACCAGTTTGTGGAAGTGTCACCCAGCCCTTTGTTCTGCGTGTTTTCTTTAGCGCTAGTGCGGTTACGTGACATAAAGGTGAATTATTTAAGTGACGCTATTTTACTACTCTTGGAATAGTCATCATTCCTTCTTGTCTTTCCAACTATGACAGGCAAGCGCCTCGGAGAATATTCAAAAGCCTTTGTAGTAGAAAAGAACTGAAAATGAACCAATATTTCCTGTTAAAAGAAATACCGACTGAATCGCACGGAGGAGAGCATGGAGTTCACCTCCAGCTGTTCTGTTACTTGATTTATTAACTAGGAAAAATGAACGTTAAAATATATCCAGGAATTCAGTGCCTCAGTATGGCACAGGAATGAAATTCAGAATAAGACTGGAAAAGAATGTGTTCTGTACTGCAGCGTCATCTCACAGTGCGGGTGAGTCCCTCATGTCTGATTACACACGTGTACTCCTCTGAGCTGAGGAAGAATATGACGTTGAAAGGGCAGCAGGAAGGGGAGATTAACTGTCTTCTTGTTCGCACAGTTCAGAGCTGCAGAGGAGATACATGATTTCTGCCCTAAGATGGCTCCCACCATGGCTGCTTTCTAGTTTGACCCCTGACAAGATTCTTGTTAAGGCTTCCTTTCCCTTTTGTGGAGGCAACGCCACTTTCTACTTTGTTGGAGACAGAGTCTTTGTCACCGCTATACATGCTACGATAGCTGGCTCATAAGCTTCCATGGCCACCCATGTCTGTGTCTCACATCTCACTGTAGGGATACTTGGATTACTGATGGAGCCATGCTCGGGCTTGTTTGCTGTGGGCATATGGGCTTTCACACAAGCTCTTTACCCACTGGGACACCTCTCCAGCCATACCTTTCCATTTTAAAAGAAAATTTTTAATGAAAACTTATCAGTTACATCTCAGCAATCAAAGTTAACCCTTACATCTATCAACCAAAAAGCCAAATGGTTTTGAAATTCGCTGATCAAATATATACCACAGTTTATATTTGGGAGTTCTTTAAGTCCTAATTCCTGTCATATTTTTTTTTTCATTTTATATGCTCTTAAGTCCGTTGACTGTACATTGCTTGCTGTATAAAAGTTTTAATGAAGTCTCAATGGTCAGTTGTTGGTTTAAATTCCTTATCTACCCACCTATTTAGAGAGTCTTCTATGCCTTTATGCTGTGATTTTCTTCCTACTTTCTCTTATCATTTACAGGTATAATATAATTATTGAAGATTTGGATCCATTTGGATCTATTTTTGTACAAGGTTAGGGAAAAAGGAAGATTAAAAAGAACATGTATAGTCATATATGCTAATACATGCTAGTATGTAAAAACAGAAAATTTCAGCAAAGTCTTACATTGGAAATACTTTATTCCTTTCATTTTTTTCTTTATTGAGGTATAATGGACCAATACACAAAATAAAATTGGTGACAAAGAACCAATAGGTTTTTTTTACCCTTTTATCTCTGTTATGTTCTTGTAAGTTAGTGTAAGGATTGAGATTGTATTTTCTTTGCAAATGAACCCATTTGTGCAAATAGGAGAATGTACATTGCTTTCCTAGCATCTTGGACTGCCTGCTTTCAAGTAGGTCTCTTTGCTTCCTCCTCTGTAGGCTGCTTAACTCTGCATGTGCTTGTCCTAGGACCCCACACCAATTGTACCATGGGACAGGGCCCTGTCAACAAGAGTCAAATAAATTCAGAAAATTATTAAGGTATGCTTTAAAAACCTATATTTCATCTGCAAATAGTGATAGTTTGGCATCTTCCTTTCCAATTTGTATCCCTTTGATTTCCTTATGTTGTTGAATTGCTCTAGCTAGTACCTCAAGTACTATATTGAAAAGATATGGTGAGAGGGAGCAGCCTTGTCTAGTCCCTGATTCTAGTGGGATTGCTTCAAGTTTCTCTCCTTTTGCTTTGATGTTGGCTATCGGTCTGCTGTAAATTGCTTTTACTATGTTTAGGTATGGGCCTTGAATTCCTGTTCTTTCCAAGACTTTTAGCATGAAACGATGCTGAATTTTGTCAAATGCTTTTTCAGCATCCAATGAGATGACCATGTGGTTTTTTTCTTTGAGTTTGATTATGTAGTGGATTACCCAGATGTCCCTCAATGGAAGAATGGATACAAAAAATGTATATATACACACAATGGAGTACTATTCAGCCATTAGAAACAATGAATTCATGAAATTCTTAGAGAAATGGATGGAGCCAGAGAACATCATACTAAGAGAGGTAACCCAGTCTCAAAAGAATACCCATGGTATGCAGTCACTGATAAGTGAATATTAGCCTAGAATCATGGGACACCAAAGACACAATTCACATACCAAATGATGTCCAACAAGAAGGAAGGAGTGGACCCTGGTTCTGGAAAGGCTCAAAGCATCAGTGTAAGGGAATACCAGAACAGGGAAGTGGGAAGGGGTGGATAAGGGAACACAGGGAGGGAAAAGGGCATGTGGGACCTTTGGGGGCCAGAGAACAAGAAAAAGGGAAATGAAATGTAAATATAGAATATATCCAATAAAAAAAGTATCAAAAAACCTGTATTTCACTACAGTAGAAAAAGGATAGATTCTTAGATATGTAGTCCACCTAAACTAAGCCAGCGTGAAGGTAGTAATTAACCATGCAACAAGAAAGAGGTTGAAGAGGTAACATACAAACATCTGCTAACTGAAGGGAAGTCCACATCCAGGTAGGCACAGCCAATTCTACCTGATATCCAAACCCGAAATAAAACCAAGCATTCCTCAAATTATTCCACAGTATAGAAATGGCTCACTTTCAAACTTACACACACACACACACACACACACACACACACACACACAGGGTTCTTCTATCAATACATTCTAAGCAGTTTCCTCTCCATCCACTTCTTCTAGCTCCCCACCCAACTCTCCGGATACACGCATCTTCTGTCAGAAAAGAGCAGGCCTGCAAGAGACAAGAATCAAACAAACAAACAAACAAATCCAATAAGATAAGATGAGGGACCTCACACAAAAGCTGGACAATCTAATAGGAGGTTAGCTTGTCCAGCTAATAGATTTATTAATATTAAGAGCTAATAAAAAATAATAAAATTAAATAAATAAAATAAAAACCAGTCAGAGAGACACCTTCTCCTCTAGTTAGGTGCCCTGCAAAGTCAGCAGGCTAACAGTCACAACGTAATGTGATGAACCTTGTGCAGAGCCATGAAGGGCCATGCTTGCTGCCTCAGTCTCGCTGAGCCAGTATGAGTCCTCCACAGTTGATTCACTGGGCCATGTTCTCAGGTTAAACAAAATAAGCCAGACTCAGAAAAATAAATATTACATTTTCTTTTGTTTGTGGAATTGAGATTTAAATATGTATTTGCACATACACATATACACATTTGCACAGAATATGAATATACGCATATCTAAATGTATACACATATATGCATGACATTAGAGAGGACGTATTTGGGGAAAGGGAGATGACCAATGGAAGGGAGGGAACGGAGCACAGAGGCTAACGGGGATGAAGACATTAATGTACATCACATAAATTAATACATAGCTGAATAAAAATGTCCTAATGAAGTCATGTGTAATGATTATGTACTAGCAATAAATTTCTTAAACTCTATGTGCCCACTAAAACATTGTTTTTTTATGAAGACTAGCAAGAGTTATCATCTTTTAGTATAATTACTGTCTGTTTATACATCCTTTTTTGGAGAAAAGTCTATTAAAATTTTTGATCAATTTCAGGTTATTTTGGCTTTGGTTGTTGCTGAGAAGTACAAAGTTTTTGTATAGTCCGGATATTAAACCCTTATTAGATATGTGATTTACAAATAGTTTCTCCTATTCCATATGCCATCTTCTCGATTGTTACTTTTGTTATGTAGAAGTTTTTATGTTTGATGGAATCAGTTTGGCTATTTTTCTGTCACTTTGGTTTCACATAAGAACATGTTGCTGGATATAATGCCATGAAGGTTTTGCATGTTTCTTTCTATACATTTTACAGTATTGGGCATACATGTTTTGTCTGTAATTGAATTAATTCAATATAATGATCCAAGTTAATTATGTATATAACCAACACCTTCTATGGAAGAGAAAGGCGGGGTTTTGTTTTCTTGTTGTTTGGCCTGTTTGGTTGGTTTTGTTCTTAACCTTACTGTGTTACCTTAGATTGCACTATTCAGTTCAGCACTATTCAGGTAGGCTACATTTCTGGCTCTTTCTCCTGTCACAGTGGTCTATATTTTGGTCTATAACACACTATATGGTTTTGATTATTCTTGGGCCCATGGACTGTATATTTTATCTTGCCATGGTCATGCGTTGAAGCCCTTATCTCTAGTGTGGCCGTTCAAGGCAGCATCTGTGTGGAGGTTAGAATGGCTGAATGAGCCATCAAGGATGGCACTCTAACCAGGCATGGGTGGTACTCCTGTAAAAAAGGAATGCTTTTGTTTTCCAAATAAGAACATTGAAGAAATTGCTGAAGCCCAAGAGAAGGATATGGCTGGCTACAGGAAAGGCAGAAGGATTTGACCAGGACGTGGGTGTCTGGTACCTTGGTCTCAAACTCTGGAACTGTAAGAAAGTCAGTGTTTATCACTTGATATGACTCTATTCTGTGGTATTTTGTTTTACCAGTTCAATTAGTCTAGAGCCATGGCTGAAAGTCAAGGAAAGTGTGGCCTCCAACTTTATTTATCTGTCTTAAAATTGCTTTGCAACTCAGGATCCTTCATGATTCTAGGAGAACCTTAGTATGATTCTCATACTTCTGCCCCAAACCATGTCATTGGCATTTTGATAGAAATGGCACTGAATCTGTAGCTCTTTCAGTATGCTGTGAGCATTTCAACAGTATGCAGCCTGCCAGTCTGCGAACTTAGGATACCTTCCCATTCATTACATTAAATTAATTATTCAGCTTGCTTTCTCTTTGATGCTAATGTAAATGGGATTTTTGATTCATTTTGAAGTTATTTTATTGTTAATTTTTAAAATATAATTGTTTTGTTTCTTAATGCTATATCTTACAAAATTTGTGTATTTATTTGTTAGTTATTAGAGTGTGCATGAGACCTTGAGGGTCTTCTAGGTATAAGACCATGCCATCTGTGAACAGAGAGCATTTTGAATTTATCTCTTCTAGTGTGAATATGATCTTTCTTTGTCTTGTTAAGTATCTCGTCCAGAATGTTCAGCACAATGTTGCCTGGAAATGGCAGTCGTGGGCATCTTTGTGTTGTTTCTGATCTTAGGACCTGAGGTTATTATCATGCTTCCTTTCCTTCCTTCTGCTTCTAAGTGGTTTGAATAGCAACAAAGCTACAGCACTGCTGCTTTTGAAGAAGGAAAATGGGTCCTTGAATGAAGGAACATAGGTGCCTTCTAGAACAGTAAAGTCAGGGAGAGGATTCTACTTGAGATTTTTCAGAATGTGAAAAGACCTTGGCCAAAATATTGTAGAAGTGTAGAGAGACCGTGATAGTGATGAACTTCTAACTCACAGAACTGTATAATCATAATTTGTATTGTTACCAAAGTTTGGGGTAAATTGTTGTATAAGTTAAGAAAATGAATCCATTTTTGCCTGTTTTTCTTTGGTAGTTTTTCTCTGAATGAGCAGACTTGGGTAAGAGAGAATCACATGTCACAATTCTCTATTCCTTTCAGAATCTCATGTGTCCCATCTATGCACTACCGACTCAGCTGGGGAGTGCTTAACCCCGCCTTATATGAGGCCCAGGCTAATGAGATAAGACATTTATTCTTTATTAGACTCTGAAAACAATGAGATTTCACTACATTTAGTGACTTGCCCAAGATAACATGGACAGCCTTTTCTTCTTTTTCTTTTCTTTTCTTTTCTTTTCTTTTCTTTTCTTTTCTTTTCTTTTCTTTTCCTTTCCTTTCCTTTCCTTTCTTTTCTTTTCTCCTCCCTCCCTCCCTCCCTCCCTCCCTCCCTCCCTCCTTTCCCTCCCTTCTTTCTTTCTTTCTTTCTTTCTTTCTTTCTTTCTTTCTTTCTTCCTTTCATTTTTCCAGACAGGGTTTCTCTGTGTAGCCCTGGCTGTCCTGGAACTCACTCTGTAGACCAGGCTGGCCTCCAACTCAGAATCCACCTGCCTCTGCCTCCCAAGTGCTGAGATTACAGGCGTGTGCCACCATGCCCGGCTATGAATAGCCTTTTCAATTCAAACTCAGGGCTATTTCCATCAAGCTTAGAAAAACAGAAGATTAATTTAGTTGAATATCAGTTTTGATGTATTTCAAAATTCCATTATCACTTCCTATTTGTAATACAACTGTGGATATGCTCTTTGATTTTAATATCTATGCTTCCTGCAAAATGAAAAACAAATGACTAGGTAGATGGTAGAAGGGTGAGTGAGATGTGAACAGAGCTTGCTGATATGTCTTGGGAAATGTTTATAAACAAATGCTATGACTGCACCCATTAGTATACAGACAGGCTATTTGGGTCTGTAGGTGCATTCCTTTTAATGAGCATGATATTTAGTAAATAACAATTACTAGGTAGTGGTGTCAGAGCTATTGAGTACATGCAATAGTTAATAGTAGCAGACAGACTCTGGTTATAGAGAATGCTGACCTCCAGAATCATACGCTCATTATCTCATTTACTGAGAAGTTATTCTGCCTCACTACAATTCCACAGATGTTTCACAGATGTCATTAAGGATATATTTCTATAGCTTGTTATGAAGCTAACTTCTGTGCACTATGGCATTTTACCGTGGCATATTAATGAGAACATTATAGAATTGTAAATAAATATGTTTGTGGCAATCAAGATGAGGAGCAGATCTATAAAAATGGTTATAAAATTCTAATTAACATTTTAACAACAAAAGGCTTGCTGCTTTGACTCCACATGTCTGAGTTAGTAGATAAAATGAAGAATTCCCAAGTGGGTTGAAGAGTGAATGAAACTCTGTCATCAACAATTAATGGGATGTGTCAGATTTCACCACCATTTGAAAGGAGGCAAATAGGGAATACCACAGAAACTACCATGACCGGAAACTTCATAGATGCAACACAAACTCTCCTTCAGACAGTCTTGTAGGGCTAGTGAGATATCCAACTACTGTTTCCCTGTCACCTCCTGACGGCGGAGGGAAAACGGTAATGCACTTCTGTAAGAATAGCCATGCTTGCCTAATATACCTGAAAATTACCTTCTGAAAGCAGTATGGTCTTTTTGCCTTATATCATAATTACTCTTTGATAAAGCCATACATGCTAATATTTCTTATAGGTTTAACAAAGCATCCATCACAGCCTTGCCATGCAAAGGCGTGGCAACCTCAGTAAATCTCTTACTATTTAAATTTAATGTACTGTTTTGCATCTTAGTGACAATGTTCCTTTGTGTCTTGGCTCTGGCATATTTAAATACTGTGTTTCAGCAACCTGATCTTGCACAAATTAGAGTAGTTTTATCTCCCAACACAATTTTCCATCATTATTACAAAAAGGAGATATTTTTAATCCTTGAAAAAAAAATCGCTCATTCTTAGTTGTCTTTATTCCACAGCTAGAACACAGGCAGTAAGCTGCAAGGAGATCACACTTATTACATGGCCTCTTTCAACAAAAGGGGATGCTGGTGTAGATTTCCTTGCCCATTAAAACAGGGAGAATTGCAACATGGAGTTTCAAAGGATGTTAAAAAAATCATTATTTATCAAACTAGAGAGAAAAAAGGAAATCTTTGAAGGCATGTAAATGTTAGAAACTTACAACAATTATCTGAGATAGTAAAGAAAAGTCTGGCACAATCTTTATTACTTAAAGTGATTTGGCAATGTTTAAATTGAATCAACAGTATTTTAATCACACAAATATAAACTCAGGGAAAGTCCTCACACTTCACTTTATGATCAGTTAGTAGGGAGGGAGGAATAAAGGAGAAAAAGAAGTGAACACCAGAGAAATGAACAAATACAGGAAGACTTGTCTAGGGAGAAATGGGACGGGGAGAAGTATAAATGAAGGGTGAGAACACTCATCCCCTTTCTCTACTTTCTAGACTTAAAAGAAGATGGCTCCATTCTTTGGAGATTAAAACAAAACAAAGACAAACAAACAAACAAACACCTAAAAAGAGACGGAGAGAAAGTCCCGTCTCTCTTCAGACCAGAGCACTTGGTGTCTCATGTCACTGCACCAGGTCTTGGTTTTTATGGCTACAACTGTATCTTCAGCCCCTGTCAGTGTTCTATAAACTCTTAACTCATGTTTTAAATCTTTGCAGTTCGAAGCTCCTGGGCAAAAAGAGTTGAAATTCCTGAGGAAAAAAACTATTAAAAAAAAAAAAAAACAACCCTGCGGACACAGAAGGAGTTTTAGTAACCCCCTCTTTAAACTCACAGCAAACAGTCAGAAGAACTGAAGAATGGAGATTTGAATAAGTCACAGAGAGAATATTTTGATAAATATGGAGAGAGGTTTGCACCCACAACATGCAATGAACATTGTTTCAGTGTATACACATGTTATTTTTCAAAATTCCTCTTGTGCAGGGATATAATGAAAACAACATATGGCAAATACATGAGAAATTAGAAAAATGGAGACATTCTCTTCCTCATTTTCCAGGATGCTTGTTTTGATGGGGAGGCTTTTAAATAACTTGTGTTTTGAGTAGAAAACTAATTATGAGTCAATTTTTATAACCGGGGTACTGATAACTAAGTGATTTCAATTATTATATACAAAGCCTTAGGGGATTTGACAGACCTCAAAGAACAGCAGTAGTTTAGATTTCTATATTATGAAATCAGTTATTAGGGAAGGAACAAAACAAAATTGGAAATAAAAGGAGGAAAAGGGAGAAGTGAACATGAAGAGAAATAAACAAATGCAAGAATATTTATCTAGGGAGAAATGGGAATACCTAAATATAATTTAGTTATTAAATTAAAAAAATGCATAGGAACAACAAAGAAAATTAGGAATTAAGATGTAAGAAAATTAGAGAAGTTGGAAATTAAGTGTAGGAAAAACATCTCAAAACAAATATCCCTTGTGTCTCATTGGTGATGCTTGCACCCGTGACTCCTGTTCCCTTTCCTTGTTTTTTCATCTCCAGGGTTGCCTCCCTTTGTGTTTTCTTTAATGTTTATATTTCCATTTTTAGATCCTGGACAGTTTTGTTCAATTCCTTCACTGTTTGTGTTTTCCTGTACTTCTTTAAGGGATTTATGTGTTTCTTTTTTTGGTTTTTTTTTGTTGTTGTTGTTTGTTTTTTCGAGACAGGGTTTCTCTGTGTAGCCCTGGCTGTCCTGGAACTCACTCTGTAGACCAGGCTGGCCTTGAACTCAGAAATCCGCCTGCCTCTGCCTCCCAAGTGCTGGGATTACAGGTGTGCGCCACCACCACCTGGCAATTGTGACTCGTGTTTCCTCTTTAAGGGCTTCTACTTGTTTACTTGTATTCTCCTGTGTTTGTTTGTTTGTTTGTTTATTTATTTATTTATTTATTTATGCCCTTCTTAAAGTTCTCTCTCATGTGAGGGTCCTAGGCCCCAGGGAACTGAGAGGCTCCCAGGATCCAGCGTGGATAACTTTAGCCAAAATATCCAGCAAAGAGGAGATAGAACCCGTAGAGACCACCTCCAGTAGGTAGGCAGTCTTTCAGTCGAGGTGTGGGACCACCCACCCATCTCAAAGTTTTTAACCCAGAAATGTTCCTGTCCAAAGAAAAGATAGGGACAAAAAATAGTGCAGAGACTGAAGAAAGGGCCATCTGGGGACCACTCCACCTGGTGATTGATCCTGTGTGCAGACACCAAACCCCAACACTGTTGCTGTTGCCAAAAGGTCTTGCTGACAGGAACCTTGCTTGGCAGTTCCTTGGAGAGCAAATGACCAATGCAGATGGGTATGCTTGGAGTCAACCATCGTACTGAGTTCCGGGCCCGAGGTGACGGATCTGATAGAAGGACTGGAGAAGCAGAGGGGGATTGTAACCCATAGGAAGAATAATATTGACTGGCAGGACCACCCAGTGCTCCCAGAGACCAGACCAACAACCAAGGAGAGTACGTGGAGGGGGCCATGGCTCCAGATGCATGTGTAGCAGAGGATGGCCTTGCCTGACATCAGTGGGAGGAGAGGCCCTTGGTCCTGTGGAGGTTTGGTGCCCCAGTGTAGGGAGATACTGGAGCTGTGGCATGGAAGAGGGTCGGTGGATGGGGGAGCACCCTCATAGAGGTAAGGGGGAGAGTGAGGGTATGGGATGTCTGGGTTGTGGAGGGGTAACTCGTAAGGGGGATATCATTTGAGGTATAAACAAATGGAATGATTAAGTTTACAGTGCTGGTGAATTCCCTCTTATTGAGTGTGCCTTGTGTCCAAGATGGTGATTGTTTAGCCTCATGGTAAGTGTCACTATTATACCTTTAAGAATATCTGGCCATCCTGATCAAGTTTGTTGGTTCAAAGGCTGGTTAAGACTGTTGATTGCCTTCCTTCCTTTCAGCTTACATGGATCATTCTGTTATTATGAGAACTAGTCCTTGGTAAAGAGACTTCCATGCAGATTCTAGCTCAATTCATCATTTCCTCAAATTCCTGTGTCTGAAGGGTATGGTGTTTTCAGCAACAGGGTCTTATGCTCTTTTCCTGTAAGTTGACCAATTACCTGGCAATAGACATATTGTTTAGTAGTTTTCCCTTGTATATACTATGAGACATTTGCATACGATTTTCCTATACTTACATTACTAAGTAATCATAATCATGATAAAAACAGAATAATGAACAAGCCTTCATAAAAAGTCACTCTTCATAAAAAAAAATAACAACTCTTACATGGGTAAGAATTTCAACACTTTTAGTATTTCTTCAAGTACCTCTTGCTACTGAGAACTTCCACTGCCACTTCCACTGCCTAAACCATTGTACTCTTTAGCTGTATTATAAAATACCTTGGTACCCAGAGATGTGTCTAGCTCTTAGCCCTCATCAAAGAAGATTTCCTTTATCTTACCCTTCTTCGTTTGCTGACCATTACAGAGAGCCACAGCCAGTCCAAATGCAGAAAAGTGACCACAGGTTGCCCATCCCAATTTAATACATCTACAACAGAACCTATACATAAGGCCCAGACGTGGCAGAGAGACTGTAAGGATCAATGGACCAGAATGGGATGCATGTTGAGAGATAGTATCTCCTCACAAAAACAAAAAAGGGGGAGAGGGTGGGAGCGGGGGTAAGGGGAAAGGTGAATATTGTCAAAATGCATTGTATGAAAATTTTAAATGATAAAAATATTAATTAAAATAACTACCAAAATCAAGAATGCATTTCCTTATGTTAATGTTTTATATAATTCACTACAATTTAAAGAGAGATTTGGCAAATAGAGATAATATCCTTTCAGGTAAGAAACAAGGGGAGACCATTCAAAATTAATTTTTACTTTAGTGGGAGAATTTGACTAATATATGAAGAACAATGTATTATGATTATATAGGTTTCCTTTTTGGAATATAAAGATGGGTGATATTTTCCTAAAGAAACATCGAGCTAAAATATATGTAATCATTTGTCTCTACTAGCTCTGAAAGTCCTATACAAAAATGCCTTTGAAGGGGAAACAAAAGCCACAGCTCACGAGAGAGCACATCAGTGAGATTTTGGAAGTACAGACATAAAGGAAGGTGTGGTTGCTGAAGTCCATAGGTTAGGGCAGAAATGCAACCCTGTAGGGAAGGGAGAGACGCACGCTAACCTAAGGATCCTAAGGAGATGCTCTCATTTTTTTTCTTTTAGTTTGACATCTATTTATTGTATTGTTGTTATGAGGATTCAAAGACCTACAGTGGCTTCCCTTAAAGACTCTTGAGAAGTCGTGGAGAAGCCCCTCTCCTGCCTCGTCTAGTGCCAGGACTACCTGTATTATTTGGCTAGTGGCCCCTTTATTTTCAAATCCAGAGATGCAGCAGCTTTATGCCTCTGTTCTCCAGCTTCCCTTTGGTAACAGCCCTGACAATATCCTTAGGTAACTCACAGGCTAAGCTAAGCCCCTCCCCCCAACCAGGACCTGCAGCTTAATCACATCTACAAAGACTCTTTATAATGAAGTTGGCATATGGCCAGCATCCAGGAGGTGGAAAATGCTCGGCTTTGGAAGATATTACTCAGCCTTCCATAATGAGTCTCATCACATTTTTCTCCCTTCCTCATATTTTGACTTTATGCATCAGGCTAATCACAAACTCAAGTCTCTCCCATGGTTTAAATACATAAATGTCTTCTTTATTGCCAGATTTCTTGTTTTTAAACTCTCATCCCATTGTGTAGTGAGGTGACTACACAAATGACTTGTATTGACCGCCACCAAAGCATTTAAAGTCCAGAAATTGGAGCTTGCTTGCTATTGGTGAAGGCAGGAAAGCCAGTTCAAGGATTATCCAGAAGGAAAGCCGTGAGTCACCTCTGCTCCACACAGCAGCACAGCTGTGCTTCTGCAGAGAGAATGGCGCACAGGGCGGGGCCTGCTCAGAGTGGTGGAAGCAGAGCTGCCTTTTAATAACAGTTGCCAACCAGGCTTATCTGACAAGGAAGGGTTTGTTAAACATGGCCTGCATGTGTGAGGCTCTTAGTTCCTGCCCCCTCCATGCCCCCGCTTAATGATTGGGGAACAGTTGGGGGGGGGAGGAACTATGGGAACTATGGTGGGTGGGAACTGGGAAAGGGGAAAGCCTTTGGAATGTAAACATAGAATATAGAAAATAATAATAATAAAAAAAAGAAGTAGTAAAAAAAAAAGAATTACAGTCAGTCAGGATTACCTCCCTCAGACTGGAAGGTGGGAAGAATTACTGATGTAGAAGATGACAAGTGTGTGTGTGTATGTGCATGTGTGTGTGTGTTCATGTGTGTATATGTGTGCATGTGTGTGTTTTCTCTGCAAACATGTGTATTTGCCTGTACATGTACATGCATTCACAATATGTGTTTCACATTCACATGTATTCTGTGCTTACAACACACAGTGCATTAAATATGTTTATTTATCAACATTCTCGGGTGAAAAGTATGAAGCAATAGTTGACAGACTAAGAACTTTTGTGACAAAATACATTAAGTTGTTAAAATGATTCTTAAGGCAAGTTAAAGGGAATTATTCATTTATTCCTGAAACAGACAAATATTGAGCCTGCACTAGATGCAGGTTTGTTAAACTCTGCTTGAAGTATGACTGACCTGGTCTTAGAAGGAGGGAAAACTGGAAAACTCAGTATTACCCACAATGCAATATCACTTTCTTCTCTTACAAGTATAGCATAAAGTTCCCTTTAAAAAGACTGCAAACTTTGATGTGGTCACATGCTTTTTTTGAGCTAGAAATACAGACTTATTTATTCCTATGAAAACACTTGAACTAAAATAACTGCTATTTTAAGCACCATAATAATCCTCATGCTCAACTGCCACTGCTTCCAATTCAAATTAATGGCAAGCCTGACCAAATTGTCTTCTTCCAGGTATTGAAGAGAACTTCCATATGTATCTTACAGCACCCTGGGCTGTGAGCTTCCGGAACGCCGACTATGGATGCATAGGGAATGAAGGACAGACACACAGACACACACTTTAAAAATGTTCTCTGTATCACGGAGATTCCTCTGCATGACACGGATACCAGTTACTTAAATACCGCCGTGGAATCTGTTAAGGGACGCCACCTCTTTCTCCACATTCCCCTCTATGCCTGGAAGCATTTCTCTGTTCCCATGACAGCTTCTTTTATACCTAGAAACCCTGGCTCTTCCCACTGCCTGCATTTTATTTTTCTCCATCTAGATCAAAGTTTTTTCCCCATATGACTATTGGATACTCAATCTATCACTGACGCCTTTCCTGCCTGGTAATTCTTCATAGAATCATTCATCACCCCTCCCTGGCACTTCAAGACGCTGTGAGGCTAGGTGCTTTCTCTCCCACAGAGGAGAAGGGGAAGAGGGACAGGGGATGGACTGTGGGAGGGGTGACTGGGAGGGGAACAGTGAGCAAGATGTAAGTGAATGAGTAAAAAAGAATTAAATAAAAAAAGTCACTCATCACCGGGTTCCTGGGAGTCAGATGTCTCTTACCCTTGATTGCTGTTTCCACTTGGTCTCCCTGGCTGTGCCATCTCTCTAAAATTAGCCTGTGACCATGCTTCAGGATGTGTCTCTGGATTTCCATTTGGTCTTAGAAATTCTCTTTCTCTGGGTACTTTATTCAGACTTATGTCTCCTCCCTTAACTAGCCAGGGCTGATTGTGATAAAACATTTCTTTTTAAGATAAAACATTTCCATTAAAAAAAATAAGAATACCCTCAATGGGTGATTCCTGATGGGAGTTTTGTCCCAGCCTGGAGGTAGCTGCTTTTTCACTTTCTTACTTTCTTACTTGGCATATATAGTGGGGAGGGAGAGGCAAACAGGAGAAAGGAAAGAGAGAGAATGGAACTAGATAGATACTAAGGAGAGAGGGAGGGAGAAAAAGAGAGGGAGAGGGAGAGGGAGAGGGAGAGAGATTGAGTTCTGATATCTCTTTATTTTCTTATAGCCAGTAATTCAATAACTGAGAACTGATTTTCATAAATTTATCTAAGTCCAAATTTTTCACCGAAGTCTCTAAATGCTTCTTATGAGGAGTTTGAACTTCGACACCTGAATTTGGTGGGGGAATCCACAGACAGTCAATCTATAATAGATCCACTATGTACATGTACCAGTACTGTACACACACACACACACACACACACACACACACATATGTACATGTGTACATGTGTATATGTATATATGTATTTCCTAAGTTGTTTTTTCAACTTAGCACTAGTGCTTCTTGATTCTTTCATGGCACTGAATTCTTCCAATAAGGCCAGTCATATTTCAACAGTGGTCCCTCCATCTTGATTGGTGAGACCAAAATTCTCTATTCCCATCTGTTTTAGTTAGGGTTTCTATTGCTGTAATGAAACACCATCACCATGAACAAAAACAAGTTTGGGAGGAAAGTGTTTACTCAGTTTACATTTCCATACTGCTGGTCACCACCAAAGAAAATCAGGACAGGAACTTAAACAGAACAGGATTCTGGAGACAGGAGCTGATGCAGAGGCCGTGGATGGGTGCTGCTTACCGACTTGCTTCCCATGGCTTGCTCAGCCTGCTTTCTTATAGAACCCAGGACCATCAGCCCAGGGGATGGCACCATGCACAAAGGGAAGGGTTGGACACTCCCCTATTGATCATTAATTGAGAAAAATCAGTAATTAAGATCCATTTCCTTAACTGAAGTTCCCTCTTCTGACTACTCCAGCCTGTGTCAAGTTTACATAAAACTAGTACACCATCTGTGTAGTTCCATAGTCTTCTCCCCTAATAAATCTGTTTAAAGCTGAACTATGTGATCACCTCTCACCAGTGGGGCTGCCTCCTTCTAGTTCAGATTCTATGGCCCTTGACCAGAGGATTCTAGCAGTTTTCTGTTATCTGAAAGTCTTGTTTCCAAACATGTGGAAACTATATTTATTAATGTCACACTTCTGTTCAGAATTTTAGTTTTCCAACTTAAGCAGATTAAAACTCATCATATCTTACTGTTCTGCCATTTCCTACTTTAGTGGACTTGAAGTCCCTCACTTCTTACTCCTCTCAAGTGACTCTCCAGCCTCGTTTTTTGCCACTCTTTGTAGACACCAAACCTGTATCTGTGGCATGAATTTCCTTATTTTTCTTTTTTGATCTGATACTGTCTCCTTCAAAAACTGCACACTGTGACTGATCCTTTGCCTTAGACCTGTGGTCAAGTATATTATCAGACAGCTCCTGATGCCAATTCTGAAAAAACAGCCACTATTCTCTTCCCTTCTCTTGATTTTTTTCTTCAAAGTGTTTTTTCTTTTCCTA
The DNA here is from genome assembly GCA_964023405.1 of Apodemus agrarius. Taxonomy (NCBI): domain Eukaryota; kingdom Metazoa; phylum Chordata; class Mammalia; order Rodentia; family Muridae; genus Apodemus; species Apodemus agrarius. The sequence goes on from OZ030025.1 coordinate 50,286,285, forward strand.
CCCTATATGGGCTTTTACTGCTTTTCTTTCTTGCCAGCTCTTGATATCAGGAACTTGAGCTATTTTGGTCATATCTGTCTCTTGTGACCTTTGAGGTTCCTAGAACACTGTTTGTGCTGAACAAATGCTTGTTGAATGAATGAATGAGTGTTGCATTCACAATAGAACTGCTGCATTGTGAAAGACTGAGAAAGTAGATATGACAATTAGATTTTCCAGATGAATTTCTTTGTCTTTACATAAAAATCTTAAAAACTCAGGAAGTGTAGAAAATTGGTCCAAGACTGAAGATTTAATAGCAGAGATAACTGTATTTTGTAGATATCTAAGATCTTGATTTTTGATATTTTCAAGCATAACTCTGGGTGTTGGCATAATTTTGGGTTCTAGTAATACATAGTTTACTGAGAGATGCATTAATTCATTTGTGATATGTCAATTTAATTTCTCATAAAGCGGATGCACATATAAGACATAACAAATGCATTATCTGTTTTACTTGTAATATAATTATATTTTTCCCTTCCTTCTCCTCCTTCCACCTCCTACCCTGGCCCTAGGTTTCCTCTGAAGCTCATATACTTTTTCTTCAATTTTTAATTTTTACACATGCACACACATAAACATACATAAATACATAAATAAAACCACCTGAGTCCATTTAGTGTTTTATGTATATCTCTGATTTCCGGGCTGATCACTTGATGTTTGATAATCAATTGGGGACCTTATCCTTAGGGAAGACTAACTCTGCTTTCAGCAGTCCTTAGTTGCCTACAGTTCTTTGTCTACATCCCTATTAGGATCTTCCTTCTATGCTAGGTGTCTATTGGTATTTTCACTATTCAGTTCTTTATTAGGCAGTCAATTGTTGAGGTATCATGGGTGTAGCTTCCCTTCTGCCATTTCTAGGAGACAAAATCTTGTGGGAAACTTCCTGGGTATCTGGATGCAACAATCTTTCTACTTGGAGCTGTGTTGTTTCTAGCAAGGAGGGTTGAGAACTGGACCATTGTTGTTCTCTGCATTTTGACCACTTGTGGCTTTACGTAATAACAGTATCTACATGCTTGCAGAAGGCTGGTTGGAGTCAGGGGCAGAGGAGGTAGGATAGCTGGATGGCCATGAATGGAAATGTGCAACTGATTGAGGTGGGGAGTTAGAGAGCATCTTCAGGAAGACAAGGAGACTTGGGATAGAGGCACCCAAGAATGAATGGGGCACCTTTAGCTGTGAGTCACAGCATTGGGGCTGTGCAGCCAGGGAGGCTGTCTCCTGTGGCCAGGCAGGAACCCTGGTGGAGTGACAGGGACACCAATCTACCCACAAAATTATCTACCCCAAACTTATCCTGTCTAGAACAAATGCAGGGATTGGGGATGAAGCTGGGACTGAGGGAATGTCCAACCAGTAACCAGTTAAAATTGAGACCCACCCCATGGACAAACACAAATCTGTGATGCTATTAATGATACGCTTTTATGCTTGCAAACAGGAGTCTAACATTGCTGTCCTCTGAGATGCTGTACCCACAAACTGATTGAGACAGATGCAGACATCCACAGCCAAAGAACAGATGGAGCTTGGAGACTTATAGAAGAATATGAGGAAGGATTGAAGCCTCTTAGGGAATAGGAACTCAAGAGAAAGGCCAACAGAACCAACTAACCTGGACCCTTGGAGCTCCCAAAGACTGAACTACCAAAGAACATAATTGGACTGGACTGCATCCATATACAGCAGGTGTGGAATGTTATTTTCATGTGAGTCCCAAACAACTGGAGGTGGGCTATCCCAAAAGCTGTTGCCTATATGTAGAATATGTTCTTCTAACTGGGCTGCCTTGTCTGCCCTCATTGGGAGAGGAAGCATCTAACCTCACAGAGACTTGAAGTGCTAGGGTCAGAGCATACCCAGAGAGGTCTCCACTGGCTCAGAGGGGAAGGGGATGGGAGGATGGGGGAAGGGTTGTGGAAGAGGGTGACCAGGAGTGGGTCAGTGAGCAGGGTGTAAATGGAATAAGTAAAAACAAACAAAAACAAACAAACAAACAAACAAATAAATAAATAAATAAATTTAAACTAAAAATAGTATTCACAGGTTACAAAAGAAACATCTTCAATGAGTGGCGAGAGATATGCTTACTTGTAGATATAAGGGTAAGTAGTTAGAATGCAGTTAGCAATTTTACTGTTGCAGTAAAGTGGTGATGGTATTTTCTCCTCTACCATCCACTAAGTCACTATCCATAGATTAGTGGCTGAGGTTCCAGTACCAGGTATGATTTCCATCCTGTTGAGTGGATTTTAAATCCAATAGAACAGCTGGTTTTGTCAACATATGTGTGCCACTGTTGGATCTCTAGAAAATACTTGTCCTTGTGGTTCATAGATATCATGCCTGGGTTGGATGTTTTGCTTTCTCTGCTCAACAGCTTACATAGCACATCCCAGTACTATGAAAGGTAGCCTTCAGTGGGGAGTTTTTCAGGTTAGAACCCACTCAATTCCTCTAAGTACTCTGTCTGAAATACATGTTTTCAGTAGTCCAGACTTATCTTCAATTTCTAGGAGGCAACCAGGGGCAACAGCAATACCTTCTATTCTTTGGAAGAGACGCCTGGACTCATGAGATCAACAACTCAAAGAGAAGTTTCTCTTGCATGACAGTGATAATTTTGTCAGATAGTTTACGGCTGTTAGGGAGAAGCATAATCTTCCAAGTGGCATAACTTCATTTAAACTATGTAAATGTTTATACATATGTATACAATTTTATGTTTTGTATATAATTTAGATAAATATAAAATGACATGATTACTAGTAGTGTTTTCAAACACTTTCACTGTTATTAAACCCTCCTCCACCCTCTCCCTAATCAGAAGCCCCACTTCCCCATTTCTCCCTATGCATCACCTCTGTCATGTTCTTCCTCTCTCGAGTGTCCCCCCAATGGTTTATGCTTTCCTCGTTTCTGCAGTTATCCCCAGTTATGGGCTTACATCTGAAGATTTGGAACAGGAAAATGTAGATGAGAAAGAACATTCAGCATTTGGCTTTGGGAGTCTGGGTTATCACATGCAACATGTAGCATAAGACCTTCTAGCTCCATCCATTTACCTGCATATTTCATTTTTCTTTATAAGTGAATAGTATTCCATTGTGTGCACATACCACATTTTTTATTGTTCATTATTCATCAATTGCAAAGGAGACCAATTTTTTATTTCTTAGTTATTGTAAATAGAATTGCAACGAACAATCCTGAGAAAGTACCTTTGGAGTAGAATGTTCATTCCTTTGTGCATGTGCCGAGGAGGTATGTCTGAGTCATATTGTACACTTATTGTTATGTTTTTCAAAGTTCTCTACACTGATTTCTAGAATGACTGTACCAGTTTGCAATTCCAGCAACAGTGAGTGAGGGTTCCCCTTTCCCCACATCCTTCCCAGCTGTTTTGTTGATCTTAGTTAGCTATGTGCCAAAGGTAAGAAGAAATCTCAAAGCAGCTTTAATTTGTGATCCCTACTTGATAAGAATGATGAATGCTTTTTGAGAAATTTTTGACCAAATTTTCATTCTTTATTTTGAGAAATCAATTTTTCAGATCCATAGCCTATTATTTAAAACTGCGTAATTTTTTCTTCACCCTCTTTCTGAGGTCTTTATATATTCTGGGTATTATCCATCTGTTACATTCCTGGGTTCCTTTCTTTTTTCCCAGCAGTTTCCCTAACTGAAGATAGCATTTTAGTGTTATAAGGTCACTCTTATCAGGGAAAGCCCTTAATTTCTAATCAAATGGATTACTATTGATCAGGCCCTCTCCTGTACCTGTCATGTATAGTACTCCCTACGTTTGCTCCTTGCAGTTTCAATGCTTCAGTTCCACAGTGTGGTCTTTTGATTCAGTTAGAATTATTATAGCACAAAGTGATGCATGGGGGTTTAATTTATTCTTCTGCATGTGGCCATCTAGGTTTACCAAAACTACCTGTTGAAGATGCTGTATTTTCTCCAGTGTGTGCTTTTAGCATCTTTGTTAAATATCAAGTTGCCGTAGTTAAAAATATGTCTATATTCTCCCATTTTCTGCCTTTGGCCTATGTGTCTGTTTTTGTGTCAGTACCATTATGTTTTTATTATTCTGACTCTGTAATATATCTGTATTATAAGTATATATATATATATATATATATATATGTAATGTAAGTATATACATTTACATACACATACATTTACATATATACACATATATACATTTATACATACATACATACATACATACATTTGGAATTGTAATTCTTCCGCATTGTTCTTTTGTTTAGGATTGTTTTGGTATTCTGGGTCTTCTGTTGTTCCATATTAAGTTTTAGGATAGTTTTTTTCTCTGTTTTTTTTTTTTGTGTGAAGAATGAGATGAGAATTCTGATCAAGATCTCATTGAGTCTGTAAGTAGCTTTTGGTAGAATGGTTATTTTCACATTTTGAATCTTCATAACTCATGAGCATGGGCTATCTTATTATTTCCTAGTATCTTTCTCAGTCTCTTGTTTCAGAGTTTTGGAGTTTTCACTGTAGAGGTCTTTGACCTCCTTGGTGAGGTTTATTTTTAGATTAAATACCCTGTTGGTGTGTAGAAAGGCTACTGATTTTTGTGAGTTGATTTTTTCATTTTTTTATTCTATATATTCTTTATTTATATTTCAAATGATTTCCCCTTTCCTGGACCATCCCTCCCTGAAAGTCACATAAGCCCTCTTTCCTCCCCATGTTTCCCAATCCACCCTTTCCCACTTCCATGTCCTGGTATTACCCTAAACTGCTGCACTGAGCCTTTCCAGGATCAGGGACCTCTCCTTCCTTCTTCTTGGGAATCATTTGATATGTGAATTGTGTCTTGGGTATTCCAAAATTCTAGGCTAATATCCACTTTTCAGTGAGTGCATACCATGAGTGTTCTTTGGTGACTGGGTTACCTCACTCAAGGTGATATTATCCAGTTCCATCCATTTGTCTAAAAATTTCATGAATTCATTGTTTTTAATGGCTGAATAGTGCTCCATTGTGTATATATACCACATTTTCTGTATCCATTCCTCCATTGGGGCATATCTGAGTTCTTTCCAGCTTCTGACTATTATAAATAGTGCTACTATGAACATAGTGGAGCATGTGTCTTTTTTACATGCTGGGGAATGCTCTAGGTATATGCCCAGGAGTGGTATAGCAGGGTCCTCTGGAAGTATCACGTCCAGTTTTCTGAGGAACTGCTAGACTGATTTCCAGAGTGGTTGTACCAGCTTGCATCCCCACCAGCAGTGGAGGAGTGTTCTTCTTTCTCCACATCCTCTCCAGCCCCTGTTTTCTCCTGAGTTTTTCATCTTAGTCATTCTGCCGGGTATGAGGTGAAATCTCAGGGTTGTTTTGATTTGCATTCCCTAATAACTAAGGATGTAGAACATATCTTTAGGTGATTCTCTGCCATTCAATATTCCTCAGGTGAAAATTCTTTGTTTAGCTCTGTACCCCACTTTTTAAAAGGGTTATTTGGTTCTCTGGAGTCTACCTTCTTGAGTTTTTTTGTATATCTTGGATATAAGCCCTCTTTTGGATGTGGGGTTGGTAAAGATCTTTTCCCAATTTGTGAGTTGATTTTATTTCCTCCCACTCTTGCTCAAATTGTTGTTTCTTGAAGGTTTTTTTTGGTGGAATTTGAGTTACTTCTCATGCATAATATATCATCTGCAAATAATGATATTTTGATGTCATTTCCCCCTTTCATCCCTTTAATTTCCTTCTCTTACTTCATTGCTCCAGCTGGTGCTTCCTGTATTACATGGATGACAAAGTGTTGGCAGTGGAAATCCCTGTCCCTCATTTTAATGGGATTGCTTCAAGGTTTTCTTTATTTAGGGTAATTTTGGCTGTGGGTTTGTCACATATAACCTTTCTTATGTTGAGATATGTCCCATCCAGTCCTATTCTCCTTAGGTCCTTTATTAACAGATTGCTGGATGTTTTCTGCATCTATTGAGATGATTATATGATTTTGTCATTAAACCCTTTTATATGATTTATTATATTTATTGACTTAAATATGTTGAGTCAAAGTTGAATATGGTGGATGATATGTATATTGATCAATTTGGCTTGCAAGCATTTTTCTTTCTAAGGATTTTTGAGTCTATCTTTATCAGGGAAACTGTAGTTTTCTTTAGTTTTTGTTGTGTGTTGTTACCTGATTTTGGTATTAGAGTAATATTGGCTTTATAGAAGCAGGTTGGGTGGGTCCTTGTGTTTTTTCTTCTCTTCCTTTGTTCCTTCCCTCCTTCTTTCTTTTTCCTTCCTTCCTTCCTTCCTTCCTTCCTTCCTTCCTTCCTTCCTTCCTTTCTTCCTTCCCTCCCTCCTTCCTTCCTTCCTTTCTACCTTCCTTCATTCTTTTCTTCATTTCTTTTTAAATAGAATAAAAGTTCTATTTGTAGAATTTCTTTGAAAATCTTTTAAAATTCTGCTGTGAATCTACCTGGCTCTGGCCTATTTTTAGTTCTTAGTTTTTTTTTTCTTCACAGAATACCTTGTTTATTGTGGAAAATGTCTTTTCATAGGATAACTTACTTGTAAATCTTTTTTTTTCCTTTTTTTATTTATTGGATATATTCTATATTTACAATTCATTTCCCTTTTTCTGGTTCCCCACCCCCAAATCCAAGAACACATCAAAACGATCATTCACCATGATCAAGTTGGCTTCATCCCAGGGATGCAGGGATGGTTCAATATACGGAAATCCATCAACGTAATCCACTACATAAACAAACTCAAAGAAAAAACCACATGGTCATCTCATTGGATGCTGAAAAAGCATTTGACAAAATTCAGCATCCTTTCATGCTTAGAAAGGTCTTAGAAAGAGCAGGAATTCAAGGCCCATATCTAAAAATAGTAAAAGCAATATACAGCAGACCAGTAGCCAACATCAATGTAAACAGAGAAAAACTTGAAGCAATCCCACTAAAATCAGGAACTAGACAAGGCTGCCTCCTCTCACCATAGTTCTTAGTTTTTTGTTTTTGTTTTTTTTTTCACTATTTTAATCTTCTTATTTGTTATAGGTCTTTTTATGTTGTTAATCTCATATTAGTTTAATTTTGGTGGTTCGAATGAATTCAGAAATTCATCCATTTAGGTTTTCTCTTTCAACAGAGTATAGATTTTTAAAGGATTCCCTGTTAATACCCTGATTTTGCAATGCCATTTGCACTGTTTCTGCCTTTGTTCATGATTCTGTTGGTTCGGATCACCTCCATCTTGCTAGCCGAGGGTCTGCTGACCTTGTTAATCATATAAAAGAACAAACTCTGAGATTTTATTATTTTTATTCTTTCTGTTGCTTTCTATGTTTCTTTTCATTAATTTCTTGTTTGATTGTTATTATTTCTTGCCCTCTACTTGATTTGGGTTTGCTTGTTCTTTTTTTTTTTTCAAATTCTTGAGTTGTATCATTAAATCTTTTATTTGTGTTCTTTTTGCTTTAAAAAAAACTTTTTATTGATTCCTTGTGAGTTTCACATCACTGTCAGGCCTGCTTATTTCCTAGGACCTCATTTCCTTATTTCCCTTAACCCTTCCAACCTCCCCTCAAAATAGCATACACAGGGACACAGACACACACACCACTACCACCACCACCAACGATGACAATAACAACGACGATGACAACAACAACAACAACAATAACAAAAGTAAAGCATAGAAAATGTCATGGTGGGAGCTGTCGTATCTCACAGTGTGTCCCTCAGTATAGCTCTCAGCTCACATAGCTTCATTTGCAACTATTCATTGCAATGAGTTATCTCTGTCTTCTGTGATGGCATCAACATTGGATCCCCATCAGGACGCCTCCTGTTGTTGGCTTGTGTCATGGAGATCCTGAAGCTTTGGATCAGAAGAATTAGCCATTTCATGTGACTGTTCAAAGATAATACAGATTTGGGGGTGGGCCAACTCAGAACCCCGAGTCTGGGCCTGGATGGTATCTGAGCTGGCTAGCTGGCCAGGACGAGCTCCCCAGCCCTGCTCTGGTTAGGCCACTCAGTACCGACATGGGAGGAGGCAAGGTCACCGCTCCTGCTCTCAGGTCCTTGTGCTTCTTGTGAGGGGCTGGCCCAGGTTTCCCACTCTGCTCTCACACACTCCAGGATGGCTCACCTGTGGCTTCACCATCAGGGCCAGCTCCACTCTTGCACAGGAGAGATTCAGGGCTGGCTCTGCTGAGGGTTACAGCCAGTGAGGAAGCATGCTCCTCCCATAATCTTGGGTGATGAGGGGAGGGGAGGAGAGCACCTCCCCCAGGCCACCTTACAGCCGAGGAGTGACAGAGCTAACTCCGCCATACTCTTTCTCTTGGTGCTGGCTTCCTTGTACCCCCTCCACCAGGCCCTACTCTCCTGAACTGTCCAGACAAGGTGCAGGGCTCTTTCTCTCAGTCCAGCAGCCAATATGGAGCATGGCTAGCTCACCTAATCTCATGATTCCAAGGCCAGTTCTTCTGACTGGTAGTGGTGAGGGTCAAGGGAGGAGAGGACACCATTCCTGGAGCCATGTCTCCTCATTCCAGAGTAGTGGGGCATGGGAAGCAGCTCTCACTTTCTCTGTCCACAAGACCAACTGAACCATTGCTGTCCAAGCAAGGTGCAGTGCCAGATTTCCTGAGTACTGCAGCTGGCAATGATCAGGGCCAGCTCACCCACTCTCATGATGCTAGGGCTGGCTCTCCCAATTGCCATGGATGGCAGAAGGGAGAGGAGGAAGGGCATTAGTACATCAAGGGTGATGTGTGGTGGGGGCAGCTCTCCTGGGCACTTTCACCCTTGGGGGCTGGCTCACTAGCACCTCTGCCAACAGGGCTAGCTCTGTTATGCTGTCCAGGAGGGTTACAAGATTTTCCTTCCTGATTTCTGTGGATGGCATGGACAGGACTAGCTCAGCAGAGCATGTGAGTCCGTGGACAGTTTTTTTGGCTGCTGGAGATGGCCATGGGCACAGAAGAGCATCGTTTCTGTACTCGTGCTACCCCACCACGGATGAGTGGCAGGGTCAACTCTCCCATACTCATGACCTTGGGGCTTGCTCGCCCACAGCTCTGCCACCATGGTTATATCCACTGTGCCACCTGGATGAAGCACAGGGCATGCACTCTTGATGCTGTCTTAGATGAGAGACAAAGATAGCTCTTCAGTGTGCTACATCCCATGAATGGTGGGGCCAGTTGCACACTGCTCCTGGGCATGGCCCCCAGAAGCCACGCTAAGGACATCCTCATGTTCTCTAGTGGTAATGGAAGCCATGGGCATTGACACTGACCCCTGTGACTATGTAGCTGACGTTGGGGCTGAGACCTCACCTTGTGTCAGAGCTGGCTATTCACAACAGGATACTCCTCTCCATCCTCAAGTACCCAGTTCCATTTCTCTTCATAATGCTCAAACTCCTTGACTTCTCTTTCCTATTTAAAAACCACATACTGGCACATAGTGGTAACTCATGCTGTAGGCTGGCCACATGGCTGAAACTCCCTTGGTGACATCCTCTATTAGTGCTGTATGCTGTGGTATAGTAGCAAGCAAGGGCTGATGGCATGACTGTATTCTGTGCTTGAAGACAGTTCTGTAGGTGACATGGTGGTCCACAGGTCGTCTTCCCCTCCTGCATTGTACTACCTGGATTTGATTTGATTTGATTTGATTTTTTTTATGAGTTCCAGGCATAAGAAAGCTTTGGCCACCAAGCTAGGCATCAAGCTATGATAAACAAAGGATGCCATCTTCTCTGTCTCTAACATAGAGCTATCTCAGTTTTTCTGAGTGTTTAAGATTGTTATTGTGTTCCAGAGTGTTTTTTATTTTAGAAAAGCCTCTTAGGATGCTGAGTACAGTGCACATTCTTTGATATTTGGTTAGAATACTCTGTTGAGAATTGCTAGGTACATGTCTGGTATGTTGTCATTCAGCTCTGATTCATTTGCTTAATTTTTCTCCATATGATCTGTCTATTGGAGAAGTATGGTATTGAAGTCACTTACTGCTAGACTCAGCTTTAAATACAATATCTTCAGACTGTCTCTAGATTAACTGTCCTGCTATCCATTTGTTTTTATACTTTTATATGATTTACTGCAATGTCCTAAGCAGTTTCCTCTTCTCTATTCATGATTTTTTAAATACCTACTGCCATGATGTCTTTTAGAATTTTTGTGGTGAAATTTCCTAAGTCTTTATAGTTGATGCAGAATATGTTTCTGAATCTTTTTGTTTAATAGACATTGCATTTATTGTCAATAATAAATTAGATATTCTTAGGTGGAATGCCATCCTCTTCCATGATAACCTTATTCACGACACATACTCCTTTCCTTGAAGCTCATTACCATTAATGCCCCTCCCTCCACTAGGCCAACAGAATACCACTTTAGTCTTTCCACGTGTCCTCTTGAAGTCCCCTTGCCCACAGATGCTAATGATCTTTAGTTTCCTCTTTACTCTCCTCTCCTCTGTCTCTGTCTCTGTTTCTCTCTGCCTCTGTTTCTCCCTCTCTCTGTGTCACACACACACACACACACACACACTTTCTCTCTTTTTTAGTATGACATGCCTGAAATCAGATTCTCACACTGCTTGCCTTGCTCATCTAAATACATCTCTATAATGCCTGTCTGGTGCCCTGCAGTAATTTTTCCACTTTGCTAAAAAAGTAAATATTGTTGATCTTCACCTTTGCTAACAGTACTTGAATTATTCCCTATTTCTTCTAAGCACGAAGTCTTAATTTCTTTTTTTCCTTTTTTTTCTTAATTTCTTAATATGTAACAAATTCCCATTATCATTTGATGCCTGTTAACCTTTACAGGCTCATTTCTTTCCTTGTATCTCTTCTCTTCTTCCCAGAATGCTGTAATTTGTAGGCATCTAGCTATTCCCAGGACTCCCACCATTTCTTGGGTTGTGCTTGGCTACTCTGTTTACTTATTACTCATTCTTGCAAGTGAGATGCTGTGTCTTCCAAGGAAACTCTATAATCTGTCTCTTCTATTCTCAGACTTGATTCATGGTTGCTCTCATGTATTCTCATTGTCCTTCTGAGGTATCTGTAACAGCATTACTGAGATTCATTGTGGTTGCCAGGTTACCTACTGAAAAATTTCCATATCCCTTGTTTATTCCGCATTTAGAAAGATTTCTGGGGCATGAATATTAGCTGCAGAAAATACTGAATGAGATGTCTGCAGAATAGCATCTTTTCTGTTCACTGTCACATAGCATATTTGATAATAAGATAATGAGTATAAATGCTCATCATTTTGCATGTAGCTTGTGCAAGTGGAGGTCTTGCCTCAGTGCCTTATTGATATTGATTATAATGCTTACAATCAGATTATAGTTGCCATTTTATAGAACTCTATTTGCATATTTTATAGATACATTAAAAATAGCACCCATACAAAGTAACAGAATTTCTGAAATTAATGACAAAATTTATGAAAATAACGAACTGAAGAATAGTAGACCTCAGATACATGCATGTGTCATATAGGGGATAGCTCTGAAAGGAACTGGCCTATGGCAGGGACTAGGGAGGCTCATGAGATTCAGAAAGTAAACAAACCACATAGCAAAGCTTAAACTTGCAAGATTTTTCAGAGTTCCCCCTCTGCTTCACAAGCAGCAAAGAATTACTGGAGCTTGAGCATGGCTATCTGAGCTGAAGATAGGCCATCCTTGGACATGTGAAGCTGCTTGTGACCAGAGCAGGGGGCTTTAAGGACACAGCTTTTGTGAGGCAACAGCACTGTAGGGGCACACACTTGCTGATGAAGCTACGTTTGAGTCATCCCCAGTCCTATGAATAACACCCCACCTATACTCTTGTTAGTAGTGCCAATAAAATCTCATTCAATGCCTGTCATATAATATCAATGCCATACACATAATTGATGAATAGAGTATTTGACTCCAGCCCTTCCGGATCTCAGTTAAACACTTGTGATAGTGTATTAACTGCGCACATTCTGTAATCAACTGAGAAGGGAATCTTGATGAAGGGCTATCTGAATTAAGTTGCCAGGCAGGCATGTGTGGGCAGATTATTTTAATTATATTAGTAGATGTGGAGCAACAGAGACAAGGCCCTGAGCAATAGCATGACTGCATTCCCTATCCTCTTCTTTTAACTGTGGACATAATGTGACCAGCTGCTTAATGCGACCATATGCGTAATGTGATTGTGCTACTATCATAACTTCTCTGTCATGGTGGCCTATAGCATAGGCCTATCAGACAAATAAAACCATTCTCATTCCCTGTGATTGTTTTTGTCAGGTATTTTATCTGAAAGAAGATAAGGTAACATCTTAGAGATGCTGCTACGGGCCTTTCCCTCAATGTGCCCTACTCAGTGTGCTTAACCACCAGCCTCGTCAGGGCGGTACAGATGGCTCAGCAGTCAGGTGCTCCTGCTGCTCTTCCAGAGGACTGGGCTCAACTCCCAACGCCCACTTGGCAGATCACAACCATCTGTACTTTCAGTTCTGGACAATCTGACCCCTTCTTCTAGCCTCTGGCCATCAGACACATATATGGACAAAGCAATACATGCGGGCACAACACCAGTACACAGAAGTAAAAATAGACATGATTAAGATATGAAAAAGTTAGCATCTTTCTTTTATACACTCCTCCATGATACAGAGAAAACTATTTCAGAGGAAAACAGGGGCATTACACCAGAGTGTAAGAAGAAAAGGAAACATATTACCTTCATACATTTTTTTTTATTTAAAAGATCATGTAAGAAAGAAGATAAAATATATGAACAGAAAATGGCAATGTATAATGATAATTCTTTTGGTGATCAAAGGATATAATTGTTCAGTCTATGAAGAGTTAAATTACAAATAAAACAATTGTTCTTTTTTATTCACTATTTTATTGGTTATTTTATTTATTTACATTTCAAATGTTATCCCTCTTCCCAGTTAAACCCCCTATCCCTTTCCCTGTCCCCTGCTTCTATGAGGGTATTCCTCCACCTACCCACCTTCTTCTGCCTCAGTGCCCTACCCTAGGTCATTGGGTATCCATAGGACCAAGGGGCCCCCATCCCATTGATGCCAGATAAGGAAATCCTCTTCTACACAAGAGTCTGGAGCCATGTCCCTCCATGTACTCTTTGTTTCTCTTCAGATTGTATAAATCTTTTGCCTTTTACAAAAAACTGTTCTTTTTTTTATTAGATATATTCTTTACATTTCAAATGATTTCCTCTTTCCTGGTTCCCCCTCCCTGAAAGTACCATAAGCTCTCTTCTCTCCCCTTGTTCCTACACTGCTGCATCGAACCTTTCCAGGACACATGGTATACACTCACTGATAAATGGATATTAGCCCAGAAGCTCGGAATACCCAAGACATAATTCACATATCAAATGATGTCCAAGAAGAAGGAAGGAGAGGCCCATGGTCAAAAAAAAAAACAAACAAACAAAAAAAAACTGTTCATAATGAAAATTTCCTCATGTGTTCCGATACTTGCTTTCTGAAATTTCTTTTGATACATTCACATATTCAGGTGTTTGTTAGATGCTCTGGGACTTTAGAACAGTGAACATATTTTATTAGACAATTTTTAGGAGGACAAATTCTTTTGGTTCTAAAAATTATCCAAAACTCATAGCTGAGAAAACGTTGAACCCTTTGTTATATTTGTAGCTGCTCAAAGTTTAAACCACCATTTTGCACTGTCTCTATTTTTTGTTGTTTTTATAGCTGATGTTGCCATCTAGGACCCAATTTCAAGCCACAAGGCAAGGCAGAAGGCCGATGGCCACTGTCTCAATCAATGCTATTCAAACCCTTTAACCTGTTAGAAATCAGACCTGGTCACTTCTCTGGAGTCTTAAATCCTCAGGATATACCACTAACATCTCTCAGAACACAGCCTATTATTATTTAACCCTGCTTCTGGGTACTGTATGTTTTCAAAATATCATGTTTCTGAACAGGTCATTAATTGACATTTACTCTGGGTTTGGAGGATTTTTATGTAAAGGTGAGCAATGAGTGAATAGGAATTAGGTGTCTGTACACACAGTGAAGTAAGTGGTGTGGAGACTTCTTCATCTATCAAAAATGCAAACTGCTCTTTACAGATTGACGCTATGGCTAATTGCTTTCCAACATGCCTGGTAACTAAAGTGGTAGTGCAATGTGGTATTTTAGAGATTTTATTTTTGATTATTGTCAAATTATTATTTAAGATTAAGATGGGTTTATGAAATTATTGATGTTAGTGGAAACATTTCAATGATCTCTGGCATGGTCAATATATCTTTAATGCTCTTTTACTGAGAGAGCAGAGTTTAATTTATTGATTGGAACAATATTTAGCTAAGGAGCCTAATCCATGCTACTGGAGAATCAAGTCCCTGTAGCTCCTTCTATTATATTCTTTCTCCTATTCATCTATTACTTGCTGTTCATTTAGTCAGAGTTAAAATGAATTGGACTAATTTTCCAATAGGTATATGCCAAACTGGAAAGTCATTTAAAGGGAGATTTTTCCCTAACATTAAGATTTTTTGTTTTGATTTTATGTGTTTATGTGTGGGTATTAAATTAGTTCCCAAACTCTTGGTCTCAAACCCTTTGGTGATCACATATAAGATATTCTGCATATCAGATCTTTATATCATAATTCAAAACAATAGCAATGTTACAATTATGAAATAGCAACAAAGTAATTTTGTGGTTGGGGTTTACTATGAGAGGTACTGTATTTAATGGTGAAAGCATTGGGAAGGTTGAGAACCACTTCTCTGGAGGAAAAGAATTGACAGTATCTATCTATCTATCTATCTATCTATCTATCTATCTATCTATCATCTATCTATCTGAAGTGAATTTATTAGACTGGCCTACAGCTAGTTCAGCAACGGCTGTCTACCAGCAGAAGATAAAAGAATCCAGGAGTTGTTCAGTTAATGAAGCTGGATGTCTTATTTGGCTTTCAGTTCCCAACAGAATCCCAAAGGATTAGACTTGGTAGCAAGAACACGATTCAAAGAGAGATATCTTCCTTTTTCCATGTCCTTCTTATAGGCTGCCAGCAGAAGCTGTGCCCAGATTAAAGGTGAGTCTTCTACCTCAAAGATCTGGGTTACAAATGGGTCTTCTCACTTCAAATCATTTAATTGAAAAGCAAGTAAGCAAACATACAAACAATAAGAGTAAGATGAACAACAACCTCTTACAAGGTGTGTACTGGCATTTGGGTATGAGTTAATTCCAGATGTAGTCTAGTTAACAATTAAGAATAGCCATCAGAAATCCAAGAATAGCCATTACAGTGTGTGTTCCTGTGTGTGCACATGCATGTGGACAGGTACTCTCAGAGGACAGAAGAAGATGTTGGAGTCCCTGGACTTGGTGTTCCAGGCAGTTGTAAGCATAGACATAGGGAACCTAGTTCTAGTTCTCTTAAAGAACATCAAACACTCTTAACTGTAGAACTGCATCCCTAACTTCCTAGTACCTATTTTAACATGTTATACATGAATATATCTTGACTCTAGTTCTATGGCTGCTGAGAACAAAAATATTCAAGAATCTGAGTTATATTTTTTTATCTTTCCTATTTATCAAAGAAGATTCAGTTGAAGTGTGCCAATAATGGCATTTAGAACTATTGAATCAGAGAAGTGGTGCAGGATTAATGGTAGCATATATTGGTAAAGTATACAAATTGAAAAGAACTATGTAAATTATGTTTTGGGGTTAGAATGGTCTCTTTTTGTCATCATATTCCTGTAGGGTTTCAAAATATTACCTGATCACTGACTCATGAAGTAGGTGGGTACCTGATTTTGAGATATTTAAAATCTCCCTCCCATAGGAGTTGAGCCTTGAGAAAGGTATTAAGGTAGAGGTCATGGGAACTGTATCATTTGGTAACAGAGTATCTACCAGTCCCCACAATATTAACTCTTGAAGAGGCACTTACACATTCCCTTCTTAAAGAAGGAAAAACATATTCTCTCAGAATTTTTCCTAGTACAATTGAGTCTTTTGCTTGAAAACAACAATCTACGCTGATTTGATCTATTCTATAACCTAACGACTAGTTCAGAAACAAAATTTTTTTTATAATTGCAAAATATGTAAATTCACAAGAGATATTGTCTTGTGGAAAAATATTGTTTTGCAGGACAGTTACTCATAGAATTCTTGTAAGCAAATTTATAAAATCTAAGTTAATTTCCCTTTTTTATGGATCTTCTTTTATCCAAAATTTTCTTTCCTCAGCTCCTCTATGTTATTCTCACTAAATATTGAGTGCTCACACATATCCTGACGGCCAAGATCATCCAGGCTTGGGTCTGTTCCTCTGGAGTAACTGCTAACAACAATCCCCTTGCCTCCCACGATGTCTCAGTTTGCAGCCACGTTACTCGCATGCTCTTAATAGCCTTGATAGGTACATTTATCTCAACTTGTCAAAAAGAACTGAGCTTCCTTATAGTCTTTTATCCCTTTGAAATAAGAAGATATGCTATTTAATGAGTATAAAATTTGAGTTATTCAGTATGAATAAATGGTAGAAATCTGTTATACAAGGTGTAATTATTATATCTTGCTATTAGTAGGGTATATCTAATGTTAAATGTTCCTATTATCATTTAAAAAGCGGCAAGGTGTTGGAGGAATTCATTTACTTTTTTGTGTTCATATCTTCTATATGACTTTTTCTTCTAATCATTCTCTTTTGGTTCCTTTTATTGTTTTAGTCTATTTTATAATGTTATAAAAGATGACCAAGAGTGGATGCTTTAAAAGTTCAGAGGTTCATTGTGACTCACGGCTCTGAAAGCTGGGAGGGCAAAGGCACAGCATGAGTCAGGGCATTAACTTGTTTTATTAAAGTGGCAAGTACAAGGACAAGCAGGTTCATATAGAAGGAAGAGCAAGAAAGAGCTAAGGCTGCTGATAGGCTTTATAGAAATCATCCTTGTGAAGACATAACCCAAACCCATGAGCTCTGCACACCTCTGAAATCCCTGTCTGCCTCAGCCTCTAGGGCTTTGAGTTGAACTGACTAGGGTAAGAGGTTATGAAGTCAGGACAGACACCCTGACATACAGAAAAGCTGGGATCTGGTGGGTCATGTGCCCAGAGACTCAGCATGTTTAGTATACATTGCTGATCGAGAAGGTGGGTTTGTTGTGTACTGCGGAATGAGAAGGCAGTGGTAAGACATACATGTATAGCTGAAGGAGGGTCAGGTGAGTAGGAGGTCTCTGTAGGGCATTGGCTTTTAGGTTCCTGTCATCCTGGAGGAGAAAGCATCCATGGCTGAACAGAAGAAAGGGATTAAATTTTCATGGTTTGAAGGCATTGGGATCCTTAATATGTCTGTGCTCATGTAAAAAATATAGAGTCCCTCAGGTATTGATCTCTCTACCTCCATTGCATTGCAACACTGTTAACATGGAGTCCAAATTCATACCAGTTTTGGAAAGAGCCAACCACAGTCAAACCGTAACAATTATTTCTAATCAGCCTAGATGATGAGATGATGATGATGATGATGATGATGATGATGATGATGATGATGATGATTTTACCTAAACTATTCCTGTCTCTCATCCTTCTTTATTGGACCTTCAACCTTCTTTCACTGGAGCAACCCAAGGCACTTAAGGCTTAAGATAAACAAACATTTGTGCCATCTACTTCAGACATGCTGACCATAGGATACTACCAACAAAAGCACCAGACACTCCAACAAAACTGGGTCTTCCAACTGATAACAAATTGTAGTAGTGCCAGTTGATCCTTCTTGTACACAAAGGGAACTTACTTTATAATACTGTCTACAAACTAATTTCTCTGCTTAGTGTGTAGCTTGTCACCCCTCACTCAAACCCCCGTCACATTCGAGCAGACCTTCTTCACTGAAAAGGCAGATGATGCCAGGAAGAAGGTATTTGAATGTCTCCTTTCAGGAACCACCAACTCGGCCTACTGTATGTTCACCCACATCCAAAGCTCTTCCTTCCGTTGGAATCAGGAAGATGTTATTGGCAACCTTTCAGTAACATTCCTCTGTTCTATAACCTAAGGCACGGTAATTTTTTGTGGTGGAAATTTTTTTCATTATTGTGACTCCTTTTCTCTTTAGCCTATGCTGAATCCTGCCTGCTGAGGTCTGGAAAACTGATGAGTGGAGAAGAAATGAAAAGACAGACACACAGACACATACGCAGACATAAATACAGATACGCTGAGATCAGGGCATCTGTGAGCTCTCTGAGGGTGTGATACCAACTATTGTAACAAGACCACAAGTAGATATATAATGTATGACATAGGGGGTGGGGCTAGCTATTCTAGCTAGGAGGCTTCTGTAGGGGAGCAGTCTCAGGCTATAAATATCAGAAGGGGAGAAGTTGCAATTTTTGCATGCCATGCTAATTGTTCATAAACATTCATCTTTGTTCCAGAGAAAGGCTTTGTCCATTCTGACCCTGACCCAAATGGGGAAAGTTTTGACAATTATCCAGGAATCCAACTTGACTTTGGTTCATGACATGTATAGCTTATGTTAAATAATACAACTTGTTCAGGACTTCATTCAATTAGGACTTCACTCATTTCCTAAAATTAGTGTGTGTGTGTGTGTGTGTGTGTGTGTGTGTGTGTATGAGTCTGTGTGTGTCTGTGTGAGTGTGTCTGTATGTGCATATGTTTGTGTGAGTGTGTCAGTGTGTCTGTGTATATGTATGTGTGTTTGAGTGTGTATATGTTTGTGTGAGTGTGTCTGTGTGTCTCTGTGTGTATGTGTGTGTGGGTGAGTCTGTGTGTATGTTTGTGTGAGTGTGTCTGTGTGTCTCTGTGTGTATGTGTGTGTGAGTCTGTGTGTATGTTTGTGTGAGTGTGTATGTGTGTGAGAGTGTGTCTGTGTGTGTGTCTGTGTGTGTGAGTGAGTGTGTGTGTGTGGATGTGTGTGGGTGTGTGAGTGAGTGTGTGTGTTTAAGAGAGAAGATTGAGGCAAGCATGTTACAGAGACATGGAGGAAGACTGTGTGTTCTGGGATTACTCTCACTAAACACCACTGGTAGCTGCCATAACTTTTTTTTTAAGATCCCCAGTGATTTTATTTTATTTTTTATTATTTTCAGTATTCTTAGTTTACATTCCAAATGATTTTCCCTTTCCTGGTTCCCCCCTCCACATAAGTCCCATAAGCCCTCTTCCCTCTGCCTGTTCCCCCAATCAACCCCCTCCCACTCCTCTGTCCTGGCAATCCCCTACAATGCTGCATCAAGACTTTCCAAGACCAGGGACCTCTCCTTCCTTCTTTGTGGAAATGATTTGATAGGTGAGTTGTGTCTTGGGTATTCAGAGCTTCTGGGTTAGTATCCATTTATCAGTGACTGCATTCCATGTGTGTTCTTTCGTGAATGAGTTACCTCACCTAGGATGATATTTTCCACTTCCAAACATTTGCCGAAGACTTTCATGAATTCATTGTTTTTAATTGCTGAGTAGTATTCCATTGTGTATATATACCACATTTTTGTATCTATTCCTACACTGAGGGACATCTGTGTTCTTAACAGCTTCTAGCTATCATAAATAAGGCTGCAATGTACATAGTGGAGCATATGTCCTTATTGCATGCCAAGGAATCCTCTGGGTATATGACCAGGAGTGGTATAACAGAATCTGGAAGTGTCATGCCTAGTTTTCTGAGGAACCGCCAGACTGATTTCCAGAGTGGTTGTACCATCTTGCAATCCCACCAGCAGCGGAGGAGTGTTCCTTTTTCTCCACATCCTCGCCAACACCCACTGTCTCCTGAGTTTTTCATCTTAGCCATTCTGACTGGTGTGAGGTGAAATCTCAGGGTTGTTTTGATTTGCATTTCCCTAATGACTAATGATGTTGAACATTTCTTAAGATACTTCTCATCCATTCAAAGTTCTTCAGGTGGAAACTCTTTGTTTAGCTCTGTACCCCATATTTTAATAGCGTTATTTGGTTCTCTGGGGTCTAATTTCTGGAGTTCTTTGTATATATTGGATATTAGTACTCTGTCAGATGTGGGGTTCGTGAAGATCTTTTCCCAACTTATTGGTTGCCATTTTATCCTTTTGATAGTGTGCTTTGCCTTATAGAAACTTTGTATTTTTATGAGGTCCCATTTGTCAATTCTTGATCTTAGAGCATAAGCTATTGGTGTTCTGTTCAGGAATATTTCCCCTGGGCCCATGTCCTCAAAGGTCTTCCCCAGTTTCTTTTCTATTTCTTTAAGTGTGTCTGGTTTTATGTGGAGGTCCTTGATCCACTTGGAGTTGAGCTTAGTACGAGGAGATAAGAGTGATCAATTTGCATTCTTCTGCATGCTGACCTCCAGTTGAACCAGCACCATTTGTTGAAAAGGCTATCTTTTTTTTTTTCCCCCGTTGGATGTTTTCAGCTCCTTTGTCCAAGATCAAGTGACCATAGGTGTGTGGGTTCATTTCTGGGTTTTCAATCCTATTCCATTGATCTACCTGCCTGTCACTGTACCAATACCATGCAGTTTTTAACACTATTGCTCTGTAGTACTGATTCTAAGGGATACTGATCCCCCCAGATGTTCTTTTACTGTTGAGAATAGTTTTAGCTATCCTGGGTTTTTTGTTATTCCAGATGAATTTGAGAATTGCTCCTTCTCACTCTATGAAACACTGAGTTGGGATTTTTTCCCCAAGATAAAAACAGCTTTATTATTTTAAGTATAAAATTAATATAAACTTAATTCATAAAATACAGAAAAATATTTTTTAAAGATTGCCTTGAATCTGTATATTGCTTTTGGCAAGATGGCAATTTTAACCATATTAATCCTGCCAATCCATGAACATGGAAGATTTTTCCATTTTCTGAGGTCTTTGATTTCCTTCTTCAGAGACCTGAAGTTCTTGCCATACAGATCTTTCACTTGTTTGCTTAGAGTCACACCAAGATACTTTATATTGTTTGTTGCTATTGTGAAGAGTGTCATTTCCATAATTTCTTTCTCAACCTGCTTATCCTTTGAGTATAGGAAGGCTACTGATTTGCTTGAGTTGATTTTGTAACCAGCCACTTTGCTGAAGTTGTTTATCAGCTGTAGGAGTTCTCTGGTGGAGTTTTTTGGGTCACTTAAGTATACTATCATATCATCTGCAAATAGTGATAGTTTGACTTCTTCCTTTCCAGTTTATAGCCCTTTGACCTCCTTATGTTGTCTAATTGCTCTAGCTAGGACTTCAAATACTATATTGAAAAGAAATGGAGAGAGGGGCAGCCTCGTTTAGTCCCTGATTTTAGTGGGATTGCTTCAAGTTTTTCTCCATTTAGTTTGATGTTGGCTACCGGTTTGTTGTATATTGCTTTTATTATGTTTAGGTATGCACATTCCAAGACTTTAAGCACAAAAGGATGCTGAATTTTGTCAAATGCCTTTTCAGCATCTAATGAAATGACAATGTGGTTTTTAACTTTTGAGTTTGTTTATGTGGTGGATTGTATAGACGGAGTTCCATATATTGAACCATCCCTGCATCCCTGGAATGAAGCCTACGTGGTCAATGATTGTTTTAATGTGTTCTTGGATTCAGTTAGCAAGATTTTTATTGAGTATTTTTGCATTGATATTCATAAGGGAAATTGGCCTGAAGTTCTAATTTTTTTTGACCTTTGTGTGGTTTTGGTATCAGCATAATTGTGACTTCTTAGAACGAGTTGAGTAGTGTTCCTTCTATTTCTATTATGTGGAATAGTTCGAAGAGTATTTGTGTTAGGTCTTCTTTGAAGGTCTGATAGAATTCTGCACTAAAACCCTTTGGTCCTGTGCTTTTTTTGGTAGGAAGACTTTCTATGACCTCTTATATTTCTTTAGGGGTTAGGGGACTGTTTAGATGATCTATTTGATCCTGATTTAATTTTCGTATTATGTATTTGTCTAGGAAATTATCCATTTCCTCCAAATTTTCCAGTTGTGTTGAGTATAGGCTTTCTAGTAGGATCTGATGATTTTCTGAATTTCCTCAGTTTCTGTTGTTATATCTCCCTTTTCATTTCTAATTTTGTTAATTTGGATACTGTCTCTGTGCCCTTTGGTTAGTCTGGCTAAGGGTTTATCTATCTCGTTGATTTTCTCAAAGAACCAGCTCCTGGTTTTGTTGATTCTTTGTTTGGTTCTCTTTGTTTCTACTTGATTCATTTCAGCCCTTAGTTTGATGATTTCCTGTCTGCTACTCCTCCGGGATGAATTAGCTTCTTTTTGTTCCTGGGCTTTCAGGTATGCCATTAAGCAGCTAGTGTATGCTCTCTCCAGTTTCTTTTTGGAGGCACTCAGGGATATGATGGCTCAGTGGTTAAGAGCAACCACTGCTGTTCCAGAGGTCCTGAGTTTTCCTCTTAGGACTGCTTTCATTGTGATATATATATATATATATATATATATATATATATATATATATATAATCCAATTGGTCTAAAGCTTTAATTAGTTTCACCATGTCCCTATTTAGTTTCTGTAGTCCTGATGAGTCCATTGAGGAGAGTGGCGTGTTGAAGTGAATAACACAATTATTGTGTTAGGTGCAATGTGTGCTTTGAGCTTTAGCAAAGTTTCTTTTATGAATGAGGGTCCCTTGCATTTGGAGCATAGATGTTCAGAATTGAAAGTTCTTCTTGGTGGACTTTTCCTTTGACCAGTAAGAAGTGTCTCTCTCTCTTTTTAAAATTGAAATATAATTACAGTGCTTCCATTTCCCTTTCCTCCATCCAAGTTTTTATATTTTTTAAATTT
This sequence comes from Apodemus agrarius, assembly GCA_964023405.1. Lineage (NCBI taxonomy): Eukaryota > Metazoa > Chordata > Mammalia > Rodentia > Muridae > Apodemus > Apodemus agrarius. The sequence goes on from OZ030025.1 coordinate 50,309,183, forward strand.
TCTATATTCTTTGTTTACATTCCAAATCTTTTCCCCTTTCCTGGTTCCACCCTCACCTCACATATGTCCCATAAGTCCTTTTCCCTCTGCCCATTTTCCAATCACCCCTCCCATTTCTCTGTTCTGTTACTCCCCTAAGATACTGGATCAAGTCCTTTCAGTACAAGTCCCTTTCCTTCCTTCTTCTTGGGAATCCTATGATTTGCTAATTGTGTCTTCAGTATTCAGAGCTTCTGGGCTAATTAATATCCACTTATCAGTGATTGCATTTCATGTGTATTCTTTTGTGATTGGGTTACCTCACTTAGGAGGATATTTTTCAGTTCCAACAATTTGCCTAAAAATTTCATGAATTCATTGTTTTTAATTGCTGTTTAGTATTCCACTATATAAATATTCCACATTTTCTGTATCCACTCCTCCATTGAAGGACATCTGGGTTCTTTCCAGCTTCTGGCTATTATAAATAAGGCTGCTATGAACATAGTGGAGCATGTGTCCTTATTGCCTGCAGGGTAATCCTCTGGGTATATGCACAAGAGTGGTATGACAGGGTCCTCTGGAAATGTCATGCCCAATTTTCTGTGGAACCACCAGTCTGATTTCCATAATGATTGTATGATCTTGCAGTGGAAGAGTCTTCCTCTTTCTCCACATCCTTGTCAACACCTGCTGCCTCCTGAGTTTTTAACATTAGCCATTCTGACTGGATTTATGTGAAATCTTAGGGTTTTGATTTGCATTTTCCTAATGACTAGTGATGTTCAACATTTTGTAACATGCTTCTCAGCAATCCGAATTTCTTCAGGTTAAAATTCTTTGTTTAGCTCTGTACCTCATTTTTTAATAAGGTTATTTGGTTCTCTGGGGTTTAACTTCTTGAGTTCTTTGTATATATTGGATATTAGCCCACTGTCGGATGTGGGATTGGTGAAGATCTTTTCCCAATTAGTTGGTTGCTGTTTTGTCCTTCTGACAGTGTCCTTTGCCTTACAGAAACTTTATAATTATATGAGGTCCCATTTATCAATTCTTGATCTTAGAGCATAAACTATTGGTATTCTGTTCAGGAACTTTCCCCTGTGCTGATGTCCTCTATGGTCTTCCCCAGTTTCTTTCCTATTTCTTTAAGTGTGTCTGGTTTTATGTGGAGGTCCTTGATCCACTTGGAGCTGAGCTTAGTACAGGGAGATAAGAATGGATCAATTTGCATTCTTCTGTATGCTGACCTCCAGTTGAACCAGCACCATTTGTTGAAAAGGCTATCTTTGTTTTCTACTGGATGTTGTAGCTCCTTTATCAATAATCAAGTGACTGTAATTCTGTGGGTTCATTTCTGGATCCTCAATTCTATTCCTTTGATCTACTTGCCTGTCATTGTACCAATACCATGCAGCTTTTAACACATGTAGTACTGCTTGAGGTCGGGGATATTGATTCCCCCAGAAGTTGTTGAGAATAGTTTAAGCTATCCTGGGTTTTTTTGTTATTCCAGATGAATCTGAGAATTACTCTTTCTAAATCTATGAAGAATTGATTTGGAATTTTGATAGGGATTGCATTGAATCTGTAGATTGCTATTGGTAAGATGGTAATTTTTACTATATTAATCCTGCCAATTCGAGAGCATGGAAGATTTTTCCATCTTCTGAGGTCTTCTTTGATTTCTTTCTTTAAAGACTTGAAGTTCCTGTCATATAGATCTTTTACTTGTTTGGTTAGAATCATACCAAGATACTTTATATTGTTTGTGGCTATCGTGAAGGATGTTATTTCCCTAACTTCTTTCTCAGACCGCTTGTCCTTTGAGTATAGGAAGGCTGATTTGCTTGAGTTGATTTTATAACCAGCCACTTTGCTGAAGTTGTTTATCAGCTATAGGAGTTCTCTGGTGGAGTTTTTCGGGTCACTCAAGGATACTATCCTATCATCTGCAAAGAGTGATACTTTGACTTCTTCCTTTCCAATTTGTATCCCTTTATCTCCTTATGTTGTCTAATTGCTCTAGCTAGAACTTCAAGTACTATATTGAAAAGATATGGAGAGAGAGAGCAGCCTTGTTTAGGACCTGATTTTAGTGGGAATGCTTCAAGTTTCTCTCTATTTAGTTTGATGTTGACTCCCAGGTTGCTGCATATTGCTTTTACTATATTTAGGTATGGGCCTTGAATTCCTGCTCTTTCCAAGACTCTTAGCATGAAAGGATGCTGAGTTTTGTCAAATGCATTTTCAGCATCTATTGAAATGATCATGTGGTTTTTTTCTTTGAGTTTGTTTATGTAGTGGATTGCATTGATGGATTTCCTTATATTGAGCCTTCCCTGCATCCCTGGGATGAAGCCTAGGTGGTGGATGATTGTTTTGATGTGTTCTTGGATTCAGTTGGCAAGATTTTTATTTAGTATTTTTGCATCGATATTCATAAGGGAAATTGGTCCGAAGTTCTCTTTCTTTGTTGGATCTTTGTATGGTTTTGTTATCAGTGTAATTGTTACTTCATAGAACGAGTTCGGTAGTGTTCCTTCTGTCTATTTTTTGGAATATTTTAAAGAGTATTGGTGAAGGTATGTTAGAATTCTGCACTAAAACCATCTGATCCCGTGCTTTTTTTGGTTGGAAGACGTTCTATGACCCCTTCTATTTCTTTAGGGGTTAGGAGACTGTTTGGATGATCTATATGGCCCTGATTTAATTTTCGTATTAGTACCTATCTAGGAAATTGTCCATTTCTTCCAGGTTCTCCGGTTGTCTTGAGTAAAGGTGTTTGTAGTAGGATCTGATGATTTTTTGGATTTACTCATTTTCTGTTGTTATATCTCCCTTTTCATTTCTTTTTCTTTTTTTTTTTAATTTGGATACTGTCTCTGTGCCCTTTGGTTAGTCTGGCTAAGGGTTTATTTATCTTGTTTATTTACTCAACGAACCAGCTCCTGGTTTTGTTGATTCTTTGTTTTCATTCTCTTTGTTTCTACTTGATTGATTTCAGCCCTGAGTTTGATGATGTCTTCTACTCCTCCTGGGTGAATTGGTTTCTTTTCGTTCCTGGGCTTTTAGGTGTGCCATTAAGCTGCTAGTGTATGCTCTCTTCAGTTTCTTTTTGGAGGCACTCAGGGCTATGAGTTTTCCTCTTAGCACTGCTTTCATTGTGTCCCATAGATTTGGGTATGTTATGCCTTAATTTTCATTAAATTCTAAAATGTCTTTGATTTATTTCTTTATTTCTTCCTTGACCAAGCTATCATTGAGTAGAGTATGTTCAGTTTCCATGTGTATGTGTCCTTTCTGTAGATTTTGTTGCTATTGAAGACAACTTTCACTCCAAAGTGATCTAATAGGAGGCATGGGATTAGTTCGATCTTTTTATATTTGTTGAGGTATGTGTTGTGACCAATTATATGGTTGATTTTGGAGAAGATACCATGAGGTGCTGAGAAAAAGGTATATCCTTTTGTTTTAGAATGAAATGTTTTATATATATATATATATATATATATATATATATATATATATAAATCCACTTGGTCCAAAGTTTCCATTAGTTTCACTGTGTCCCTGTTTAGTTTCTGGTTTCTTGATCAGTCCATTGAGGATAGTGGAGTGTTGAAGTCACCCACAATTATTGTGTTAGGGGCAATATGTGCAGTAAGCTTTAGGAAAGTTTCTTTTACAAATGAAGTTGCCCTTGCATTTGGAGCATAGACTTTCAGAATTGAGAGTTTTTCTTGGTGTATTTTTCCTTTGACCATCAAGAAGTGTCCTTCCGTATCTCTTTTGATGACTTTAGGTTGAAAGTCAGTTTTATCTGATATTAGAATGGCTACTCTGGCTTTTTTCCTGAGACCATTTGCTTGTAAAGTTGTCTTCCAGCTTTTTACTCTAAGGGTGTGTTTGTCTGTGATACTGAGGTGTGTTTTCTGTATGCAGCAAAATGTAGGGTCCTGTTTCCATATCCAGTCTGTTAGTCTATGTCTTTTTTTATTGGGGAATTGAGTCCATTGATGTGACAAGGTATTAAGGAATAGTAATTATTACTTCCTGTCATTTTTGATGTTATTTTTTTTTATATTTGTGTGGTTATCTCCTTTTGGTTTGATGAGAGAAACTTTCTATCTTGCTTTTTCCAGGGTTTAGTTTCTCTCCTTGTTTGGAGTTTTCCTCCTATAGGACTGGTTTTGTGGAAAGATATCGTGTAAATTTGGTTTTGTCATGGAATATCTTGGTTTCTCCATCTATGTTGATTGAGAGTTTTGCTGGCTGAAGTTTGTGTTCTCTTAGAGTCTGCATGAGATCTACCCAGGATCTTCTAGCTTTTATGGTCTCTGATGAGAAGTCTGGTGTAATTCTGATAGGTCTTCCTTTATATGTTACTTGGCCTTTTTCTCTTACTGCCTTTAATATTCTTTCTTTGTTTAGTGCATTTGGGGTTTTGATTATTATGTGACAGGAGGCATTTCTGTTCTAGTCCAGTCTGTTTGGAGTTCTGTAGGTTTCTTGTATATTCATGGGCAACTCTCTCTTTAGGTTAGGGAAGTTTTCTTCCATAATTTTGTTGAAGATATTTGCTGGCCCTTTAAGTTGTATTATCTTCACTCTCATCTATACCTATAATCTTTAGGTTTGGTTTTCTCATTGTGTCCTGGATTTTCTAGATGTTTTGAGTTACAAGCTTTTTGCATTTTACATTTTCTTTAATTGTTGAATCCATGGTTCCTATGGTATCTTCAGCATCTGAGATTCTTTCTTCTATCTCTTGTATTCTGTTGTTGATATTCACATCTATGGCTCCTGATTTCTTTCCAAGGTTTTCTATCTCCAAAGTTGTCTCTCTTTATGATTTCTTAGTTGTTTTCTACTTCTGTTTTTAGATCCTGGATGGTTTTGCTCAGTTCCTTCACTTGTTTGTTTGTGTTTTTTTTTGTAATTCTTTAAGAGATTTTTGTGTTTCCTTTCTCATGACTTCTGCCTGTTGACCCAACTTCTCTGGTATTTCTTTAAGTGATTTTTGCCTTTCCTTTTTGTTGGCTTCTATCTGTTGATCCATATTTTCCTGAATTTCTTTAAATGATTTTTGTGCTTCCCTTGTAAGGGCTTCTACCTTTTGATCCATTTTCTCCTGTATTACTTTAATAGATTTATTTATGTCCTTCTTGTGTTCCTCTAACAGCATCATGACCAGTGATTTTAAATCCAGATCTTGTTTTTCTTGTGTGTTGTGGTATCCAGGACTTGCTGTTGTTGGAGAATTGGGTTCAGATGCTGCCATATTGCCTTGATTTCCATTAGTAACATTCCTACCTTTGCCTTTTGCCAACTGGTTATCTCTGATGTTAGTTGGTCCTGTTGTCACTGGCTGGTGCTTGAACTTCCTGTGAGCCTGTAAGGCTCTTTCCGTACCACTGGATGACTGGGTTTCTCCTGGCACAGATTGCTGATGTTCTGCCATACTCTTGGGTGCTTTTGCAGACCTGGTGTGTCTTGCAATGTCATTCTCGGGTTGTCTCTGTGAACCTGGTGCTGCCTGTCTGCACAGTCAGGGAATGAAGATGGCAGATGGTGCAGGGACCTTTTCCAAGTACTGATCACTCTGCAGTTCAAATGTCCCCCAACAGGGCTGGCACACAGATGGCCTGCAGAGCTGCCCAGGCCCTGGGTGCAGGCAGAAGCCTGACGGGCTGAGACCCAAGCTATGTTAGACTTGGGATATCTGTACCTGGAGCTGCCTGTCAGATTTGTCCGGCGTCTGGGAGCCAAGATGGTGGAGACCCTTTCCAAATGCCAATCAGTCTGCAGGGCAAACGTCCTCTGGCAGGGGTGGCACACAGAGGGCTCACAGAGCTGCCCAGGCCCTGGGTGCAGGCAGAAATCTGATGGGCTGAGCCACAAGCGATGTTAGACTCCTGCCATAACTTTTAGTATTATCATTCCCAGTTTTCTGACTTTATCTATTCTAAGAACTCACAGTTCTCTAATGCAACGTAAAGTCCCCTTCTTTCTTGGACATCAATAAGTCTGCTTTATACTCCAGCGATAAAACATTTTGACCAATGTAACTTAAGCTATAAAGGACTTATTTGTCTTACAATTCTAGGTCTCAGCCCATCACTGAAAACAAATCAAAGCAGGTATGCAAGTCAGGAGGTTGAAGGGAGACTACCTGCTATGCCTCAACCTTTTCTCAGGAACAGGCAACTCTCTCTGCAGCCAAGAAGTGCAGCAGAAGCCATGAGGATGCTGCTTGCTGGCTGGCTCAAAGGCCAGCTTGCACCCCTCTAGTTTTCCCTGGACCACCTCCATAGTGATGCAGTGGACTTTGTCTTCCTATATCAGTTAGCAGCCAAGGTTTCACCATAGATATGCCCATAAGCTAATCTTAGCTAGGCAATTCATTAATGCAGACGTTCCCCTCAGAAGACTATAGGCTTTTCAAGGTGATAACTTTAGCCAGTGTATTTCCCCCGTCTCGGTCTGCAACAGTTACTGTCACTTGGTATTCCCACATCATTGTCACTTGCATGGCAGAGCCCAGCCATTCATCATCCCATCTTTATTGGTCTGCTCCAGAGTAGAGGAAGATTGGTTTTTGTAAAATATATCTATCACTGTGGCATGGAAAACCATGCCAGGAAGTTTGGTAAGGCAGAAACAGTTGAGACCAGGAGACTTGGTATGCACACACCTGAGGCTCAGGAGACTCCCAGCTCCCTGCCAGACTTGGAATATCTACCATGCTTCTCACATAATGAGCCTATGGCCATGTAGGCTCAAGACAGAGCTCTCCATTCTAATGAGGTACCTAGAGGTCTGGAGGGCTTAGCCAATAAGCTTTCCTTCCCAGACATTCCTCCCTGCAAAAGGTATTTAATCTCAGGCCTACTCTGAGAAGTGGGATATCATTTTACAAATCTATTCTCTGCCATGATAATAAACTGTTTGAACCAAGGACTGACTCTTTTCATCAAGATCCACTGTGGGCAGCCATGGAGAAGGCCTTTTCCTACAGAACCTAGTTGCCTACTCTCCTGTAGAAGGCCTCTGTGTGCTCCCAGCCACAACTGCCACCAAGCCTTCCAAGCTAGGGACAATTACCAGCTGGGACAAGCCGGAGCTCCCCTTTCCCTCCCCCCAGATGCCTTCCCTAGCACATGGGACCCCTAACGTCATTCTATGCTTTTCTGTGCCCCCCTCCCACAGTGGTGTCTAGATGTTCAAGAGTCTGAGAAGCCCATGGCCCCAGCCTCATCACAGGCCTGGGGACCTCTGAACCAGCTCCACCTTTCCCACATCTAATACTGCACTTTTCCACCTCTGGAGTGGTACTTCCTTACAGCTGCCCAGCACCCACCCTGGCAGCAGCATGGGGTAAGTGCACTCAAACTTCCTATGTCCTGTCTCTCCAAGCAGCTGTGCCCAGTAGTGGAGCTGATCTGGCCAACAACCCTACACAGCACCTTTTCTATTCAAACTAAATTGCATCATTACCCATAGCTTAGCAACCCATTGTGCATATGTCCTGCTTTGCCATTTTTCATTCATCAGTTAATGGACATCTCAGTTGATTCTATTGTAAAAAGATAATCAGTGAACATGGATGTGTAAGTGTCTATATATTATGATATATGATATCTTTTTTGTGGCTATTCCCAGGAGTGGTATTGCTTGTCATAAAAGAGTTTTGTTTCTAGCTTTCTGAAAAAACATCCAAACTGATTTTTAAAATGGCTTCACTGGTCTACACTCTGTCAACAGTGAATATGGGTTCCTCAGTCCTCACATTCATCGCTCAAGAAGAAAAACTATTGTTATTATTTTAGTAAATAGTCATATATTTGTACTGCTTTCTATACTTATCATTAAAGCTTCTTTCTTAATGTAGTATACTGAAGTTAATGCAGAGACTTATAAAATGTCCCATACGCTGCAAAGAAGTACTTATGAATTACCAACCTGTGATGCAGCATCTGTGACCACTCCTCCAGGTGTGGCGACATTGTGGGAAAGAGTAGCACTTCTAAAAAGTCTAAAAGTCAGAGTAGAACAGAAGTCCTGAGAAATGCTAAAACCCTGGAATGTTTCACAAATGAACTCACAGAATCTGTTTTTACCGTATAAGACCTGCACAAAAATGAGCCAGTTAAAATTGCATTTTGGACACAGGAGGGCTTCCAAGGAGCTATTGGAAGTTGATAGGGACTGAGGAAAAAGTGGCACTTTTCTTTATGGGCGAGTGGCTACAGGTTGGCCCTCTATTCCATAGTAGATGACTTCACACCTATGTGCATATTATCAATACTAGCTGGACTCAGTGATTTGAGAGAGAGAGAGAGAGAGAGAGAGAGAGAGAGAGAGAGAGAGAGCATGAAGTAGGAAAAGATGTTTTGGGAGGGGTCTGAGGAGGAGTAAGAGAGATAGAATGGATGGTAGATATGATGAAAATATATTACATATTTGTATGACATTTTCAAAAATAAAAATGCAGCATTGTAAGACATCATTACAGAATATCATAGTATTAAATTATTCCTCACTATGCTGGTGAGAGTGGTAAATGTTTGCCTTAGAAGCATGAAGATTTGGTTTCATTCTGAGAACTGACATTTTAAGAAGTTTGACATACTTTACGTGCTTCTACTTCTAGTGCTGGGGGAAAATGAGAGGCAGCTTCCGACTAAGCTGGCTGTCCATTTTGTGTGTCTCAGGTTAGTGAGAAACTATCTAAAAAAGTAAAAGATAGATGACACCCGAGAAATGACAACCTGACCTTGTCCTCTTACTTCCCATCTCACCTGTACACGTATTTACGTCCATTTATGGTCATGCCTGTATTATTCTTTCCTCCAATGTGATCCACGATCAAGACTGATTTTATGAAAAAAGACTTTAATAGGTAATATAAATATAAGATTTTGATCTTCCCAGCTGTTTTCGAACCAGCAGGCAGAACCAGCAGGCGGAACCAGGTACCTGAGATATCCCAAGATTAAGACCTCTGGGGACTCAGGCCTTGAGCAGGAGCTTCGCGTAGAGCAGTGGTTGGGGGGACAGCCACTCGTGGGCTCTGTGCCCTGAAGGCAGGACCCCACACTCCCTACAACCTCCGCCATCTTCCCAGCTGTTTCAACCCAGCAGGCAGAACCAGCAGGCAGAACAAGGAACCCGATATCCCAAGTTTAAGACCTCTGGGGACTCAGGACACCAGACAGCAATCTGTGAGCAGGAGCCCCGCAGGGCAGTGGTTCAGGTGTCCCAGTCGTGGGGAAATAGCCTTACAAGCACACAGGTGGTTCAAGCACCAGCTAGTAACTATAGGACCAACTAACAGCAGAGATAACCAGATGACAAAAGGCAAACGTAAGATCATTACTAACAGAAATCAAGGCAATATGGCAGCATCTGAACCCAGTTCCCAGATAGCAATATGTCTCGGATATCCCAACACACCAGAAAACAAGAGTCAGACCTAAAATCACTGGTCAGGATGCTGATAGAGGAACACATAGATAAATCTCTTAAAGTAATACAGGAGAAAATGGATCAAAAGCTAAAAGCCCTTACAAGGAAAACACAAAAACCACTTAAAGAAATTCAGGAGAATTTCAAAAAATGGATGCCAATAAGGAGGAAACACAAAAATCACTTAAAGAAATACAAGAGAACGTGGGTTAACAAGTAGAAGTCATAAAAGAGGAAACACAAAAATCCCTTAAAGAATTATATGAAAACACAAACAAGCAAGTGAAAGATCTGACGAAAACCATCCAGAACCTAAAAACAGAAGAAGAAAAAAACTAAGAAATCACAAAGGGAGACAACCTTGGAGATAGAAAACCTTGGGAAGAAATCAGGAGTCATAGATGCAAATATCAACAATAGAATACAAGAGATAGAAGACAGAATCTAAGATGCTGAAGATACCATAGGAACCATGGATTCAACAATTAAAGAAAATGCAAAATGCAAAAAGCTGGTAACCCAAAACATTCAGGAAATCCAGGACACAATGAGAAAACCAAACCTAAGGATTATAGGTATAGATGAGAGGGAAGATCTACAACTTAAAGGGCCAGCAAATATCTTCTACAAAATTATGGAAGAAAACTTCCCCAACCTAAAGAGAGAGATGCCCACGAATATACAAGAAGCCTACAGAAACCTAAACAGACTGGACCAGAACAGAAATACCTCCTGTCACATAATAATCAAAACCCCAAATGTACTAAACAAAGAAAGAATATTAAAGGCTGTAAGAGAAAAAGGCCAAGTAACATATAAAGAGAGACCTATCAGATTACACCAGACTTCTCACTAGAGACCATGAAAGCTAGAAGATCGTGGGCAGATCTCATGCAGACTCTAAGAGAACACAAACTTCAGCCAAGACTACTATACCCAGCAAAACTCTCAATCGCCATAGATGGAGAAACCAAGGTATTCCATGACAAAACCAAATTTGCATGATATCTATCCACAAACCCAGCCCTACAAAGGATAATAGGGGAAAAACACCAACACAAGGGGGGAAACTACACCCCAGAAGAAGCAAGATAGAACCCCGCTCTCATCAAACCAAAAAGAGAATCACTCAAATATAAAAAACGCCCAAAATGTCCGGAAGTAATAATTACCATTTCTTAATATCTCTTAACATCAATGGACTCAATTCCCCAATAAAAAGACACAGACTAACAGACTGGATACAGAAACAGGACCCTACAGTTTGCTGCATACAGGAAACACATCTCAGTGTCAAAGACAAACACTACCTTAGAGTAAAAGGCTGGAAGACAATTTTTACAAGCAAATGGTCTCAGGAAACAAGCCGGAGTAGCCATTCTAATATCAGATAAAATTGACTTTCAACCTAAAGCCATCAAAAGAGACACAGAATGTCACTTCTTGCTGGTCAAAGGGAAAATCCACCGAGAAGAATTCTCAATACTGAATATCTATGCTCCAAATGTAAGGGTACCCTCAGTCATAAAGAAACTTTACTAAAGCTTAAAGCACACACTGCACATAACACAATAATTGTAGGTGACTTCAACACACCACTCTCCTCAATGGACCGATCAAGAAAGCAGAAACTAAACAGGGGCACAGTGAAACTAATTGAAGCTTTGGACCAATTGGTATTAACATATATATATATATATAGAGAGAGAGAGAACATTTCATCCTAAAGCAAAAGAATATACCTTTTTCTCAGCACCCATAGTACCTTCTCCAAAATCGATCATATAATTGGTCACAAGACAGACCTCTACAAATGCAAGAAGACTGAACTAATCCCATGCCTCCTATCAGATCACTATGGAGTAAAAGTGGTGTTCAATAGCAAGAAGAACAACAGAATGCCCACATACACATGGAAACTGAACAATACTCTACTCAATGACACCTTGGTCAAGGAAGAAATAAAGAAATCAAAGACTTTTTAGAATTCAATGAAAATGAAGGTACGACCTACCCAAATCTATGGAACACAATGAAAGTAGTGCTAAGAGGAAAACTCATAGCCCTGAGTGCCTCCAAAAAGAAACTGGAGAGAGCATACACTAGCAACTTAACAGCACACCTGAAGGCCCTAGAACTAAAAGAAGATAATTCACCCAGGAGGAGTAGAAGATAGGAAATCATCAAACTAAGGACTGAAATCAATCCAGTAGAAACAAAGAGAACCAAAGAATAAACAAAACCAAGAGCTGGTTCTTTGAGAAAATCAACAAGATAGATAAACCCTTAGCTAGACTAACCAAAGGGCACAGAGACAGTATCCAAATTAACAAAATTAGAAATGAAAAGGGAGATATAACAACAGAAACTGAGGAAATTCAAAAAATCATCACATCCTACTACAAAAGCCTATACTCAACACAACTGGAGAATCTGAAGGAAATGGACAATTTCCTAGACAGATACCAAATACCAAAATTAAATCAGGATCAATTAGATTAGATAAACAGTTACATAACCCCTAGAGAAATAAAAGGGGCTATAGAAAGTCTCCCGACCAAAAAAAAAGCACGGGACCAGATGGTTTTAGTGCGGAATTCTATCAGACCTTCAAAGAAGACCTAACAGAATACTCTTCAAACTATTCCACAAAATAGAAACAGAAGGACCACTACCCAACTCGTTCTATGAAGCCACAATTACACTGATACCAAAAGCACACAAAGATCCTACAAAGAAGGAGAACTACAGGCCAATTTCCCTTAGGAATATTGTTGCAAAAATAATAAATAAAATTCTTGCCAACTGAATTCAAGAGCACATCAAAACGATCATTCACCATGATCAAGTAGGCTTCATCACAGGAATGCAGGGATGGTTCAATATACGGAAATCCATCAATATAATCCACTACATAAACAAACTAAAAGAAAAAAAACCACATGGTCATCTCATTAGATGCTGAAAAAGCATTTGACAAAATTCAGCATCCTTTCATGCTAAAAGTCCTGGAAAGAGCAGGAATTCAAGGCTCATACCTAAACATAGTAAAAGCAATATACAGCAAACAGTAGCCAACATCAAAATAAATGGAGACAAACTTGAAGCATTCCCACTAAAATCAGGGACTAGACAAGGCTGCCCTCTCTCTCCATATCTTTTCAATATAGTACTTGAAGTTCTAGTGAGAGCAATTAAACAACATAAGGAAGTCAAAGGGATACAAATTGGAAAGGAAGAAGTCAAACTATCACTTTTTGTAGATGAAATGATAGTATATGTAAGTGACCCAAAAAACTCCACCAGAGAACTCCTACAGCTGATGAACGACTTCAGCAAAGTGGCTGGTTATAAAATCAACTCAAGCAAATCAGTAGCCTTCCTGAACTAAAAGGACAAGCACGCTGAGGAAGAAATTAGGGAAATAACACCCTTCACAATAGGTATAAACAATGTAAAGTATCTTGGCATGACTTTAACCAAACAAGTGAAAGATGTGTATGACAGGAACTACAAGTCCTTGAAGAAAGAAATTGAAGAAGACCTCAGGAGATGAAAAAATATTCCATGCTCTTGGATTGGCAGGATCAATATAGTAAAAATGGCCATCTTGCCAAAAACAATCTACAGATTCAATGCAATCCCCATCAAAATCCCAAATCAATTCTTTATATATCTAGAATGAGCAATTCTCAAATTCATCTGGAGTAACAAAAAACCCAGGATAGCTAAAACTATTCTCAACAATAAAAGGACTTGTGGGGGAATCAATATTCCTGACCTCAAGCAGTACTACAGAGCAATTGTGCTAAAAACTGCATGGTATTGGTACAGTGACAGGCAAGTAGATCAATGGAATAGAATTGAAGATCCAGAAATGAACCCACAGAGTTATGGTCAGTTGATCTTTGTTTGATAAAGGATCTACAACCATCCAATGGAAAAAAGATAGCCTTTTCAACAAATGGTGCAGATTCAACTGGAGGTCATCATGCAGAAGAATGGGAATTGACCCACTCTTATCTCCTTGTACCAAGATCAACTCCAAGTGGATCAAGGACCTCCACATACAACCAGACACACTGAAACTAATAGAAAAGAAACTGGGGAAGTCCCTGGAGGACATGGGCACAGGGGGAATGTTTCTGAACAGAACACCAATAGCTTATGCCCTAAGATCAAGAATTGATAAATGGGACCTCATAAAATTACAAAGTTTCTGTAAGGCAAAGGACACTGTCAGAAGGACAAAACAGCAACCAACAAACTGGGAAAAGATCTTCACCAACCCCACATCTGACAGAGGGCTAATATCCAATATATACAAAGAACTCAAGAAGTTAGACCCCAAAGAACCAAATAACCCTATCAAAAAAATGGGGTTCAGAGCTAAACAAAGAATTTTTACCAGAAGAAATTCGGATGCCTGAGAAGCACCTTAAGAGATGTTCAACATCATTATTCATCAGGGAAATGCAAATCAAAACAACCCTGAGATTCCACCTCACACCAGTCAGAATGGATAAGATTAAAAACTCAAGGGATAACAGGTGCTGGCGAGGATGTGGAGAAAAAGGAACACTCCTATACTGTTGGTGGGATTGCAAGATGGTACAACTGCTCTAGAAATCAGTATGGCGGTTCCTCAGAAAATTGTGCATGACACTTCCAGAGGACCCTGTCATACCACTCCTGGGCACATATGCAGCGGATTCCCCTGCATACAATAAAGACACATGCTCCACTATGTTCATAGCAGCCTTATTTATAATAGCCAGAACCTGGAACGAGGCCAGAAATCCCTTAAAGGAGGAATGGATACAGAAAATGTGGTATATTTATACAATGGAATACTACTCAGCAATTAAAAATAATGAATTCATGCAATTTGTAGGCAAATGGTTGGATCTGGAAAATATCATCCTAAGTGAGTTAACCCAGTCACAAAAGAATACACATGAGATGCAATCACTGATAAGTGGATATTAATGTGCCCAAAAGCTCTGAATACTCAAGGCACAATTAGCAAATCAAAAGATTTCCAAGAAGAAGGAAGGAGAGGACCCTGGTCCTGAAAAGACTGGATCCAGTTTTGTAGGAGAGTACCAGAACAGAGAAATTGTGGGGGTGGGGGGTTGATTGGGGAATGGGTGGAGGGAAGAGGACTTGTGGAACATATGGTGAGGGGCGAACTGGGAAAGGGGAAAGCCTTTGGAATGTAAAGAAAAAATATAGAAAATTAAAAAAAAGAAAAAAATGAAAAAAATATTCCTTTTAAAAATAAATATAAGATTTTAGGAATATAAAAAATGTGGTAGACTGGAGAAATGGCAGCTAACTACTCATTATAACACCAGGTTTAAGGCAATGGGATCCTTCTGACCTCTACAGACAGGGAATTCATGGGCATGTGTGCTGAGGATTTTCCCTGTCCAATCACATTAGGGCAGCAGGAAGCCTGTGATTGGACAGGGAAAAGGGAGGTAGAGCTAAGTGTTGCAGAGATGGGGAGTATAGGAGGGAGAAAGGAGGAAGGCAAGATGGAGGTGGACACGAGCCAGTGTGACTTTTACCAGCCACAGGTTGTTATGGTATAATAAGGTTAGAATAATTGGGATAGAGCCTTTATCATTATCAATTGGTTCTAAAATTATTGTATTGGAATCTTGTAAGTTGTGATTTTTCTTGATATGTAAATCTGATTGGTTAACTATAACCTTTAAGAGTTTTGATTCTACCAGGTAATTGGGTGTTGTGATGGCTGACCAGGTGGGCAGTCGTTGTGTGGTTGCAAGAGGAACTTGGGAGCTCCAGCCTTACCAGAGAGTTAGCAGGGAAAGAGAACACTGGAGCCCTGTGGCCCACCAGTGCTGGCATTAGTGCAGGAATGTGACGGTTCTTTTTTTTTTTTTAACACTTCCGGCAACACATGTGTATGTGCACATATGCACAGAGATATGAATAAAATAAATCTTCAAAAGAAGAAAGATAAAGGAATAACAAGTCTTTGTATAGCTTCAAGGATTTGAAAATGATTTAGGTGTAATGAAAGATTAATGAAAGACAAATGAACACAGGGAAACACAAAATCATAGGGCTGGTGAACTGTGCTCTCTGACGGAGAGAGCATGTCATCCTCGAATCAGCGCGTTTATAAAACACGGTTGAACAGAGAGTTGTGGTTGTTTTCATACAGATGATCAAGGAGGTGAGTTATTTATATACAGCTGAACAAAGAGATGAGGTTTTTCCATTTGTTCAGCAACAGTGAGGCAGGGTTTATGGTACAGCGTACAAGAGGATATGTTTATCTAATCTTAGGAGGAGACTTTGTTGAGGAGAAGTTAAGACCTGAAGGTCATAAATATCAGGGATTGGAGAAAGTTACTATGGTGGGCTCTTTCTGTACATGTTAGCAACATCCACAGTTGGATCACAGGGGCAGGCTTTCCTACGTCCTTTTGGCTCTGAGGCTCAGGTCCTTGACATGGTCAATGGTAGACACTCAGAACTTCACACACTCAGCTCCTCCTCTATTCTCTACAAAGGAGAGAATATACTTAAAACTGTACCTTCAAGTACAAGTGTAAACCAATAGTTATGGACTCTTCTGATATACTAACTGCAGAGTGCAAATACAGGAATCACAACTCAGATTGATAGGCCACATGTTTATTGTCACCTAGTATTTAGTGAAGCTGAGAACTGAAGCCAGGAAGACAGACTTGATAGATTATTTCCTTCCTATCAACTACCTATTCTCTAATCCTACAACCCACAGAGGAAAATTGCAGGCAAAATAATTGAATGGTCTGATAAGTAATTTCAATTATGAAATAGATAAATCAGAATTTATTGTGAGTTGCTTTCTTTACCAAAAACCTGTGGGAGTATATTTCCCCCATGGTAAATTGTTCTCTATTCTTTTATATGGAAAAATTTCACACCAGTTTAAGTTACAAACATGTCAATGTTTTACAGAGCTTTATATTTGAGTATTATAATGCCTTTATAATAAATGTGGCTTAAAAGATGCAAGCCTAGTTATCCAACCACTGAGTTTTGGGAAAAAGTCAAATTTGTTTCTTTGACAATCTCTATTTAAAATAATTAAAATACTGTAGTTTAAAAAGTTTATCCAATAAGATAATCTTCCTGATTTAATTCTGTTTTAGAGGATTTCCTGTATTAAATAGAAAAGCTGCTCCCACATTCTCTAGTGTGCTCTGTCTGGTGGACGATGTCTACCTTTGAACACAATTGGTGAATTTTGTGCGATTTTTCACTTCAAAGAGAGATTATTGCAGTTCTGATCACCTGTCATGGCACCGTGTTTTTGTGGTGGGCCTTCCACTTCTCAGTTTCACAGTGAAAGATATACATTTTTACCAAATCATCAATTCCTAATTCACATTCTCCCGTCAGGTTCATGTATGCATGAATTTATAAAGTGCAATGAGCTTTCTATGCTTCGGGGACCGTGCAGTGGAAGCAGCATCCAGCAGAGATTTGGCTCTCTCCGACAAATGCCTGCTGTCAGATTTTCCCTTCTCCTCTGTTTGACGTGATGGGATCCCTTACAAACATGTCGATTTAGACCAGCATGCTGCATCCTAAATTATGAAAACAGTACTTGCATATTAGCATCAAAAACAGTGGACTCATCATGGGGTATTTTCTGAAGCAAAACCTTGGTGACGAGACAAGCAAAGAAGGCCATCCATCAATTGTCTCCATATTGTGAAGGCCAGGGCACAGGGAGGGTGTGGGCTCGTGCTGTGGGGTGGCAAGTTTGCTGTGATTTATGTTGATCTCAGTGTATGATTCTAGTTTTGATGACAGATGTTTCTGGAATAATATTCAATTTTGTGATGTGTTGTAATATCCTTAGGGTAAAAATGAATCTACATTGAATTGAATAATATTGACGTTGTAGCTGCTAATTGAAGTTGCTGTGCTTTGTACTTTAGTTCAGAGCACCATGTCTGAACAGGCATAGAAAGGAGCAATTATTTTTAGCAAATGTGGTACTTGCTTGCAAAATTCCTGGCGTGTGGCAAACCTCTAGACACACAGAGAAGGAGGGGCGGGTCACAAGCTGGGATCTCGCTGCTTGTCATTTCTGAAAACCAATAGTGCTTTACATGTGTTTAACTTCAACCTATGTTAGCAATAAGCTGGATTTAAATGTGATAGATTTAAATAAAATGGATGTGTCAATCAAAGTGGTAAGTTAGAAACTCATTCTCTTATTTTCTTATGAATTGATAATTTAGATCCTTTCATTTCAGATTATTATTATTATATATCAAAGATTATATCTTTTTGTTTTACAGAGAGATGAGATTTCACTAGAAGAAATGAAGAGGTTTCAACAACACCCTGTGGAAGGAACTCAATGACACATAATAAAAAGATAGTCCTTAGGCAGCAAATACTTTCAAGCAAGCATCTAGGAAATGGAGAAACTACAAGCCATTTTTTTAAAACTAGCAATGGAAAATGAATTTAACAAGACAATATTTGCTCAGAACACTTTATATAACTTTATATTTTATTTTCTCAAGCATTTTCAGACATTGTACAAATAAAACCACATAAAATGCCCTTATATTGTCTACCTGATAAGGACCATGTGGCATAATGATATTCAAGATCCCTTTCAAAGATGCTGAGTGATTCAATTCTTGGGTAGACCATGTCCTTGCTTAAGGGAATTTTTATAAAGTCTCTGATTTGGTGTCTAGTCTATTGGAAGAAATCTTTCTCTTTTCCTCTCCCTCTCCATCTTCCTCTTCCTCTCTCTCTCCCACTGTTAATAGGGGATTGCTAACATTTTTGATCACTTTATATGAGGCAGATTTGCACTGAGTGCTTTTCATGAATTATCTCATTTACTTCACACAAATACCCTGTGCAGTGGGTTCTAGCATTTTCCCCATGGTGAGAGTTAGACACACAGAGGAACAAAACATTCTCTAGGTTGCAGAGCTAATAAGAATTCAGCTGGAATTCAGTCTCACTCCAGACTTGAGAGAGCTCTAACCCATTGAACTGAATTGCTTCTGTTTTGCTTTGGGTTTTCTATCCTGCTGTGTTCTCCTTTTGAATTCTGCCTTTCCCTAACCTCTGGGGCAGCTACCTTGTTGGGCTGCCTGGCTCTCTACTTGGTTCTGCACCTGATCTTATTCTCACTTTAATTTTGGTTGCACACTTTCTGAAATTTGTCCACTTCCTCCACTTCTCCTCTGTCCATCACTGCCCACTGGGAGTGCCTGTCTGTCAGTCTCCAATGAACACATCACAGTAAGTCACTTTTGCATCTTTATTCGTATTCACTGATTCTTTCATCCTCCTAAACATCTTGGAAGGGCATCCTATCTTCAATTTCATAAGTTCTGCTGTGGTGTTTGAAAAAAAAACATATATCCTTATCTTCTATGTTCTAAATGTTTTCTCTTCTATACCTGTTGGCAGATAACTTTCCATATTAACATAGCCTTGTCACAACACCTGAATAAAACAAGTTAAGGAAAATGCATATTTTAGTTCAAGACTCAAGAGTACAGTCCATCATTGTGGGAGACACGCAGAGTTCATGGTAGTGGGATGGTGCAGCTGGGACTCTTCACATCTACAATGATAAGAAAATGACGAGCACTGCATGCTAGTTTTCCTTTTTTGATTTTCATTCTGACCTAATCTTGAGCCCCTGGGATGGTGCTGTTGAGAGTAAGGGTGGGACTTCCTGTCCCAGGTAAACTGCTCTGTGCTGAGCAATACAGTCATTTTTTTGTCTTCATTTGGTTTGATAATTTAGATTCTTTCTTTTCAGATTATTATTTCACATCAAATATCATGTTATTTGCTTTACATGGAGGCTAGAAATTACTAGAAGGAAAGTTTCAACAGACAGTCTGCTACCCATCCTGCGAACAAGGCTCAACGACACATAATGGAAAGACAGCAAACATCCAGAAAATAAAGAAACAATAAAGTTCTCTTTAACACAGCCTTTACATTTAGCAATAGGAGATGAATTCAAAAGGATATTTTGTGTTAAAACCAGTTTTATATTGCTTCAAATTTTAATTTCTTAAGTAAATTTTAATCATGCCACTGAACTAACAAAATAACACAAATGCCCTTCCATTGATTCACAAGCACAACTAGATATATGTTTCTTAGATGATTTGAAATCCACAGACTGAGAGTGAAGATTAACTCACACACCCTCAAGCCTGAGCTCTCAAAAAGGTACAATTTCATTAAGATTCTTCACCTTGATATCTCTCTAGGAAATTGTCCATTTCCTCCAGACTCTCCAATTGTGTTGACTATAGGCTTTTGTAGTAGAATCTGATGATTTTTTGAATTTCCTCAGTTTCTGTTGTTATGTCCCCCCTTTCATTTCCAATTTTGTTAATTTGGATACTGTCTCTGTGCCCATTGGTTAGTCTGGCTAAGGATTTATCTATCTTGTTGATTTTCTCAAAGAACCAGCTCCTGGTTTTGTTGATTCTTTGTATGATTCGCTTTGTTTCTACTTGATTGATTTCTGCCCTTAGTTTGATGATTTCCTGTCTTCTACTCCTCCTGGGAGAATTAGCTTCTTTTTGTTCCAGGGCTTTCAGGTGTGCTGTTAAGCTGCTAGTGTATGCTCTCTCCAGTTTCTTTTTGGAGGCACTCAGGGCTATGAGTTTTCCTCTTAGCACTGCTTTCATTGTGTCCCTAAGATTTGGATGGGTTGTACCTTCATTTTCATTGAATTCTAAAAAGTCTTTGATTTCTTTATTTCTTCCTTGACCAAGGTGTCATTGAGTAGAGTACTGTTCAGTTTCCATTTGTATGTGGGCTTTCTGTTGTTTTTCTTGCTATGGAAGACCACTTTTACTCCACAGTGATATCAAATACCAAAATTAAATCAGGATCAATTAGATCAGCTAAACAGTCCCATAACGCCTAGAGAAATAGA
The DNA here is from genome assembly GCA_964023405.1 of Apodemus agrarius. Classification (NCBI taxonomy): domain Eukaryota; kingdom Metazoa; phylum Chordata; class Mammalia; order Rodentia; family Muridae; genus Apodemus; species Apodemus agrarius. Next base: position 50,329,608 of record OZ030025.1, read on the forward strand.
AAGGGTTATAGAAAGTCTCCCAACCAAAAAAAGTACGGGACCAGATGGTTTTAGTGCAGAATTTTATCAGACTTTCAAACAAGACCTAACACCAATACGATTCAAACTATTACACAAAATAGAAACAGGAGGAACACTGCCCAATTCGTTCTATGAGGCCACAATTATGCTGATACCAAAACCACACAAAGATCCAACTAAGAAAGAGAACTTCAGACCGATATCCCTTATGAATATTGATGCAAAAATACTCAATAAAATTCTTGCCAACCGAATCCAAGAGCACATCAAAATGATCATTCACCATGATCAAGTAGCCTTCATCACAGGGATACAGGGATGGTTCAATATATGGAAATCCATCAATGTAATCCACTACATAAACAAACTCAAAGAAAAAAAAACACATGGTCATCCCATTAGATGCTGAAAAAGCATTTGATAAAATTCAGCATCCTTTCATGCTAAAAGTCCTGGAAAGAGCAAGAATTGAAGGCCCATACCGAAACATAATAAAAGCTATATACAGCAAACCAGTAGCCAACATCAAAATAAATGGAGAGAAACTTGAAGCAATCCCACTAAAATCAGGGACTAGACAAGGCTGCACTCTCTTTCCATATCTTTTCACTATAGTACTTAAAGTTCTAGCAAGAGCAATTAGACAATATAAGGAAGTCAAAGGGATACAAATTGGAAAGGAAGAAGTCAAACTATCACTATTTGCAGATGACATGATACTATACTTAAGCGACCCAAAAAACTCCACCAGAGAACTCTTACAGCTGATAAATGACTTCAGCAAAGTGGCTGGTTATAAAATCAACTCAAGCAAATCAGTAGCCTTCCTATACTCAAAGGACAAGCAGGCTGAGAAAGAAGTTAGGGAAATAACACCCTTTACAATAGCCACAAACAATATAAAGTATCTTGGCATGACTCTTACCAACAAGTGAAAGATCTATATGACAAGAACTTCAAGTCTTTGAAGAAGGAAATCGAAGAAGACCTCAAAGATGGAAAAATATTTCTTGCTCTTGGATTGGCAGGATCAATATTGTAAAAATGGCCATATTGCCAAAAGCAATCTACAGATTCAATGCAATCCCCATCAAAATACCAAATCAATTCTTTACAGATCTAAAAAGAGCAATTCTTAAATTCATCAGGCGTAACAAAAAACCCAGGATAGCCAAAACTATTCTCAACAATAAAAGGACTTCTGGGGGAATCAATATCCCTGACTTCAAGCTGTACTACAGAGCAACTCTGTTAAAAACTGCATGGTATTGGTACAGCAACAGGCAAGTAAATCAATGGAATAGAACTGAAGACCCAGAAATGAAGCCACAGACTTATAGTTACTTGATCTTTGATAAAGGAGCTACAACCATCCAGTGGAAAAAAGATAACCTTTTCAACAAGTGGTGTTGATTCAAATGGAGGTCAACATGCAGAAGAATGCAAATTGACCCACTCTTATCACCTTGTACTAAGATCAACTCCAAGTGGATCAAGGACCTCCACATAAAGCCAGGCACACTGAACCTAATAAAAAAGAAACTGGGGAAGACCCTGGAGGGCATGGGCACAGGGGAATGTTCCTGAACAGAATACCAATAGCTTATGCTCTAAGATCAAGAATTGACAAATGGTACCTCATAAAATTAAAAAATTTCTGTAAGGCAAAGGACACTGTCAGAAGGACAAAACAACAACCAACAACTTGGGAAAACATCTTCACCAACCCCACATCCAACAAAGGGCTAATATCCAATATATACAAAGAACTCAAGAAGTTAGACCCCAAAGAACCAAATAACCCTATCCAAAATGGGGTACAGAGCTAAACAAATAATTTTCACCAAAAGAAATTTGGATGCCTGAGAAGCACCTTAAGAGATGTTCAACATTATTATTCATCAGGGAAATGCAAATCAAAACAACCCTGAAGTTCCACCTCATACCAGTCAGAATGGCTAAGATTAAAAACTCATGAGACAACAGGTGCTGGCAAGGATGAGGAGAAAGAGGAACAATCCTCCATTGTTAGTGGGATTGCAAGATGGTACAACTGCTCTGGAAATCAGTCTGGCAGTTCCTCAGAAAATTGGGCATGACACTTCCAGAGGACCCTGTCATACCACTCCTGGGCATATACCCAGAGGATTCCCCTGCATGCAATAAAGACACATGCTCCTCTATGTTCATAGCAGCCTTATTTATAATAACCAGAAGCTGGAAGGAGGCCCGATGTCCCTCAAAGGAGGAATGGATACAGAAAATGTGGTATATTTATATAATGGAATACTACTCAGCAATTAAAAATAATGAATTCATGCAATTTGTAGGCAAATGGTTGGATCTGGAAAAATATCATCCTAAGTGAGTTAACCCAATCACAAAAGAATACACTTGAATCGCAATCACCGATAAGTGGATATTAATGAGCCCAGAAGCTCTGGATACTCAAGGCACAATCAAGGAAATGAAAAGATTCCCAAGAAGAAGGAAGGAGAGGACACTGCTCCCGAAAAGACTGGTTTCAAATTTGCAGAAGAGTACCAGAACAGAGAAAGGGTTGGGGTTTGATTGAGGAATGGGCAGGGGGAGGGAGGGAAAAGGACTTATGGGACACATGGTGGGGGGGGAACTGGGAAAGGGAATAGCCTTTCAAATGTAAACAAAGAATATAGAAAATAAATAAAAAAAGAAAATTTTCCATGTAAATCTTCAATTTTATTAGAAAACGTTTATAATTCCACTTTTAATCAACTTAGGAATACTTTTATGCCTACCATTATTATATCTATATAAAATTTTCCATGATAATCTTCAATTCTAACATGTTTTCTACATTTTTCTACAATTTTATCAGAAATATTTTCCATGTAAATCTTTAATTCTATCATAAAATGTTTCTCTCCCATATTTCATTTCATTTAGCAATGTTTTACATGTCTACCACTTTACTCATTAATTTTCCATGAAAATTGTCAAATTTAACGTGTTTATTTGAAGTATTTTCCATGTAAATCTTTAGTTTTATCATAAAATGTTTTTACTTCCCTTTTCAATAAATAAATTAAAATAAAAAAGATTCTTCACCTTGAGTGTGTTCTAGAAGTCTTATTCTCATAGCTTGTTATTATTCATGGTATAAAATCTAAAATATGTGGCTTTCCTTATGACATACTAGGCAACAATTTTCTCTTGTCTACTGAATACTTCCATATCAACCCAACACTTTTGTAATCCACCTAACAGGATGTCCATTTGTATTCTTTTAGTTTTTCTTGTTTGTTTTTGTTTTTGTTTCATTTTGTTTGTTTGGTTTTGCTGTATTGTCTGCTTCTCCGACTTTATTGATATTTTTGACTATGTCAGCTAACTGGGCTTTGATTTCAGTAGCATTTTTTTTGTTTCTCAATCTCAGCTATATCATGTAACAATAGTAACAATAACTGCTTCAAGCTTATTTTATTAATACCATATGCAAGACAGCATTTTAAATTATTGCATGGATTATTTTACTTAAGTATACATTAACTACTCACTCATTATTATTCCTGTCTCATGGGAAAGACCTTGTCACATTGTCCTTTCTATTACTTGATATTACAGGACTCTGTACAATCTCTTTCTCTACCATATGGCAGCAATACTTTCTAGAAGCATTTCCAGAACTTAGGTTGTCTTTTTTGTTGTTGTTGTTTAGACCTTCCTCCCTCAATAAAACATTTGCATATTTGCTGGGGGTTAATCTTCCTAAATATTTTCTTTCATAGCCTTGAGATGTTTCATGCTTCTTTCAATTTGCATATTAAACTGGAAGGCCTCTGCCTCGCATTCAAAGCTACCACATATGTGTTCAAATGCATTTTCTATTGCCATGTGATGCAACTTATAGTCAAGTTTCTTCAAGCACCTTATAGTTTTCAAAATTATTTCTTTCCAAGCTTCCTGCTCTGGTTGTTTCCTTCCTAGAGTCCAACCAGCAATCATACCCTTGCCACTTCCCTGTCTATCGTAGAAATCTGGTTTGGTGTCAAAACTTGGCCTAAATGCTACTTTTCACTTTCCTCAGAACCCAAACCAAGGTGGCCTTTGATACTTCACACCACTCATATGCACTCATTTATTGCCTTGTTTCGGTGACTGTGAAGGTATTTTTCCTCTGGTGGGCTATAAGCATCTTGGACACATGCATCTTTTACATCTGTCCGGCATTCCCCTAGACATCAGCAATATGTTTATGGGGGAAAGCCTTAAGTTGCGTTTGACTGTAGGAATGTGTACAGAATCCTTTTTATTATGTACTGATTTCCTTGACTTTCAATTCAGAGAGACCATAGATACTTTGTATAACCAAAATTGACTAAGAATTTTGAGGTTACCTATCAGGAGAAATGTTTGTTTTCTTTTTGAACTGTAACGTGTTTGTGTATCCACTAAAACCAGTGCAGGTTGAGAAAGTTTTAATTTCACCCATCATATGCTTTATTCTCTCTAGTTTTTCACTAGAGCACCAAGGGCCACCCAAAGCTGTAAAGTTCCTTTCATGTTTCCATATAAAGATTTCCAAGCCATAAACAGCCATGTGACTATGCCTTGATGGAATCAATATATCTGGAAGTGTATATTGGCATGGATATTTGGGACACTAGATATATGTCATTTGGGACATTGTACTAAGGATTTGATAAATGGTAAAGATAAAAACCACATATTCTGTGATGCCACAGTTTTTATAGTCAGATACAGAAAAAAGAGTTTCAATTTTATACAGAAAGCACATTTGTACACCTTTTTTATTTTATTTATTTATTTATTTATTTATTTATTTTGGTTTTTCGAGACAGGATTTCTCTGTGTAGTCCTAGCTGTCCTGGAACTCACTCTGTAGACCAGGCTGGCCTCGAACTCAGAAATCCGCCTGCCTCTGCCTCCCAAGTGCTGGAATTACAGGCGTGCGCCACCACACCCAGCTTTTAAAAAGGTCCTGAGTTTTTGGGTTTTTTTTGATTTGTTTATTTTTTTGTTTTTTTGTTTTGCTTTTGTTTTGTTTTGTTTTGTTTTGTTTTGTTTTGTTTTTGAGACAGGGTTTCTCTGTGTAGCCCTGGCTGTCCTGGAACTCACTCTGTAGACCAGGCTGGCCTCAAACTCAGAAATCGCCTGCCTCTGCCTCCCAAGTGCTGGGATTACAGGCATGCACCACCACGCCCGGCTATACCTTCTTATATATAGGACTCTCTCTATATATGTGTATATATATATATATATATATATATATATATATACACACACACACATATATATATAGTTGTAATACATATATTGTAAATATGAACTCCACAGCCCTCTCTTCTAAGATACTTAATAAAGAGAGGCAGAGGAGCTATCTTCTTTGTAATTACACACAAAGCTTATCCTACCTTGAACAACAGTCACTTCCTGTGTTTCTCTAAGAAACTGAATTGTATGCTAATTATGGAAAACAGGCCCTCATAGTATCAATGTAGAGAATCAGAAGATGGTTTCAAGTTCAGGATAACAGAAAGCAGAGGAAAGATATCCCTGTCTCTCTATGCTCCACAGGTGGTTGTCCATCTTACATCTAAACTGATAGTTTTAAAATTATGCTTCGACTTCCTGGTAGTAGACCCATAGTGACTAACTACCTTTATGGCTACCTGAAATAGCCCTCCTACTGTTTGTCCCACTATGTCTGACCTTGCTGGGGACCTTCATTAGAGTATATGCTTCTAACAATCATTCATGAAACCCAAGCATCCATGTGAGAACAAGACAAGATTGTGTCTCTAAGATGCTTAGAACCCAGAAAACTGTGTCAGAAAAACTAGCACACAACAAATAAGTCTTTTATGAAGGCACCTACTTATACTTCCTAAGCATTGTAGGAATGATAGAGGAGTACCCAAACAAAAATTTGATGTCAGGGAAGACTTTCATAAAAGAGCCATCATTGCTACCACTACCATCACCATCAGAGTTCATTTGATAGATACATAAAATTTTGATGTGATATTGAATTTGCAGATAATAGACCACAAAATGGATGCAAACTAACACATTCATACTGACTTAAAATACAATACAGGACAAAAGGCACCTTGTCCAAAGAACTGTGCTTAGTAGAAAGCAGATTTTCCTCCATCTACCTGCTGCTTCTATATCCAGTATGTCCTGGGTCAGTCTGCAAATAAAGGTCCTAATTAATGAAAACTTTTATGTTGTGTTGGAGGCCACTGAAAATGGACATAAGGCATGAACTCATTGCCACACTTGCGGTCACTGTAGCTGCTTTAAGATAGGTTTAAACTTTGCTCTGATGAGCAAATGTGGGTATTGAGAGTGTCAGTGTCACTTTCTGAGTCTAGAGCCATGGATACCAATTGTTTTTCAAGCATGACATTTTGAAAAAGTTGCTGTAATTCTTCTATTGTTTCACAGAATATTTTTGTCATGTACTCTGCAGGAGGTATCTTTTAAGATCCCATTTCCTATCAGAAATTGCGAACTCTGCAGATTTTATAATAACACAGCTAAAAGTCATCTATGAGTTAGTGGTTCTTCTAATATGAGTAACAGATACCCTCATTTTCAGTTATAATATCTTGATTTTGTCTTTCTATATTTCTGGCAGATGAAACATTCTAGTTACATAATGAACCTCTGGCACATTCTCAAAAATATTAGCAAGTACTTAGAAACTTTTAATTAAAGATGGAGGTTTTGGAGTAATGGAGAGAGGATATATATATAATAAAATTGTTTTAATTAACTTTAGAAAAATAGCCAGAATTGAGTCATAAGTCTGATTTTACAATAGAGAAAATTACAGTTCAACCTAATGTTAGTCTAAGTGTCTACAAAATTCTTTCCTGGTTGATTTTATTGTAGATCCAACTACTAGTTATTAAGTTGAGGCATTTTCCCTTGAGAAACAAGCTTTTATTCTTTTCCTCTTTCTTTCTTTCTTTCTTTCTTTCTTTCTTTCTTTCTTTCTCTCTCTCTCTCTCTCTTTCTTTCTTTCTTTCTTTCCCTTCCTTCCTTCCTTCCTTCCTTTCTTTCTTTCTTTCTTTCTTTCTTTCTTTCTTTCTTTCTTTCTTCTGTTTTTCTATGTCATCTCTACTATACATTGCAAAGAATTTTGAATGTTTACATTTGTACCTAAAACTTGTGATAACTTTAAAATAAATAAGTTAAAATGACAATATTAAGTTGTTTTTCAGTTGGATTGCAATTACCACAGACTTAGTCATCTTTTAAGAAATGAAACTGCAGGTTAGAATTGTCTTTTGCCCTTGCCTCTTTTCTAAACTGGAGATTTTTGCTTGGATTGCTGATGATTAGCAATGAACAAATTTACACGTTCAGTCCTCCAGTTTCTCAAATATAAAGACTATAATCATTCCAGATTTATATCAAATGATATGGCCCTGGGTATTAAGGAATAGGACAGTTTCCACACTATATTTTCAAGTGGGTATAATTCAAAAGCTTTTTAGAGCAGAACATTGTGCATTTGACAGTAATTGTGACTGATTTTCATAATGCACTGGTGTAGTATGTCAACGCTTACACAGTTAACTCTGTTCTAGGAAAGGAATTAAATTTGGCAACTTTTGGGATTTTCTTCTCCCTACAATTAAAGCGCGCTCCTCATGATATACACCCTGCTTTCTTTAGATATTCTAATTTCCTGTCGGATTTCAGCCGACCTATTTTATCATGTTGTCAGTTCCCATTTCCAACCCTCTTTCTGCCCTTGAAACACTTGTGCCACCCAACATGGAATCAAAAGCATGAAAGAAACCATTTTCCACTTTCCATCCTATTTTAGACTTTTTTCTTTTAACACAAGAACTATCTGTGGCCTGAAGCACATCTTGTAATATCAAGCAACATAAACTAGACCAGAAGTTCTTTAAAACAGAAAACATTTCATATTTCCTAGAGTGTGTTGTTAATTATTAAACAATGAGGGAAACTACTTAAATAAATTTCCTCTTCAGAAGGGCACATATATCATAAAAATTTTTTAAATAAACAAATATAGAAATTTTGGAGGCTTAGGAGTTAAAATATATATGAGGAACAAATATAGATTTGTCAATAACATTTTTTTCTATGTGTGCATGTGTGTGGTGTATATCTGGGTTTGTTTGAGTATGCGTATGTGTGTGTTACAGACTTTGGAGGCTAGAGGTAGCTATTAGATTCCTTCCTTCCTTCCTTCCTTCCTTCCTTCCTTCCTTCCTTCCTTCCTTCCTTTCTTCATTCCTTCCATTTGCTTTCTCCCTTAATTGTTGAGACAGGATTTCTCATGGAATCTAGAACTCTCTCACTGACTATGTAATTTACTAATGAACTTCAGGACTCTGCCTGTCTCTATTTTCCCCAGTGCTGGACTTAGAGAAACCAGCCACTTTGCTAAGCTTTCATGTGGATGTGAGGATCTGAACTTAGGTCATCTTGCTGACGTGACAGGCAGTTTACTAACTAAGGCATTTCCCTAGTATCAACAAAATATAATTCTTAAAATGTATTTCTCTTGACCTGTCTCTTCTGATTTTTGGATGTGCCAGGAGTTAGGAAGGTGCATACAGCACTGGTAGCCACAGCAGGGCAGGGAAAGTTGCTACAATAGAGCTACACAACAAGGCTATCGTATAGCAAGTAATACGTTTCTAGAAATAAGCTATATGGAACATATTGCATCTGCTACAAATGTCAGAAAATGGACTTTGATAGATGGTGTCGCAACACAAAACCACATACTAAATCTTTTTAATTATGATGACAGTGTAAGAAGTGTACACAGCCTGGCCAGAAGTGTTAGTAGCTTATATAATTAGCAAATGGACAAAGCACATAAATTCTGCATGTGCCTTATGCCTTACAAGTCTTTTTGATTACTGCCATCAGCATCTATGCAAGCGGGAAGGCATGGCAGGGTTTGGCCATCATCACCTCTGAGGGTGGAGGCATTCTGTTGGGGGTGATCATCTATGGATAACCATACCACCTGGACTTGCCATATTGCTACTCTAAAAATGCATTAATGTGTGAGAAAAACATGTCCATTTGTGCTAGAAGATGAAGTTAGTTTTAGAATACTAAACAGTGGTATCCTGGCTTTATAAAAACCAAATCCTATAATTCACTCACCCATACTTTGTTGTTTAAAACAACTTCACTAAGTTAGGGTGAGGGATACAGCCAATGACTGTTCACAGCCTTTCTGTGGGAGCATTTGCTGACTGTGAAAAGTGTCAAGATAGCTGGGTCTACAGGAGTGCCTCACTTGAAAGTGAGTGATGTGATTTATAACATGTTGGCTTGAAATTGGGTTTTCAAAAACTGAATTTGCAAATCCAAGTTAAAACATATGGGACATTTTTATTCATTCATTTTATTTATTTTAAGCTTCCCTATAAAGAAAATCAGGAAAGAGAAGGGCAGATGTGTGGATTACCATCACATAGCACAATTTTCCATTTATTTCTTTGCCTCCTTACCAATGTCTATGAAAAATAAAATTATTATGACAACAAATTATTTTTACAAGCATATATTTTTCTAGCAATATAAGCAATTTCTTATTTATTTATTTATTTATTTATTTATTTATATATTTTTAATTTTTATTGAATATATTCTTCATTTACATTTCAAATGTTATACCCTTTCCCTGTTTCCTCCCTCCCAGAAAACCCCCAACCCATCCTCCTATCCCTTGCCTCCAAGAAGATGCTCCTCCATCCAACCCACTCTCACCTATCCCCTCTCAATTTTCCTACGCTGGGGCATCTATCGAGCCTTCATAGGACCAAGGACACCTCCTCCCACTGATGCCTGACATGGCATTCCTCTACCACACATTTGGCTGGAACCATGTGTACTGCTTGGTTGATGGCTTAGTCCCTGGGATCTCTGGAGCATCTGGTTGGCTGACATTGTTGTTCTTCTCATGGGGCTGCAAACACCTTCAGCTCCTTCAGTCCTCCCTCCAACTCCTCCATTGGGGACCCCGTGCTCAGTCCAATAGTTGACTGCTAGTATCTGCCTCTGTATCTGTAAGGCTCTCTTAGGGCCCGTCCGGAGACAACCATAATAGGCTCCTTTCTGCACATACTTCCTCTCATCCATAATAGTTTTAGGGTTTGGTCACTGTTTATAGGATGAATCTCCAGGAAGAACAGTGTCTGAGTGGCCTTTCCTTCAGTTTCTGCTCCACACTGTCTCCATAATTGCTCCTGTTAGTATTTTGTTCCCTTTCTCAGAAAAACCAAAGCATCCGTACTTTGGTCTTCCTTCTTGAGGTTCATGTGGTCTGTGGGTTGTAACTTGTTTATTTTGAGCTTTTGGGATAATATCCACTTGTCAGTGAGTGCATACCATCTATGTTCTTTTGTAATTGGGTTACCTCAGTATGACACTTACTAGTTCCATTTGCCTAAGAATTTCATGAATGTATTATTTTGAATAGCTGAATAGTACTCCATTGTGTTAGATATACCACATTTTCTGTATCCATTCCTCTGTTGAAGGACATCTGGGTTCTTTCCAGCTTCTGGTTATTATAAATAAGGCTGCTATGAATGTAGTGGAGCATGTGTCCTTATTACATGTTGGAGGATCTTCTGGGTATATGTGCAGGAGTGGTATAGCTGGGTCCTCAGGTCTAATTTCTGAGGAACTGCCAAACTGATTTCCAGAATGGTTTTACCAGGTTGCAATCCCACCAGCAATGGAGAAATGTTCTTCTTTCTCTGCATCCTCACCAGCGTTTGCTCTCCCCTGAGTTTTCATCTTAGCCATTCTGACTGGTGTGAGGTGGAATCTCAGGGTTGTTTTGATTTGCATGTCCCTCATAACTAAGGATGCAGAACATTTCTTTAGGTGCTTCACAGCCATTCAAGTTTCCTCAGTTGAAAATTCTGTTTAGCTTTGTACCCCATTTTTAATAGGGTTATTTGACTTTCTGGAGTATAACTTCTTGAGTTCTTCGTATATATTGGATATTAACCCTCTATTGGATATAGGATTGGTAAAGATCTTTTCCCAATCAGTTGGTTGCTGGTTTGTCCTTTTGACAGTATCCTTTGCCTTACAGAAACTTTGAAGTTTTAGGAGGTCCTATTTGTCGATTCTTGTTCTTAGAGCATAAGCAATTGGTATTCTATTCAGGAAAATTTCCCCTGTACCCATGCATTCAAGGCTCTTATCTCCTTTGTACAAGGAGATAAGAATGGGTTTATTTGCATTTTTCTACAAGTTGACCTCCAGTTGATCAAGCACCATTTGTTAAAAATGCTGTCTTTTTTCCCACTGGATGTTTTTAGCTCCTTTGTCAAATATCAAGTGAACGTAGGTGTGTGGGTTCATTTCTGGGTCTTCAATTCTTTCCATTGATCTTCCTACCTGTCTCTGAACCAATATCATACTTTTTTTCTTCACTATTTCTCTGTAGTAGAGCTTGAGGTCAGGGATGGTGATTCCCTGAGGAGATCTTTTGTTGTGGAGAATAGATTTCACTATCCTGGGTTTTTTTTGTTATTCCAAATGAATTTGAAGATTGCTCTTTCTGTCTCTATGAAGAATTGATTTGGAGTTTTGATGGCGATTGCATTGAATCTGTAGATTGCTTTCAGCAAGATGGACATTTTTACTATATTAATCCTGCTAATCCATGGGCATGGGAGATTTTCTGAGATCTTCCATTTCTTTCTTCAGAGGCTTGAAGTTCTTGTCATACAGATCTTTCACTTGCTTGGTTCTATTTACACCAAGGTATGTAATATTATTAGTGAGTATTGTGAAGGGTGTCATTTCCCTAATTTCTTTCTCAGCTTGTTTTTCCTTTGAGTAGAGGAAGGCTACTTATTTTTTTTGAGTTAATTTTATATCAAACCATTTTGCTGAAGTTGTTTATTAGCTTTAGGAGTTCTCTGGTGAAATTTTTGGGGTCCCTTAAGTCTAGATCATATCACCTGCAGTTAGTGATATTTTGGCTTCTTCCTTTCCAATTTGTATACCTTTGACCTCCTTTTGTTGTCTAACTGCTCTGGCTAAGACTTCAAGTACTACATTGAATAGATAAGGAGAGAGTGGACAGCCTGGTCTGGTCCCCAATTTTAGTGGGATTGCTTCAAGTTTCTCTCCATTTAGTTTGATGTTGTCTGCTAGTTTGCTGCATATTGCTTTCACTGTATTTAGGTATGGGCCTTGAATTCCTGATCTCTCCAAGACTTTTATCCTAAAGGGATGCTGAATTTTGTCAAAAGCTTTTTCATCATCTAATGAAGTGACCATGTAGTTTTTATCTTTGAGTTTGTTTATGTAGTGGACTACATTGATGGATTTCCATATATTGAACCATACCTGCTCTTGTAGTAAGATCTGATGATTTTTTGAATTTCTGCACTTTCTGTTATGTCCCCCTTTTCATTTCTGACTTTATTAATTTGGGTAGCACCTCTGTGTCCTCTGGTTAGTCTGACTAAGGGTTTATTTATCTTTTTGATTTTCTCAGTGAATAGGCTCCTGGTTTTGTTGATTCTTTGTATAATTCTTTTTGTTTCTATTTGGTTGATTTTGGCCCTGAGTTTGATTATTTCCTGCCATCTACTCCTCTTAGGTACATTTGCTTCTTTTTGTTCTAGAGCTTTCAGGTGTGTTTTCACACTGCTAGTTTAAGCTCTCTACATTTTCTTTTTGGAGGCACTTAGAGCTATGAGTTTTCCTCTTAGCACTGCTTTCATTGTGTCCCATAAGTTTTGGTATGATGTGTCATCATTTTTATTAAATTTTAAACAGTCTTTAATTTCTTTCCTTATTTCTCCCTTGACCAAACTATTGTTGAATAGAACATTGTTCTAAGTACATGTGTGTTTTTCATTGTTTTTGACTGATAGGGTGCATGGAATTATTTCAATATTCCTGAATCTGTTGAGGCCTGTTATGTGACCAATTATATGGTCAGTTTTGGAGAAGGTACCATGAGGTACTGGGAAGAAGTTATATTATTTTTCTCCAGGGTGAAATGTTCTATAAATATGTTAGATCCGTTTGGTCCATAACTTCTGTTTGTTTCACTGTCTCTTTTATGAATACAAGCAGTGTCTATAAGTAAAAAATTCCCTGTGATACCTAGAATTTTCTCCTCACACCATATTTTGTTGATATCAAAATATCGGCAAGACTTTTGGGGCTCTGAGAATACGAGGAGACACAATCTCATATCATACTCCTTGGTCCTTTGACTCTTCCAATCTTTCTGCATCCTCTTTGGCAATGTTCCTTGAGTCCAGGTATTGGAGTACCATTGCATTTGGTTAGCCCACAGGGGTAGAAGGTAAGACCCTGTTGCTAAAGACCACATGTAGTTCAGAAACACAGCCCAGATTTCTTTAAGCTGGAACTGGACTGAATGCCCCCCTCCTGAGAACTAGCTTTCATGGTATTAGAAACCACCATGCAAGCTTTCAGAGGAGAGAGGTAACCAGAGGTCCTACCCAGCTGTGGTGACTATGAACCACTTTAATGGTGAGAAGGGTATGGTAACTCAAAGGGTGTAGTAGTGGCACAAATACCTTAGTGGTTACTACCAGCTCTCTAATTGCATTTAATATCTGCTCAAAAGAGGAAGACTGTCTGGCACGAGAAACCCAGCTCAGTACCAGCTCAGTAACTTCTCAGTCCTAATGAATTCATGTTATTAGAGGAGACTGTAAAACCACTAATTCACTAAATAATGAAGATGAATACTGAAGAAGTAGAAGGAAGGTAAATTAACAGTAAGGATGTCTGAAAAATTCATAACAAAACATACTATTATCTACCCACCTAAACCTAGAGTCCTAGAAACCTAAACATACATACAAATAGTTTAAAAAATACCATCTGGGTTGACTGTCCTCCCTCTAGGAGTTATAGACTATCAAAAATCACAACACCAGATATGAGAAGCTCTCTTTGAGTTGTTGGTCAGACTTGTCCAAGAGAAACCCTCAAAACGTTATAGGCTATTGCTATTACCCTTAGTTGACACCACATACTTCAGACCTAAGACTCAGATGACCTGAGGTGGACCAGACCCAAAAGCCTTTTTTCTTCTGACTAGCTTCCATGCCACTAGAAGGTGATATGCAAGGTTTCACAGAGGGCAGCAACCATGAGGCCTACCTACCTCTGACCTCTATGAAAAATATTCAGCATAGCATTATAGCCAAGGGTACAGTAGTTGCATATGGTAACAAACAGTTCTCCAATTGGACTTCTGGCATGTTTAACAGAAGGAATATTGTACCTTGTACTGGAAACTTACATAACTACCAAGGTCTAGAAAAGAAATGATCTTGTTGAAGAATCCACAACCACTGCTTAACTAAACCAGCATAATCCCTAATGACATTCTAAGTGCTTGTCCTATGGGTAAGTACTATAGATAAGTGTAGTCCTTACCCCTCATCAAGGAAACTTTTCTTTGTAGCAGATGGAGAGGATACAGAAATCCACAAACATTTAAATGCAGAATTGTGCAGCCTAGTCAGTATTGATACATCCACAACTCTTGTACCTAAGGTTTAGTTAGTATAGGGGGTTGGTCTGGTGCTGCTTGTATACAGGTGCTAAATTCTGTATGCCAAGATCTGGTTGCTCCTGACAAGGAGATCCTCATCTATACCAAGTGATCCTATGTAACCGTGCTCCCCAAATTAACTGGTCAATAAAAGGGTAAAGCCTGTGATTGGGCAATTGATAAAGGTAGGCAGGTAGGTTTTCATTTACCTGGCTGGATGTCACAGAGAGTCAGGGAGGAGAAGAAAAAAGGAGACCAAGAGAGGAGGAAACCACCATGAGATGAGATGGACCATGAGCATGCAGCCAGGAGAAACAGCAAGTTATTAGGAGTATATATGTATGCATACTTAAGGTAAAAACAAATCTAAAAAAGAAAAGAAGAGCAATGATAAAATAGCATATTCCACCATAAGTGTTACATGCCGAATCCCTGTTTTGAGCCTCTGTTTATCAGGAAAATATGAAAGGTGGGGAAGATGGTCCCCGTGGAGGATCCATACTGTAGTGCTCTCTGATAGGCATTTTCCCTCCCTCAGTGATGCAGATTAAAAGAAAGATTAAAGGTAGAGAAAGTCAGATTTAATTGGCAGCTCCTGGGTGGGTTCACAGATCTCACAGGTGGAAGTCAGTGAAGTCACACACCCAGGTTTTATGGAGGGGTTTTATGGAGTTTAGGTAAGTAATGGTGATGTGCCAGCTAGGAGTTGGGATGGTGTTCATGCATGGTCAAAAACTGAGCCTCTGGGTGGGCCAAAAACAGGATAAGAGTGATGACACATTGGCCTGGAGTTTCCTCCAAGCAGATGGGGGACTTTTCTATGTGCCAAAAGGGCAGACAGGGCTACCCAGCTTGTGCAGGCAATGAGCAGGGGTTCCTGCCTAACACTCTTCACTCTAACAAGCCGTTTCCCACTTACAGAGATGTCTTTCAGAAGCACTGCAAGTATCAACTCAGAAAACAGAAACTGGCACTTACATAAAAGTAGGTGAGGTTAAATAAAAGTAGGTGGGGTTATTTCTCCAGTATACTCTTGTTTCTATAGAAGCAGAGCCTGCACCTAGAGAGTAAGTAACATTGCAGCAGTGCAAAGGGGAAAAAAGAAAACGTTTTGTTTAAAATGGATTCCTAAGCCATATTCAGTTTTAGAAACAGGAAGTATGCTGTGGTGTTTCTGAAGTGAAGAAGGTTGAATCAGGCAGGACTTCCCTACAAAGTAGGTATCTGAAGTTCAATTGTTCTCACATCTGCATGTTAACCTTTGTTCTATGACATACACTGTGGGCTATTAGAGCAGGATACAAAGAGGAGACAGACCAACCTCCATTTGTACTAAGTGAACTTTTGAGAAAAGTGAAATTTATTGAAGAAATATTGCCTCTGATTTTCTTGGTATCTGACATTCAGATAAAGACATTAATAACTCCGGGGACTTTTTAATAATTCACATTTTATTGGGGAAAGTATAAAGTCAATTCTGTTTTTTTAACCTAATAAACTTTGGCTCTCCATTGGATTATTCTTCATTCACCAACAGAGGGAGAATTCCCTGTCAGTAGAAATGTTACCAGACCCAGCAGAAAGCATCTTACTATTCTCTGTCCTTCCCGATTCATGCTCCACTGGAAACTCTTGGCTTATAGGCTTTTCTCCTCCTGAGAGGACTAGCTTTAATGTGTTCTACAAAATGTCATATTGTAGAAAAACAGATTTTGTCCAGGGTTGGTGAAGATTCTATGGTCCTTGGGTTCTGCCTGGTTGGTTTTTCCTCACTGCACATCTGTGCGCCTGGTGAGCAGCGCAGACAGCGAACAGCTCTGCCTTTGATGGATGTTGGAACATTTCCCCAGTGGCTGATTTTTATTAGTGTCAAAAGATAAAGAGTATATGCATGCACACATGCTGATGTTTCTGAAGGGCATTGTGATGAAAGACTGGAATGCCTTTTGTTGTCTTCCTGATCAAATAGTGTGTCTTAGAGAGAGCACGGGAGCATTTATTCTTGTGTCATAAAAAAAATAAAGTCTGTTGACATTGTTACTGATCAGTCAACTTGAATGCCTCCCTGTTTGGTCAGCAAAGGATGAGACCATTATGTTAGACAGTGCATAAAATTCAGGCACTCTAACGGTAATGCTAACCCAGAAATCACTTCAAGATAATGAGTAAGAAGCCTGTCATTAAATCACAGGTGTTTAGTGGTTGGGTCAGTTTCTTTGCTTATTGCTGTGACAAAATATCCGGACAGTAACAACTCAGAAAGAAAGGGTTAATTTTAGCTCATAATTTCAAGTTACAGTCTATCCTAACGGGTATGTCATGACAGCAGGGACAGGGAGCAGCTCGTCCCCTCCACAGCTTCTTAGCTGTATGTGTTAACAGTATAGAGAGCGCGGATGGACACGTGCTTACACACAGCTCACTTTCCTCCCTTTATTACAGTCCAGGAACCAAATCAAGAAACAGTGTGGGGGCCTCCCCCATCTATTAGCATAATCAAGACCCCCCTCGGCACACAGTTCAGCCTCAAATAGACAACTCTTCTCTGTGACTGCCATCTGGTTGGTTCTAGGTTGTGTCAAGTTGATAATAAAACTAACCATCACAATAACGAGTTATGGAGTTATATTCACCTTTGGTGAAAAACTACACGGGGTAAATCTGAAATCAGCACCCTATATTGATAGTAATAACTACCCATGAGAGAACAGAATAAACCAGATGAACTACACATTAACTCTGCTGTAGTTGGCAACCTACAACCTACGTATCACAGAAAACATCACACACATTAGAAGTATTGAAAAACAAACAGATATCCCTGGGAAAGCAAAACTCTGTGGTTTGTTTATAGTTAACGAGACATGTCTCTCTATTTTCCAACTAGGATAGATCATGATTTCATCCTCAGTACTGACACTTAAAGGATCTTTCAACTTTTTATTCGACAACTAGTTATCTATACATGTACACCAAACAGGCTGAATATAACAGAAGAAAGCATTGGCGTTGACTAGACCACATGTGGAGCACTGCGGAGTCTGTAAGCCCATCAGTGATTCATCAGATTTGGGGAAGTCTTACCTTAAGTGGGTAATTGTTGAGAGTGTAAGGAAATCTTCAGATGTCCTGTTCACTTGATAAACACATGTACTGCTTAGGTGGTATGCTGGGGAGTGTCAGTAAAGAAACTTTCACTAATGAGAACAAGATGCTTTTGTGTAGGTCTTTCTGATAAACTCTTTATGTCCAGAACACAAAGGTTATTTTTCTTCATTCCCTGGCTTGATAGGACTGGCCTTGTGCAGATGTGAAACCCCTTTCCACATCACTTTACACAACCAGTGTAAGGTAGTGTTGGAATTCACAACTTGGTGAATCTTTGAAGACTGATTATAGATAGATTTTTTTTTATTATTTTTTTAAAGCTCATTTTTTATTGGATAAATTCTCTATTTACATTTCATTTTCCTTTTTCTGGCTCCCTGCCCCCAAAGGTCCCCCATGCCCTTTTCCCTCCCCGTGTTCCCCCACTCACCCTTTCCCACTTCCCTGTTCTGGTATTCCCTTACACTGATGCTTTGAGCCTTTCCAGAACCAGGGTCCATTCCTTCCTTCCTTCTTGTTGGACATCATTTGGTATGTGGATTGTGTCTTTGGTGTCCCAGGATTCTAGGCTAATATCACTTATCAGTGAGTGCATACCATGGGTGTTCTTTTGTTAATTCACTTAGTATGATGTTCTCCAGCTCCATCCATTTCTCTAAGAATTTCATGAATTCATTGTTTCTAATGGCTGAGTAGTACTCCATTGTGTATATATACCAGATTTTTTGTATCCATTCTTCCGTTGAGGGACATCTGGGTTCTTTCCAGCTTCTGGCTATTATAAATAAGGCTGCTATGAACATAGTAGAGCATGTATCCTTATTGCATGCTGAGGAATCTTCTGGGTATATGCCCAGGAGTGGTATGGCTGGACCCTCTGAAAGTATCGTGTGCAGTTTTCTGAGGAACCGCCAGACTGATTTCCAGAGTGGTTGTACCAGCTTGCATTCCCACCAGCAGTGGAGGAGTGTTCCTCTTTCTCCACATCCTCGCCAACACCTGATGTCTTCTGAGTTTTTAATCTTAGCCATTCTGACTGGTGTGAGGTGAAATCTCTGGGTTGTTTTGATTTGCATTTCTCTAACGACTAATGATGTTGAACATTTTTTAAGGTGTTTATCAGCCATCCAGATTTCTTCAGGTGAAAATTCTTTGTTTAGCTTTGTACCCCATTTTTTGATAGGGTTATTTGGTTTTCTGGGGTCTAACTTCTTGATTTCTTTGTAAACATTGGATATTAGCCCTCTGTCAGATATAGGGTTGGTGAAGATCTTTTCCCTATTTATTGGTTGCCAATTTGTCCTTTTGACAGTGTCTTTTGCCTTGCAGATACTTTGTAATTTTATAAGGTCCCATTTGTCTATTCTTGATCTTAGAGCATAAGCTATTGGTGTTCTGTTCATGAACTTTCCCCCTGAGCAAATGTCCTCAAGGGTCTTTCCCAGTTTCTTTTCTATTAATTTTAGTGTGTCTGATTTAATGTGGAGGTCTTTGATCCACTTGGAGTTGAACTTAGTACAAGGAGATAAGAGTGGATCGATTCTCACTCTTATGCATGTTGACCTCCAGGTGAGCCAGCACCATTTGTTGAAAAGGCTATCTTTTTTTCCACTGGATGTTTTCAGCTCCTTTGTCAAAGATTAATTGGCTATAGATAGACATTATTAAAAAATACTTTTTATGTGAAAGAAATCCTTAGTGGTTCTTTCCCACTAGTTTTATCAGTTGGTAATTTTCACATCCTGGTGAGAAAGGGGGTTAGTCAAAATCATTCATGAGTGAATGTTAAAAAATGTAATACAGAAGCTAGAGAGATGGCTCAACAGTTAATAGCACTGACTGCTCTTCCACAGGTCCAGAGTTCAAATTCCAGCAACCACATGGTGGCTCACAACCATCTGATGCCCTCCTCTAGTGTGTCTGAAGACAGCAACAATGTACCCATATACATAAAATAAAATAAAATAAAATAAAATAACAAAAAGCAGGAAAAATCAAAACAAACAAAACATAATACAAATCAGCTGATATGGAACACTGGGGTGATTGGCTCACATATATGAGGTATCTAGAGCCACATCTGGATGCAGCACTGGACTCTGCTTCATTAGTTGACTCTCTTTTCCAAAGCCCTGGTTTGGGAACTGTACTTTCTAAATAGTGACTTCTAGTCTGAACTTAGCGATAACACCATCAGCCATAGATCTACGACTCAAAAAATAATGCCACTGTGTTTGTCTTCCACTTTTCATGTCTCTCACCTCTGGTTCAATTGGGCTGACTATTAATTGTGGCCTCTGGTCAGGAATTCTGGGAATTGTAGTTACTACGTCACTGAATTGAAAAATAGTCAGCTCTAGCCAACATGGAAATGCTGGAGTGAATTATGTATTCAAATGCAATTCAGAAGCTATGGACAGACCATGAAGCCTACTCTTCCATAGCTGAAGCAAAAGGAATGTCATATCTATTACTCAGAAAGTCACATTATGAAGTCTACTTACTGCTGTCTAACCGTTGACAAGATAAATTTAATTGAGCAAAACACGCATTTAGAAATAGAAACACATTATATGAATATTAAATTATTTTACAATACTTTTAGATATATAGTGTTTTACAATATATATTGTAACACACATATATTTACTATATATTATAAAGTAATATAATATATATTATATATAACTATTACTATGTTTGAGTCACTGGAGTTGACTCTATACACTTATTAAAAACTCTTTCTTAAGAGTTATCACTTATACTCTAAAGTTCTTAGTGTGAGTAGATCGGACACTTCACTCAAAAGGGACATTGATTCTTTACCCACCACCATATTTCTAATGTCTTCAAAATTTTGCCAGGCAATGAGGTTATTTTTGAGCTAATGAGTGAATTTGAATGAATGAATGAATGAATGAATGAATGTTTATTATGACAGAGTTCCTGCCACTTTGTCGGAGAGAGAACCAATGAGACAGGGAACAGTTCTTTGCTGAGGTGTTTCTGCATCAATATTAAGCATTAGTAGCAGTGGGTAGGAGCAGGCAGCTTTGAGAAGGAGGAAATACCTGGGAAGAGATTTGACATGCTTTTGGGCCACAGTCAAATCAAAGCCAAGAAAGGCTTAGGTAAGAAAATATGAATTAAAATGATCTGGTAGAGGGAGGATGAAGAGAGAGAGAGAGAGAGAGAGAGAGAGAGAGAGAGAGAGAGAGAGAGAGAGAGAGAGAACTGGAAGAGTCAACTGGAATTTGGTTGGGAGGAATCTCTGGGGTGAGTTAGAAACTAGGGAAATGGAGACTCCTGGGAATCTATGGGGTGACTCTAGCTCATAGCAATGGAGGACTCACAGCAATGGAGGATATGGAGTCTGAACTGCCATCTTCTGTAATCAGGTAAGCAGTCCAATAGAGGGATTGAGATGCCAATCCAGCTACAAAACCTTTGACCTACTATTGGTCCTGCCCACAAGATGTGCAGGGGTAAAGATGAAGCAGAAATTGAGGGAGTGGCCAACCAATGAATGGTCCAGCTTGAGACCCAGGCCATGAGAGGGAGCCCATCCCTGACACTGTTAATGCTATTCTTCTTACTTCCTGACAGGAGCCTAGCATCACTGCCATCAGAGAGGCTTCATCCAACAAGTTATAGAAACAGATGCAGAGAGCCATCGCCAAACAGTAGGCATAGCTTGAAGAATCTTGTGGAAGAGGGGCAGAAGCCTTGGTGGAGTCAAATGGTCAAGGCTCCTTGGCCTCACGGTCAAGGGTACCACAAGAAAACCCACAGAATCAATGAGCCTGGCTACATAGGAGGCCACAGAGACCAAACCTCCAACCAGGGAGCATGCATTGGACTGACCCTCTGCACATGTAACAGTCATGCAGTTTGGTCTTCATGCAGAATGCTTAACAGTAGGCAAACGGTCTGCCTCAGATGTAGGTGCTTGCCTTTGAGACCCTTTCACCCTACTAGGATGTCTCTTCTATTCTCAAAAGGAGAAGATAAACCTAGTCTTGCAGCAACTTGATATGCCAAGGCTGGTTGGATGAATTCAGGGGAGATCCACACCCCCTTCTCTGAAGTGGATGGGGGAAAGATGAATTTTAAAAAGACATTTTTAAAGAAACGATAATAAGCAA
Source organism: Apodemus agrarius (assembly GCA_964023405.1). Taxonomy (NCBI): domain Eukaryota; kingdom Metazoa; phylum Chordata; class Mammalia; order Rodentia; family Muridae; genus Apodemus; species Apodemus agrarius. The sequence continues at coordinate 50,351,472 of OZ030025.1, forward strand.
AAGAACAATTTCTCATTTTATGTGTAATTACAGATCTAAATATTATTTCTTTTCTAGTGCAACCAAAAATTTTTGTTGTCAATAATGTCTAAAATACAAAACTGTAATCAAATAGGCCAAATAACTACACTGAGCCAATTAACAGATAAATATTGTAAATAATTGCTTTAGTCGTTTTTCCTGTTGCTATGGTAAAATGCCTCTAGAAAGGCGGTTTAAGGAAAGAAGAATTTATTTCCGATCATGTTTGAGAATCTTGTCCACCATGGAGAGGAAGTCGTAGTAGCGGGGCCTTGGGGCAGCTGGCATCACTGCTGCTGTACAGTGTAGAAGCCAAGAACAATGACTGCCTGTGTCAGAGAACAGCATCTCACACCGTGGCTGGGGCTCCTCAACTCAAGTAACCCAATCAAGCTAATTTCTCATAACCATCTCAGAGGCCCATCTCCTAGGGCATTCTAGATCTCAAGTTAATAATTGAGATTAGCCATTATAGTCATTAAGTCATTAATTAAATAGTCAAGAGGGAATTTGTAGATGGATAGATTAAGGCAAAAACAATATGACTTCATTATAAGTTGATTTATGTTCAGTACTTTCATATAAAGTATTGAAAAAAAAATAACTTGGATGTAGCTGAGTTAGCACAGTTTTTCCCTAGTGTGAATGTGGCCCTGTTTAATCCCAGTAGAGCAAACGAAGAAAAGAAGAGAAAATATGATAAAATTATCATCTAGATTTGGAATAATAATGTTACATGTTTAGTAAGAACTAATAATAGCAACACCAGAACATACTGATTACACTGTTTTCTACTCCTTGGTTTTCCATTTCAAATGCAAGCCCTAGCTTGATAACTTTCTCTGACAAATATCGTGAACATTGCTTTACAATCCTTCTTCACAGGGCATCCTAAAGGTTGCTCTAATCGCAGTTTACAAGTCCCTGAAAAATTCTATCATGTCTCCAGCGCTCAGAATGCATGTATATAATCTTTCTCATGATTGAAGTCATGTTCAGTATTGTTAGCACAGAAGCCAGGACTACCTCCAACTCTACAATTCACACACAAAACCAGTGTTTTCAGCTGCCCATGTAATCATGAGGTAAAACAGATAACAAAATCAAGGTAATAAAAGCTCTCATGATAGAGGTAACTCTTAGAGACTGGAAACGATTTTTAGTAAAGAGTTTGGTGTATAGAAAAAGCTTCAAGAGCTCCAAAATATTGGGGATGAGATTATGTGATTGGTAGTAGCACTTACTGGTGCAGCTGAGATCAGCAAAGCCTAGCTATTGTTGGAAAAGAGGAAAAGAGAATGGAAGGAAACAGAAAAGTTGCCTAAGATTACTAATAATCTCAAGTATATATTAAAATGTCAAAATATTCCTTAAAACTAGATTACATAAAAGCAGTTGTTACCTCTGTATATTATTGCAACAATGTCCAAAACCTGCCTCTAAATTTGTGTTCCTTGGAGCAGAAAGTGCAAAACAGTACATATTGCATTTCATTTTATTTAGTAGGATTTGGATTAAACATATTCAAAATTTCAATTTGTAAAGAATGACATACTTTTGTTGCACAGCCTTGCTGTTATTTGATCCTGAATGTTTTGCAACTTTGATTAGTAGATTATTAAGGCTTGGTAACTGGTTTTACACAAAAATACAAATCTTATTTTTCTTAAACAGAACTGACAGACTGACAGTTTAACTGCTCAGACAGCCAAAAATCAGGACCATTTATGGCTATGCAGTGGCGCTGTATGATCCCATGTATCTTAGCTGTACTTTTTCCCTGATGCCTTTATGGTATAACATGGCAGCTGTGCTACTGGATCAACTCTCGTTCTGCCTTAGAAATAAAGGGAAGGCAGGAAAACACTGGGGAAAATAAAATTTCCCTCAGGAAAGTGATGTTTTGGGGCCCCCAGTCCCTGTAAGTTGGTGACAAGTGTCATATGAGCTGAAGCAAGTGAGAGACAATAGTTGAAAAGGAGAACAGAACTGCCCACATTTGATACTGCATGTTTTCCCTTTTGTAAATGATTGGCATAGATCTTTCCAGAATCATCTGGTAACTTTTCATATGATGGTTTTGGATGCTATTATTTTAGTTACTTTTCATGTTCTCTTTTATTTGTCTTTTTTAAGTACTTATTTTCAATAGTCAAAATTTACATATGTTATAAGATTTTAACTACTTAAGCTATTGGTTTTAGTCAAACCCATTTTGAAACATTGTGTCAAGTAGCTTATTGTGGTAAATTTTTCCTGGAGTAACTAAATTTTGTTTCTGGCTTCTCTTGGTTAACTTATTTATGGTTTTTTTTTACATTTTATAAGTATTAAAATTAGTTCTCCTTTGTTGACAGTGTTGTTATACACTAATATTTTGGTTTATACTTACTGTTGGACATAGGCGCTGCCTCCACTTGTTTGCTGTGACTAGCAGACCTGTAAGTAAACTTGAAGAGACCCCTTTGTGTGTAGATATGTATTTCAATTTTTTTTGAACAACTGGAATGAAATGAGTGAGTTTCAGTACATGATTGACATTATATGAGTTATCAAGTTAGTTCTCTGTGTCCTTGAATCATTTATGCCCCTCCCCCAATTTTTCTTTATCTCAAACATAACTGGTGAGTTCACTTTTTCTTATTTTAGTCACGCTAGCATATGAAAACCTGCATCTCCATGTAGGACCAATTTGCATTTTCTGATGCATAATGACTTTAAACACTTTTCATGTGTTATTTGTCATGAGTCTTGTTATGACAAGTGTCTGTTTGAATCTTTAGTACATTTTTAATTGGCTATTTTCATTATTAATTTGCAGAAGTCTTTCAAACGTTCTAGGCCCAAGTTGTCAGTTACTCATCCCTGTGAGCTTGATCTCCTAGCTTCTGGCAGGCTTTTCATTTTCTTCATTGTGACTTTTAAAGTCAGAAGTTATTAATTTTCATGAATTTCAGTTTTCTCTCAATTATAACTTTTTATGACTAAAAGATGTCTATTTTCACAACATAGTAATGATTTTCTCTTACTTTTTTTAAATAATTCATTTAGCTTTAACATTAAGTCTAGGACCCAATGTAAACTAATTTTGTACAAGACATGAGGCAAGTGTTAGGTTAAGTTAGATTTTATTTGTTGATTGAAGTGGTCTGTTACCATTCACCAAATTTTCCTTTTCTACTTTAGCTTCTTGTGTTTGTAAAAGTCAGTTTATGGACTATGTAGACCTTGACATATGGCTCTCAGTCTGTCCCAACTGATAGACTACATCTACCTTTACATTATAGCCATGCTGTCTTAATTATAATGGTTTTAAGACAATCTATCCTAACAGCTAATATGCCATTTTGAATTTTTTTGTAAAGATTGATTTTGAAGATTTTTCAATCCTAAGAAGATGGAGTAGATGCAGTTTTCTTTAATCATTCCATTAACTATGATCTCAAAACCCAGGCTTTGGTTATAGAAAAAAATAAGAAGACATTAAAAGGAGGAGGAAGAGTGCAATGGTTAGATATAAGTCCAAGCTGAGTTTCCTGAGTTTTATATTTGTTTATATTTATCTATATCTCTAGCACTTGCAATGAAGGTATGTCCAGTTCTGGGTGTCCTGCTCCAGCAAGTACTATGAAAGAACCAACTATGTTGGCCCAGTACCTGCAGAAAAGCCTAGTAGAGAGATTCAACTTTATCAAAGTATATAGTTTCATCTTCCATGAACCATGGTTAAAAAGGGCCAATACGGAGCCAAAATTGCATTCCTTTATGAAGGTCAAAAGCCAACAACCATCCCCTTGCTGTGCCAAGGGGAAAGTGCTGGATGCTCCACTCAGAAGTAATTATGGATCTATTCCTATTGATTACAGAGAGATATCAGAGGAGACCTGGTGAAGGCTCCAGAATTTCTACCCCTCCTAGCACTTATCAGATTGTATGATCTGTGGAGACCATGCAGGAACATAGAAACATTTCTCTCTCTCTCTTTCTCTCTCTCTCTCTCTCTCTCTCTCTCTCTCTCTCCCCTCTCTCTCTCTCTCTCTCTCTCTCTCTCTCTCTCTCTCTCTCTCTCTCTCTCTCTCTCTCTCGTTTTAAGGTTTCTCCTAACAGGATTTCTCTGTGTATTCTTGGCTGTCCTGGAACTTACTCTGTAGACCAGGCTGGACTCAAACTCACAGAAATACTACTGCCTCTGCTTCAAGGTGCCGGACTTAAAGGGATTCACCACCACTTCTCTCTGACACAGAATCTTATCCCAATCTACACCAAGAGAATCTAACACATAACAGAGAAACTAGACTTCAGTCTTAACTGTCATGTGTGCTCCTTGGTTGGTGGCTCATTCCCTGGGAGCTCTGTGGTGTCTGGTTAGTTGATACTATTGCTTTTCATGTGGGGTTGCAATCAGCTTCAGTTCCTTCATTCCTTCCCCCAACTCTTCCATAGGAGTCCATGGGCTCAGTCCCATGGTTGGCTATCCATATCTGCATCTGTTTCAGTCAGCTGCTGATAGAGCCTCTCAGAGAACAGCTGTGCCAGACTCCAGTTTGCAAGCATAGCTTGACATCAGTAATAGTGTCACGATTTGGGGTCAATGTATGGGATGAATCCCTAGGTAGGTTGGTCTCTGGATAGCCTTTCCTTTAGTCTCTGCTCCATTTTTTTTGTTCCTACATTTCATTTAGACAGGAAAAATTCAGGCTCCTAAATTTTGAAATGGGGGTGGCCCCATACCCCTACTAGTGGCCATGTCTATCTACTGGAGGTGGTCTCTTTAGGTTCCATCTCTCCCCTGTTGACCATTTCAGCTAATGTCATCCCTTTGAGTCCTGGGAGCCTCTCAGATGACTGATGTCTGGAACATGTTAGAGGTTTCCTCCGATCCCTGTTCCACACTGCTGTATATTTGTGTTCACTCTCCTGGACGTCTGGGGCATCTTTTGGGTATATGTTTAGGAGTGGTATATCTGGGACTTCAGGTAGAACTCTTTCCAATTTTCTGAGGAATTGGCAGGCTGAGGTCCAGAGTGGTTGTACCAGTTTGCAATACCACCAAGTGTTGCTCTTTCTTTACATCCTCACCAACATCTGCTGTCACCTGAGTTTTTGATCTCAGCCACTCTGAGTGGTACAAGGTGGAATCTCAGGGTCATTTTGATTTGCATTTACCTGATGACTAAGAAGGCTGAACATTTCCTTAAGTGCTTGTTGGCCATTCTAGATTCCTCAGTTGAGAATTTTGTTTAGCTCTATAGCCCATTCATTAATTAGGTTAAAATCAGAGACAAGACAAAGCTGCGCACTCTCTCCCTGTTTATTAAATATAGTACTTGAAGTTCTAGCTAGAGCAATTAAACAACAAAAGGAGGTCAAAGAGATGCAAAGGAATACATTGGAGGGGAAGAAGTCAAGGTATCACTATTTGCAGATGATATGATAGTATACCCCAAAAATTCTATCAGAGAATTCCTATGGCTGATAAACAACTCTAGGTAAGTGGCTGGATATAAAATTAACTAAAACAAATCAATAGCTTTCCTCTATACAAAGGATAAATGGGCTAAGAAGGAAATTAGGGGAACAACACCCTTCACAATAGTCACAAATATCTTGGTGTAACTCTAAGTAATATCTTGGTGTAACTCTAAGTAAACAAGCGAAACAAGTGAAAGTGCTATGTGACAAGAACTTCAAGTCTCTGAAGAAAGAAATCTCAAACCCCAGAAAATGATATCGCCCATGCTCATGAATAAGCAGGATTCACATAGTAAAAATGGCCATCTTATCAAAAGCAACCTATAGATTAAATGCATTCCCCATCAAAATTCTAATTCAGTTCTTCACAAAGATAGAAAGAGCAATGCTGAACTTCATATAAAATAACAACACCACCACCAACAACAACAACAAAAACCCAGGATAGCAAAAACAATTCTCAATAATAAAAGAACTTCTGGGGGAATCACCATTCTTGACCTCAAGCTGTACTACAGAGCAATAGTGATAAAACAAACCTGCATGGTATTGGTACAGAGACAGACATGTCAATCAATGGAATAGAATTGAAGACCCAGAAATAAAGCCACACACCTATAGTCACTTGATCTTTGACAAAGGAGTCCAAACCATCCAGTGTAAAAAAAATAAAAAAGACAGCATCTTCAATAAATGGTGCTGGTCTGACTGGCAGTTTGCATGTATAAGAATGCAAATTGATCCATATTAATCATCTGTACAAAGCTCCAGTCCAAGTGGATCAATGACCTCCACATAAAACCAGATACATTGAAATCTAATAGAGGAGAAAGTGGTAAATACTCTTGAATGTATTGGCACAGAGGAAATTTACTGAACAGATCACCAATGGCTCAGGTTCTAAGACCAGCAATTGACAAATGAGACCTCGTGAAAGTGAGAAGTTTCTATATGACAAAGGACACTGTCAGTAAGACAAAATGTCAACCAACAGGTTGAGAAAAGATCTTCATTAACCCTACATCTGATAGAGGGCGAATATCCAAAATATACAAACAACTAAATAAGTTACACTCCAGAAAATCAAATAGCCCAAATGGCATTTCATAGCAAGGACTTTAAAAGTCTTTATAATAATGTTTCAAAGAACCATCATAGATATGGCTTAAGCAGATGAGTACAATAAAGAAAAAATTTTAACAAAGAAGTAGAAAAAAGATATAAAAGATACAAAAGGGCAAGAGGACAATTTTTAAAATTGAGGGGGAAAAGAATTGAAAACAAAAGCAAAGAAACAAAGAAAAACAGCACAATGAGCTGAAGCAAAGTGCAACTGTCTGGAGACTGGAAACAAAGGAAAGGAAGTTCTTAGTTCCCATCACAGAGTCAGGGACTACTGAGATGGTCAACATTTCTTCTTTTAGACTTTGTGTTTCAAAGCTTTGTATTTTCTTAGCCCATGCTTGTGGCCCCGACACTTACACGCTGATTGTCAAAGAAAGCAGCGTGCTTGATCTTGTCAGGGACTCAGTACACTGGGAATTACTGTAGGCTGGCTTTTTGTTTGCATGATTGTATTTTTGACAACTCATAAAGACTACAGGTCTCACAGTATGGCTAAGCACACCCCACAAGAGGATTTGGGTACCTTCTCCATAGGAAAGCAAGGCTACTGCCAGGAGTTTGTGGCAACATAATTTTGTTACAAGCTGTCCTGTTGAAAATTATGTGAGAATATGTCAAATAGTAGAACATTCTGAGTCGCTAAGCACCATTCCTAGACTAGCAAGATTTCCTCCTTTTAAAAGGCTGAATAGTTTTTCAGTGTATGAGTACAGGCATGCATGTGTGTAACATAATGACATATGTTACACATTTTAAATCTGATGGCAAGTACTTATATTGATCCAATATATTTTTATTGTACATAGTGTTGCATTAAACATGGGAATATAGATACCTGTTTGACATGAACATACCAATTTCATGTCCACTGTTTATATGCTCTGGAGAAGGATCTGGGTAATAAAATTGTCCTATTTTTGGATTCAATGATATTTTCTATTGTTTTTCATAATGGTTTGCTAATTCACATTCCTGCCAAAGAGGTGAAGGATTCTGTTTCTTCATATCCTTGTCAATATTTGGTATTTTCACTATTTTATATAGTCATCCTAGTAGGTGTATGGCAATATCTATTGTGGGTTTGTTTTACATTTCTCTAATAATTACTTACTTTTAATTTTTAAATTCCTTTTTGGATATTTTGAGAACCTTTTCCTCACATCCTTTGTTTATCTTTTAGCTTGTTTGTTTTCGAACTTTGGTATTGACTGAGTTTTGTATATGCAGATAAACTTTTTGTGATTATTTGATAACATTAACGAAAAACCCATCATAGTATTTAAGGTATATTGTTTAACACATAAATAAATGTGCAGTAAAATTATTTTTTCAAAGTTTTTATAAAAGTTATTGTAAACAACTATGTATGGCATACTCACAATCAAATCATAGCAATGCCAAACTTTAACAGGCCAGCTCTACTTTACTGTTACCACTGTTCTTGTATTTTTTCCCCCAAAGTATTGGCATTTCCAAAATGCTGGATCTTCAGCTACAACTGGAAGGTACTTTTATGAATTGGTCCCCTTGACATCTCTTCAAGACTTTTGGCCCAGCTGCTCATTGCCAACCTTCAGTGGCCTCCATGACCAGCAGTACGTCAAGCAATAAAGTAATATTTGTATCATTCCATTGAATGAGAGACAGAAAATGAAAACTTCATGATCACTTCTGAACAGTTGTTCTCTGGACCACAGAGAAAGTCTCCTAACTAAAGTTATTTCCATGAACTATGAGAGACAGGCCTGTTACCTTCCTTATGAGACAAAACAGTAAATAAGTACTACCCCTGTATCCAAAATAATTTTAAATATTTGTATGTAGAAACACATATTAATATTCTTATTCTTGGAAAATGTTCTTATTTGAAAAAACTAATTTCATTAGCTTGAGCAGGGTTCAGGATCCTGAGGTATTTGATTAAACATTATTCCAGGTCTTTCTGTCAGGGTGTTTCTGAATGAGGTTAACATTTTTTTTCAGTGTGTGAATGAAACAGCTTTTCCCCATGCTTTCAAGTTCATTCAATGGTGAGGAGGCCTCAACACAAATGAATGCTGAGCAATAGAGAACTCACTCTGCTTGCCTAACAGTAACACCATTATATTTTGGAATTTCTCAACTTCTATACATATGGAAGCAAATCATTTCTAGTTTCTATCTCTGCCTTTGTCTCTGTCTCTATTTCTGTCTCCATCTCCATCTCCATCTCTGTCTCTCTGTCTCTGTCTCTCTCTTTCTCATTCATTAATTCTGTTTTTCTAAAGAGTTCTAACTAAAATAGAATAAACTTTCTATGATAGCTGTCTGGTGCAACTTACCAGGACAAGGTGGAGACTCCTCTAATAATGTGTGTCAGAGAGGTTGTATTCCATGGAAATTTTACAGGAATATGTGTGAATTCACTCTTTCCTAACTCAAATATACACAATGCTCCATCAATATTTTTTTATACTGACCATAGAAAACTATAGAAACTTTCTCATGGTGTCTGTATTTTTGAATGAAAAGGTCAAGTGGCAATGATCTCCATTTAAACATATACCATCAACAGCTAATTTGAGTTTATACTCTTGAAGTCCCAAGAAAGTCTTTATTTTGAGCTTAAACCCCTGTCAGAGTCATGATTGATAGTATATTTATTTGCATTTTTTGTGTTCTGAAGATTCAGTGAAGCTTCTATAGCTCTTCTAAAATCTATACATATCCATCAGGACAAGTCAAAATAGAGAGAGCATGCTTTGGTGTGTGTGTGTGTGTGTGTGTGTGTGTGTGTGTGTGTTTCTTTATCAGTTACCACTTACAGTGGGACCCACCACAGTGGGACTTAAAAATATTTAAATCAAGATCAAATAAACAAGTTAAATAAGCCTATTACCCCAAAGGAAGTAGAAACAATCATTAAAAGTCTCCCAAGCAATAAAAACCTAGGGCCTGGTGGTTTTAGCACAGAATTCTACCAGAATTTCTAAGAAGACTTAACTCCAATACTCCTCAAATTATACCACAGAAGGAACCATAGAAACAGAAGGAACATTGACTAATTGATTTTTATGAAGCCATAGTTACTCTGATACTCAAACCACATAAAGATTCAACAAAGAAATAGAATTACAGGCTAATTTCCCTTATAAATATAGATGCATAATAATCAATAAAAATACTTGCAAACTAAACCTAAGAATACATCAAAGAGATCATATAACATGATGATGCAAATTTCATCCCAGGGATTCAGGGGTGGTTTAACATAGAAAAGTCAGAAAATGTAATCCACCATATAACAAGCTGAATGAATAAAACACATAATAATCTTATCATATGCAGGAAAGGTCTTTCAAAAAAACCCATCACCCTTTCATGATAAAAATCCTGGAAATATTAGGGATACAAGGGACATACACAAACATAATAAAGGCAATTTACAGCAATTTATAGCCAAAATCAAATTAAATGGAGAGAAATTCAATGCAGTTCCATCAAAAACATGACCAAGACAAGGCTTTGCACTATCTCCCTATGTATACATTATAATACTTAGAGCTTTATTTAGAGCAATAAGACAACTGTAAGAGATCAAAGAGTTACAAATTAGAAAGAAAAGAGTCAATGTATCATTATTTGCAGATGATATGATAGTATGTGTAAGCAACCCTAAAAATTGTACTTGGGAACTTCTACAGATAATCAACAATGTCAATGAGATGGCTTGAAACAAGATTAATTCAGAAAAATCAGTATCCCTCCTATATAAAAATGACAAATGGATTGAGAAAGAAATCAAGAAATAATACCTTTCCAAATTGCCTTAAATTATATAAATTATCTTTGTGTAACTCTAATTAAGTAAAGGAAAGTCTTGTATAATAAAAACCTCATGCCTTTGAAGAAAGAATTTGAAAAATATATCAGAAGATGCAAAGATCTTCCATGCTCATAGATCAGTGAGATTTACATAGAAAAATGGCAATCCTACAAAAAGCTATGTACAAATTCAAAGCAATTACTATAAATATCCCAACACAATTCTTTATAGTTCTTGAAAGGACTTCTCAACTTTATATGGAGAGAAACAGAATAAAACAATCATGAACAATAAGAGAACTGCTGGAGGTATCTCATTTCATTGTACTATAGAGCTATAGTAGCAATAACCACATGCTATTGTCATAAAAACAGGTTCACCAATGGAATAAATTTGAAGACTCAAACATAAATGTAAACACATAAGGACAAATGATTTTTCTATCAAAGCTAGATAATACACTGGGGGAAAAAAAGACAGCTTCTTCACCAAATGCTTCTGGTCAAACTGGATGACTGTATATAGAAGGATGACAATAGTGTTATATTTATCAAGATGTACAAAATTCACATGTAAGCAGATCAAATACTTCTACATAAAACCATGTACACTGAACCTAATAGAAGAAAAAGTGGGAAATAGCCTTGATTTCACTGGCACAGTAAATGATTTTCTAAATAGAAAACTAATATTGCAGGCATTAAGGTCAACAATTAATAAATGAAACCCATGAAACTGAAAATTTATGTCATACAAAGAACATCATTAATGAGACAAAGTACCAGCCTACAGAATGGGAAATTATCTCTTACCAACTCCACATCTAATACAACTCTAATATCCAAAATATATAAAGACTTCAAGAAATTAGATGTTACCTCCCCCAAGGAATCCAACAAAAATGGAGTACAGATCAAAACAGCGAATTCTCATTAGAGGAATATCAAATGGCTGAGATGCACTTAAGGGAATGTTCAACATTTTAGCCATCAGGTTACAGCAAATCAAACTTTCTTTGCAATTCCATCTTTCAACACCTGTCAGAATGGCTAAGATTAATAATACACAGCACAGCTCATGCTGGCCAGGATGTGGAAATAAGGGAATACTCCTCCATTGCTGGTGGGAATTCGAACTTGTACAGGCACTCTGGAAATCAATGACAATTCCTCAGAAAACTGGGAATTGATTTACCGTAAAACCCAGCTATATTACTTCTGGGCATGTACCCAAAGGATGCTCATTTCTACCTCATGGACACTTGTTCAACTATGTTCATTGAGGCTTTTTTCATAATAGTCAAACTGGAAACAACTTAAGAATCCCTCAGCAAAAGAATGGATAAACAAAACATTGTACATTTCCACAAAGTGGTATTACCCAGCTCCTAAAAATGATATCCTGATATTTTTAGGCAAATGGATAGAACTAGAAAAAACATCATCCTGAGTTAAGTAACACGGATCCAAAAAGGAAAATATTGTACCTAATAGGAGATATTAGTCATTAAGTAAATGTTAACCAAGGTACAATTTGTAGACCCAGAGACGTTAGAAGTGGGTTCCAGTGGGGAATGTATGGATCTCCCTGGAAATGAAACATATAAAAGTTTATATAATTCCATTATATGATTTATGATATTATTTGTGGGTGGACTATGGATGGGTGGTAGGCACCGGAGGGAAAGGGAGAATGTGATGGAGGAAAAGAGTGTGGAGAGAGTTGGCTGAAAGGGGGGCATTTGGGAGGTAGTGTGGAAACCTCATGCAGTGGTAGCTTCCTGGAATCTGTGAAGATGAGCCTAAAGAAAACTGTTAGTAATGGGGAACAGAGAATCTCAGCAGGCAAGGATTCCAGTGAAAGAGATGGGTTGCATTTAATTAAGTTGTTGGCCAAAGGAGTCCCATGGAGATCCCCAAACAACCCAGGCTGATAGTGAGACAAAGTGTTGTTCTCTGTAGTGTGATTGTATGGCTCCATTGCCTACCACAACATCTGTAAAACTCATTGGACATGGAGAAGTTGAGCTGGTGGCCCCTCACCCACACGTTCTAGTCTCTTTTGTGCAGGAATGTGTGCTGCAGACTTCTGAAAGAGACACAAGGGCATCAACCTATCCAGAAAACCTTTGCTCTACTATCTGTTCTGCATGCAAATATGCTAGGACAATGGTGGCACAGAACCTGTGAGAGTAACCAACCAGTGTCTCATTGACTTAAGGCCTTCTTTAAGAGAAGGAACGCTGCTTGGGCAACTAAGAACCAGAGTCTGGATAGCTCAGAGATTTGGGCTCAAATCAAATATGACTAGTTGAAAAAAATCAATAAAATATTTCTTTATAAAATTCTGCTATTGTCAAATAAGTCACAGATCAGTGCTTTATCCAGTCATCATCAGAGAAGCTTCCTTAGGTAGCAGATGGGAACAGATTCAGAGACCCACAGCCAGACATTATTTGGAGAAAACGCCTAAATGGGAGATCTCCATCAAATCCCTCCCCTCAGAGCTCTGCAGAAATGAACGCAGAAAGATCTTAAGAGTCAGAGAGTGCATACCTTGTGTGTCCTTTTGTGATTCGGTTACCTAACTCAGGATGATATCTTCTAGTTCTACCCATTTGCCTAACAATTTCATGAGTTCAATGTTTTTAATAGCTGAGTAATACTCCGTTGTGTAAATGTACCACACTTTCTGTATTCATTCTTCTGTTGAGGGACATCTGTGTTCTTTCCAGCTTCTGGCTATTATAAATAAGGCTGCTATGAACATAGAACAGCATGTGTCCTTATTACATGTTGGAGCATCTTCTGGGTATATACGCCAGGAGTGGTATACTCGGGTCCTCAGGTAATACTATGTCCAATTTTCTGAAGAACAACCAAACTGATTTCCAGAGTGTTTTTACCAGCTTGCAGTCCCACCAGCAGTGGGAGTGTTCCTCTTTCTCCACATCCTATAAATGGATATTAGCTCAAAAGCTTGGAATACCTAAGATACAATTCACAGACCACATGCAGTTCAAGAAGAAGGAAGTCCAAAATGTAGATACTTTGGTCTTTCTTAGAAGGGAGGGGTCAAAATACCCATGGCTCACAGTCAACCAATGGACTGAGCATAGGGGCGCCAATGAAGGAGCTAGAGAAAGGACCCAAGGAGCTGAAGAAGTTTGCAGCCCCTCAGGAGGAACTATAATATGCACCAATCAGTACCAATCAGAGCTCCCAGGGACTAAACCACTGACCAAAAAGTATATATGGACCCATGGCTCCAGTTGGTACCAGGACCTCTGAAACCTGCGTCATCATAAAGACGATAGTGTGTCCTATACACCTATTGCTAAGGAAACAGTCACCATATTCCCAGAATCCATTGGACTCACCTTTACCTGTGACCATGTCACCACCCGTGTGTGTATATATATAAGAGGAACCCCCCCCCTCTTTTGCCCTCTTCTCTTTCCGCCACCACCTTTGCCCTTTCCCCTCTCAATGAACCTCTCGTGGAACTGTTTGGCCTGGTGTAGTCTTTCTGGAGCCACACCACCAGCTATGTAAGTAGCAGAGGATGGCCTTTTCAGACATCAATGAGAGGAGAAGCTGTTGGTCCTGTGATTGCTGGGTGCCTCAGTGTAGGGGAATGCCAGGTCAGGAAAGTGGGGGTGGGGGGAGGTAGTTGGTAATTGGAGGGGAAATGAGGAAAGGGGATAACATTTGAAATGTAAATAAGGAAAATAATTAATAAAAAATTTTAAACACACACACACACACAGAGAGAGAGAGAGAGAGAGAGAGAGAGAGAGAGAGAGAGAGAGAGAGAGAGAGAGAGAATCAGAGAGGATGGAGCACACCAGGAGAGCAAGGTCATCTGAACCAACTGAACAAGACACAGAGGAGCTCACAGAGATTGAAGTAGCAAGCACAGGCCTACATTGTTCTCCACGAGATACTCTGTGTGTATATTATAGTTATAAGCTTAGTATTTTTTGAGAGTTCTGATTTTGAGAAGTTGGTCTCTGACTCTATTGCGTGCTCTCAGAATTCTCCTCCTCCTGTTGAATTGACTTGTTCAGTTCTGACATAAAAGCTTTTGCTTCATCTTCTTATATTTTATTTTGTTGTGTTTGGTTGTGATCTCTTAGAAGACTGCTCTTTTCTAATGAGCTACAGAAAGGGAATGGATCTGGGGGGGAGGAGAGGTGGAGAAGAACTGGGAATAGAGGGAGAGGAAACTATAATCAGGATATGTGTGTGTGTGTGTGTGTGTGTGTGTGTGTGTGTTTGTGTGTGTGTGTGTGTGTGTGTGTATTATCAGTATGAGAACATTTATGTTCAACACAAAAAAGATGAACAAGAAAAATGTAGTAATATAATATTACTCAAATATTTAAATCATACGAACCTCTGTTATTTACTAAGAACAAGTCACTTATAAGGGAGCAGATTAAACACTATTCACATTGACAAGACAGGGATGATGGTGAAAGAAAAAATAAGGTTCAATAAAAATCAAACTATATTAGTAATTATTAAATCTTAGATACTTGTCCCTGTGGTAGGTACTAAAGAAACATTTTCTCGTATTATTCTCTAGTAAATCCTGTGATGTAGATACACTTACTATAACCATTCTTTCTTTTAATCTCAGAGAGTGACTTGCTTAAATATGATTAGTAAATAAAACTAATTTCTATAGTAATTGAACCTTCTGTGTATAATCTCGGGACTAGCTCGGAGTCTGGTGGGGCCTGTCTCCATGGATGCCTGTATCATGGGACAGCCAGGGCGTGACTGACCAAGGTATGCTCCAAGCTGATTTCCTGCGAGGCTGCTCTGTGGAGGGTAAGCTGACTCCCTCCTATAGGCCAGCAGGGCAATGAACAAACCACACTCAGCACAGCGCCTAGCCCTTGGAGGCAGCAACAAAAAACGGCGACACATCCATGTTAAACTGTTTCTCAGACCGCGACTGAAAATTTTCTGATTTTTGAGCTTATACTTTTTTCCTTATTTGCGTTGTTTCCCAAGGTGTGATCATGGGAGAGGAGCATGATTTCATGGAGTTTTAGCTGGTGATCTTTCAAAAGGCTAGCTTTTGCTCATGCTAAGATGTAAGACAGGGCAAATGAGAGGCAGAAATATACAATGTGGGCTGTTATCTGTCACAAGCCACACAGGGAGCCTTTAGCCATTACTCAGTGGGAAGAACCCCAACTCGCAATGGCCCAGCAGTGGTGTGGAAACTCAGGCTTTGCTTTTTCCAAATCAGCCTTAACTGCAGTAAAACAAAAGTAATGTATGTATTTAAACAGAGGGCCGCTTGGTCCACGAATACCTTGTCACCTTCAAAGCCTCGCTTCCTCCGTGGGAACTAAACAGCTGAGCAGAGTGCTGCCAGTTTACAGAGTTTGAAGATTCCTGGGGAGTCTTTGATGGCAGTGACTACTCGCTCATTAATTTGAAAGTCTATTTTATGGATAGCTGACAGTTTTAAGGAAAAAAGTACAAAATGAAAAAATTAGTTTGAAAAAGCTTTGGTTTTTCTTCCTATTTTTTGGGAGTTATGATGTCTAACTTTCAAAAACTTCTTAGCTCCTCTCTCTTCCACAAAGAGAGAGTGAGAGAGAGAGAGAGAGAGAGAGAGAGAGAGAGAGAGACAGAGACAGAGACAGAGACAGAGACAGAGACAGAGACAGACAGAGAGGAGAAAGAGGGGCAGAATCACCCGCTGCCTGTAGTATGAGTTCTATTACTATTATTCATTATTGAACATAGTGACAGATTTAATGTGTGTTAGGGGTGGGAGATTTCTTTTTCTTGAATTGTTTTATTTTATCTGGGACTGCCTATCTGTCTTTTTAAAATACTGGACATAGTGTCTTACATATTGATAAATATTTACTGATTGTTAAGTAAATGAATTACTAAAAATAAAGACTTCATTTGCATGAAAGGAACAAAACTAGTGGTCTTTGATCTGTCCGTTTAGTTCCTTCTTCTGGCTGACTGAAGAATGGATGTTTATTAAATGCCTTCTAAGTGTGTGAGAAGGTGAGGGGAATTTTGAGGACTCAGCTAAACAATTCACAGACTCTAGATTTAGTGAGCTCAATTTATTGCTCCACATACTGCAACACTTACTGGCGAGTCTTGAGAGTAATCACGATGTCCTGATTACTTGCTTGAGATTTGTCTCTATGAAACAGATTTGTCAGGATGGCATGCTGGTGCTTGAAATGGTCATAAATACAGAGTTTTAATGGTTCTGAATGGAAGATGCCATGCTGCTAATATTCCAAGAATATGAGTCAGAAAGGCTTCATCTGCTTTATTTCATAGTTAATAATGTCAAGAAAGCATAATTTTCTTTCCTTTGGTGAAACAGGAGAAATATTACAAAAAGAGAAGGAATAGCGGGAGGAAACAATCATTCTTTGTTATTTAAGAATCTGTTTGGCGGCTGGTGTTCAGTTGGCCATCGGGCTTGTGATCTCCAATCATAAAATCATCTTGTATGGTAAATTATTATTCTGGTTTTGCAGATGAGAAAAACCACTGGAAAGCCAGGCCTTCCTTGGCTGTGCTGCGGTGCCATGAAAACAGGAATGTGACACTCCCTGGAGGTCCAGTTCCAGAGACTTCCTCTCCACCAGTACTTTCGGACGTTATGAGTGACATTCTTATGCTTTTCATGACACAGAACCCCTGTCCTGGGAGGTCCGACGACATTTACTACGGCCTTAATTTTATTATTTTTAAATGTGATGTTAAGACCAAAGAACCAGAAAAAAATAGCACACATAAAATTGTTGTTAAGTTTTACATAGCTAACACATAGAAATTAAATTGAAATTTGGATTGCAAAAGCATCCACACAGTCTTGTAGAATAGGGCAGGGAGAGTCGTGCTCTCCTTCGTATTTTGCTTCAGCTTATTCAACTCACGCATTTTAAAAATAAATTTATCTCTAACTTCTAAAACTATGTCTTTTATTCTTTGATCTTAATCCTGTTTTTCATTCTTAGGGAAGTGATATTTTTATGGGCCAGTGAAGCATATATACCATTGAGTGACATTTAGATAGTGGAGTGATTTCCATGCAAGGAAAATTAATCTCTTCAGAAAAAAAAAAAAAGACTCCGAGTCATTCCTCCATTCCTGGGGCCATCGCTGGAAATCTTGTTATTGTCACTGCCAAAGGAGCATAGCCTTCAAGGCTGTCTCAGCGCGTCCTGTGGGAAACCTTTGTGGAGAGTTGACATTATATACTGTTCGCTCAACCACCTTTGTATCATGCTTTGTGGCAGATAACTAACAAATATATGCTTTATGTTTTGAGTAAATTAATTTCCCTGAGAATTTGAACTCTCAGGCCTTGCAGAATTATGGGGATGTGGTGGGCTGGGAGGAATGTAAAAACAATGAGTGAGAAATTATTTAACATTTCTGCAGCTGTAAACAAATGAAATCATAAATTTTATGAGAAAGGAATTAGGGCTTTCACATCCAATTTCAATTTTTCCGTATTACATATATCTGAATGATTCTGTTGGAACATTAAGTATTGATGTAATACTTGGGTTCATTTTCAGCATTGACTCTGGAAGAATTTTTTTCTGTTCTGTTTGTAGGCAACTCTGACTCTCTTCAGGTGGATCTCCTCGGGCTGGTTAAAAGCATAATTTTTCTTTATCTGTTTTTCCTTTTTCCTCTCCCTCTTTTCTTGAAGCCATAGCCCTTACCTTCTCTGCAGCAATACACTTATTACTGATTCAGGAAATAGAGCATAAACAATACTGGGAAGGTTTTGCCCACCCCCCATCCCCACTGGGTTTTTCAAGTTTGTTCTTCTCCCTTTTTTAGTTCACCCGTTGGCAGAGATCTGTGACAGATAGTAAATTACACTATGAAAACGTCAGGAGGTGGGTGGGTAATTGGGTAAGGACTTGACCCCACAGACTTATTTCACATTTTCATAGTACACAGAGGCCACTGTTCCAGTTGGAATTAAATTGTCACCGAGCACATAGTCCTCTGCCTCAGACAACCCTGGAATATCTTTGTCTGTTTATTTACCTCTTGGTATCAGTTTTATCACTGTGATCACCAAGCTCTGTGGGAAATATTAATATAACTGAGGTGGTAAGATTAAAAAAAAGTGGAGAAAGAGATGAGGGATCCCTGCTTCCGTGGTGAAAACCCCCAAGGAAACTCAAATTCAGCAGGAAGCACATTTCCTTGTTAGTATTCAGCTCTCAGAAAAATGACAACCGAAAGAGGTTTGAAGCGGAGTGGAAGATGATGATGGGAGTCTTCCTAATCATTAAGACAGGAGACAAAACACAGAAGAGGCGAGTGGTCCTGCACGCCGTGAGGCGCTGAGGCTAATATATCTGTTTTGACAGTTGAATACATCAGGTTGTACAAATGGTAGGCTTTTACTGAAAGAATTTTGATGCGAGATTAAGGTTTTAATACGAATTCCTTGTGGTGACAATTATCAGTTTGAAGAAACTGTATTACACGTTGCAGGAAGAGGGCACAGCTCTCGGGTCATTGAATGCTCAGTCTTTCGTCGTATTAGAACCATCTTGTGTGGCAAAATGCATGTCTGGTTTAAATGACAACACTGACAGTAGACAGGCATTTTCAGAACATGAATGTGGAGATGAGCACAAGCTGTTAAGACTTCAGCCTTGCGTGGATGTCAGGGGGAAAATAGCTGGTCTAGAGAAATGCGTATTAACATCACAATCTGTTTACACCTGTGTCTAAAACATATTTCTTTGAGATTCCATTGTTCTTATGTCTGGAGTGATTCTCCTTTCTGGCTCAGCCCCACCCTCTCCTAAGGTTAGTCACTTAGTATATGTAGAAATCTGAAATGTGTTCAAGTTGTAGTTCTCTTTTTTTGGGGGGGGGTGTTGTTCTTCGGTTTTTATGTCAAAGGTGATGTTTAGTTAAATCAGTTTATATTCTGTCTTCTGACATTTCATAGGGCACTTGTAAGACTACAAACTAATGAAGGTGTTATCTTTGTATGGGCAGATGGGAAGGGTGGAAGATGAAACACCCAGCATTTCCCCTGAGTTTTTCAAGTCAAAAATTAAGTAATAACTAGAAAAATATCTAAGGACATAAATACAAAACATGCTATAGTCACAGTGAGATGGATCTCTCTCTCTCTCTCTCTCTCTCTCTCTCTCTCTCTCTCTGTGTGTGTGTGTGTGTGTGTGTGTGTGTGTGTGTGTGTGTGATGGAGAGGGAAAGGGAGAGCAAGAGAGATTGTGAGGATGCTGTTTGTGTACCATTCTTTCTCCACTGAGACCGCTAGAGTCTCCCTTTTTTCCTCTTCTTTATGCCCTCCCCACTTTGCATAAACAGCCAGTTTCCTTTTAAATTCTTCATGATTTGTTTGTGTTTTTCTGCAAAACTACAGTGATGAGGATATGCTTGAAAGTATTTTTTTTATTGTTGAAAAATATAAAAAGACTGAATTCAAGGTTGGGAGCAAGAAACATCTGTTTTCTGTTCCAACCAATGAAGTTCAAGCTGTGTTTTACAGTGGGCAGCAGACATCGTGTTCCACGGCATATGAACTGGAGATCTCGATTCGTTTTGCTCTGGAAGGTGGGTCTCACGACTCATGTCTGGTTATGAGGGATAACAAGCTATGAGTCATCTGTTTGATTTTTCCTTATTACCTCTTCAAATAAAATATCAGATCATAAAACTACTGATATGAATACATCAGCATCACAGGCTGGGGAAGGAACATCTTTTTATCTTTGGGTGTAACCGAGCATGGTGCTAGACATTCTGTCATTCTGAAAAGCAACAGATTTATGACTTGTTTTCTGGTTCCCAGAAACAATGCAGCCACTGGAAGGCTACAGTAGCTGTCAGCCTCCAGGCTCAGAGTCATTGCACTGGGGAGATAGCACTATCTATAAGAATGCGTTTGGTGCTTCCAGCAGTCCACAAAACACTACTGTGTCCACATTCTCAGATTAAGAGCCCCCCTTGTCCACAGAGGTCATAGGGTGCAACTGTGGTCTAGATAGTCCTTATGTGAAAATAGTGCATCAGATAGTCAGGTCAATTGTTGCTATAGCAACCTGTGGGTCTCTGAAGCTCTGGCATGTGTCCTCTGTCCAGTATGTTAAGTGACAATCTGGGCCTCATGATCCCTAGAAACAGGTATCATTGAAGAGTGTAGGCTGACTGGAAAGGGCACGTGGCAGGCAGTGGACTGAAAACATAATTTGTAAACATTTGGCGTTTTTTCCTGGAGGCTGCTAGAGTAACTGGAAGGGGTGGGATGTGCATAGGGTGGGATGCTAGGGAGGGTGTGGCATGGGAGTCAGTGTGGACAGTGCTAGGGCCAAATGAGTCCACGGTCTCATCTCTGCTCCTTCACCTGCACCTGCATCAGACTGCAGAGACCCCAGGGGATGTGCCATGAGTAACATTGATCATCGGACCCTACCTGGGTGGGAAAGGCCGTTCAGTTGAGCTACAGTGTCAGAGTTAGACAATCAGTTGCTTTGATTCTGTTTCCTCCTAATAACTCATTTCTGACAAGGATTTTCCAAAATAAGCATTTAACTAGGTTTGGGGAATATTTTAAAACACATCGATCTGCAGGTTTTAGACACAAGAAGGCAGGTGAAAAATATTTTCAGGCTTTTTTTTTTAAATTCTAAGAATGGCCTATTGCTAGGTATTAAGTGTCTGGGGATCTTCATCTCAGACAACGTTCATTTGATCCGTATAAAGAGCACAGACAGCTTATCTCTTCTTGCTGAAATTATAGCTTTGACGAACCAAAAATATTACTGGAATATTCTCATTTAATTAAAAGAAGTTCTGTAAGATAAAATTATTAGTTAGAGAGAATATTATAGCTTTGCCATCAAAGCAGGGTAAGAATTAACAAATTATCACGTATGTTTTCTAGCAATGCCTGCCATGGAGAGGACTCGCGAGTGTCACACAGATGGTTGGATTGTTTGCTGGTTTGGCTCGGGAACAAGCGGCTGATGCCTCTCAGGGGGCTGAGCAGCTCTCACGAGCAGTCCGTGGGATGATTTATTTTTATGACTTACTGACATATGTTATGGGCAGTGGAGTAGGATGTCTTCCCCTTTCCCTGGGGCTTGCTAAGTATTTAAATGAGCAGACAGAACCATGTATCTCCTTCTTCCGGGAGCCCTGTGGGTCATGCTTTTTCATTTTTCTCCTTATTGAAATAGACAAGAATGGAAATGTTTGCAAATGGGACTTTCATCCTAATTTAGCAAGGTTCAAGAAAGTGCTAGCTTCTTTGCAAATGCCATCTCAAAAAGTTCTTTGGTTTATCTTTTGACTTCACACTTTGAAGGAATTAAGGCTGGGGGAGAAGTTTACTGGTCTCCAGAAGCAACCCTGCTACCTCTACTCTCGTGCTGTCTTCCTTCACCATGATATGCCCGGGTTATTAGTTACTGATTTTTCTCTTCTAGAACATCAGAATTAGAAAGGAAAAAAATAATAAAACTACTTGAGAAAAATGAACCCAAGTGAAACAGAAATCAATTAAAGGGTCTATCCGTTGCAAACACCACATCAGCAGCAATTTTGTCATTTAAGAGGTTTAAGATCCGAAGCAATAATATTCAATAGCACCTTATTTTTATGTGTCTACCCTTCATAGCCTTGGCTAGTAAGTCAGCAGGCACCATAATTTACACTGACATCTAATTTCAGTGGATCTGCACGCAATCTTGCAGAAGATGGAGATACTAAGCGGAGAGGAGTCCAACGTTATCACCACAGAAGTGAAGATTCATTATTTTTGCCACTTTCAAAAGCGAGCCTTATAAATATCAGTGCCTCCCCCTACGCTTTGCATATCTCATTACTTGAGCTAATTTATGCTTTCAACAAATGATCACTGCTTAAAAGGAGATGATCAAACATTTTAACCGGCTACAAGAAGCATCTAAGCAGTTAAAGCACCTACTTCAGCTGTTGGCTTTTCTGTTTTAGAGAACTTGCTGAGAAAGGCAAAGCCCAAAGACAGTTAAAACAACAGGCACCAAGGTCGAGCTTTGCAGCACACGCTGTTTAGAATTCTCCTCTAGGTTTCCACAGCCTCCTCTGTGCATGAAACGTTATAAGAAATAGTCTCTCAAGAGGCCTCTCTCTGCTCAGGGTTGTGTTGTTTGCCAATCGACTCAAATAAGTCAAATTTAATTTGTTCTGAGAGAGTTTTTATAAAATGAAATTAGGGGACATTTCAGTTCTGTTCTAATGGTGAGGTATCCAGATGAGCAGCTTAGAAAGGAAAGAGACTCTGGTTTTAAATCTTTGGAAGGACTTAGACTATGGCAGATGGGAGTTTCTCAGTCTCAATGCTCTTGAAATGTGAAGAAAATTCTTTATATGTGAGCAGGGTGTTTAACAACATCCATAGCCTCTACCTACGCGATCCCACCAGTATTCCTCAGCTGCGGCAACAAAAATGTTTCCAGCCATTGCTAAATGCCCCCAAGAACACTGTGTTCCAGCCACATCTGCTAGAGCAGAATCCTAGGGGAGACAGGAGCTATCAATGTCACACTTCCTTACAGATACTGTCTTATAAACTTTAAAATCCCACGTGTGTGTGTGTGTGTGTGTGTGTGTGTGTGTGTGTGTGTGAATGTTCATGATATGCATTATGATATGGATGGGTACATGAACTATGTTACACACGAGTCGGCCAGAGGATAATTTTGTGGGGTCAATTAGTTTTCCATCTTTATGTGGGTTTCAGGGATTGAATTCAGGTTGTCAGGCTCGTCCTGTGAGCTATCTCACTGGCCCAGGGAATTAATAATGAATTTTAACTGCTGTTTCCCAATCCTCCCTCTAGCACTGGGGACTTAAATCCAGAACCTTAGCACA
This sequence comes from Apodemus agrarius, assembly GCA_964023405.1. Taxonomy (NCBI): domain Eukaryota; kingdom Metazoa; phylum Chordata; class Mammalia; order Rodentia; family Muridae; genus Apodemus; species Apodemus agrarius. The sequence continues at coordinate 50,374,821 of OZ030025.1, forward strand.
TGTACAGGAGAGGTCTACCACTGAGCTGGGTGATGGATTCCAGTACGTTTATCTAGAAAGGTAATTACAGAGAGAGCCTGGCACAGGAAGCAAGTGTTTAATGGACACAGCTTTATTTTCACCAGATGATAGGAGTTCTGAGGGGTTGGAGAAATGGCTCTGCAGTGAAAATTACTTACTCTTCTTGCAGAAGACTGGGGTTCAGTTCCCAACCCTACATCATGCAATCTGTGATGACCTACAACACTCATTCCAGAGAACCTGACATCCTCCTCTGGCCTCTACGGGCACCTGCACACATATGGTATGCTTACATATACCAAGTAACACACACACACACACACACACACACACACACACACACACTCTTCAAAATAAACATTTCATGTATGGATAGTAATTATAGTAGTAGAACAATGGAAATATACTTAGTATCATGTGATTGTGAATTTACAAAGGTTAAAAGGGTAGTTTTTTTATGTGTTTATATGGCCACAACTTTAAAAATCATGGGTGGTCAGGAGAAAAGCAAGGAAGGAAAAACTCACGTTGGGCGAGTCTTGACTTAGGCATTGCTAACCGATCTGTTGGTCAGCAATTCATCTTGTCCAGATTCACCACCCACGGCTCACCAGACTGACAATGTTTTGCTTCTGCTGTGATGTTATTATTCTTTGAGTAGCTGCTTTTGAAGAAGATATATTGAGGCATAGACGAAAACCTTCTGAATTATTCTCTGTCAGCTCCTCTGTGCTCTAAATCAGCAGCAGGTCACCTTCAGAAAGGGCTAGAGCTGGTACTAAATTCAAAGTGGTGTGCTTTGGCTGTGGATTTAACCTATTTAGGATTCTCCAACATGGGAATTGTTTTATTGTTAGGAGAGTTCCTGCCCCCCCCCAGAATAGTTTGTCTTCACAATCCCAGAGGTTGAGCTACACTTGAGGATGCATCAAAATTGGACGTGGGTGTTTACTCATCTGTGTCCTCCTGTAGATCCTGTCTTAATTATCACTGTGAACATTCTGTGGACAGGAACTGGTAGCAAATGGGACTAAAGAGAAAGGAGTTACTGTAGGAAACTGGTTCATGTCATGATTGTTTCATTCTGAATTCCTTTCTAAAGTATATTGCCTTGTCAATTAAATTCTGTTTATAATTTCAGTAGATACACATTTTAAGAACATACTACACATGGAAAGCCTTTGTTTCAAGTGACTAATTTTAAAATCATTTGAATTTAATAGAAGTGAGAAAAATTCAGTGTCTAAACAAGCTTTTACTACTACTACTACTACTACTACTACTACTACTACTACTACTATTTTAAGGAGGAAAATAGGGAGACATATTTCTAACATCATGCAAAGTCCTCCAAGTCCTCAGTCATTTGAACAGGTAGTCAGTTCTCTAAGCACAACATACCTTCTGTACCTAAGATTGTAGACATAGTTGGTGACTACAAAATAAGACTACATTTAAAAATTGTTTGCATTACAAGAAAGTGATTAAAACACAATAAAAGAAAAGAAACATTGGAAAATGAAGAAAAAACAACAAAAGAGATACTTATTAGCTAATCATGTTTATTTTTCACAAAGCAAAACTATGGAAAAGTATACCTTTTAGATGACTGAAATATATTTGGTATATTCCCTGTACTACTGTAAGAAAATATGATAGATTTTTGAAATTATGCATCCAAAGCTTGTAAAAAAAGATTGAGGTTTCCTTGTCACAAATATGATTTAAGTCAGGCACTCTTTAGTGTAAGTTTCCCTGTGAAATCTCAGGGCACATGGACATTCTGTTACCACACTAAGATATGTTCACAACATCACATTTAAAGTAGTTTAGCCAAATTCTCAGTGTCACATACTTGTCTCATGTCACGGTCAGATTGGTGGTGTGGTTAGCTATTAGATTTTAAGGGCCAGTGTGTTCTTGAGCTTATAATAGCTATAAAAGTTCTACGGATATACTATAATGTTTATTTCATGAAATGGACATCTGTTCAGATACATTTATATATACACATATACTCCTACATAAAAGCCTAAACAGATCACAAGGATTTAAACATCTGTTGGATCCTGGACAGATTGAGAAACCTAAGCTAGCCAAGACATTTATCTTGCACCTTGATGTTAGCCTCAGGAGAAAACCCACCAAGACCACTTGAGCCTTTTACCTCTAGAATGCTCAGAGGATTGATGTATGTTTTGATAGACTGCCCATGTTAACAATGGTAAGATAGTACATAAGTATGGAGAGGAAGTGGTGAATTGTTTGCTGGTAGGTTGTAAATGCCAGAGAATCAAACCATAGCAAGAAAGGAAGACATTAATAGGAGAAGGAATGGTGTTTTGTTTAGTATTTACTGAGACTGTCTCAGTGAGAAAGGTGTCTTTGAGAAAAGTGTTGGAAGCCACAAGGGATGTAACCATGGAGATGTGTGGGTAAAAGCACTCTGTGTAGAGGGTTCAGTAAGCACAGCTTGATGTGAAAGCACATTTGCCTACCAGAGGGGCCACACAAGCCTGTATCGTTAAGGCAGAATGAGCTTTGGACAGAGTGTGAGAGATGAGGTGAGAGTAACAAGAACTGCTTTGCAGTCCTCCTGCATATAGCAAAGACTTTAGTATTCATTCTAAAGAGCAGAACCAAGGGAGAGCTTGAGCCACGGAAGGCAATAATGATGCCTTGTGTCAGGGTCACGCTGTCAGCTATGTTGAGAACAGGCTTCAGAGTGCCATGGGGAGAAACAAGGCAGGAGGGAGTGGTGCCATAAGAATCAAAGTGCACGCATTTTGAGTTGGACTGAGATCTTAGGTGGGGGAACTGATGAATGGTCGAGTTTGGTTCATTTTGATCGTGAGGCTGATAGGAGAATACAGATATGCTCAGTGAGGGAGAGTGGAGAATTTGCCTAAGGAAAAAGAAAAATCCTGTCCCTAATTCATGAACTTCAAACTCACAATCCCTAGTAAATATATGTATTTGGTGAACTTTGGGGGTGATTTGATGTACACATAAACACACACACACACACACACACACACACACACACACACACACACACTGTGGGTGCAGAGTAGATCTAGAGCTTAGTGATTCCTACATGGAGTGGGCTTTCTTTTTCCACTCCTGCAGAATTCTTAATGTACTCACAAAAGAAGGCAGAGATGAACAGCCATCTTAAAAGGCATCCAATGTGGTGGACTAAGCAAGACAAAACAAAAACACACATTAAATGCATGTTAAGAATTTTGGAAACTTTGTAAGAACTGCATCCTAGGTTTATAACGAAAGTGGGCTTATATAGTTTTAGAATGAACATGGGGTTCTTTAAACTAGGGAAGTGTTGGCTACAATTTCAATATTTCATATCCACGGGTGATCAGGGCAGTGGTGAGAGCTGATTTCCAAGTGATGGGAGGAAACAAGAGGAATCTCATTTATTTTTTAATTGAACACCCAGGGGACAAATGGTCTGTCCCGTAGTAGTACTGAATCTTTCCACAAGATGGCAGTCACAGGTTGACTCCAATTTTTGTTTTCTCAATAAAAATATCCATAAAGTTTACACTTTGGCAGGAAAAAATAAAGAGCGTGACTTATGTTTCACTGTCAGATTTTGTATTATATTATCTGTGGATGAGTTATATTTCCTCAAACCTCCATCTCCACTTAGAGGGGTTTTTTAAACATATTATTTCGTTCAGCCGGGAGAAGCATGTTACTATATTAAGGTGGCAAATATCCCCTCTTACTCTCATAACTCGACACTGGAACATTGATCTTCATGGAAAGCTTACAGAACATGAAAGAGTTCTCCATGCTTTAGAAGTCAGAAAGTAGACATTGCTAAGCTCTGGTGTGGGAGATATTGCTAAAATGTGTGGTTAGAGAAGAAAGCCAGTTAGAAATTTAAGCTATCCACTAAGCAATAGTAAATAATGATTGAGGTCAAGCAAGTTTGGGGAGTACGTGCTTTGCACATACTCTTAAATAGACATTGGTTCTTCAGGCAGTAAAAGAAAGTTGAGCATTTGTGTTTTACATGGAATGCATTCAACTAAAAATTCAGAGAAAAAAATGCCTTCTTCACTTTTCATAAAAGGAAATCACTTTTCTCTTTGAGAAGAGGTTATACAACCCAGGAAACGTACATAGGGCCAATTATTGTTCCCTTATTAACCGACTCTCTAGCATTCGTACTGACCTTGGTGTTGATGTCCATGGAAAATCATGCTTCTCCCGGCTTTAAGCACTGCACAAATCATTCCATCCTTCCAGAGGTGGCGTCCCCTCAGGGTGGTCACATCTCCTGGGACCAGGCCGTCTATCGGACAGCCCCTTCCTTCAGAGCCAGTCTTCCTGAATTCCCATTGCTACAGAAAACTTGGATGTCGTTCCGTGGGACTTACAGCTCTCTGAGGACACTGTCCAGGTTGGGTATGCTCTTTGGTCAGCTCACGGTTAATGTCCACCACAAATTGACTGGTCTCCAACCTGTATATTTGCTACTGCGCAGTGGCATCTGGCAGAGTTTGGGTCCTGGCTTCATCATCTCCATCTGAGGACTTGAGGTTCACACCTCAGAAATGGAGATGGCCAGGATTCTTTGTCTTGTGTAATCCCTCCTACCCCTGTTTTTCACTGCAGAGACTGGTTTACTGTGACATCTGCATATCACTACCAGTTTTTGATTTGCAACCAAGAAAATCCAAATTTGAGACACATGAAAATGGATGTTAAATTGGTCTGTCTACACTAATATATACTAATGTTCTGGCAAGTAGCTGGTGAATTTTGTGAATGTAGGACTCTGGGGGAAATATTAGAAATTATCAATGCCAGTCCATATGAGACCAGAATTCTCCAGTTATTAGATGTATGAGGCCATAAACACGTCATCCATCCTTCTAAAAACCATATTTCCTAATTTAGGAGCTGGAAACAATCAGATGAGAATTATGTAAGATGTATAGGACATAAATTTGTAAACTATTGTATTGTAAACTTTCTCTTCCTAAATTGTGTTACATAAAACTCATGAGAAATGTACATAAAGCACCGGTTTCAGTAGCATTGTTTAATCTGTTTCAGTGCAGAAGCTCCACAGTTTGAGAGAGGAGTGTTTAATTCACTCCTTGTGAATGGTCCAAGTCCAAACACGTAAACGAATTCAAAGATGTCCTATATTGTTCTCCACCCAAAATTAATTAACATGAAAATTCATGTTGAAAACATATACTTATTGAATGCATGATGAGATATTACTAATTTCCATTTCTTTCTCAAGGCTTTGAAAAATCAGAATTTGGATAAGAACACATGGATAAATTTAAACATAATAGATGAATTAAAAATTGAAAACCCTGAATAAGCTTGTTACAAATGCACTGCAGGTGTTGAAAAAGTCCACTGTAAATATTTGTTTGTAGAATTGTACACAACTAATATATATGAGAATAATTAAATTACAGATAGCAATAACACTTATAGTACCTGGCAATTCTCTTTATTTACTTTTTTAACTTTTCTGAGATTTATTAAACAAATAGGCTTATGTCACCTAATTCATCTCTTGTTTTTATTTTAGACAGCGTTAATATCATTTCAATGTATACTAAGTTCAGATACACATCCATTCACAGGTACACACATTTATATACATACATATACAGTGCATACATGTGTGTTCTTATACTCATGTGCTCATGTAAAAGTAAATACATAAGCTAATATATGTGCTCATATACATAGGTGTTTGAATAGCTTTAATATATTCATGTTATCAGTGAAAAGATATTCTAGTTTGCTTTCTGTTGCTATAACAAACACCATGACCAACAGCAGCTTAAGGGAAAGAAAGGTTTATTTCAGCTAACATTTGCAGGTCATAGCCCATCACGGACAGAAGCCAGTGCAGGAGCTAAAATAGAAACCACTGAAGAGCACTAGCAGCTCTCTTTAAAGAGTATGCAGTATACACCTCTTCCTCTCGTAGGTTATTGAAGTTGACACATAGGTTTTGCGGTAGATATGGATGGGCACATTCGGACGTGTTTACAATATGCCAGTTTCCACTTGAGCTCTCCCCCACCATGCGTATGCATTGTGTATGTGCCTGCTTCTACGGGCACAGCAGCATTGCAATGGTGAAGGGTAAGTCACCTGCCCAGCTGGATGTAAGTGCCGGCTCAATAGGGTTTCACTAGGAGAACATTTGCAAGGCTTTAGAGAGTGGTCCCTGCCAGCTCCAAAGACAATTGCAATAAGTGAATTTTGTCTGGAAGCCAAGGAGAGAAAATCTATCTGGCACTGAGATAAAAGAAGACAACATCATTGTTTTTACCAGCCTTGTGCTTGTGGTTGGTGGCTGTGGCAGCTGTGGGAGATGGAAATCACGTTCTCCTCTCTTGCCTTTCAGGACCCAGAGCAAAGCAATTACATTTTTAGACGAGACTATTTAGAGGACAACCAATTTCACCGCGGCATCCCGGAATCCAGCAGTTTTACAAGGCGCTGGTTGGAATGACATCTTTAAAATTGTGTCTCTTCTGCTGCGTGACTCCTAGTGTTTACTATAATTTGGTGGCACGACCATATGACTTAGCAACCATTGTGTGCCCTCCCCCATGGTGGGCTGTTGCCATCATGGTCCTGTGACAGAATAATGGTAGGGATTGAGCCTTGAAGTAGATTCCTTTGGGAGGAGGAAGCTGTGGGGTGAAGTTTCCTCATAAGGGCTAGATGGACATAGACTATGTACACAAAAGATATGATCATTCCGTTACTTTGGTCATCTGTGTTCCTTTTGAGACAAGATTTCTATTCCTTTGTCAAAAGAGTAGTTGTTCTAGTAAACAGAATTTTCTCTGCAAAGTTAATCCCGTGATATAACATATAAGTAGTTTAGAAATAAATTTTGATGACACAATTAAAGTGAATGCAGCATGCAATTTCAGCTTCAGTAGAAATGATGCTTGGTTTTAAGTGGCAGTGCAGGGTACAGTGAGGGTACAGGGGCAGTATGTGATGTGGGAGGATTCATGTAACATCTTTGTATTGATGTGTATGTAATTGCTACTATTACTACTACTACCACGGCCGCCGCCGCCACCACCACCACCACCACCACCACCACCACCACCACCACCACTACTACTACTACTACTACTACTACTACATCTCCCATTTAAAAGGGACTTTCATTCAGATAATTCAAGTAACATTGTAGCTAAAAGACAGAAGCTGAAAGGAACTTCCCGTGGCTGTGGAGTGGTAGAGTAGAGTTCCATAAGGGAATCAGGAAGGAGGCAGATGCTGGGCCAGAACAGACAAGAAAACTGGATTATGTTTAGTGTTGAACACTAGCAAGTTGAGTATTTTTGAGCAAAGGAGCAATATGGTTTTAGTGTGTCTTACTCGGCAATGCTCAACAAACAATGACACAAACGTAAGGCATCCATTTTACATTTGACAATCTTATATCTAGATTATGACCTAGATATTCTGTGTACTAGCTATATAAAGATGGATAAATGACAATAAAGTACATTTGAGTACTTGTGGGGCTGTGTGAAGAGAGAGCTGTGAAGAGAAGAGAAGCCAGGCTAGGCCACACAAAAGGAGAAGCATGATGCTTAGAAAGTAAAAACCAAAGCAGTTTTAAACAAATAAACAAACAAATAAACAGCAAAACAAGCAATTAAGCAAATAACCCAAAAAACAAAATTAGGGGGAATGCCTTTAATCCCAGCACTTGGTAGGCCAAAGGCAGGTGGATCTTTGTGAATTTGAGGTCAGTTTGGTCTATATAGTGAATTCAGGTCAGTGATGGAAATAGAGTAACCTCTGTCAAAAAAAGGAAGGGAGGTAGGAAAGAAGGGAGGTAGGGAGGAAGGAAGACAGGAAGGACAGACAATGGAGTCTATAGCAGGGTAGTATACTCAGGAAGGCAAGATGGTAGAGATATTTGGAAAGGGAGACCAAGTGCATCTATATCTGAGAGTCTGAATGTCAGTACAGCCATTTAAATCAACAACACAGTATGACCATACACAGAACAGTTTTAGTGAAGAGGGAATGTGGAAGCCAAACTGACTTGGATTCTGAAGAAATAACTGTTTGGTTTTGCTCTTTTAAAAAATTGTAGTTCAGAGGGAGACTAGAGAATGCGTGGGAGAGAGGAGGCACTGAGAGAAAGCTTACTTTTATTACAGTTTTGCAACAAATACCAAATGTAGCTAGAAACAGTCTTATAGAGACTCCACATTTCGTGAAATAGAGAAGGTTACAAAAGGTGAGAGAATAGTTTATCACGGAGATTCTTTTCTTCAGTAGAGCCTACTCAAACCGAATCTGTCAACAATTTCCTCAGTGGCACCAAGGGTGTGCATAGCATCTTCAGGAGAATTAGGGTACAGTCAGAGGCCACTCTTTTGAGGAATAGCTCTCCAGTAACCCCTGAGCTTTTCAGCAAAGTCCTTGCTGCTGTCAGGACTGGCCCACATTTAGACACAGAGAGCAGACAGTTGGGATTGATGTCTTTTATGTCTTGGCTGCCTCTGCTGTCATCTTTAACAAAGCTGAAGTGTTCAGGGATTCTGCCTCCTGAAAACTGTCTCTTTTCCCAATCTATGTGAGCATGGTGACTTACTCAGAGGCTTCAGGGACCAGTGCTTATCAGAAACCTGGGCCCTACCATGTATATTCCTCATCTAACCTGGCGTGAAATACAGCATCCCTCTGAGATGGATCCTGTCAACCACATGAACACGAGAAGGGTAGAATGGGTGTTATGTCAAGAAATTGTAAGAAACTACAGTAGTCAAATAGCCAATGGTGTGGCTACCTGTCAGTGGCAACTGCTCTATCAGGTTAACACATATTTTCTACATTTTAGATAGAAAGCTTTTCAGGACTTCTGTTCCAATAGACCAAATAGTGAAATAAGAATGCTTACTTCATTTAGCATATTTTGTGATTATCTTTTGTACAGACTGATCGGAGACCACTTAAAGACTCAAAATTGATTGACTTTTATGTGTAGATTTCATCATTGGAATATTTCTTTAATAGTATCTTGAATATTTCTTTGTTTAGTCATGTTTACTTTTTTCTTTTAAATGCGGAACTCTGAAATCTTTTTAGTATTCAGTACTGCACTATGGTTCTCATGTAACCTAAAAAGACCTGTGGCATTAAACAAACTCGTGTGATCATTAAAGTTGATAGTCATGTTATGATAGCTCACAAATAAAAACTAATTTATAGTGGCTAGTAACAGAACTCAATAAAGTGCTTTTTTTGAAAATATCAGGACCAAAGCCCCAGCACGCCCATAAAGCCAGGCATGATTCTACATTTCCATAAGTCCACCAGTGATGGGCAGAGACAGGCGCATCCGCAGAGTTCGCTGCCAGCCACTCTAGCTCATTGGATAAGCTGGTGAAGGACAAGGCTTTGTCTCAAAAAGTAAAATGGGGACCAACTGAACAAGACACTTGATGTTGATCTCCAGTATTCACATGAATATGCACACATGTATGCATACATGCTAATATGTATACATGTATATGTACATGGTGTGCTACATGAAATGCAGTAATACTCACGGGAGTATTACTCCCACATTTTTAGCTCTTTCTGTCAATGACTCTGGAGAGATACTTTTTTTCCCAACAAAATGTCATGGCTCCATGCTTGCCTTGGAAGTGTGTGTGTGTATGTTTGCGGAGGGGAGTTGCAAAACCTTCACATAATTCTCTTTTGCTAAGACGTATGCAGAGAAAGCATCAGGCAGAAAGCAGCATCTATCACAGAAAACACAGGAGCACAAAGAGTCATGTGGATAGTGGGAGTTCTGTGGGACAGAGCTTGGATTTGAGCTGCTTGTGGTTAAGGCAACAAGGGAGGTAGCCGGAGTATTCGAGAACACCTGTGTGGGGTATAGAGCGCTCAGTGCCTTTCTTCAGCTGAAGGAATCCAGGGCTGGAGAGCTTGCTAAGATGGCGAAAGCACTTGTCACGCAAGTGAGAAGACTGGAATATAGATGCCCCAAATTCACATAGAAACTGGACAGAGTAGTGTTCAACTGTAACGCTAGTGCTTCTACAATGATAGGAGAGCCTGAGATAGCAGCATTCTGCGAAGACCACATGCTAGCTAGCCTGGCTTATATAGTGGTGAAGAACAAGATGCAGTCTCATAGAAGGTGGATAATGAGGTCTGACACTCAAATTTGTCTTCTGACTTCCATCCCATGACCTGTACCATGCAACCACCTCCATCGAAACTCATGAGCATGCATGTGCGCGCGCGCGCACACACACACACACACACACACATGAACGAGCACACATACATTGAATATTTTTATGGTAAATGTGAACATTTAATCATTTAATTCAAAAGTTAATATCCAGATGAATAGATATAAGGGCTCTGATGGAATGAGCAATATTTTAGTAGAGAAGAATATGCGGAGGTTAGTCAAAAGATATATATATATATATATGCAATATATTCTCTCTCTCTCTCCCTCCCACCTCATATGTCTGTATGTTTGCATCTGTGTATGTGTTTGTATGTGGGCATCTGTATGACATATGCACATACTGTGCTTGTATATAGGTGCATGGGTGTGAGTGAGTGTGCATTTGGAGCTCAGCAGTTGAAACTGGGAGTCGTTTTTACTCTCATCCTCATGTTTCACGACACAGTCTCTCACTGTGCACCTACTTGGCTAGGTTGTCTGGTTTGGGATTTTCAAGGATCGTCTTATCTCTGCTTCCCCAGGGTAAGGAGTTCGGGCATGTGCTACTATTTCCTGTTTCTAAGCAAGTGCAGAAAATCTGAACTAGATACTCATGGCTGTATGCCAAGCACTTCACCAACTGAACTGAGCCATGCCCCCAGACCCCTGTACGTGTCCTTAATAGAACACATCCAATAAATGTTTATGTCCATTTAGAGTGAAAAGAGACTAGAAGTTCTTCCTGGGCGTAGGCCTCTTTGCTACATTTGTGTAACACTAGTTTCTAAGCATTTTTTTGAAAGGTAAACAGAACATCCCACTCTTGTTCCCATAGAGCTGACAGTTGAGTATTATTATATGTTTATATATATATGTGTGTGTGTGTGTGTGTGTATGTATAATACATATATATGTAGTATATATGTTATACATTTTATTTATTTAATATATAAAGAATATATGTGCATATATATACATATACACATATATAATATATGTGTATATACATATATACACACACACATATATATATATATTATGTACAAAGACAGGGACCATAAACAAGCACACAGGAATCTAAAGGAAACAGAATTTCCTTAAGCTCCCCTAACTCATCTCAGCAGTGTTATACAAGTAGCATTTCACACACTGAATTTTGAAAGTTTCTTCTCAGGAACTTAACAGGGCGGGGATGGCAGTTAGAGCTGAGACAACCTGCGTGTAGAATCTCTGCCGTTCTTCTTGGTTCACTGGGTCTGCTGAGGCTCATGTGGTTAAGGAGGGTTAGTGGCCTCACTACTCATGGGAGGCATATGAGTCGCTCTTTTTCTCCCACTGTCCATTGCAGTGCTCAAGGTGATCTCAAAATCTTGTCAACGGTCAATTCCTTTTATTGTCTCTCCCTTCACTATACTGAAGCAGTTGAAGATGCAGAGATGGGAAGAGAAGACAGTTGAGAGCTAAGTCAGACTAGAAACCAAGTTTCAAAGCCTGGCGTTTCAAGGTGACTGGGAGAGGTCCAATGTGAACAAAGGGAAACTTGATTATTTTTGTGTATCTGTGTATTAGATTATGTTTGTATTTTATATAACTTGTCTCTGAATTATGCTGGATGATGAGATGTTTCTGGATGCTTCATTAAATGTCATTACCTTACTCATAATTTCTATCTTAATTGACCTTAGAGGCACTATGAATAAACCCTATGTGTTTACTCTGAATAAACTCAAAGAAGTACACATCTTAGAGGTAGAATTTCTGCCTCTTCAAATTCATAATCTCACATGTTGAGAGAGACTGCACCTGACCTCACAAAAGGAATACAAAGAGGATGTTTGTCAGCTGCCGTTTAGAATTATCTACAAAAAACAAACAAACAAAAGAATCAAAACAGAACAATGGGTACAAATGTTAACGGAATGTTAAGGAGATGTAGGGAATGAAACACTTCACTGTTGGTAACTACTGACTTAGATGGAATTACTGCCTTTTTGGCTTAGGAGATGAGAGTAAGAAGGGACCACTCTGCGAACAGAAACTTTCACAATGATGCCTTCTAGTTGCTTAAATACACCTATCAGTTTCCCATTATGGATTGTTATACACTGCGAGACCCTGGCTTGTCTGAGTCGCTGTGTCACAGCCATTTGGTTTCTATCTGGCTTTAGTTAATGGAAACAAGTAAAGGACGGCTTGCGGGTTGGGCAGTGACAGAGTATGATACTTCAAGATGTGTTTCCTGTAGCTGCTGCAGCTATTATGAGACCATCTTCTGAATCAGGCGGTTCCAGTGTCTCGGCTTCTGCAAACTGAGCTATGTGGTGGTAAATCTTTCTGGGTGACACTGACTTGTGGAGTCTGGCTCTGCTCTGCTCTACTCTGTCTTCCAGTATAGGGCTGACATTCTTCTTGGCCCTAGTCTTTGCTTGCCTTCTCCCACATCTGGTTTTACTGGATAACCAATTTCCCGTGTCCAGTGTCCTGTGTTTGAAACATCTGAGGTTGTGCCTAATTCTGCCTTCAAATCCCTAAATCTTTCCAGTGAGTAGAGAGTATTTTTGTAAGGCCAAGATGGTGAACTTCCAAAATTAATAAAGTGTTTGGCAACCACTCCAGACAATTTTGTCCCTTTACTTTTAGACATTTTTCCTTCTGCATTATGCGTTTCCCAGCAACCTCTGCTCTGTGCATTTTGACTTTGCTTGACATTTCTAAAATACTGCTTCCTCACTAGGTCTCCTGCTGTCATTTTGCCCTTCATTTATTTTAGGCAGATGAGACTTTTGTGACCTGGTTCCACTCTTCCTGGCATCTGACCAGGGTCCTCTTCCTATGTAGTGTATCTCCGTGAACGTATTAATATTTAGCCAGAAACATTTCTTCTTCTGTACTGAGACATCACAATATATCAGTTAACATATTTAATATAACAATTATATTATAATATGATATATAATATAATAATTAATATAATAAACACACGTGACCACTTGTGAATGCCTGAGAAACCCAGGGCTGATCTGCTTACTCCTTACCTGGTAGTACATTTTACAACCATTTTAGTGACATAATCTTAGTGTTACTGTGTGGGAGTGTTTATGTGGCTGCGGTCTGTCAAGGGAGTGGGAAGAAGCTGTGGAAGGCTCAATTTCAGTTGCTTCTTACATCTATCTTTGAATAGATACATGTCATAGAATAAAAACAAAACAAAATAAAATGGCCCTTCTAGTTAGCTATGATTTTCAGAAGATCAAATAATAGACAAATTTAAATGACATTATAGCTTCTTTATTTCAATGTGAACATGTTAGTGACTCTGAACAATGGTTTTAAAGGCAGGTGAAAAACATGAAGCTGAGAAAGGCCAGGTGACTTGCCAGGGACTCGATCTAAAGTTAGTGGAATGGCCAGAATTCTTACTGTTCCTCTTCAAAACCAACGATTCTCCTACTTCACCCAGATACCCCTGGATATGGAAAAATTATTAAACAATAAATACTTTATATGCTATATAAATTCTGGAGAATAGTCTTAGGCATTATACATCTTTAAATTAAGATATCTCCTTCCAGAGAAACAACCAAAGGGTTAATTTTTCTCTCTGAGCAATTTGAACATTTAACAACCATCTAAAATCTAGCTCTTTTGAGTGAAAGCATCTCACTAAGAATTTTGTGTTCATCCCATGTCTCCAACCATAGACACTGGATAAGGCACAGTCCACTTAGTCTCTTGCGCTGTATGCAGATCCACTGTGCTGTGAACATGCTGCCAGATGCCAATCAATCCAGCTGTTGCCTTTAGAGTTTTCTAAAAAGCGTATTGACTTATGTTGTTCTTGCATTTCCTCAGTTTCTTCTGGGTCCAGCGCCATCTCACAGGTGTGGCATGTGGCCTACATGTCATGTGCTTATTGCTGCTTATTCAAATTATAGTTTAAACTGGCGTGCTCAGAGTGATGCTACATGCAGACCCCAGGAGTGTCCAGCCTCCCTGCCTGTCTGACAGGGGCAATGTGGGGGTATGATTCAAATTTCATATGCCCACTTTATACTTTAAACATGCAATGACATGACCCAAGATCATCTTTTAGTACAAAATCACGTTGGGAATTCAGTTTACCAATGACTACACACTGCTGAAACTCTCTGCCTGCTCATGGCAATAAAGTACAGCCTAGCTGTCAGCCCAGGCTCTACGAGAGTGCTTTGTTTATGTCTTCATTTTGCAAGGAAGGGAAAACACTGCAGCTTCTGGGACTTTTTCATAAAGCATCGATTTCACTAGGTCATTTGTTAGAACATGAAATTGTACCGCTGACAATTACAAGCCTTTTGACCACACACATACTGGTTTTTGTATTTTTATAATTAGTTTTGAAAGATGTGTACAGAATCATTAATAATTTTCTGTCTTATTGGTAATTTCACCCAAGTCTTTCCTGCTCTGCTTTAAATTAGGAGCATCCTAGAGTGGTGTGAAGTGGGCAGCATGAAGGCGTGCTGTAAACATGAGGTAAGACACCGTGCCTTCTCATCATACAGTTTTCTGGTCATGAACGTTCCTCTGCTACACCCACACATCTTCGTGCCCTTTGCTTTATGTTTCCCTGTAACTACAGCAGTAATGGAGGCTGACATGCCCAGTGGCCAATCCCAGATGTCAGGGTAGCAGTGGCCACAAGAGTTAACAGTTGCCAGATTGTTGATTTGAACTATGATTTAGAAACTTAACGGGACACAAACTCCAAGAAAATATGAGCTGTGTGTAGGGTGGCTTGTCCAGGGTCTAAGGAAGAAGGCCCCATCAGAAACAGAATAGTTAGTCTGTCAACCTGTTTCCCTAAAGGACCAGAGAGCAGAGAGTGAAGGTGGACGATCGCTCTCTCAGTTACAATCATCCATTCCACTATCACAGAGTGGGAGTGCAGACTACTCATAAGCCAAACAAATGTTTCTTTGTCAATTAGCTGATGATAGATTTACCTGATTTCTTACAAAACAATTTTTACAAATTAGTAGTATGGATCTTTGGGTAGCAGGAGTGAAGAAAGGCAATGTCTGGTTAGCATCGTTCCTGCCTGTGTTGAAGGAGAGCCTCTGCAGTCATCAGTCACACCGCACTTTAGACCGTGAGTGACCTGCTGCCTTGTAGAAAACAAAAGGAAACGAAACAAAACAAGACAAAACACCTATAGCCTTTACAGTTTTAGAATATATATTTATAATGTCTACGGATACACAATTGCTTCCTGAGTGGCTTTTCTACCTTTATTATTAGCTTTTGGATTTCTGATGCCTCGTTGCTTCGAGAGTTTGAAAACTGCTGCTCCTCTGTCACTCTCCTGTCTTAACCTTTAATATCTCCTCATTGCTTGCAGAATACAATACAATTTCCTCAGCCTGCCACTCAAAGGCTTTCATAATTGGAACTGAATCTCTCTTTCCAATCTTATCTCTAGCTTTCCCTGATTCTGCTAACGTGTGTTTGCCACTGCCCTGAGCATACTTTGACCTCTCCATCTCTAGGTCTTATCAAGCTGGTTCCTCTGCACCTTCTGCTCTAGCCATTTTGAAAAGCTCCCTCTGTCAGTTAGTTTCCAACAAAGGTAATGATACCACAAGTATCACTTATAATTATAACTAATTACTAGGAAAATATTAGGAAAGTTATCTTTTCCTATTGCATATATATACACAATTTTAGGTTTATATTTAATAATAAAACCAGAGAGCTCCAAATTATAGCAATTTAGAGTGTCAGATTTGGCCCAATTGAGCTCGCAGGGTATAATAAAGATATCATACTGATTTCAGCAAATTGCACAGTTTTTATCTATTAACACCTTCTTAGTGTGAAATAGGCCCCTTCTGAGCACTATTAGCTTTCCTCTATTAGCAACTCAGACAGGAAGCCGTAGTGTTGTCAGCATTTGCAGTTTTAGTAATAATCATGTTATCCAAGATATGCTTGGATAACAACACAGAGAGGAAGAAATAGACAGACCTATGCCAAATCTATGTCTGCAAAAGAAACGTGGATTAATGACAGTGCCTTCTTCTCTCCATTCCTGGTGAAAAACCAGGGAATCAGCATTGAACTCTGGCATCTCTCTTATACTGAGAAAATAACAGAAACGCCTCTGCAGATATGGTACCATTTAAACAGTGTCATAACAAAGAAGGCTTTGCATGAAAGAAGGCTTGCTTGTGAGAGTAGATACATGTATAAAACAACATGCATTAAGGCAAAATTGTATAGGTAGAACAGACTTTGATTATAAATGCGGATATGGAAAATGGTAGATTAGCATGGTGTAATGTGGCATTAGATCATTGACCATGTAAGAAAATAGAAAAGTATATTGATTGTGAGATTGATTTAATAACTAAATTATCTAGTGTCCTGGACACTAAATATCAGTAGCACTTGATAGACATATGGTATTATTGACAGCACATATAACAAATTCTCTACAAAATGTTCCCTTGAAACTTCAAACACATGTTGCAAATGAGGCTCCTTGGAAGAAGGCTCTTGTTATGGTATACTGAAAGATCATAGTCACGTGAATTTAGGAAATCATATTCCTAGATTTTAGGAAATGATTTTGTGAAGTATTTTTAAAGAGAAATACAGAAAGGTAGAAGAAACATGCAACTCTCAGAACATTTCTCCAGAAAGGTAGGTGTTGACTCCATCTTCTTGGGAAAACCCTGCACAAGTTGACATTCTAATAGTAACAGACTTATTCTCTGGCTGGAAGAAGGTGGCACTGAAAATTTTTCATATTGACGAAGGCGGAGATCAGGCTCAATGGCTGAAAGCATAAACTCCTTTTCCAGAGAACTCAGCAACCAAGTCAGGCAGTTCATAACTCCAACTCCAGCTTCAGGGTATCTGACAGCCATTCCTGGATTCTGTGTCCACCCTCATGCACATGCATGAATACATACACATACGTATAATACACACAGACACAAAATTAAAAATAATAAAATTATTAAAGGAAGTCAGAGATGAGGGCTGTGTGAATAGTCAGAAGATATAATCAGCTTTAAAAGATGATTCTGACACAGGGGGTAAAAGATTAATTTACCAAGCAAAGGCAGGAAAAATGAATGCTTTTGGTAGAAAATTGAGAGTTGGAAGATACCATCTTATCCTTACCATTTGGAAACTACCCTAAAGCATCATTATCATCATCAACAACAACAAATCGTAGGAAACACAATGAAATTTCTATCTGTAAAATAAAAAAGTCTGTGAGAGTGGCTCAACAGACAAAGGGGGACTCTTTTGAGCTTGAAGTTAGGAGTGCAGAGGCCCGGGGCCACCTCAGGTCTTGGGACCTCCATAGGAAGCCTGGAGAACCAACTCTCTGCCTCCCAAGGACACTTAAAGAAAAGAGTCTAAAACGGCCTCTCCCTACATATGCCTCCCCAAAACAAGGACCAGGAAAACATTCCTTTACACACATGTAATAACAAAAAAATAATTGCCAGCAATTCTAGGCAATGCATGCTATGAAACAAAGGAACAAAGGAACAGGTCAAAGCTAATAGCATGCTTTGAAGTATCCTTTTTTTTCCATAAAAGACATGATTGTGCATTGTTTTGAGATTTTTAAAAAATGTCTTATTTTTCAGTAACACACGCGCGCGCGCGCGCGAGCACGCACGCGCACACACACACACACACACAAATGAGACAGAAGAAGGGAATATGGGGTCCTCAAACACTGAAACAAAATGAGTCTTCATGGAATTAAAATAAAAAAAATAGAGGTATAGAAAAATACGTTACTACTAAAATCATCATATTGGTGTTCATGAAAAAGTAGGATTTGAGCTGTGTGTTTTAGGCAGAATGAAAGAATATAAGGTTTAGAAATTCTTCTAACAAAGCAACGAAATTTCAAAGCAAAACCTAAATACTAGTGAAAATAGATGAACATACCCACCAAAAACTTACAGAAAACATTGATGAATTATAAGCAAAATGGTTCTGTAGATTTCAAGTAAAAATAAAATAAAATAAAATAAAATAAAATAAAATAAAATAAAATAAAATAAAATAAAATAATAAAATAAAATAAAATAAAATAAAATAAAATAAAATTGGAGGGTACAGAGACAGGGCAAGCCCCTGAGAGGGAACTGTAGTGGGCTGGCTGGCCCCCGACTTCTCATTTTCAAGGCTCCAGTTTCAGACACAGCACAGCCCTGGCTACAGACTGCTGAAGGGAGTGGTTTTAGGAAGCCGGATGCTGGTTCAAGTATGGAAGCTGGCCGCACACTTTCAAACTGAAAGAGGCTGAGAAATATTATTCCAATTAGATGTGAAGTCCAGTGGGACGCAAAGACGTGCCCTTCTCTGCTGCCTCAAGCATCCTAAGGATGGCATCTCTGTTGCTCCCACACGGATATTTTTACTGGCTTTCTGCTAACTGTGCTACTGTCTCCCTCAAATCCTGTTGTCTACAAATATGGATCCTCGATATCTGCTGTCCTATTAAAAATCTTTCTGAATTGCTCCTTTTCTTTTTCAAAATCAGTGGTACCAGTTATTCTGTGTGACCATTGTTTAGTTAAATAAAATCACTTCTAATGATTAGAAGCTCCCATTTGGCTTTTTTGCATAGCATCAGATTGTAATCTGTCAGGCCTGGGATATGCTCTTTTAACCTTGCCTTAACAATTTTCTTAATATCAGCTGCTCTGTGCAAACCAACAGGTCAGCTGTTCCTTGTGTGACTGGTACGGGGTCTGTTAATATGTTCCTAAGCCAGGAGTAGTGGCACCCAGTCCTGAGGCAGAGTGACAAGGGCAGTGGGAGTCCGAGGGCATTCTGAATATCTGAAATCCACAGTCTGCTGGATTTAGGGTTCAGAACCCTTACATACACTAAAGGTTGCTTTCATTTGGCAAACATTGAAGAATTTAAATCTTTCATGTTAGCCTATTTTTCATTGGACTGACACTTAAGAATTGCTATGATATCTGGTAATGAAATTACAATTCTAAAGAATTTTATGGCACACACACACACACACACACACACACACACACACACATAGCAACAACAAGAGCAAAACTCCTCCTAGTCCAAGACCACTGAATAATATTGCAATTGTGTCTAATAAAGATGATGACCGTCGCTTTGTGTTCATCTCTACGAGTGTACTGTCTGATCTGTCCCGTCAGAAAGGCATTAGCTCTGCTATGGTCCGGTTAGTACCTAAATAACAGACAATAGTTGCTCATACATCAGTCGTGAAACAGTGAATCATAGCAGACAGCTCTCAGCATCACTACAGGAAAATTTATGTGCATTTGTGCGTATACATTTTAATATTTGTAGTTGGTTTTATGGGCATTTCAAAAAAGGTTATCGAATTCACAAATTTATCTACCAGGAAGGGCTTGTGACATGGATGCCCTTATTTTATTTTGATTACAATGTGTTGTTAGGGACATAGAACATGAGTCAAAAGGACTAAGCATTAGTGATGTAACGTGAAGTACTAGGGCAGGTGACATTGAGAAAGATACTTAGGACTATAAGGAAAATGTGTAATTTCTGAATATGAAAATGTATAAAATCAGATTACAACAAGATACTCTCAGTTAAAAATGGAGAAATAATAGTTCATGTGTTGGTGCTTGGGTGAGGTTTAACTTTGGGGTGTATTGTGGAGAAGATAGAAGGTTAAGGACTGATGTTTTGACCAAGGGTGGAAAATGGCAGCTTAGAGACATTTAGCACTGTACTCTGATCCCAGAAATTTGAGAATGATAACCAGAAACATGTGGTGGAAACCCACCGTATTCACGGATTTCCCAGCCCCTGTGTGACGGGCAGAACACACCTGACTGGGAAGTTAGAACTCCACTGGTAGAAGGAGAATTCTCCATGTTGCCAGACACAGACACAAAAACACTGGCAAGAGTAAAGCACCCCCTCCCTCCACCCTCCACCCCCCTTCCCCACCCCCCCGGTGGTTCCAGTATTTTATACCTGCGGGGGAGGGGGCAGCCCAAGGCTCAAACAGCAGGTATCACTTCTCTCATCTAATCAATTTGAATCTCTGAGAGAGAGGAATAACTCAACCCTTCTTGATCTCACTCCCAGTACAGTGTATAGTGGAAAGCTTGTCTGAAAGCAGCATCTGCACCCGCTGTCTGTGGGCTGAGGGAGGGATGAAGCCCCGCCCCCTCTGCCTCCCTTTCCTTCCCCCGCTCTTTCATTGATACCATTTTCTCTTGCTGTCTGTTGTTTCTCCTGTTACCGCACTGTAGTCTCATCCTTCCTCCCACATCCTTTCTCCTCCTCCTCCTCCTCCTCCTCCTCCTCCTCATTTTTGTTTTATTTTTCTGTTTTCTTAATGATTTTAAAGTTTCTTGTTTATGCCCATCCTAGATCCTCTTTGCTCTGGGAGACTATATTGGAAAGTAATTGATGTCTTATCTCTTAAAACTACATTTAAATATCTAGTATGTGTTCAAAGACAGGTTCAAACTTTTCAGCTTTTATTCGTGTACTTGCTTTTATTTTATTTAATTTTTATTCGATATATTCTTTATTTACATTTCAAATGATTCCCTCCTTCCTGGCTTCCCGCTTCCCGAAAGTCCCATAAGCCCTCTTCCCTTCCTCTGTTCCCCCATCCACCCCTTCCCACTTCCCTGTTCTGGTATTCCCCTACACTGCTTCACTGAGCCTTTCCAGAACCAGGGGCCACTCCTTCCTCCTTCCTGGACATCATTTGGTATGTGGATTGTGTCTTGGGTATTCCAAGATTCTAGGCTAATATCCACTTATCAGTGAGTGCATACCATGGGTATTCCTTTGAGACTGGGTTACCTCACTTAGTATGATGTTCTCCAGCTCCATCCATTTCTCTAAGAATTTCATAAATTCATTGTTTCTAATGGCTGAATAGTACTCCATTATGTATATATACCACATTTTTTGTATCCATTCCTCCACTGAGGGACATCTGGGATATTTCCAGCTTCTGGCTAGTATAAATAAGGCTGCTATGAACATAGTGGAACATGTATCCTTATTACATGCTGGGTATTCCTCTGGGCATATGCCCAGGAGTGGTATAGCAGGGTCATCCGAAGTGTCGTGCCCAGTTTTCTGAGGAACCGCCATACTGATTTCCAGAGTGGTTGTACCAGCTTGCAATCCCACCAGGAGTGGAAGAATGTTTCACCTCACACCAGTCAGATTTGTTTTTATTTTCTGAGTGTGGCTGTTTTGCTTGCATGTATGTCTGCTATCATGTGATCTTGTGATCATGTGATCATGTTATCATGTGTATGCACTGGTTGCAGAGGCAAGAGGAGACTGCTGGGCTCTGGAGACTGGAGTTACAGATGGTTCTGAGCCAAAACGTGGACGCTGCGAATCAAAGCCTGTCCTCTGGAAGAGCAGCAAAGTTTTTAACTGCCTAATCATTTCTCCAGCTCCAATAGATTCTATTTGAGATCAACTTACAACTTGTCTTAATTTTTAGCATTGGAATTTATTTCTTTCAGAAACAGCATTGGAATCCATAGTATAATGTATTGCAAATTTGCTTTGCTTGGTTTTAAAGTAGAAGACAACTTAATGAATTTTAAATTTATTTTGAGTTGTATCAAACAAATACATTTGTGTTAACAATGAAAGTTAAAAAAATATTTTACTTATCCTTCCTACATCTTAGTAAAGTTTGATTTTTTCTTCTGTTTGCTCATTTGTCATAGGTGAATATATTGTTTAACTTAAAAGTCCAAGAAACATTCACATATAGAATATCTTAACAAATTCATTTCAGAGTTAATTCTGCATACTACAGAGTGAGTATTATTACCATTGAGGCCTGTGGCTGCAACGTTTTACCCCAATGCCATCCATTTTAACTCCCATTCTGTTTGGAAGTACAGCCTAGACATTTACAGTATTCAAAAATAAATCTTGCCTCCAGAGAAACATCAGCATCTCATGATGTCAGTGCAGTGGGGAGAGTCTGCTAAGCAGGTGGTATTAGTTTGGGGAAGGAAGGGGAATCTGCAGTGACTCAGTGCCTAGAGAGGAATTTCTCTTGGATTCGTTTTAACAGCATAATGCTTCCATTCCCTTTAAAGGTCGTCTTTAAGGAAGTAAAATCTTTATGAAATCAAGTATGACAAAAGGGTAATAAATACATATTTTATGTGCTGAAGTAAAATTCAGGATATGTACAATTAAAAAGATTGCCCAAAGGATAATAAAGATCTCTTTCATCTAGCGAGGTGCTGATTGCATATCTGATTTTCTGTGTTATCATTAGAAATGGATAGAATTATATCTTTGTGTCAATGTATGAACTAGTGTCAATATTTAAAAGCAAATAATTCTGGTCCCTTTTTTTCATGTATGACCAAAGAATGCACAAGTGAAACATTGTATGTGTCAAGAGATATTTATGACCAAAAGCAAAGTGAATGGTTTTTCCATCCCAGAATTAAAATGTGTCAAAAATCTTGGGTGCAGTCATCCATTGACACCATAATGTACAGAATCTTTGAAAACGTTATAGATTTGAATCATTCAAATGATCAATTAAGTTTGAGAACTGTAGCTAATATTTTAATCTGAAAAAGAAAGTGAAATTAAGGAAATTCCAAAAGAGTTATTCTGAAATCGTTCCCCTCCCTGATCCAGATGGGGTGACATGCTATATTAAGATACAGATATCAACAGTAAGTCTTGTCACATTTAGGATGATTAAAAGCAGCCATCAGTTTGAACATACAGCTTATTCCTGCTCTGAGCAGAAAGACCTACAGAAAATGGCCTCTGTGAACAATGTGGACTGGATCTTTGATATACATCTCCTTATTTATAAAATATTTAACCCATACTGTTAACTTGCCCATCATTTAACCTATCATGCTTGCCATGATGAAATTCCATTACATCAGAGTTTTTCTGTGCATGTGACAAACATAATATATTGAATACACACTCCCACACAGAGCTCTTAATGAGAGCAGCACAAAATCACTACGACAGAATTCAGCTTCATCTGCAAAGGATCTGGCTATCCCATTCCATAGAGACCTTGCTGCTGGCTCTGAAAATAAACCTCATAGAGCCCTTATTCCTAAATATCTGAGCAATCAAAACCTCTTGATAGCACATTATACTCCATAGCAATGATTTTGATGGGGATAATACTCATTTAACAGGTACCATCTGCTACAAGGAAACCTCCAAAATATTATCCATAGTCATAAAATTAAATGGATGTACAAATCAACAGGCTTCAATGTACTTTGATTGAGCTCAATCTTCCTTTATCTTAAGCCATGTCTATAGTTCTGACTGCTGCAAAGGCTCTTGCATTCATTGCCTGCTAACTTTTTCATCTGAATTCTATGGTCAGTCTGTATTCATCATTTGAAAGACAAGCATAGCAGACATGTAATGGTTTTCTAAAGATGGCTATTATGTTGTCTTGGATCTGTAACCACATATGTCTTTCCTGTGATGATTATTTGTTTTTCTGTATAATTTGGAAATGTTTGAGACATGAGTTTTTATCCTAAGCACATGTTTTTTGTTTTGTTTTTTGTTTGTTTGCTTTTGGTTTTCTTTCTAAATGAACTCATGGTAATGTCAAGTATTTATTCCCAATTCTTTCTTCCTTGTTCACCATATCAATAAGCTCTATAGGGTCCAGTTATCAAATATTTTTCCCAGTCTACTGCTCCCTTTTTCATCATAATGACCTCTGCCCAAATCTTTGTAATTATTTGATTAATGTAGATTTATGCAGGTCCTATTACCCTACCAAATAAACTCCTCCAGGGCCTTCTCATTGCATTAGATATGGACATTCCCTTAAGGCTTTGCTTTCTTTTTTCTCAAATCTCATTTCCTCCAAATGTCCCTAAAATTGTTCACAGAAACAGTTATGGAACACACACACACACACACACACACACACACACACACAGAGAGAGAGAGAGAGAGAGAGAGAGAGAGAGAGAGAGAGAGAGACAGAGACAGAGACAGAGACAGAGAGACAGAGACAGAGAGACAACGATACGTACATTCTACATTTTTCATCATATCCTGTTGCCCTGAAAAAAAATTTAGAAAATACCTTTCTACCAGTACTTGCAGCTCATGAAATGAAGCTTGTGATTAATTCTGGAATATGCTTCTGCTTACTGCTCTTCTAATCCTCTCATTCATTAAGCATTGGGAACATGCCCTTTGGGTTCAGAAAAGTCTATGTCTTGGCAAAGTTTTATTTGGGAGAAGCACCCACTGAATTCTGTACCTTAAGTAAGCCTGAAGCAATCTCAGGGTAATGAATCCTTTCATTTTAGCACAAAAAATCATTCCCTATCATCTAATTTGTTAGACTGTGTTTTTATACATTCAGCTTTCTTAAAGCAGGTGGACATGAATATTAAGTATGACTCCTCTCCCTCCTTTGCTTCTGACCTTAATTCTTTTCCTTTGTTGGGTAGAAACTGTGACTAATGTGTCCCCACCACAGCACTATTATTTTTAATGTCGTTTTGAATTCTAATTAAAATTTCCTTTGAAATGTTCTACCCTCCAGTTCTACATAGGTTTTAGATCTCTTTCATGTGATGGGCAAAAGTTGACTGTAAACATTCCGGTGGTTTTAAACTTCTGTTCAGTTGCTTTCTCTTTACTGTTCTGCTTATAAGCTTTTGGGTTCTATATAATCACATATTTTCCATATTACTAAAAGTAGTTATCCTTGTAAAACCCTGAATTCTAGGGTGATGGCTCTAGAATTTCTGAGTACTGCTAAAAGATAAGTCTTCTTGGCAAAGCATCCCCATCCTCACACCCATCAGTTGCCATAGGGTTTGTCTTACGACCCTTTCTCTTGCCACCATGTTTGTTAGGAAGTAAACAGGTTTCATGTGGCTTCCACACAGGTATGGCCCTATCACGGTCGCTCACCTTTCTTACCATCACACTCTCGCCAGAACTCCCTCCCTTTTTGATATTAGCATACACCTCTCACTTACATAGCACTTAATCAGGTTCCCCTTCCTCAGTCAGAGTCCGGGTTCCATGCAAACTGACATGATCCTGGCTTTGTTCATACCTTTAACTTTACTTCAACAATAAATAGCAGAAATGTCATATTTGTTGAAAGAATGAACTGTTCAAAATTCCTGTTGTCTATTGCCTTCCTTTGTAACTCCTTTACCAATGAACTTTTTTGGCTATATTTTTTTTCTAAAAGTGTTAGTTAAGGTGTTGGTAGCTGCTGTAGCAGATAAAAACTTCTAATCTCACTCAGTTGACACAACTGATTTACAGAAGACTTCCATTAGACATCTAAAATGTGTATTCATTATTATCTGATGGCTCTTATCTACCCTTTTCACCATTTGTTTGTGTACTTGGAAACAGGTTTCCAGGGATACTGAGAATAAGTCAGTAGATGGGGAAACATTGCAAGTAATGACACGGTATCTCTCTTCGCATCCTATTGTACAGAACCTACTTCCTGCAGGTCCCAGGTAAGCAAAAACATGTTTGACAACCAACAAGCCAGTCTCTACCTCAAATAGGAACATCCATAAGTAGAACTTTCAAACTGAGTAAGTCTTGCTGAACTAGGCAAATTCATTCCAGTGAAAGTCCATCCCACATGGTGATGTGGATATATCATAAGGCAACAGCTTCATCCATGCCCTGGGCCTCAGCTCACGAGAGAGTTTTCATTAATGATTGATTAACTGTCTGCTTCTTTGATTTTTGCTGTTATATATTTATATCTTTCATCTGTTTATCTACCATCAACTATCATTTGTCTACCCTCTATTATCTATTACCTATCATCTATCTATCCTCTATCTATCCTCTATCTATCATCATTTATCTATCCTCTATCATCATCTATCTATCATCTATCATCATCTATTATCTATATATCTGTCATCTATCATTATCTATCTATCTATCTATCTATCTATCTATTCTCTATCTTTATCATCATCATCATCATCATCATCCTCATCATCATCCTCATCATCATCTATCTACCATATATCTTTACTTAGCAATTTTACTTGCAAGGTGCCATAATCTTAGGCTTTGAACTGTGAAATTTTCTTTTGTTGTTAAACAGCTAGGCCCATTTTTTATATTTTTCAATTTTACTTAACATGTGGTTAAGCAGTATCAAGCAATTAATTATGGATTTTGGAAGGCAAAGTGCCATTTTCAATTAAACTTCAAAGTTCCCATTGAATGAGTTCTGTTCAGTAACAGACAGCAAGCAGGTTTGGGAGTGAAGGCTCGAGTGTGAAGTTGTCACCCAATATCATGCCAAACAGAGTCTGGATAATTACTAGTTATTTCAAAATGTTAAGTGGATAAGCCAGATGTTTGCACATGCAGGATGCATTTTTAAATGACAGCTTTTAGAAGTCTATTAAACTATGTGGGAGTAAAATATTAGAAGACTCTTCATTCAAACAAATAGTAAAAAAAAAAATCAACATAATTTTAGGCAGATTAACTATGGGGAAAAAAGGACCTTAAGTTAAAAAATATTCACTTATCTAGTGGTAGATAAATATCTCCATGAACTAAAACTATTAATTGTGGCTATAAATAGCTTTGGGAAGTCAGAAAGAGTATCAGACTCTCAGGTTTGTAACTCATAGGGACCTTCTTCATTTCAGTTTACTTGAAAATAAGAAAACAATCTTTCTCACTATCTTTAAGAAGAGGGAGTGCAGTCTCAGGGGACCTTTGATGCTGTTTTACACATCTTTTGGAGGTACATACATTGTAGAATGTCCCTTATATGACAGTCTTGTGAGCTGTGTTCAGCAAACCTTAAGGCTGGTCCTTCCTGGTAGAAGGCACCAAAGAGGACAGAATCTCCACAGGAAAAACAATACAGTCAACTAACCTGGACACTTGGGTACACTCAGAGACTGAGCTACCAACAAAAGAGCATACATGGGCTGGACTGAGGCCCCGGCACATATGTAACAAATGTTCAGCTCAGTTTTCATGTGGGTCTCCCATCAACTGGAGTGGGAGATTTTCTCCAAAGTTGTGGCATCCTTTCCCAACAAGGCTGCCTAGTCTGGCCTCAGTGGAAGAGGATGTGCCTAATCCTACAGAGACGCGATGTGTCCTACAGGGTTGGACACACTCAGGGGGGCTCTCAGAAGGAGAAATAGGTGGCATGGGCGAGGGACTCTGTGAGTGGGAGAACCTGGAGTGGGGCAGCATTTGGGATAAAGAGAGGGAGGGAGAGAGGGAGAAAGAAAGAGAGAGAGAGAGAGAGAGAGAGAGAGAGAGAGAGAAGGGAGGGAGGGAGGGAGAGAGAAAAGGAGAGAGAGAGAGGGAGAGAGGGAGAGAGACAGAGAGGGAGAGAGAGAAAGAGAGGCAGAGAGGAAGGAAGGAAGGAAAGAAAAATGGAAGAATGTAGGGGAGAGATGAAGAAAGAAAAATGGAAAAAAAAGAAGAGCAGGGAGGACAGGATATGGGAGAAAAGGAGAGGGGAGGGGAGGGGTGGAAGGAGGAGAGGGAAGGGAAGGGAAGGGAAGGGCAGGGAGGGGAAGGGAAGGGCAGGGCAGGGAAGGGAAGGGAAGGGAAGGGACGGAGTGGGAAGGGAAGGGAAGGGAAGGGAAGGGAAGGGAAGGGAAGGGAAGGGAAGGGAAGGGAAGGAGTGGGAAGGGAAGGGAAGGAGTGGGAAGGGAAGGGAAGAAGTGGGAAGGGAAGGGAAGGGAAGGGAAGGGAAGGGAAGGGAAGGGAAGGGAAGGGAAGGGAAGGGAAGGGAAGGGAAGGGAAGGGAAGGGAAGGGAAGGGAAGATATGGTCCTTCATTCAACTCTACCTCCAGAAGCTGAGGCTTCACAGATGAACTGGCGGGGTCTCTCCCTGCAGAAGCTTGAAATCTATGGGGGATGTACATATATCAAGGGGCATCTGACAAACAAAATAAAGGTCTATACAAAGGCTGTCCTTAAAGGAAGTATCAACCTTAGTGGCATCAGAAAAAGATGGACTCTCCTGTACTCTGGTTTCTTAAAATCCAGAGGAAGAGTCCTTTTAATTTTTCACTCTCCTGATGCTTAAGAGAAGGCAGAATGGGGGTGCTTTCTTGAAGCTCTGAACAAAACCTGTTTTGGTTTGTTTATTTTTGTTTTTCT
This sequence comes from Apodemus agrarius, assembly GCA_964023405.1. Taxonomy (NCBI): domain Eukaryota; kingdom Metazoa; phylum Chordata; class Mammalia; order Rodentia; family Muridae; genus Apodemus; species Apodemus agrarius. The sequence continues at coordinate 50,403,299 of OZ030025.1, forward strand.
TCTAATAGTCTCAAGAAAAGGAATGATTACAGAGAAACAAAAGGACACTTTCCTACTCAGGTTTGTCAATATCAGTAAACCTGGTAAGCTGAAAACAAGGATGCACAGTATTCACCCATTGATAATTTGTGGTGGAAAATTCATTGTGAAGAGCTTTCCTGTGAATGGGAGGGTGCTTAGTTACAGTTCTGGATTTTCCTAACTTGAGTACCAGTTGCAGCTCCCTTTCTCTTTGATCAACATTCTTTGCAGATATTTTCTAGTGTACTTCGGGATATGGACAAAATAACTCCCTCGGATCATCCACTTAAGTAGCTTTCTTCCAGTCTTGCTTCCACTTTCTATCGAATATATATATATATATTCATATATATAGGGTACTTCTATTTTACTACTTAATCTTAGACATTTATTAGTTTTCTCATGTAACAGAGGCAGAGGCCATACCTGATAGAGTTGTGTTGATTTGTGTAATTACTGTACTCAGGGTGCCTCATACCAGGTGGGACAAATTAAAAGAATCCAACACAGAGAGAGTTGGAAGCCATAATAATGGATGTAACCCTCTCCCTTTATCCACAACATCGGGATGTAAGCTTGTGTTCCTCCCAGGAAGCAGTGGTCTGGTTTTTACTGGCTGGGATTGGGCTTAGATGCTTAGCTTTGTGACTTTCTTAGATTACTGGAACAATAACCAGGGACACATGATGCTTGCAGGGTGGCTTGGTGTTCAAGATCACCTGATGCTCGGTCAGAGGATCTGCCTTCAGTTCCCTGCGCTCACATAGCAGCTCACAACTGCTTTTAGCTTTAGTTCCAAGGACCTCATGCCCTCTTCTGGTCTACTCAGGCACTAGGCATGCCAAAGGTGCCCGTGAATACAGGCAAAACTATCACACATAAAACCACAAAGACACACTTGAGAAAAATCCCTCGTATTGGCACTCCTGCTTGTTGGAAGCCTTGAGCTAGCCTGTTAGGGGATCTGAGACCAAAGAGGTGTTACCGTGTCAGACATCATAGCTAAGAGAAAATTACAGACCTGCTGGCTGACTCTTCACTAGGGTAATCCTGCTGAAAACAGTGGAGCCCTGAGGAACCAGGGAGCGGAAGCTGAGCCTTGTTCAAGTCCTGCTCTTCGTAATTATCTCATAAGGAAATGGTTATGTTTTAAAGTGCTTATTCGGGGAAAGGAAATGTTTCTACTTCTCTCTCTCCCCCTCCCCCTGCCCTCCCTCCCCACCTCTCTCCCTCTCCCCCTTACCCTCCATTTTACTGAGACACAGTCTCTTAATTATGTAGCTCTGGTTATCCTGGAACTAGCTATGTAGGTCAGGATGGCCTCAAACTCACAAAAATCTACCCGCCTCTGTCTTCATAGTGCTGAGATTAAAGGTGTGCACCACCACATCAGGCTGGGGGTTATTTCTTAAAGGCAACTGATGAATCATGATATCGTCATTCACTGGAGATGGGATGCTGTGGTGGGAAGTAATTAAAGTGATCTTCCAGCTACCCAGGCCCATCATAACAAGGTACTAGGGTCTAGGTGCCTTAAGTAGGAGACACATTCTTACAGTTCTGAAAGCTGGGTGTTGGAAATATTGGCGCTGAAATACAGGATAGGCTCCTTCTGGGAGCCTAAAGGAGGGATCTGACTGACTTCTTCATCTCACTGGCTTTCTGTATAAGTGGTGTTCGTGTATGTGTACCTACATCAAAGTTCCCCATTTTATAAATGTGCTACTCAAACGAGAACAGAGACTATATTTAAACGTTTTTGTTCTTTTTTGTTTGTTTGTTTTTGTTTGTTTCAAGACAGGATTTCTCTGTGTAGCCCTGGCTGTACTAGAACTCACTCTGTAGAGTAGGCTGGCCTTGAACTCATGAGATCCACCTGCCTCTGCCTCCCAAGTGCTGGGATTAAAGGCGTGCACCACCACTGCCCGGCTAACTTTTCTGTTCTTTAAATTAGCACATAAGGCAGCAGACATTGCAATGCCATTTCAGACTACACATTTCTCTAAGAACTGAACCATGCTGATAGTGATATGGAAAATAAGTGACCACTGGAAATTGAACTGTGGAGGGGCAGTCTCCCACTGCTATATCCTACTGTGCAAAAATGTAGTCCAAAATAAGGACTCTGTAGTGATATGTGGTCCAGGAAGGAGACTGTATGGTAGTGACAACTTGGGCTTTTACTGTGGAAGATAAGTGACAGGAGATGCTTCTGGGACGTTTTTGCTATAAATATGCTGAGCTGTCAGCAAGCACCTGGCCATTTTACTCAATCTGGACATCACTCTTTCAAAGAACGGTCCAACGAGGTGGTGCACACCCAGGTGAGTGTGGTCAGCAGGGAGAGGCTCTTCATAACCTGTCTCACAGCTTAAACTAGAAGGGAAGAAAATGCAGGAGAGCTGATTGCTGGTCTCAGTGGTTTGAAGGGTTGCAATGGAGGAGAGGGATTAAACCTTGTCCTTTGTGGTTCAACAGAAACAGAACCCGCAAATTAGCACTTCCCACAGACAGCTTGGAGGTGTAGCATATGGGGTGACATCTTTAGTCAGAGAAATACCTAGAGGGAAGATCAGGGATGTTTCTTCTGGTTCTGACCTGCAGGTTCTGCTCCGGCTAGGTGAGAAAAGGGCCTGCTCCTGTCAATGTTTTGGGGATCTACGACATTGTGTCAACTTGATGTAAGCAAATCAGACTTGTTTGATCTCTGCATGAAAGAAAGAAACAGACCACAGTTTCCTGTAAACCATTGTCCTAGTGGTCGGATGATTGACTAATATCAACAATTTTTTATTTTTTATTTTTTGCAAATTATCAGAAGCCTCATGACCTCCCAGACCCAAGACATTTGAAAGCAGTTTTGTGCACGAGGATTAACTTTGGTGCACTTTCTCTATTTTATACCTGTAGGTTGTCCCACACAAGTACTCTGTGTCATGTGGCCTTACTTTCTGCTTATTTCAAAGTTAGAATTTATAATTTTAGACAATAATTACTTTGTGACTCACCACCTCAAGCTTTCCTTCCCTTCAGTTACTTGACACCCAGTTTTGTTTCCCCAATTAGGTTTTAAGTTGGTTTTAAAGGAAGGAAGGAAGATGTCATGTTTTGATTTTTATTTAAATAGCTTTTGAAATAACTTTAAATGCAATTTCCCTGTTCTAGTAATTATCAAAAAGACACAAGGTGAGTAGGTTGCTGTTTCAGTCTCAGATCATTTAAAAAGTTCAGGCAAACAGCTTGTTTGGTACGTTATGTATTTAAAGTAAAGAGAACCTCAATCCTAGCACTTGGGAGGCAGAAGCAAATGGGTCTCTGTGAATTCAAGGCCAGACTGATCTGCTTAACGAGCTCTAGGACAGCTAGTGCTGCATAATAGGGAGACACTGTGTAATGGCTTCAATAGGTATGGCCCACACAGACTCATGTGTTTGTATGCTTGTCCCATTAGGAGGTGTGGCCTTGTTGGAGGAAGTGTGTCATCGTGGGGATGGGCTTTGAGATCTCTGTGCTCAAGCTCTGCCCAAGGTGGAATCACAGCCTCCTCCTGGCGGCCTGAGGAAGACAGTACCTTTATGCTGTCATGGATCAAGTTGTAGATCTCTTGGCCCCCTCCCCCAGCACCAAGTGCCCCCAAGCTACCCTTCTTGCCAACACAATGATAATTGTTGCTAGACTGAAATTCTGAAACTGTAAGCCATCCCCAATTCAGTGCTTTCTTTGATAAGAGTTGCCTTGGGCATCCCACAAGTGTTTGCTGACAGGAGCCAGATATGGCTGTCACCTGGGAGGCTCTACTAGTGCAGGACAAATACAGAGGGGAAATCTCTCAGCTAGCCATTGAACTGAGCACAGGGTACCCAGTGGATGAGATAGAGAAAGGACCAAAGGAGCTGAAGGGGTTTGCAGCAACACAGGAAGAACAACAATATGAGTATTCCCAGAGCTCCCAGGGGCAAAACCATCAAGCAAAGAGTACACCTGGAGTTAGCCATGGCCCCAGACACAACAGCAGTAGAGGATGATCTTGTTGGACACCAAATGGGGGCGAGGCGCTTGGTCCTGGAAAGACTTGATACCATAGTGTAGAGGAATACCAGGACAGGGAAGCGGCAGGGGTGGGGTGGGGGGGGGGGGGGGGGGTTGATTGGGGAAGGGGACATGGTTTTCAGGATTTTCAGGGGAGGGAGGAAACAGGAAAGGGGACAACATTTGAAGTGTAAATAAAGAATATACCTAATTAAAAAAAAGTTGCCTTGGTCATTATGTCTCTTCACAGTGAAGAAAGCACTAACTAAGACACACTCTGTGTGTGTGTGTGTGACAGAGAGAGAGAGAGAGAGAGAGAGAGAGAGAGAGAGAGAGAGAGAGAGAGAGAGAGAGAAGAGAGGGAGAGAGAGAGAGAAAAAAGAGAGAGACAGAGAGAATCAAACAGAGATAGAGGGGGGAAGGAGAGGGGGAGAGAGAGGGAGAGGAAGGGAGAGAGAAGGAGACAGGGGAGAGAGGGAAGGAGGGAGGGAGGGAGAGGGCGAGGAAAAAGATGAAGAAATGAAAGTAATATAAAGTTGCTCAAAGATAATCACAGCAGAATTAGAGCCTAAAGATCGTCATCTCTTGACCTTGCATTTGAAGAGGCCTGAGATACAGAGATAATGCCATCCCTGTTGTGGACAATGATAAGTAGATCACTTACCATATTTTCCTTCACAAAAACGTCACTTAAAATACTGAGCTTTTAAAACATTGTCTTTAGATTGTGTAACAATGTATTCTTTATTAATCAGATTAGTTTTTTTTCAATTTACACAATATTGTTTAATAGTAAGTTAGTTACTCTGTTTGTCAGGTCACCTAGTCATCATAATTTAGCTGATTTCTTTACTCCTTTTGTCCCAGAGTATGTTAATTGCTTCAGGAGTCATACTTTCCCCAGCATGGGTATAATTAATTGAGAAGACAAGTCCTGGATAACCAAAGCAAAATCGCTTCTTGTCGTCCATAGTAATTCTCCCCTAAGGATTTTCCCAGAGTGTTTCTAATTAGAGGAAAATGAGCCAGCACATTAAATAGACCCAAGTCTGACTTCCAAAAGTTTCCTTAAAACGACTTTGTTTACAACAAGTTTAAGAAGCTACTTAATAAAAGTTTTGAATGTAGTTTTATATAGCTACATATGACACTAGATTTGCCTTCTGTATTAGAGTTTATAAATAAAATTAATATGAGCAATTGATGTGACAGTTTAATGTAAACATGAGAGGACACACCATGATTTCCTATAGTATATAAGGAAGATATGACACAAATATGTATCAAAAAGTATAGGTAAGAAGACAGTGTACCTAGAACTAGTGAGGGAATCATTTAGTCATTTAAGAATACTAAAGCAAACAGATTCATGATAAAAAGTGAAACTATAAGTTTTCTCAATGCAATATGAAAAAAATTAATTAAAACCTTAATTTAATGATTACTGGTGTGCTAGAAATTAAGATGAACTGGAAAATAACATGCTTTGAGCATGTTCCCTTATGGTTCAGTGCATCGTGGAAGAACAGATGTATAAGGAGACTCTCCAGCAGTGTAATGTTCATGGCTTATAAATTGCCAAGGCTAGGATGGTACTCTCAATAAATTATTGATATAAAATTATGTTTGCCTGACAATTTAGAGGTTGGAGGAGAAATCTCAGATGCTAGTGAAGGGTGCATTTTCTATTATAATTAGCATAGGAGAGTTTGAATTGTCAGACCAGCTGCAGAGCAGACCTGTCATTTGGTCATATGAGGAACTGGTTTTTAATGGCTTGGTAGAGAAATTACACACACATGACCACAAGGTCTTTACATCTGTTTCTAAAGATGACAGAAAATAACAATTATATTTTCATAATCATCAAATGAAGGGCTCAAAGTTTTGATGTGGAAACTTTTGTAATTATTATGGATTGAATTTGATATGCCCCCTGAAGCCTCCTGTGCTGAGTGACCCTTTCCCATAATAGCAGGGGTTAGAGGTGCGTACCTTTGAGAGTTAACTAGATAACAAGTGTTCTCACCTCAATAATGGATTAACTCACCCACGAATCCCCAGCTTACTGTCTATTGAGATGTGGGAACTTCTTTGAAACAGTGAGTCACTGGGTGTGACTTGAAGAATTCATTTTGTTTTTTGCCTTTCTTTTCAGTCCGACATAAGCAGGCCTGTGCCTCCTTTACCTTGGTGTTTGGCCTTGTTGTAGATAGGCCCACAGGGATGGGGCTCAGTATTATGGATGAAAACAGGTGACACTGTAGGCCAGAACACACAAGGCACCGTGTCACAGCAACAGAAAGATGATGAACACGGTGAGGAGAAATCACTTATTGCTGAAATTTGGAAAATAATTTCACTTTCTGTTACTTCCGTACAGTTGAACCACATCTGTTACATAACTGTAAAAACATCCAGGAGGGATAATCTGAATCAGATAATATCTTTTTAACTTTTGCGCTCTGTAGCATATACAACAGAGATAGAGAAAATTATGTGTTCCTCAATAATATACTGATTAATCAAGCATTTGGAAATGGAATTATTCTTGCAGAAGTTTGGAAATGGAAAGGGGTGGGTGTCAGTATCGGGTCAAATGGCAACTTGCTAGGAGGAATGGGAAAGTATGGGTTTTTCTTTCTAACCACTGTAAAGAAAGTGTGGGCAAACTTTCTCTATGAGATTTTGAATCTCCTGAATAGTATTACCAATTATTTGAGAATTTAGTTCCAAAATAGAACAAAAGGAGCTTTTCTCTGCTTATTCAATCACTGGATACAAGTGATTCCAACCTCAAGATCATTCCAATTGTATCCATACTGTAATGTCTGGACCCACAGAACTGTGGAGAGAAGGCATTAGATTTCAGCTGGGTAATATGAGATTATGTGTATTCTCGGCATCTAAGCTGGATCTCTTGCAAATAATTTATTTCTCACTGTAAACTATCCACAGTTGGTAAAGGTATTGTTTAAGAATTTTACTTTCTGTGGTGAAATATGGACTGGAAGATGTCATGCAAGTATTAGGACCTAGCTTGGGATTCTCAGAATGTATCTAAGAGTCTGGCATGAGGTGTATTCCCATTATGCCAGCAAAAGGAAGCAAACACAGGAATATCTCTGTGCTTGGTGATCAAGTGAATTGCTGAGAGCAAGTGGGCTGTGTGGCCAGATGGGCATAAGAACTGGTGAGGCTGAGTGAGGTGAGACCCCAGAAGTCTCAGAGATTTGAGAATGGCAACAGAGCCTCTCCCTACTGGTCTCAGCTGCTCAGGAGCATGTAACCACCATACCCAAGTGAGAGGAGCATGGGCACTCAGTCATGTAGCATAGCACCCGGAGGTCTTCTCCATGCGAATGAGGTATTTGGACAACCTTAGCCCACAGCCAATGACCTTCCCTTTCTGTATATTCTCATGTCCTCCCCCCAATAGGGATATAACTTCTGGTTCACTCTGAATACAGGGCATGCGTCCACAGCCACCCCAATAATGTAGAGACAAGCAAGGATTATCTCAGAGAGCTGCTTCATTAAAGTTTGTCGCACAAAGGCCCTCGCCTAAATGAGCCATGCTCCCAAAGAAGGCGGCCCTTTCTCTTCTGCTGTCCCTCCAGCCCTCGGTACTTGCTCCCCATCAGACTAGATCCTGCTTCTCCTGCTCTGCTTTCCCCTTTCTGCCTCGAATGCAGAAGTCCTGAAGGGAACCTAGACCACGGGTCCCCATTCCTGACTTTCTCGACAGGCGGTAAACTCGCAGTGCCCAGGTACCCAGAATGAAGAATGGAAACCACAGCATTTGTTCCAAATCCTGCTTTCCCCTCTGGTCCTGCCTCTGATGGCCTGACTGGAAACACGGGCTGTGGACTCCACTTTTGAGCCTTTGCTCTATCTTCTCCATGTTGCCATGCCGGCAGTGTCCAGTCACTTCTGGTAGAGGCAGCATGAGGTACCACAATCCATATAATAATAATGATGATGATAATAACGATGATGATGATGATGATGATGATGATGATGATGATGATGGTGATGATGATGATGATGATGATGATGATGATGATAATAATAATAATAATAATAATAATAGAGGCAAACACTCAATGCTCACTTCTGTCACTTCTAGCCTTTACATGTATGCACACATGTAAGATAAAATTTCATATATTCTATATATTGAATTACACCTATTTTTTCTCAACAAAACTTGACTTATATCACATAATTATATTTAACTTTCAGTTTCTTGTAAAAGCTTGATGCAGTGAGTTAAGATTAAAATACACATACATGTAGAGGGAAGGGATGCCATGAAATCTGTCTTCCTGGGGCCACTATGCTTGCCCTGCTATCTCTTGCAGTCAGTCCTTAGGCGTTCAGTCATGTTTCATTGTCTTCCAGGACTGGCTCCCAGTTGGTTTTTGTGTCGCTCTGTGTTGAAACTCTTTGGATGAAACCCAAGCTGCTCTAAAGCAGGAAACAGCATCCTCATATAATCACAAAGGAGAGTTCAGCCTGTCTCTTTGCTAGAACGTGCTATTTGAAAACCCTTTCTTGCACTCGAGCCTGCCCTCTTTGATTTACCCTCCTTTTAACCTTCAAAGTCACCATGTCTTTCTAGTCACCCGCCTCCGTCAGTTCAACCTGCCACTGGAATCTGTGTCATGACTCTTTCTCCCAACCCATGTGTCTGGGTCTGACCTTTGCTCTCCTCATGTCTCAGTCTTTGTTAAATGTTTCAGGATCAAATTAAATTTCAGGACAGAATCCCTCTGGTATTTAAAGTTAAAAAAAGTCTCTATCTGGCTAGAAGATAGAAAGTTTTGAGCAAAATTTCAGCTTGACACCTCAGTAGAGGATTTTTGTGACATGTTATTTCCTCACGAAGAAAACCAAATTTCCCTTTAAACATTATAAAAATCTGCCTCTGGCATACCCTTTGCAGAAATAATAGGATTACTCTGCTGAGATGGCTCATCGAAGCCCTCTACCTCTTGACTTTGGGTGGGCTCCTGTCCTCAGGGGGGGACCCTACAGGAACGATCTGAGGTACAGGCAGTTCTGCAGTTCTGTCTCTCCACGTGCCCTTGTCATCTCTTACTAGGGTGGCCTTCAGCAGCAGAGAGCACATTTCAAGCACAGCTTGTACATGAGTTAAGGAAAAGGGGAAAGAAGAAAAGGGCTCACAAATAAAACTTTTGCTATGCGATTTGATTGGTTGCTGCTCTTGCTGCAATTACAGTGTCCATGTACAGATTTCCCATAACTAATAGTGCCACAGAGATTGTTAGTTTGCTAGAAAGCTGATGGGGAAAATATATGTGTAAAGACTCTCTTAGTTAAAGAACATACAAGAAAATAGATAAATCATAGATAGATAGATAGATAAATCATAGATAGATAGATAGATAGATAGATAGAAGATAGATAGATAGATAGATAGATAGATAGATAGAAGATAGATAGAAGATAGAAGATAGACAGATAGATAGATAGACAGACAGACAGACAGGCAGACAGATAGATAGATAGAAGATAGATAGATAGAAGATAGATAGATAGATAGATAGATAGATAGATAGATGTCCCTTGGAGGAGTGATGATGGTTCAACACCAGAAGACAGTTGTTCCCATTCCCACGGCACCATATCATTTCTGTGTTCCTCTTCTTGTTCTGTTGAGACCTGTTCTTTTTACTCCTGCCTCTCCTTGTACTCCTCTGGCCAAGCGTCAATGTACTGCTCCTGAAATTCATTAGAAAAATTCTTTGGTTTTGGCTTTCTTTTTGGATAAAGTTTAGCCATGTATATCCGTGAATCGGTCCCTCGCTTCTCCTTGGGTTCTGTGATTTTTCTTAGCGAGGGCTTTCCTGAGGACCCGGTGCCAGGCTGCTTTGCTCGTGCCAGGCATAACCATCCCCTCTCCTACTGCTCACAGATGTTCTCTTTTGTACGTATCACCACCTAACCTACTGCATAATGTCCTCATTTATCATAGTTTTCTCGCCGCTCTCTCTACAATCTCGGCTCCACTTGAGTAGGGATTTCTGTTTACTTGACAACTTCCTCTTAATGTTAGTAATCCATTCTAGACAACCATGCGTTCTGTGTGAATATGATAGCTGGGAACCTATTTCCTGTTATTAGTAGAGAAAAATGATGCATTACTATCAAATCAAACCACACACTCAATTTCTTAATATATAACTAAAATGTGGCTAAACATCTAACTACAAGGAAAAAAACGATCTGCTAAGAATGCAAAATGCTTGAAAAATCATTTTTTTGTGCTCTACACAGGTAATTTAGTTATACAGAATAAGCAGGTACTGTATCTGCAGAAAAAAAATAAAAAACGATTTACTGGAGTCAGAGTCAATCTAGATAAATCCCTGCTGACCACACAGTTTTCAAAATGTCCACATGGGATTCTGATATTTCACAAGTGCTTTCTCTTTAACCCTAGATATTTATTTGCATTTATTTGAGATTTTGTATTTGAATTTTAGAGAAATAAAATATTTTCAAAATACCTTTATTCCTTAAATTTAAATAAAATTGTGATTTTAGTTGAAATGCAATGATGTCATTTCCTCCCTCCCTTCCCTCATTCAGCCATTTCCAGTCATTCCCTTTCCAGCCCCGTCCACTCCCCTCACTGCTCATTGACGACCTTTCTATTTTATTGTTATTGTTGCATTACATGTGCAACATGTATGTACATATGTACATATGCACAAATATATAAATCCTACATGATGAGTGCATTTTTGTTTGTTTATGTGTTTCTGGGATGACTTCTCAGAACTGGACAATCAGTAAGGGGGAAACATGTTATGGAGAGGCTAACTCTTCTTCTTTGAAGAATTTTATTGGAAGGTGGGTTTTTGTTTATAAGTTGTTTGGACAGCTAAGGTGTAGAAATGTTCTGGTTAGAAATTACCAACATAGAAAACACCTTCAGGTAGCCCAAGATTGTATTTACTGACTTAGATATGTCTCTTTAAACTGTGCTCAGTATACATTTAAGGACACAAGAAATATTTAACAACAAAGTAATAACATTAATGGCTTGCTAGACTCTGGTCTATGTTTCGATCAAGAGTCAGAGTGAATACAGTACTAGGAGATTCCTATAAAACCCATGTCTCACAAAAGCTTAGGAGACATGTTGTACCAGGACTGTCTCTAAGGAAGTGGGATCTGCTAACCACAGCTTTCTTAATGAGATATAACCAAAGTCAAGTCAAAGCAGTCTAGGCTTCAAATGTTTCTTTTTTAAAACAAGAGGGCAGGATTTTAAAAGCCTCAAGGCCCGTTTCAACTTCAACATGTTACCATCCAAAAGATAGAAATGAAAATCATTTCTTCATAGAGTTTAGAATACATCAAATGATTGCTACATTTAAATATCGTAGCACAGTACATGATTCATGGTTGGTGCCCAATAAGTGGTATCTGCTGTGATTATCATTGTCATTATGTTTAACCTGTCTGTAGTGAGGCATTCATTCATTTAATTTCCATTTAGAGTTTAGCTACTGAGTCTAGAATTTAGTCACGTGGTGACTTGATAAAAAGATGCAGAAAAACATCACCATCACATCTCTGTAGGATCAGGCACATCCTATCCCACTGAAGACAGACAAGGCAGCCTCGTTGGGAAAGGATGCCATAGCTTTAGAGAAAATCTCTCACTCCAGTGATGGAGGACCCACATGAAAACTGACCTGGACATCTGTTACATATGTGCCAGGGCCTATGTTCAGCCCATTATGCTCTTTAGTTGGTAGCCCAAGTGTCCAGGTTAGTTGACTCTATTGTTTTACCTGTGGAGTTCCTATCTTCTTCGGTGCCTTCTCTCATGAAGGACCAGGTGTTAAGGTTTGCTAAACATAGCACACAAAGTTGTTATATAAGGGACATTCTACAATGTATGCACGTCCAAAAGATGTGTAAAATAGCATAAGAGTTCCCCTGAGACTGCACTCCCTCTTCTTAAAGATAGTAAGAAAAGAAAGATCTTTCTTATTTTCAAGTAAACTGAAATGGAGAAGGTCCCTATGAGTTACAAACCTGAGAGTTTGACACTCTTTCTGACTTCCCAAACTATTTATAGCCACAATATCTCATGAATATTCCAAATATTCATGGAGATATTTATCTACCACTAGATAAGTGAATATTTTCAAACTTAAGGTCTTATTTTTTCCATAGTTAATCTGCCTACAATTATGTTGGTTTTTTTTTACTATTTGAATGAATAGTCTTCTAATATTTTACTCCCACGTAGTTTAATAGACTTGTAAAAGATGTCATACAAGCAGACAAAACACCCATGTGCATACAACAATTTCTAAAAGAAATCATGTAAAACTATTTTCTTATTTATGAATAAAATATGAGAAAAATTTGTGTATGTGGAAAGACCTGTAGATATTGAGGACTTGGGGAGCTGTATAAGTTAGACGTGACTGAATAGAGAGTATTCTTAGTTGAGCAGCCATCTTTGTTTCCTAGTCTGCAAATAAGTAGGGGAGCTAACATGTCCTCTTTCACAGGGGAGCTGACATTCCCCCTTGCACAGACTACAAAATATTATGCTGTCTGAAGCAGAAGCTGGCCACATCTGTCCTTGTAAGATAAATTCAGATTGTCAACTACCTTTGTATGGTTAGTGAGCTGTGGATGATTTTTTTTTTTACTCTTTTATTGATTAGAGGGTAAATATGCACAAGAAGAACAGATAGCATTCATGGCACTTGGAAATTTATGAAATTCAAACTTCAGCATCCATACATAAGCTTTCTTTGGAACACAGCCATGCTCTACTGCTTATGCATTGTTTACAGCTATTTTGAACACACAATGATGGAGTGGAGCAGCTGCCACGGGAACTGCATGGTTTTCAAACTCTGTAGTATTTACAATAGACCACTTCATTGATAACATTTGCCAAGCCCAGTTTAAAGAAAGACACAGCCTTTAAAATAATGTTTCAATGGCAGGGACTTTGCTTTGCTTGAATCTAAGTATTTAAGATCCATCAAATACTGAAGCCACTTTTATTCTTAGGAATTATTTAAACATCTATAACTCAGTGAATTGTTAAACTTGCTGCTCATGTTACAGATCTATATCATTTTCTACACATACTCCAGTTATTTCTAAGAAGCAGCAGACGGTACTTCACTGATGCTGTTGTATACATTCCTGGAATTTTGGTGTTAACTGCTATGGATTTGAGATGGTGTGTGAAATCATTCTCATATCCCAATCTCCACCTTCCAGGCTTAGTCAGTCCTTTTCGTATTCTTAATAATATCTCTCCAGTAATAGGATCCTTGCAGTCTGCTGACAGACTAGCCTAATGCTGCCTGCTTGCTTGGTTTAATTTTGGACAATTGCCCGAGGCTGATTTCATTTGTCATCAACTTCTTGACTTTCTTCTGGCATCTCATAGGTGCTGTCCTAGAGTCCTTTCTCTAACTGCCTGAAACGTGTTCCGTAACGTGACTACCTGAGTTTTGCTTCTGATAAATGTTGCTCAGTAGATAAAGCCAGTGAGCCATATGGGAAGGATGAACCTTGTCCAAATTAAGCAAATTCAAACTTGTTGCCAGTGAGTCTAACACCCAGTTGTTGGAACAGCAGCTAAAGAGGCAGGAGAGAATACGTGGGATCTACATTCCAAGAAAAGACTGAACATGGCTACACACAGAGAGATAAACTTTTGGGTTTGGCTATAGACTCGTACACATTTTCAAAGTCAAGAACATCAGTAGCCTGCACAAGTATTGATGTACTCCTTCCAACATAGATAATGTTGAAAATTGAAAGAGAATCACAGCAGATTAGACTGCAATTATATCTGCTAAGGGAGGGATTCTGATAATGCCAATATAACCTTAAATAATTCACTGTTACTTTGTAGTCATCTGTTACCTCATGTAGAATGTTGGTCAGTGCCTGCCTCATTATGAACTTAAATGGATTAACACATGGGTAATAGTTAAATGTTAATTTATTGGTAAAAAAAAATTACCAATGTTTTCTTCTGGCATAGATTTAAGACACACTTTTCCATTTTTGTTGTAGTAATTGGGCATGCAAATATCCCTTACAACCTTTATGTTGCTAGAATTTAAAGCATTTTATAAAATAGTTCTGGGGAAGCTGGGATGAACTTGAAGGCAGACAGGAGGGAAAGCAGCTGAAACAGTTGTAGCTTCTATCCTTGCAATACATCTGTGAGCATCTCTAATGAAGGCCCTTTTGTTAAGTAAAATAAGGCCAAGAATGAAGGAAGAAAGCATGAAAAGATGTCTACAAACAGTATGATTTCTGAAATTAAATGGACCATAAATCTCTTGCTAATGGTCAGAGTCTGTTAGGTGGCAGATGAGTTGAATACAGCCAGATAGTGGGGAAACAAAAGTGGCTTTTCCAGAATAACAAAACTACCAAATACAGATAGTAAAATTAAGAAAATCCATCATTCCCCAAGGTTCAGATTCAACCAAGTAACTTACACAGTAGCCTTGATCCCATCTGATTAGGATGACTGAGTCCTGGTTGCCTTTTGAGTCTTAGGGGAACATTGAAGTCGTGTAAAACTAATAACCATCCTTTGGACATAAATCTATGTTTTGTAAGATCAGGTATTGCGATAGGCTTTTTTTCTATCTAATATTTTGAAATAGCCTGAGAAGGTAACCTTGGTTCAGCCTCAGTCAGTAAATGCTTTTCAAATCCACAGGCTGGAGATAAGATTCATAAAATGATAAGGAAAATCATCCAATCTCTGCTACTCTGCTATTTGTAATTTTATGTTAAGGGATTATATATGTATATGTATATATACATACATATATATATATAATCTATAGACTTATCTATACATTTTTATTTTCATGTTCATAATGTTTAAGAAAACATGATATGATATGATATATGATAAAATGGAATAATTTATTTAATATTTCAATTTAAGACTTTAAGTTGCTTTTACACACGTCACACTGACTTCTAAAGAATTCTGCTTTGGTTTAAGTTTAAGTAATATATCAGACATAAAAATGCTTTTATAAGGTATTTAATAAAAAAGAGAAATAAAAGCAATATATGTAATATAAATATTTTTATTAAAAGTAGATGCATCTCTTATACAATACATGTTGACCACAGCCTCCCACCCGTCTGCCTTCCAGACCCGCCTGCTTCCTTCTCCTCCAGGTATACTCCTCCATGTTTCCCTTCAGAAAGGAGCAGACCTCCAAGAGACAACAACAAATCCGGACAAAACAAGATACAGTAAAATAAGGCCAAAGCCTTTATATTTAAGGAAATTTTATTTAAGTAAATTTATGAGTGGGACCTTTTCTCATTGATGTATACAAGAGAAAGTGGGAAAGAGCCCCAAATTTCCTGAACAGAACATCAATGGCTCAGATTAACAATTGATAAGTGTGACCTCATGAAACTGAAAAGCTTCTGTAAAGCAAAAGTCACCGTCAATAGGACAAAATCAGCAACTTACAGATTGGGAAAAAAACTTCACTAACCCCACATTTGATAGAGGGCTAATATCCATATATATAAAGAACTTAAGAAGTTAACCTCCAAAAAACCAAATAACCTACTTAAAAATGGGGTACAGAGCTTAACAGAGAACTCACAACAATAGAATCTCAAATGGTGGAGAAGCACCTAAAGAAATATTCAACGTCCTTAGTCAACAGGGAAATGCAAATCAAAACAACATTGAGATTCCACCTCATACCAATAATCAGAACGACTAAGATCAAAACTCAAGTGACAGCATATTCTGGCGAGGATGTGATAAAAGAACACTCCTCCATTGCTGGTGGGATTACAAACTGCTACAACCACTCTGGAAATCAGTTGGGCAGTTCCTCAGTAAATACAAAATAGTCTTCTACACAGCTACACCACTCTTGGGGATATACCCAGAAGATGCACCACCATTCCACAAGAACAGGTACTTCATCCACTAAATTTGCCATTCTTGATTTTATTATATTTTATTATATTTTATTTTATTTTATTTTATTTTATTTTATTTTATTTTATTTTATTTTATTTTATTTTTATTTTATTTTATTTTATTTTTTATTTTATTTTATTTATTTTATTTTTAGCTTTTATGTGTATGAGAGCTGAAGGACAGAAAATTGCCATTTGTATGTAAAGGAGGTGATGACGAAGGGAAATGGACCAAGTCCCAAGGAGGCAGGAGCAGCTGGCTATGGGAGTACTATAGAAAGATTCACCAGTGAACTGGAATGAAGTGTAGAGATTCATCTTGCTATCGTCAAGAAAGGATGAAGCCATAGGAGAAATCTTCTACAGAGTGAGCGATCTGCATGTCCTTTTACCTGGTCTTATTTCTGGAAGGCACTTGAGCCGTGCCGTCAGTGTCCCACCATACAGTACCAAACACGTAGAGAAATGAAATAAGGAAAAAATTGGTGATGTCTTGGTGTATGTTTTCAAGTATAGTCAAGGCTATTGGTTGAAAATGGGAGTGAGGTGAGACTGAGAGGATGAAAGGTCCAGGAAGAGTATGGCAAATAATTTTCTGTTTAAAGGGGGAAATGGAAAGATCAAAGAGACCAATTTTGCAATTTTGTTCTTATGGAATCTCAAAACAGTTTTGCTTTGTCAAAACCGTATTTACAGTATGGGTCTTATAAACCCTTCTTTTAAACGGAGTTAACCCCATTATTTATAACATCTAAAAGTAAAGAAAATGGTCACAGAATTGCAGCAGAAAAATGAGCCTTCAGAGTTTAGTGCTGTTTCAAGTTGCAAGAGTGCTTTCCTGGATCTTAGAATTTTTGGGGAAAATAGAAAAATATCTTAGTCCCAACAATCTAATTTCAATTTAAGAGTTACAAATAAGAGCAAGGCTGTAGCTTAGGGTTAGAGCATTTCCCTTGGCTTGATCCTCAGCAGCAAACACAGATAGAGATTAGATAGACAGACAGATAGATAGAGTATAAATCTATGTGTGGTATCTAGCCATAAGATTCAGTACAAGGAACTCCAGTTTGAAGTTGTTTCTCCTGCTGTGAGCAGCAAGAAGTCCTCCTCCTCTTAGTCATTCCATAGAACTCTGCCTGTGCCATTATGATAAGACTCAGTGGCAGGAAGACTTAGAAGGAAAGCTGGGCTCTGAAGCTTTAATAGGACCTTTGTTAGAATTTTATGTATTAGAGGAGTTGTTTCATGAGGGGAAGTTTCCTAAGTGTATAATTACAAAGAAGAAATGACATTCATTTTTAGGGTGTTTGAAGAAACTGAACCAAATAGCTTTATATACCTGCCAGTAAACCTCCACTTTAAAACTTTCTAAAAAGTCCTAAGTATAAATTCCTATGGTGATCAAGGTTGGAAAATATACTTACACAACACACCCAACCTTCTGATGGCTGATTGTTGTCTGTCTGTTCTACTCTACAAAGTTAACTGGATGCCTTCACAGAAAATGTTTCCCTAGAAAACATAAAACTAAGAATGTTTAATCCTGTCCTGATCTTTTATGATGACTCTTCTATTTCTATTTTTATGTTTTCAAGATTTTTTAAGTTTTCATGTACATGTGGAAGTGTCTGCATACAACATATATTCATTACACAGATACATACATATATGTACATATGTTGTTTATGCCTGACATCAAAGGTGTTGAGAAGAGGCCATCATAAAACCTACAGATGGTTGTGATCCTTCACCCCAATCCTCTGCAGTTACAACTGTTTTTAACTGCTACACCATTTAACTGCTACTCTCAAAACCCATTATTTTAAATATAAACTATGTTTGCAGTTATTACTTCACTTTACAAATACTTTCAGAATCTGTCTATAAAATTTGGATTTGATAAATGTGTTCTTTATTTAATATTCTTCAAAGCTTCTCCACATCTCTTGCCATAAGTGTGGATTCTTAACTTGGGATACTTGCTCACGGGTCTGCATTTCTGTATCTATTTCCCAATTCACAGACAGAAGCAGAGGAATAATAGAATTATTTAAAGGTTAAATTGGGTATTAGTTGTAGCAATGCTTTAGAGATCAGTCATATCGTGGGACTGAATGACACTACCGTGACTACTTAGAAGGTTGAGAAAGAGAGAGAGAGAGAGAGAGGGGGGGGAGATATTAAGTTTACAGTTTCATCTCAGTGAGTTGGATGCTGGGAGAAGTTGAATATTTCCAATTACAGCCATCCCCACATGGCTGATATGCTACACACTAGCATTAGGTCGCATTCAATGAGCCATTAAGAAGTTTACAAAGAATTGAATATTTTCTGTTCTGCAGCTAAAATGGTGATTAAATGCAGAGCTTCTGTCCACATGTTAGACATTAAAGGCACATAACCAGAAGCCAAGTAGGTTCAGTATGGTTTACAGTAGGGAAAAGGACAGACTTTCACTTTTCAGCCATGCTTCCTTCCTTGTCTGAGGTATGCTCGCTCATGTTTAAATATTTTGGTAGATAAGGTAGTGGAGCTCTATGTAGTAGTCATCAGCTTTCATTTGTACTTGAATTTTCATTGTGAACCCTCTGACTTTTGTATAACATAAATTTCCTTCCATATTTCAAAGTCATACTTATTTCTAAGACTTTCATTATGCAAAATGGTTTGCCAGAGACATTATTGTAATTATATGCAACTGATATTTAGTATCAAGTTTTATAATATTCATGTAATATAGCTTTATTTAAAATATAATTTATTTATTTAATATTTATATATTTATTTAAGCCCTATGTCACTAGTACGTATAAATTGGTTATTCATTTTCAGTTGTTATAATTAGAGAATATACTTAAGATAATTTCTCTTGAGTACATTGCATATGTCTTCAAATATATATTTCAATTATCTTAAGAAATACTTTTTTGGGTAAAAGTAATCTTTTCTTTTCACATGAAATATGTATTAGATTTTATTCCACAGTGAAAAATGTTAAATTGTATTCGATTCTGGAGGAAAAAAGCTTCAAAAAAGATATCTAAGGATAGATTGATCTCATGTGGCTTGCTGTGAAACTGCTTCGAAAGAAACTGACTTCAAAGGTATTTTCAAAATAATAAAAAAAACAGAAAAAATAACATTTGAAAGGGCTCCTTAACATCTGATTGCAAAGAGAATGCTTTCATTCATTTGCATTATATTCTTTTGAAAAGTGATTTTTAAAATTTAGTAATAATTAGAAATAATATTTATTCATTGTATCTTGTTTTTAAAGAATCAAAACCTTGACAATTGTTGTTAAATGTTTTTCATAAGTCTAGTTACAGCACAAAACTATTCCAAGATTATGCCATAGTAGTAAATTTCTAAAATCACTAAATATTTAAATTTTGAATTAAAATATTTTCTCCATCAATTGTGAATTCCATATTGCCTGAGGATGAGGTGCATAAAATTCTGGGAAAAGACCTTTAAATCCAACTTAATGGGGGACTATTATCAATTTTTTTCTTGAAATGGAAATTCTCCTTTGGTTACACAGTTTTTATATTTGTTTTTCAAATTACATATTGAGATGACATCTCTTTGAAGTTTGTAATCATTACATATCTAGTGTCTTAAACACTTTAAAACAGGAAGAATGAATCTTTTTTATCCTTTTACATTAACTTTATTAAGACTTTTTTCCCTTTATATCTCTCTGGTTACCAACTCTAGAGGACAGATACATTGATTAACATAGGCAAGTCAATAACATCTTATTTATTGCCAATGGTGTTGACTTGAATAATTATTTTTCTTGGCCTGATTCTGAGAACAAACCTGCTTCACTTTTATTAATCAATTTACCATTTCAGCACTGCCCTATCTCTGGATGACCTACATAAGATTTGCTTATGAGATATTCTCTAGGATTTTGAAATTTTTATCCTTTTAATGTAAATGAGTCCCATTTATTAACATTCTGGAATGTTAAAAATTATGTTTAGACTTTCAGACATAAAATAAGCCATTTCCCCCACTTTCATAGCAATCAGCATTTACTATGCTGCACGAGTCATAAGGTGATACACAGTGATAGAATATGGTTTTTCTAAGGTATGTTAAATAACAATCATATAAAGCACATATCAGTTCTGATTTTGATATCTGTAAAAGTGTACTGCAAAGGGCTGCAGGGGAAGGGGCTAATATTTCACAGTCAGTCGATAGTCCTCCACTGGAGTGTAATAGATTTGTTAACCTGTTAATAAAATGAAATCCAATGAGATTTTTAAATGCTTCAAAAGACAAGAAGCAAAGTTACAGTCTGGCCATGACAGCTGGCAAACTTGTCTTAAATGCTTTTAAGGACAAAATTGATAACATCCATGATTGGCTACAGTTCAGGGTACCCAATTCCAATATGCTGTCAACTGTGTATTTTGGTATTGATTAACACTCTAGCTACATTCTTTTCAGACATTTTGATCTAGAAAATTTATTTTATTTTCGGAGCAGCATTCATATATTTTTCTAAGACAAATGGGAAAATATATGACAGAGGAACTAGTGGATAAGTTTGTGTTGTTAATTTTTCTGTAAATCTTATTATAGAAATCTAAGGAAAAACTTTAAGAGTCAAAGCAAAGCTAACCAATTTTTTGTACAAGCTTTTGGATATGAGATATAAATCACTAGGCCAAGCACTGAATAAGATATGACTGTCTTTGTAGAAGCACCATATCACATGTGTAGAGGCTGAAACAATAAAGTGACCAAAGAAAGTTTCTCTGAGACACTATATGTATAAAGACATAAAGAAAACAGATGGTGGATCACAAGAGTCCAGTGGAAGAGAATTTTAGCAGAGGCCTTGCCTTCCTGAGATGTCAGGTTTTTGATGAAATTTGGAGGGCCACTGAAGTGCCAGTGTCTTTGGGAATTCTACAATGGTAGACTAAGTCACTAGAGGAAAAACAGAATTGAAGTAAACATTAATTAGAGGCTCTGTGACTACTGTCAAAATAGTTGGCTTTGGAACAGAGAGACGACTCTCAGGCTGAGAGCACTGGATGCTCTTCCAGAAGACCAGAGTGCAACGTCAGGCACTGACATGGTAGCTCTTCCAGAAGATAAGAATACAATTCCCAGCCCTCATATGGTGGCTCACAATAGTCTATAACTCCAGCCCCAGAGGATCTGGTGCCCTTTTCTGGCCTCCACATGTTGTATAGACATACATGCAGGGAAGCGTTCATACACAAAAACAAGAAAAGAAAAAAAATGTTGGCCTCTAGTTTGTGTGGGTGACTGGAAAGGCTCTAGAAAGGCTCAAGCAAAGGAATGACTTTGGAAATGAACTGCAGGGGTTGCTCACTCAGTGGCATGATTAGGATGGAGGAATCAGGACTAGACTCAGCACAGCAGTTGGATAAAGGAGTGAAATTCTAACTGAGGCAGTTGGCAATTTTAAGGAGTAATAAACGGAAGGAGTAACTTTACATATCTAGCTCCCTAAAATTTATCTGTCTAGTGATGAGCCCAGGTCATAGCAGAGGGTCTCACCATCCTATGTTCCATTTGACACCACCCTCCACTTCTGAAAGTCTTATTTCTCATTTATCCCAGAGCATGAAGAATGAAGAACCATTTCCACTTATTATTCTATCCTGTCTATCCAAACATTAGCTGTATGGGAGACCACTCTGAGGGGAAGAATCTTAGTCTATTACATTGAAGATCGATCATGGAGAACTCTGACTAATCCATCTCTTCTTTATCTCTTAATTTGAATTTTCTGAGATTTTAAATCTGGAAAAGATTGTTTCCACAGATGTCTTTATTAAAAGAAGGTAATTTAAAATGAAAACTCTGAGTCAAACTTTTCAAATAGTCTAATTTGGGGCTACTGTTTTGATAGAAAATAGTAGTGGCTCTAGGGCTTTAAACAACCATTAAGACATGCTTACAGGCTGGGGCCAGAAATACTTTAATATACTTTAAAAGACTTTAAAATAAAAACGTTTATTTTGCTTTAGGAAAGTTCTTTAGGAAACGATTACTTCTGTTTTAGTCTTTGTATTTTAAAGTCCTATTTGGTGGATTTGGTTGTTTCTGATCAACAAATTAATAATGACCAGCATGGTAGGCAGGTAGATCTCAGTGATTTTGAGAACATCTACATAACAGAGGGAGTACTATCTCAAACAAAGGGAAAATTAATGAGTGTATTGTATAGCAACTTAAGGATGTTGCAGATTCTTTTCTGAATAAGTTTTCTATAAATTAAAAATACTCTAGAGGGATGGCAAGATTGCTCAGCAGATAAAGGCCCTGGCCACCACATTTGATGGCCCGAGTTGATGCCCTGAAGTGTACAAGGTGGTAGAAGAGAAAGAATTCAAGTTCTCCTTTAACTTCAGCATGTATTCCCAGCATGCAAGATGCTGCAGCTACACTCTCACATACACACACACAAGAACATATGAAGAAAAACTTAAACGTGGAGGTGCTGATGGCCACACACACATAGGATTAATAGTTCATAATATTTTGTGCTTGGCAAAGGTATTTATCAGTTGAAAGATGATTAAAATAATTATATCAGACCAACACAGATTTTTGTCATCAAGCTTTAATAAACTTCTAAAAAAACTGTGTTGTGGCCTTTTTATTTTGTTAACCTTTCTAGTCGTACTGGTATCTAGAAAGGTAAGACATTAAAATGAGAATTTTTATCCAAATTTCTACAGTCTACAAAATATCATCTGAAAGATGATGAGGTTAAATAAACTTGACATTTTGATTCTATGGAATATATGTAGATGGGAAAGCCATCTTTGGCAATGACTTTACGTCAGAATGAAATATTCCAGATGTCAAAAAAAAATATTTGAGCACATGAGCAAGCAGGCGTGAATGCTGCTAGAAGATTTTTGTAATACTCAATGAGATGAGAAAAATTTCCCACAATTTGAAGCACAATGGAAGTCTGGATATATTTCTAAGATTTGGATTATTATCCATATTTTTAAGACAAAAGGAATACAAAAAATGATTGCTTTCCAGACCTGAAAGTATTGTTAGTGAAAATGTCCCACTTGGTTCTCATCAAGAATATATAATTTTGAAAACCTGCAGTAAATTATACAGATTATTAAAAAGAAATAGAACCTCATGCTGGGATGGTTTCCAGGAGGTAGGAGTCCTGTACTCCCTAAATCTCAACGGCCTTGTGACTTCTAATAATGCCTGAAGCACAGTAACAAGATGTGCAGGATGGTTTGGCAGGCCTTCAATCTGTAACTGTGAACATTTTCTCACCCTCTTCAGGATTGCTTCTATCCTATTTAGGACCTTTTCTAAATTATAGTTTGGTGCCCAGTCTGTCTGGTATTATTTTTCAAACACTCAGTGCCTACCACAGAAAATTGGGGATGACACACACATCGGATAGTTCTATCTGATTCAGCTTTGGAGTTCTATAGATAGGCAGCGGTTGAAGTGATTTGAAATTGGGTTGTCATCCAATTTTTTTCAGGTGGAGTGCTTTGAAGCCTGAGCTCCTTACCAAAGCCTCTGAGGAAAGATTAGAGTAATTCCTTTCTCATGATTTCTGTTGATCTTCTTCTCCTTGTGGGATTTGTAATCTTGCTAGAAAGATCTCTTTGGATGGTGAATCTCTTCCTCATCTTGGTGTGATTGCTTATAGGCCCTATGTCACCTCCTTTGAAGGAATAGATAGTACACAGAATACTTTGCTGGTCACTTCCTTTCGATTCACGATTTAGAGAATTACAGATTTTGTAAAAACAAGCAAACAAACAAAACCAGCTTCGACTAACTGTAGCCAGGAATCATAGCCACTGCCAAATTTCACATTTATCATTTCTGTGAGTCAGGTATTTTGCTTTGAGGGAATAGAAACTCTTAGAGGAAATTTCACTAAATTAGTGTTAACATCTCTTTTTAAAAAATACAACCCAATAGCGTTAACTTTGACCTTTTTCAATTTTTTCATTATTGTTTAATAGTTTCATTAAGGCACATAATGTGCTGTGGTCAAATCCATGCCTCATTCCATCCGTCCAAACCTACCCCAGCCCATGCTGGGATTTTGGCTAGCTTGATACATGGCCTCTTATTTATAAGGTCCAGTAGAACTTATAAAATGAATGCTACCTTGTGTCTTTGTCAGAATTAAATGAGTCAACTTTGATAATTAGGGAGGAGGCATTTATTGACCCTTAGTATAGAATTAGTTTGAAAGCCACTCTATCAGAAAAAGATGTCAGTTTTTGGTCATCTGCTAATAAAATCTGGAATTAGACACAAGTCTCTGATGAGATATTTTTTATTAGTTTTCTAAACAAATTAGAATAAAAAGTAACGAATTCCACTATGACATTTTATCCATACTTTGTTACTGTTGATGTCTCCTCATTCCTTTGCATATCTCCTACTTTTATAGCTTACATCTATCCCTTTACATATTTAGAAAAGTTAAGATCTAGGATCTGTATCTGAGAGAACATGTTCAAGATTTGCCTTTCTCGGCCTAGGCTGGGAAATAACATTACTTCATATAATGATTAATTTTTCTTATGGCTAAATAAAGTTTTGCTGTGTGCACATGAAACATTTTTCTTTATTCATTCATCTGTTCATGGATGACTATAGGTTGGCTCCATTTCTTAACTACTTTAAATGATTTAGCAATAAATCATTGTGCATAGTAGGAAGTCCATAGTAGGACTTCCACATTGATGTGGAATAGCCACACAGGCTCACATTCCTTCCACTAATGAGTAAGAGTTCCTTGGTTCCTACATACTTACCAGCATTTGTCTTTTGTCTTTTGTTCTGTTTTTTGTTTGTTTGTTTTCCTTGATAGCCATTCTAGCTGGGTCAGATGTAATGGGAAGTATGTTCAATTTGCATTTCCTTTATCACTAAAGATTTTAAGCACAAAATATTAATTAAATATTAATATTTCTTCTCTTAATAACTTTCTGTTTAGTACAGTAGTTGTCTTTCACAGATTAAATTAGTTGATAGTATTGAAATCAGCTGATGATCAACTATTATCATTAATTGACCAAGTGTACTAGGTAGAGATTCCCTACAATTCTGTGAGCCCTCTGTACAATTCTGATATATATATATATATAT
Source organism: Apodemus agrarius (assembly GCA_964023405.1). Lineage (NCBI taxonomy): Eukaryota > Metazoa > Chordata > Mammalia > Rodentia > Muridae > Apodemus > Apodemus agrarius. The sequence continues at coordinate 50,428,514 of OZ030025.1, forward strand.
ATATATATATATATATATATGTGTGTGTGTGTGTGTGTGTGTGTGTGTGTGTGTGTATCGTGATGTAATTTTGGTATTTGGTATCTGTCTAGGAAATTGTCCATTTCCTCCAGATTTTCCAATTGTATTGAGTATAGACTTTTGTAGTAGGATCTGATGATTTTTTGAATCCCCTCAGTTTCTGTTGTTATATCTCCCTTTTCATTTCTAATTTTGTTAATTTGTATACTGGTATAATGGTAACCCTTTGGTTAGTCTGGCTAAGGGTTTATCTATCTTGTTGATTTTCTCAAAGAACCAGCTCCTGGTTTTGTTGATTCTTTGTATGGTTCTTTTTGTTTCCACTTGATTTGATTAATTTCAGTCCTCAGTTAGCTTCTTTTTGTTCCAGGGCTTTCAGGTGTGCTGTTAAGCTACTAGTGTATGCTCTCTCCAGTTTATTTTTGGAGAAACTCAGGACTATGAGATTTCCCCTTCGCACTGCTTTCATTGTGTCCCATAGATTTGGGTAAGTTGTGCCTTCATTTTCATTAAATTCTAAAAAGTCTTTGATTTCTCTTGTTATTTCTTCCTTGACAAAGATATCATTGAGTAGAGTATTGTTCAGTTTCCATGTGTATGTGGGCTTTCTGTTGTTTATGTTGCTATTGAAGACCACTCTTATTCCATAGTGATCTGATAGGAGGCACAGGATTAATTTGATCTTCTTGTATTTGTTGAGGTCTGTCTTGTGACCAATTATATGATCAATTTTGGAGAAGGTACCATGAGTTGCTGAGAAAAAGGCATATTCTCTTGCTTTATGATGAAATGTTATATATATATATAACATTTAACATATATATATATGTTAAATCCAATTGGTCCAAAGCTTTCACTGTGTCCCTGTTTAGTTTCTGTTTTCCTGATTGTTCCATTGTTGAGAGTGGAGTGTTAAAGTCACCCAGGATAGCTAAAAATTATTATCACCAGTAAAAGAGCTTCTGGGGGAATCAGGATCCTGGACCTCAAGCAATACTACAGAGCAGTAGTGTTAAAAACTGCATGGTATTGGTACAGTGACATGGAGGTGGCTCAATGGAATAGGATTGAAGATCCAGAATTGAATCCACACATCTATGGCCAATTGATCTTCGACAAAGGAGCTGAAAACATCCAGTGGAAAAAAGATAGCCTTTTCAACAAATGGTGCTGGCTTAACTGGAGGTCAACATGCAGAAGAATGAGAATTGATCCTCTCTTATCTCCTTGTACTAAGCTCAACTCCAAGTGGATCAAGGACTTCTACATAAAACCAGGCATACTGAAACTAATAGAAAAGAAACTGGTGAAGACCCTGGAGGACATTGGCTCAGGGGAGAAGTTCCTGAACAGAATACCAATAGCTTATGCTCTAAGATCAAGAATAGACAAATGGGACCTCATAAAATTACTAAGTTTCTGTAAGGCAAAAGACACTGTCAAAAGGACAAATCGACAACTAACAAATTGGGAAAAGATTTTCACCAACCCTACATCTGACAGAGGGCTAATATCCATTGTATACAAAGAACTCAAGAAATTAGACCCCAGAAAACGAAATAACCCTATCAAAAATGGGGTACAGACAGAAACAAAGACTTTTCACCTGAAGAACTTCGGATGTCTGAGAAGCACCTTAAGAAATGTTCAACATCATTAATCATTAGGGAAATGCAAATCAAAACAACCCTGAGATTTCACCTCACACCAGTCAGAATGGCTAAGATTAAAAACTCAGGAAACAGCAGGTGTTGGCGAGGATGTGGAGAAAGAGGAACACTCCTCCACTGCTGGTGGGATTGCAAGCTGGTACAACCACTCTTGAAATCAGTCTGGCGGTTCCTTAGAAAACTGGACAGATACTTCCGGAGGACCTGTCTATACCACTCCTGGGCATATACCCAGAAGATTCCCCAGCATGTAATAAGGATACATGCTCCACTATGTTCATAGCAGTCTTATTTATAATATCCAGAAGCTGGAAAGAACCCAGATGTCCCTCAACGGAGGAATGTATATAAAAAATGTGCTATATATACACAATGGAGTACTATTCAGCAATTAGAAGCAATGAATTCACGAAATTCTTAGAGAAATGGATGGAGCTGGAGAATATCATAGTAAGTGAGGTAACCCAGTCTCAAAAGAATACCAATGGTATGCACTCACTGATAAGTGGATATTAGCCTAGAATATTGGAACACCAAAGACACAATCCACATACCAAATGTTGTCAGAGAAGAAGGAAGGAGTGGACCCTGGATCTGGAAAGGCCAGTGCATCAGCGTAGAAGGAACAGGGAAGTAGAAAGGGGAGGATGGTGGAACAGGGGGAGGGAAAAGGCCATATGAGACCTTTGGGGGGCAGGGAATCAGGAAAATGGAAATGAAATGTAAATAAAGAATATAGCTGCCAGGCGGTGGTGGCACACGCCTGTAATCCCAGCACTCTGGGAGGCAGAGGCAGGCGGATTTCTGAGTTCAAGGCCAGCCTGGTCTACAGAGTGAGTTCCAGAACAGCCAGAGCTATACAGAGAAACCCTGTCTCGAAAAAAACCACACACACACAAAGAATATAGCCAATAAAAAAAAAACTTACATTTTCCTGATAGCAAAGCCAGTCTACATGTCAAAGAAGTAAAGCCAACAATTTCCCATGTATACCAATAGAAATACACACACACACACACACACACACACACACACACACATTCTACCTTAAATAGCAAAATATGCACTGTAAACTCAAAGGAACTCCTTTATATGTAGTTACTCATAATAAACATTGAAATCTTTTAGAGAAAAAGGATCCCAAAAATCTGACTTCATGACCTGACATGATATACTGCTCTCTCTCTCTCTCTCTCTCTCTCTCTCTCTCTCTCTCTCTCTCTCTCTGTGTGTGTGTGTGTGTCTGTCTGTCTCTGTCTCTGTCTCTCTGTCTCTCTCTGTCTCTGTCTCTGTCTCTGTCTCTCTCTCTCTCTCTCTCTCTCTCTAACATGTGCTGCTCTGTGGACACGTTGAGAAGCATTCACTATTTAAAATGTGGTCCCTTTAGCAGGCAATTCCGACTTTGTCACCGTGAGAAGCACACATGATCTGGAAACTTCCACCTTCGTCACCGTGAGAAGCACACATGATCTGGAAACACACTAAGGTTTTGAAGCTCTGTTGTTCAGTGCAGTCAGAAATGGTAAGGAGTATTTTTCATTAGCTCAGGACCATGAATATGTTACAAGATTTCCAAGGGAAAAAAATGTTCCAACACATTCCCGTAGGGAAGAAGGATGTATGCTTGCCAATTCTGTTTCTGTTTTTAAGTAATGGGATGAAGGAATCATTATTCTTATGTCCTCTAAAAAGTTTGGTTTAGAAGACATCAGGAAGCATGTATATGCTGTGAGATCAAAATTGCATTTCACATCCATGTAAACATGCTTGCTGACGGAGGGAGAACCGTGGAAGAGCATTCTTCCTTGTAAATGCTAGCAAATGCCATCCCTACTGTACCTTTCACTTTCTGACACAGAACTGTGAACATGCTTATCAAGAGAAGACAAAGTGTAAGTAATTTCACTGTATTCTGTATTAATAAGAAAAAAATGTATTGGAAACTTTTAATTAAAGTTAAGGAAATCCCTAAAAGCTTCTTGATCTACTGTAGGTATCTTCAGTTGTTTCTCTAAATTAACATTTATAACTTTTGTCAAAGACAGAGTTAAATGAAAAGACGTGGAGTTCAGCCTTATATTCACATACTCAAAAACCATTTGCGAGAAACTACTGTAATTCAGGTTACTTGTAAGTGCTAAATGCTAAAAGTATTATTATGAAAAACAAAACCAAAAACAAACATGACTCCAATTCTGCTCAGAACACAGCCTGTGCTGTGACATTTAATCTGCAATGACTAGGATATTCAAAGTAGACAGGGGGAAAACCCAAGACACTAAAGTGCAAGAGAACACTTATAGCATTGTTGAGAGGGGAAGAAACTGTGACTGTGACATCATTTCTTTTCCACATGTCATTAAATTGCAGTAGTCTTTGTATGAAGCTAAGTATTAAAGCCAGGCTTACAGATGTTCAAATGCGTGCATTGTAAAAACTTATTATCATTGGCAGTAAAAAGTGGCCACAAGTTGGTAATATTGAGTGATTTTACAAATTCCCATGATTGAACATTTAGAAACAATGTAAACTATTATCTCCACAAAATGTGTTGACTTTAGTGGTCTATATTTTGTTTATTCATTAAGTCTAAAGTAGTTCTGAAATGTACATATTTTTTAAAGGCACATTTAACTGTAAATGACTACTAACATTATTTCTAAGGAAACCATAAAAATAACATTAAATTGCAATGCACAATGACTTTTTACCAAAAGATAGATAAATCAACCAGAGTGATCAATAAAAAAGAAAAAGGCAAACAAGAAAAAACAGCAAGCATACTTTTTGGAGAAGTTAATTTTATGTATAACATTGGAAAAATAGACACTATAAGCTTTAAGCTCAGCAAATTGTATGAGATTAAAAATGCATACAAACTTTCCAGTTAACAAAATGATGGGCATCCTCCCAAGGGGAAACTTGTGACAGTGTCACATGTTGGTTTATGTGATTGGCTATAATTGGGTAGATGAGTGTAGATGTTAGTATAGCTTGGGGCCTTTCCAAAGTGAATGTAAGACTTGATGTTTCAAGTGGTCACTGGAAACCTTTCTGAAGATATTTCTGCCTTTATATGACTTACATTAGACCATGCTCTTAGCACTGAGATGATAAAGAGCTATTTTTGGCTATGAATGCATGCACGTATATATGGATGTCTGGAGATTCTTTTTTCTTAGATTTTATGTTTATAAATGGTATTGAGATTTTATTTGGCACATTGCTTAAAATATTTTGGAAGATTCTTTTCAAAGTTACCTCATAATCATGTTAAATGAAGCAAATCATTTTTCCCTCACTGGGTAAATTTTATTTTTAAAATAGCAAGAGTTGTTCAGATCTAAATCTGCTCAATTACATTTATAAACCATAAGACTTTAAAATTAGCCTTAAAAGCTATGATGTAAAATATACTCATTTTATTATAATGCTTTCCAATGAATGTCAAGGTCATATTTTATTTCACTTAATGATGGTAAGGCCAAATATACTAATTTATTTTAATAACTAATAATATGAGTTACTAACTCATATTAATTCATGTAAAATTATAGGACTAATATAGTAATTGGTTTACTTGCTAATATTTTCCTCTAGATTCAGGTTTTAGTAATAAAATTAGAACTAAAGTCCATAATTCTAACTTCTTTTTAATGCATTTATATATGTATGACTGTGCACATTCCTATGTCTATGCAAATGGATGTTCTATTCATGTGTGTCTGTGTGCAGGTGTGCATGCACATGTGTGTGCATCATAACTGTACACGTGTATAGCCTGTTGATAGATAGGCAGGTATGGGTACACATGTGTGCATGTAGGCAGAAAGGCTCAGGAGCACTATCTACCTCTTATGACACAAGGTCCTTCAATGGCCTGTATCTTACTAATTGCACTAGACTATATGGCCAGTGAGCTCCAGGAATTGTCCTGTCTCTACCAATTGCATACTAAGATATTTTTCAGAAGATATACTTGAATCAGATGTTTCAGCTAGTAATCTCTTTTTGTGTGTGTGATATTTCCAACAGTTTTATTATTGTTGTTATTATTTATTTTTATTATTATTCAGTTGCCTTATCAGCACAGACATGAAGACAATTAATAAATAGAATATTATGAAACTAAAAAGCTTCTGCACAGTAAAATACATCATCTTTTGAACAAAATGGCAGACAGCAGAATGGGAGAAGATTTTTATCAATTATATATCTGATAGAAGGCTAATACCCAAAATATATAAAGAACTCAAAAAACTAGATACCAAGAAAACAAATAACCCAATTAAAAATTGAAACACAGATCTAAACATAGAATTTTCAACAGAGGGAACTCAAAAGGTTGAAAAAAGCATTTAAAGAAATGTTCAACATCCTTAGCATCAGGGGAATGCAAATCAAAATGACTCTGAGATTCCATCTGACACCTGTGGGAATGTCTGAGATCTGTAACACAAGAAATGGTTCATGCTGATGAGAATGTGGAGTAAGAGAAACACTCATCCATTGCTGATGGGAGGGCGATTTGCACAGCCACTGTGGAAATCAGTACAGAGGGCTTCTCAGGAAGATGGAAGTCTATCCACCTCAAGATCCAGCTGTACCACTCTTGGGCATGTACCCAAAAGATGCTTCATCCTACCACAAGGACACTTGCTCAACCATGTCCATTGCTGTTTTATTCATAATAAGATTGAAATGGGAGACAAGTGGATGTCTCTCAATAGAAGAATCAAGAAAAATTACATTTACACAATGGCATCATGAAATTTGCAGCAAATGGATGGAACTAGAAAAAAAATACCACCATCCTCAGTGCGGTATCCCAACCTCTAAAAGACAAATATGGTATGCACTTACTTATAAGCTCTTAAAACTATGTTTTCAATTCAAATTTCCTGATATTATAGATTCATAAATAGCATATATATCCTTTATATACAGAAAGATGTTAAATAAAATGTACTATGCTATTTATATATAATACATATATTATGTACTTAGAATATATTACAGATTATGTTCTCTATAAAATGTATATGCTTATAACTTAAATATAGATCTACACATGCGGTTTAAAGTGTATAGCACAAAGCAGGACTTGTATGAAAATAATTAAAATCACTTGATCATCTAGAATTCAAATATGCATGGGGAGAATATGTCTCAGAACAAACTTAAACTTAGTTTCTTGAGCATATGTTGCTCAAAAGCCATATTTTGGTTCTAAAAGGAATATTACACCTTTAGAAAAATAAAAAGACAATTTAAAAAATGTTCAAAAATTTAAGACTCAAAAATCTTTAGCAAAGGGAAAAGATTTCCAGACATAGGCATATAAAACGACTTTCTGGAGCTCCAAAAGCATTGTAAAAGAAAAAAACAGAATTGACAAATAAGATTGTAGGGAGTTAAACTGTACTTTGCAACAGTAATATATATATATACATATATATATATATATATATATATATATATACATACACACACACAGGGATAGTTCATTATACGGAAATCCATCAATGTAATCCACTACATAAACAAACTCAAATAAAAAAAAACCGCATGGGGCAGCCTTGTCTAGTCCCTGATTCCAGTGGGATTGCTTCAAGTTTCTCTCCATTTACTTTGATGTTGGCTATCACTCTGCTGTAAATTGCTTTTACTATGTTTAGATATGGGCTTGAGTTCCTGTTATTTCCAAGACTTTTAGCATGAAAGGATGCTGAATTTTGTCAAATGCTTTTTCAGGATCCAATGAGATGACCATGTGGTTTTTTTCTTAGAGTTTGTTTATGTAGTGGATTACATTGATGGATTTCCATATATTGAACCATCCCTGCATCCCTGGGATGAAGCCAACTTGATCATGGTGAATGACCGTTTTGATGTGTTCTTGGATTCAGTTGGCAAGTATTTTATTTAGTATTTTTGCATCGATATTCATAAGGGAAATTGGCCTGTAGTTCTCTTTCTTAGTTGGATCTTTGTGTGGTTTTGGTATCAGGGTAATTGTGGCTTCATAGAATGAGTTGGGTAGTGTTCCTTCTGTTTCTATTTTGTGAAATAGTTTGAAGAGTATTGGTATTAGGACTTCTTTGAAGGTCTGATAGAATTCTGCACTAAAACCATCTGGTCCTGTGCTTTTTTTGGTTGGAAGACTTTCTATGACCCCTTCTATTTCTTTGGGGGTTATGGGTCTGTTTAGATGATCTATTTGATCCTGATTTAATTTTGGTTTTTGGTATCTGTCTAGGAAATTGTCCATTTCCTCCAGATTCTCCATTTGTGTTGAGTATAGGCTTTTGTAGTAGGATCTGATGATTTTTTGAATTTCCTCAGTTTCTGTTGTTATATCTCCCTTTTCATTTCTAATTTGTTAATTTGAATACTGTCTCTGTGCCCTTTGGTAAGTATGGCTAAGGGTTTATCTATCTTTTTGATTTTCTCAAAGAACCAGCGCCTGGTTTTGTTGATTCTTTGTATGGTTCTCTTTGTTTCAACTTGGTTGATTTCAGCCCTGAGTTTGATGATTTCCTGTCTTCTACTCCTCCTGGGTGAAATAGCTTCTTTTTGTTCTAGAGCCTTCAGGTGCGCCATTAAGTTGCTAGTGTATGCTCTCTCCTGTTTCTTTTTGGAGACACTCAGGGCTTTAAGTTTTCCTCTTAGCACTGCTTTCATTGTGTCCCATAGATTTGGGTATGTTGTACCTTCATTTTTCATTAAATTCTAAAAATTCTTTGATTTCTTTCTTTATTTCTTCCTTGACTAAGGTATCATTGAGTAGAATATTGTTCAGCCTCCACGTGTATGAGGATTCTCTGTTGTTCTTGTTGCTATTGAAGAACACTCTTAAAAAAAACCACATGGTCATCTCATTGGATGCTGAAAAAGCATTTGACAAAATTCAGCATCCTTTCATGCTAAAAGTCTTGGAAAGAACAGGAATTCAAGGCCCATACCTAAACATAATAAAACAATTTACAGCAGACCAGTAGCCAACATCAAAGTAAATGGAGAGAAACTTGAAGCAATTCCACTAAAATCAGGGACTAGACAAGGCTGCCCCCTCTCTCCATACCTTTTCAGTATAGTACTTGAGGTACTAGCCAGAGCAATTTGACAACATAAGGAAGTCAAAAGGATACAAATTGGAAAGGAAAAAATCAAACTATCACTCTTCGCAGATGATATGATAGTATATTTTAGTGACCCCAAAAAAACTCCACCAGAGAACTACAGCTGATAAACAACTTCAGCAAAGTGGCTGGTTATAAAATCAACTCAAGCAAATCAGTAGTCTTCCTATACTCAAAGGATAAGCAGGCTGAGAAAGAAATTAGGGAAATGACACCCTTCACAATATCCACAAACAATATAAAGTATCTTGGTGTGACTCTAACCAAACAAGTGAAAGATTTGTATGACAAGAACTTCAGATCTCTGAAGAAGGAAATCGAAGAAGACCTCAGAAAATGGAAAAATCTTCCATGCTCGTGGGTTGGCAGAATTAATATAGTTAAAATGGCAGTCTTGCCAAAAGCAATATACAGATTCAACACAATCCCCATCAAAATCCCAATTCATTTCTTTATAGAGTTAGAAAGAGCAATTCTCAAATTCATCTGGAATAATGAATATGTAAGTCTTAATGGATAACTTAAAGTGTTATGTGAATTTGGTCTCAATTATGATCAAAATGTTTGCTAGCATTGCAGATTTTATTCACTGAGAAAAACTTTAAAATGTAGGATTTTGTTCAAGTAAGAGCAATTGAGTCAAAAGTTTCAAATATATCATAAGGTAGTACAAGATCCTTGTATGCCAACCAGCATAAGTATATACTATTGACTTAGTTTTCTCATGTACTTATGGAAATTCCATTTTGTCTTAGTTTAATTTATCTGTAAGAAGCCACAATATAGATGAACATGATTTATACAAGTGGAGGAGAGCATATCTTGTGAGCAAACTGGCAGAAAAAAAAACCCTGCATATTTTATTTGTATATCTATGTATGTATGTATGTATGTATGTATCTATCTATCTATCTATCTATCTATCTATCTATCTATCTATCATGTATCACCTACCTTTCAACTAAAGATTTTCTTTTGAATTTAGGCAGTCTAAAAAATTCTGTTATCATTTCAAATGTGAGAGTTTTCAGATATGTCTTCCTATCAGGTGGTTCACCAACTTTGTAATAATGAGACCAGTTGAATCTTTACTTAAGCCTTTTTCTGGGAGGAGATACCTTGGGTATATCCATAAATCAAAAGGACAAGTGGATGGATGCTCCTTAACTCAGGATTATCAGTTACGATAATTACTGCATTTTACATATCCATTTTGGGATAATTTATGCATGCATAAAAATAAACCCATTTCTAGTTCAATGAATTCTTGACAGAAGACTGATTTTTGAGACTGTAACCAAGGTGTTTGTCTGTTATTAAGAAAACCACTTTGTTAAGTAAGGGAATAGGACATTAAAGTACATATAATAAAGAAAGATGATTTTATTAAACTAGTTTTTTAAGCTGTTCAGGCACGATCAGAAAAACACTTCACATTATATCTGCAGGCACCTGCATATTCTGCCGGTCTAAAAAGGTACAGAAAATGCCTGCATTTGCAAGTTTTTGTTAAGAAAAATGAAAGTGGTGAATTTGATTTCCTTCGTGAGTCCATGAACGTTCTTTCATTCTTGATGAGATGGCAAACTTTACAAGAGTAAGCTTTTTGTTTTTCTTGTAGCTGAAGTCACATTATGAACTTGGACCTCACAGGCACAGCAGACATTCTTCCCAAGATTGCTAAAGACCTTTTCCAGGCAATGGTTAAAGCAGTTAACATCTCCTTCTCCAGTTCAGCTATGATGATTTCATGTGATAAAATTCAAAGTTTTTAATAAGACTATCCTTTTAATGATTATTAGTAAAAATACTACCGCTTGTCGTGCATTATTAAGAAAACATTCTAAGCATACTTTTCTCCTTACCTAAAAAGAGACATTTCCATATGCTATCGCCTAACTGTTCTGAGACCCTTGAGCACACATGTGCTCAGTCAGCTCCTAAATCATACAGTGCTTCTTCAGGTTTATTTCCTTTGATGCTTCTCTTTTCTTCTCCTATATAAGTTTCTGGAGTCTATCAAATTGACTTGTTTCTTCAGAAGCTCTTTAGAGTTATAAATCAATAACCAAATTAGAACAGAGCTTTAATTCCTGTAAGCAGAACATTATTCTTTTTATAACCCAAATGATAACCTCAGATACGCTTGTGACTCACAAGTTGGCTTTATGTATGTCTTGCTCTTCATCCAACTTCCCAAGAGGTCTGGCTCATGGGCGTTTGATTCCCTTCATCCCCCAATCCTACTCATACGTCACCTGCTCTGAATGGCAGGGCGAGAATGCTGTCAGGAAACAGCATAGCAGGCTGGGCAGTGTGCCAGTACCATTGTAAATGGAGATGACCAAAGTGAAAGAGAGGCGGGGGTGGGTGCCTGAGCGGCAATCTCGCAGTATTGCATTGATCCAGAAGTAAAAGGAAGACAGGGAGGGATGTGTCTGAGATGCACAGACCACTTCACTTGACTTCGCGGGCCTTAAAAACTGGTTTGACATAAAGACCACTTATTCTAGCAGAAAACTGCTTTCTAAGTGTGAACTTTATAAAAACCCTTTCATGAATGAAAAGAGGGGCAGTGCAGTGACAGGAAATGTCAGACTGGACTAGAAAATCCTTTAAACTGTACATGCTGCCGGGCACTGAAAAAGCAGAAGACGGCATGGCATTAGACGCTGAATTCAGAAAATTTTATTTTGTTTTAAAACAAGCTTCCATTCTACCAAACTCTAAGAGTGTAGTATCAACAGAACACTTGTATAATGTTGGTGGGGTTAAAGTAGTGTGTGCAGGCTCTGTGGAAAACAGCCTTAAAGTCCCTCAGGAAAGGTAAATAGGACTATGGTTTGGAACTCGGATTTGGTAGGTGTTTATCCAAAAGAACTGAAATCAGAGTCTGGAGAGGATACTAATATGATTCCCAAAAGCTAAACTCCATTTATCAGAGGGACTTTTAAACAAAAATGTGATTTGGCATGTGAAGCAAACTTACAGGTGGAGGCTTGAAATACCTCCAGCATAGAATAGCATCAGTGCATAAAATGCTGGGGGAAAGGGCCTGAGCTGAGGGTTGAGATTGCAGGGGAAAGGGCAGGAGTGAAAACTAGAGCCGGTGCAGTAGGATATTACTTCAAGCTTTGGCAACAATTAGGAGAATTCAAACTAGGATGAAAGAGACAGCCAAGGTTAAAGATCACATCAGGAGGGAAGGAGCTCGGGAAACACAGGGCCCAGGCAGAGAGTAATGGAGCATCAAGCAGATTAGGCATCAGCAGTGAGGCAAGGCAGGGATCATGCTGACGTGTCCGGCTTCAGAAGCAGTTGGCAGGAGTGACATGCAGAAATGTGCTTTTATGAGTTGAGTGGATACAGACAAGCCACCACACGCTTGATTAACACGGGTGGGGAAGCTCTTTTGCTTCTCAGTGCTTTAGAGAACTGGAGAACTTTGCAATTTTTCTCTAGTGCTTAAGCCTTCAAGACCCTTTCCCTTGACTCATGTCATCACCCATGACTCAGTGGTGATGATTTGCTTTGTTTGCTCAGTAGCTGGATGCTGACTGATACACAGATCTCACACTGTCATGTGTAAGTGAATTGAAAGACCATAATCCACACAGACCAAGCTTGGCCTTTTCAGTAAACTGAAAAGAATAGCCCAGTAAACAATTCTCAACCTGAATGTTTTAGTGTGTCCCACTGTCTTCCTTCTGTACCCTTAGTAATAATCATAGAAACTGAACACTCAATAAAAAGATATACTTTCATTGGTGGTTAAGCACTGAGCAGCTGAATCTTATCTTTATTTGACTCAACCCTGCCCCAGGCCTCCTTGTGTTCAAGTTGGTATTCAGAGATTAAAACATTAAAATTCTGATAACACATGATTCACTTAAAAAGCAGTAATTTCTAATGGCAAAATATTAAAAAGAGGTGAAATTCTTATTTCAAATAGCTCATATGGACTCACAGAAATTAAAGCAACAAACACCCAGTCTCTATGGGTCTGAACTATCCTCTGCAAACATGGTATGACTGTGTAGTTTGGTGCCCTTGTGGGACTCCTACAGTGGGAGTGGGGGTGTGTCTGCCTCTCTTGCCTGTGCTTGGGACCCTTTTCCTTCTACTGGGTTATCTCATGCAGCCTTGATTTGAGGGTTTGTTCCTCACCTTATCGCAACTTGATATGCCATGGTTGCTTGACATCCCCGGGAGGCTTACTCTTCTCTGAAGGGACATGGAGAAGGAGTCAGTCTTGGAAAGAAGAAAGGTGTGTAATGTGGCAGAGGAGAGGGGGAGATCAGGGAAGAGTGGAAAAAGGGGTAACTGTGGTCGGGATATAATGTATGAGAGAATTTTAAAAAGGACACGCTTAAACACCAGGTAAATACAACCCCAAATCCTGGTGGTCCTGGTCATCTATGAAGTACATGGGTAGAATGAGAAACCCATAGTGCAGGGACCACTAGTCCTCAAAATGCACCAGTCAGTGCATCTGTCAGGCACATCACACAAAAATGGTATTCTCTGTTAAAGTCTTCTGAGGAGGAAAATGGATAATGATGAAAATGAGAACGCCTCTTCCTCTAAAAACCATTCACAGCTCTTTCTCTTCTGTCCATGGGAGAATCACCACTCTTTATGTCTGAGTTATTTGAAGTTCAAGATGTACCTGTGGGAAGTTGCTTTATATTTCTTATAATCTCTGAGCTGCCTCCTTTTCTAAGAAGAGATAATGATTCTTATTAATAGTCTTCTAGGAGACTCAAATTGCTCCAAAGCTTGTGACTGAGTGGGCAAGAATTTTCACTGTGCACCCGCCATATCCAGTCTAGGGGTTCTGGTAGGATCAGTTAATCTAGGTAAGTATAGATATTTCCCACTAAAGTGGACCAGGAGTCTAGCATGGGGAGGGCATGCCGTTCTCAGAATGTTGCAAGGCGAGATTCCAAACAAGCCCCCTGAACTGACTAACCTGCTCCAGAGCCTCTAAACAGATGGCCCTTGATTTTTCTATCCCTTGCGTGGGCTGGTTTCTTTCTGCTGCTTCTGGATTTTTCTATCCCTTGTGTGGGCTGGTTTCTCTCTGCTGCCTCTCTTGGTTCCTTGTTTTTAACCGAGGCAAGTTCGGTCTTTGTTGACTGTTTTTATTAAGCCCTCAAATTCTCACACACTTATATGTCCTTTTTGTAATCTGGAGTAAACATTTCCCAGTAACTAGCATTCTTAGCTAATGAACTATAAAATATATCAGAATTTTGGAGCTGAATATTTATCTAACAATATTCTAGGTGTGCTATATAAACATATCATATAAATGTGGCGATGGACGTTATTTAAATGTCTTGTTAGTATGTGTTAGTTCATGTTAGTGTGGTGTCCAAGAAGGCCAGGATAGTGTTAGGCCACCTGGAACTGGAGGTACAGGTAGGTACCAGCTACCTGATATGGGTCCTGGGAACAAGCTTGGATCCTCTGAAATAGCGTTGCATCTCTCTAGTCCCATTAACAATATTGTCATGATATTTTTAGATGTTTTAATGTGTATGAAATGTTTTTCTAGTATGTGTATATGTGCATCACAAGTGTGCTTGGTGTCTAAGAAGGCTAGAATATGGCACTGTATCTCCTAGAACTGGAGTCATGATGGTTGTGAACTGTATATAAGTCCTCTATAAGAACAAGTAGTCTTAATTACTGAGCCTCAGTGTCTAGGTATAAAAGACAATTATCTATCTATCTATCTATCTATCTATCTATCTATCTATACATATAAAAGTTATGGGAAGGATTGAAGTGGATAGCAATCCCAAAGGAAGACCAACAGCATCAACTAACCTGGACCCCTGGGAGCTCCCAGAGGCTAAGCACCCTACATACACTGGTCCATGGTCCCTGGCACATATGTAGCAGAGGACTGCCTTGGTTGTCCTCAGTGGCAGAGGATGTGCCTAATCCTGAAGAGACTTGAGACCCCCCCCTGGAAGGGGATGGGGGAGTGGGGGAGCTTGGGAAAGGTAGGGGGGTTGGGTGGGTGGATGAAGGGGTACTCAGTTTCAGGGTGGGTTTGGGAGCACCTTCTCAGAGGCAAAGGGCTCTTGGAGGTGAAGAACTCTTGGAGGTAAAGAACTCTTGGAATGGGGACTGGGAAAGGGTGCAACATTAAGAATGTAAATAAATGAAAGAGCAGCAGCAACGACAACAATAAGAAATACAGTACCTTGCTATAATATAGAATGGACTACTAACTCACCATTTTGAGGAATTATCTCTGATAAAGTACTGAGTTAACACCACAGTCCTAAATGGGAAAGGAAAAAATAGGAATTGTAAAGCCTTATTTTGATGAACTGAGCATCTTCAGTGATGTTTAAAAGTAACCAGTCTGTGCATCAGTTATTGTAAACATGTTTGAAAGGAAACACCAGGATCAACAGGCATTATTTTTGTTTCAGGCAATTGTTGCAGCAGGAGAAAATGCACACTCAAGTATTGGGGTCCAATAGAGAGACAGGTAAAGGCTATACTGGACCCATTTGCCCTGGGATACAAAGTCTCTGCATCAACCTGCCAAGTTTACATGTAAGTTTCAGTAGAAGATCCCTGCTGGGCTTTTATGCCCCTCTGCTCCTAGAGTCAAGCTAGACTAACAAGTGAAACTATCAGTAAACAGACTGGCCCTGCAGGTCCTTGGGGAAGCTTGGGGATTTAACTGAACATCATAAATCCCACTGCACTCTTTGCTGAAGGTCAAAGCTGATATCCAGGATTCCCAGAGAAAAGCCCCACTGTAAAGTATTGCTATTTAATACAGACTCTCATTTTTCACATATCCAAGGAAGAGACATTTAACTATATAATTAATATTAACTGAGATGAACTCATCCAGGGAAGTAAAAAAGAATGTCCCAGGACCTCCATTGCTGGCAACTGAACCAGATCTACAATTTGGGTCTGTTTTATTTAATTTCATTGTTTATCCCACAGTCTTGAACATTTTATAGTTTAGAATAAGTATGCATTCCTTTAAATCTAAAAGTGGCTCTTGTGGAGCCTTCCATGTTGTATGGACCGGATAGAAATCTTCATGTACTACATCAAACAGCACAGGAATACACTATAGGACAAGTGTTTGCTTCATAAATATGTATACTGTTGTATATTATTTGTATTAACAAAATAACAGTTTCTTATTAGTGTAGTGTATTTTATATTATCAGTAGAATGTCCTTATTATTACAGTATTTAGGTAAAATTTTAAGATGCAATAATTGCAATCAGGAATGCCTTTACTCTAAAGATCATGAAACTGAAATATAAAAGTCCATTTTCAGTTTTAGCTTTCAACCTACCTTTTAACAGACACTAAGACCACAGCAGAATGTAAGGTTTTTCTGTGGTGAATACCAGGGACTTGGATACACTGAAATCAACTATGGACTCTTGAGATTACTCAACTGTACCAAGCTCAATCCCCAACCCTTATCTCTGGAAGAATTGATATCCCATTTAGACAAAAATGCTTATGTGAAACCACACAAAAAAGTGATAGTCAAAATGCATATTCATAAAAAGTGGTATGTATTTTTAAAAAATGATATAACATCAGTGGAAAAAATATGTTTGTAGGACAGGTTGTAAGGTGCTTTTCTTATTCAGATCTTTATCTGTTCTTTAGTATGTATGTGTACATGCATGTGCAGTGTACATAATGGACAGGGCCATGTGTACCCTGTTTGATGGTTTTTCCCAATTTAGCTGTCTCTAAAACTTCAGAAAAAATTAGCTTAGAGATTTCAGGCTGGAAGAAACCACACTTCATATAGATCTGTGCCACATTTGGTTAATTTCTGAAAGACAAATGGTTTATTTTTAGCAAGGAGAAGTTTGTTATTGGAATATGACCTTGCAAGTAAGAAAGGCAAGTGAAATGAGGTGCCCATCACAGTTATCATCACGGTGAGCCTTTCAGATAATGACAGGAGCATTTTCCTTCTGATTAAGCTGCTTTTCTTTCTCCTCTTCAGCTTTTTCTGGACAAGAAAACAAATGATCAATTTAGAATCACATTACATTCACAATGAACAAGACTGTGAGCTTAGGTCTGCACAGGCAGTCCTGTTTAAAGGAGCCAAACTCCTAGAGAGGACCCACCCTGAAAACAATGAACCTTTGCACAGGGGCATTGCTTTTAATAATCTGGAAGGCAAACTGGTCACTCAGGGAGAACCATGTCATAAGAGGAGACAAGGTAGGGGGAATGGTTATTTGGAATCTGTTGTTAAGATATCTGGCTGCTCTGGAGTGATGGTGACAATACATTTTCCCAATCCTGCTGTGATCAAACGACATTTTCACAAACAGTTACACTTCGGTGAGGGTGGATTAGTGATTTTCTGCTAAGGGCTTCACTACTTGTATGCTTGTGTCCAGAGCCAAAGAAATGCAGACCTCATTGTTTGCTTCAATCTCTGTGAAAGTAATGGTTGCCACTTCCAGAGACTCTGGTCTGCTAATTTCTTCCAACCACTGTAATAGTATCAACCCTTTCCTAATTGTATTACCTGAAATTGAATCACTGCTGAAATTATGTTGTGCAATGATCCCAGATCTTTGTAAAACATTTTAGCTGAAATTTGGTTTTTATTTTATGTGGGGGTTGAAATCTTGTGATATGAATTGAATACATAGATTCATGAATTTTCATAACTAGGCATGAAAGAATCTGAACTTATGAAGAACAGAGGATGTTGTCTCAATTAGGGTTTTATTACAGTGAAGAGACACCAGCATCATGGCAACGTTTATAAGAAAAAATATTTAATTGGTGCTTGCTTACTGTTCAGAGCTTTAGTCCAGTGTTGTCACATTAGGAAGCATGGCAGCACAGGCAAACATGGTGCTTGGGAAAGAACTGAGAGATCTATAACTGGATTGACAGGCATCAGGAAGAGAGAAAGACACTGGGCTGGGCTTGAACCTTTGAAACCCCAAAGAACCCACAAGTGACACATTTCCTCCAACAAGTCCATAACTTCTAATACTGCCATTCTCTATGAGACTATAGGGGGTATTTTTTATTCAAACCACCACAGGTATGGGTTCCTTTCTTTCCTTCATTCTTTCCTTCATTCTTTCCTTCTTTCCTTCTTTCCTTCTTTCTTTCTTTCTTTCTTCCTTCCTTCCTTCCTTCCTTCCTTCCTTCCTTCCTTCCTTCCTTCCTTTCTTTCTTTCTCTATTTCTTTCTCTTTCTTTCTTTCTTTCTCTCTCTCTCTGTTTTTTCTTTTTTGGTCTGCTTAAAAATTATTTAAGTTTGCTGAAAGATTTAAACAAGATTTAAACAAGAACATACTTTAAGAACAAAAAATTCAGGCCTCCCTTGGACACTGGTGCTAGAATGGACCAAAACATCATTGTGGGGGAGTACAAGAACAGTGAGGGGGAGGGGGTGGATGAGGGAGCAGGGGGAGGGAAAAGGGCATGTGGGACCTTTGGGGGTGGGGAACCAGAAAAATGGAAATGAATTGTAAATATATAATATATCCAATAAAAAATTAAAACATTCTAGTTATAGTTGGTACACTCATGACACTATCTATAACTGCTGCAGATGTGGTTATAAGACCTGCACAGGTTAGGGGAGGAGGTCTTTATGCCCCACCCCTAACCGAGGAGCTAACTAAAAGCTGCTTGGGGAGGAAAACATCTTTTTGTGAGAATGTAGGTTAGCCGTGCTCTAGTGAATGGCTCCACACTCGTGCACGTAAGAGAAGTACACACTGGAACTAGTGAGTTATTTATAAAAAGGAAATGACATGGAGATGGAGAACAAAGAATAGAGATGATTAACATCAGCTAGAAGGGAAAATGAGGGTTAGATATGATCATATTTCACCCAACACATGATGAAACTCTCAACAAAGTAAAGCATTTGAGTGTCCTGGTGTCTCCAAGACCATCTCTGCAAGGTTAGACAGCCATGTGTTAGGGTCATTGTGTTTGGATAACTGGGAACTGGTTTTCCATTTACCTCAGATTTCTAAACCCACATAACCTTATAATACATTTCTTGTCTTTGTGGGTATTTGCACAGATGATCAGAAGTTGATCAATTATTGTCTATAGATATGTAGCTCTGTCTACTGTCTTTGTTGTTACAATTTCTTTCTATTGAATTAGCCCACAGAATTTTCCATTCTGTTTCTTTCAACCTGGACATTTTTTCCCTTGAGCCACTCTTCAAAAATGACAAGAGTTTGTAATAAGTTAATTAGTTATTTGTAATAAGTTAAAATAATAATAACATTGTTATTTTAGTGTGTCCCAGATCCCCACAATGACTCTTGATTTGGTGTTTTGCTCCACATGGTAGAAATAATTAAGCATTATTTTGCAATTTTTGGCTGGAAATTACAGCACCAGGGAGAGCTTCCTTTCTGCTAGAAGGTCGGTCAATTGAGTGCCACAGGCATATAGGTTGGACCTCAAAATAAATAGATTATGGTACTATGCCATGAGAACTAGAGGCTTATGGTTCTAGGTTTCCAAATTCAGAGACTTTTGGATCTAGGTATTCAAGTCAGAGGTTCATTCCTTGAATGTCAGTGGCCAGTGGCTCTCTAGAGTTCTACTCTCAGCTGTTCAGCTCATCACAGATTCTCTTGCTTTCCACATTTGAGGCTCTGAGCAGTCTCTACTTTCCTATGGCCTTGGTTTTTGCCACTTCTTCCTTTTTCAGGACTCCATGCCCTTCATCTCCGTAGTCCCTGTTTTCAGCTACTCTCAGTCCCTCAGACTACACCTACATACCATGCAAAGCACTATGCTCAGGAGTGACTTCTTACCTTTTTCCTGCTGCTGCTTCTCTGCTCAGCAACCCAATCAACATAAAGACCAAATATAGCTAGTATGTATGGTCACTTGGGAGAAGCTTTTACAGGGATCTAATATTGCTGCACAAGAGTGTTTTAAATAAAATAAGGGAGATCTCCTGGACTGGTCTGAAGACTGAGAAGCCAGCTAATTATTCGTAGCTAGAAGGGTGTGACAGAAACAGCTAATACCAGCTACCAATGTCCCCAAGCAATCTCCTTTCTGCCAGTATCAGAGTATTTTGTTGAGTCAGTATGTAATATGCTGTTCTTTCTCCCTAACCTAAGTGAGAACAGGTATAGGATGAATGGGACCTTCTGGACCACTACTGGAAGGGTCACCTAGTAGATTCTGATGTTTGTCTTGGGCAAAGTTTCCTGGAACTGGTACAAGTTGTTTGGGGGAAATCTATCTGAGAGCAGAAGCATGGGCTTCTGCCACAACTACTGTCACCATAGTCTTGACAGCTGAAGTGGGGTTTCCTTGGTCTCTGTGAATAGCTCAAACCAACCAGTCTGCCAAGATGGAAATCCACCTAGTCCCCAAAGCAGGAGCTGCTGAATTAACAGTTCCCTGTTGAAGGCTGCGGGATGCATGGGTATTCTCTGAAAGTTCAAGTAGTCTTGCACATGGTTACTAAGAACTTCTGTTATTCAGAGGAACAAGAAAGAAAGAAGGAAAGAAAGAAAGAAAGAAAGAAAGAAAGAAAGAAAGAAGGAAGGAAGGAAGGAAGGAAGGAAGGAAGGAAGAAAGAAAGAAAGAAAGAAAAGAAAGAAAGAAAGAAAGACTGAACAATCATACATACATTAAGGAGTATTTACAACAAAGATGTAGTATTTTCTCCAAGTTTTATCTTATAAGTTTCTCTTGGCCTAAAACTCTTAGAAAGTGCTGTTTTGTGTGTCTCAGCAAGGTTAGTGTAAAGATGCACTGAATGACTAAAATTTATTGTAACAAAATGAAAACCAAATAAACTCTTCAGTGAGGTAGATTATGTGCACAGAGTCCAGAAGAACACACATCCAAGCAAGCAAAGGACTTTCAGTTCATTAAGTCATATGGCTGTGCTTGAAGTCCACAATCAGATTCTGATAATACATTGACATTTTGTATATTAAGGAAGTTTGTTAGAAACTCAAGCTCCTGGACTTTTCCTGGTGGATCTTTATGCCTAGTGCCTATCATGAAGAAAATTCTGGACTTCCAGGAGGAATGCCAATATTTAGAAAAACTCATATGGTTATTCAAACAGTCCACATAAATACTCTCATCTGCTAGGGAAAAATAAGAACATATTTGACGTGCCAAAATGGAATCAAAAGGACAGTCCTGTAAATACATTTTTTTCTGATGAAACAAGCCAGGCCTGTTACATTAACTATTTCTCCAGTGAGCAAAAGCAAACTTTTATTTCTGTTTATAGGCAAATATTTTAGAGCAAGTAGTTTGTTATGAAAGAAAAAAGAAACCAATACCTAGTTGAGATTTCTAACCTGTTTCCTCTGGGAAAAGAGTTAGATGTGGACTTAATTGGAAAATAAAACCTATCATTTGTCTCTGTGAGCTCTACTAAGCATTCAGCAGAGAAACACATCTTATTCTGTGTTGTTTGTGATTTCTCTTTCTCTGTTTCTTGGTTTCTCTGTTTCTCTCTGTCTTTCTCCCACACATACTCTCTCTGTATGTGTTTGTGTGCATATGTGTGGTGTCTATGTGTATGTCATGTATGTTCTTATGAGTATGCCTATGTATGTCTTGCGTGTGTTCCTGTGTCTGTGTCTATGTGTGTATGTGTGTGGGGTCGATGTTTGGCATAAGAGACTGAACTCAGGGCCCTGAGTACACTCAGACCCATTAAGTAGAAAACCAATCCTTTGTGCTCTTTTTAAGTTGGCCTTGAACTTATCTGTAACTACTCAGATTCTTTGCCCTTAACTTCCCAAATATTCAGGCTGACAGATCATGTTTGTTTGGTTTGCTGATTTTATTCAGTACACATGAAGCACGTGGACGTTGGGGTGCAACACCTCTGTAATCAGAGAACACTTTGCAGTGATTGTATGAAAGCTCTTAATAAGTAAAATATCGAGCTTGCTAAATGATATTACCATTACAAAAAAAATCATGTAGAGCAGAGTTCATGGCCTTTATAAACCATGTTAAACTGTACAAGTTGTGTTTGTGTTCTAGATAAAGATCTACAGGCCAAAGTGTCCATGTTTATATGCCTTATTTCCATGCATAAATTCACTTATATGATAGAAGGTGCCTTGTAGGTGTGGTTTAGTGGACTTTGGTTGAAGAGATTTCTGTGAGTTATTAACGTGGGCTCATTTTAATTACAAATCTTTCAAAGTCTAAAGAAAGCTAAAGAAGGGATCAGAGAAATGCAGTGCAGCAGACATGAGACACTATCACTGCTTTTGAAGTTGGAAAAAAACAGGCCATGAGTCAAGTGCTATATCAGCCTCAGAAGGTAGCACGTGATCTCAGCTAACTGCACACTGTGAAAGCGTGACCTCAGTCCTACAGGTGGAAGCAGCTGAATTCTGCCAACAACTTGACTGTGCAAAGAAATGATCCTCTGTAGAGGGTTCAGCAGGGAACACCTTGCTGAGACAATGAGTTTAGTCAGGGAATCTGTCAGGATCATGCCTCATTCTCCACAACTGTTTGATAATCAATTCATGTTGCCAAAACTGGTATTTGACAATTTGCTATGACATTAAGAGAAACCTATCATAGACTCTTTTGTTATATCTTTTTGCTGAAAGCAACTCTTGTGCTGTGCCTCTGTTTTAGTCTTTCAATACTGTGATCTCAAGAATCGAATTATAGTTCTAATGTCTTGTTTAAGAAGTATAAGACTATATCAAGTTGGTAGAGTTTAATCTCTTTTTTTCTTCTGATATTTGCAGTTTTATTGTTAGGATTTGTGTGGTGCTCTGCTTGTGACTGTATATTTGCTTATAGACCAAAGCAGAGGTGGGAGAGCAAGGGGAAAAGCCATTGGAGGATGCTCTGATGTTGAAGGAGTAGAATAGGATCAGTGATTGCCCTTCTTCTACATCTAATACCAGTCATTGATAATGTTCTCTTTTTCCCATAACCATGTCAGAAGTCAGATAACAACTATTTGAGTCTGACCTATTACCCTGTATTCTGGTCATTGGTTCACCTGTTAATATTAACACAAATATTTTAATACTGAGCCGTTTTTAAAATACACTGAATACTTTTCTAAAAATTTAAGTCATCCAAATATTTTCCCTACAGCACTATCCTAAACTATTCTTTGTTCTTTGTCTTTCTGTATAAGTTTAAAGTCAATAAATTTTACCAGAAAATTTCTTGTATTTTTACTAAAATTAAATTTATCTTGAGGATAAAGTTGAAAAAAAAACACATTAAGTTAGTCAGTATATGAATATGACAGATATATGCCTGTATTTAATTTTATCTTTAATTTTTCAAAATTTCATAGTCTTTTTTGTGTATAGTTTGTAGGTTATTCACTACTTTCTCCTAGATATTGATGTTTTAAAAACTGTTATAAAAAGTGTCTTTATAAAATTTGCCTCATAGTTTGTTGATACATAAAATGGTTTTTATATTGGCCTTTTATCAAGTATCACTGTGACTTGCATTATTTCTACGTTTACTTATGTGCACAGTCATGCTGCCTTTGAGTGATGGTGGCATGTTTATCTCTTGCTTTTGATCCTTGTGACTTTGTACATTTTATAGTGCTAACTTTAGCCTGGATTACAGCATTATTACAAAATAAAAAGGAATTATTTGTTAAAATGTAGTTTTGAAAATCAATATAAGAATTTTTTCTTCTAATTTTTATATTATCATTTTAAAATTTAGGCTTCATAGTTATATTCCCCTTGTAAGAGGGTTTTAAATATTTGAATAGAGTTGTTGCTTTGCAAAGGTTCATCAGTGAATGCAATTATAGTTGAGGACTTAGAGGGATTTTGCTGTTTGACAGGCTTAATTTCTTAATAATTTTAGGTATTTTTACACCAAGGACTTTGCTAATTGCATTTGATAATCCACTATTTTGACACAATTATTGCATGATGTTTACTCCTGATGTTGGCAACTAGTGTGTGATTTTTTTTTAATTGGCCATTCTTCCCCAAGACTTTGCAAAATTCACTATCCTTTTCTAAAGTTATCTTTGGCCTTGGCCAATGTTGTTCATGTTGTTGTTGTTGTTGTTGTTGCTTTTCTCATTATAGGTTGAATAACAAGAACAACAAGAACAAAACCTTTTGTTTATCCATTAATTGTATCAGGTAGTAGGAAGGGAAGTAAGGACGGCTGGAGGCTCCTATCTGATTATGCCATGAACCTGGATGGTTAGCATAACCTTAAACTTCACTAAAGAATTCTGATGAACAAAGTGTGAGGAGGACAAGCAGAAACTCACTTTTCTATGTGTTAGGTGCCTTAAGTTCATGTGTGATAGGGTGTGTTTATAGTTAGATAGGTAGATGGATGGATGGATGGATGGATGGATGGATGGATAGATAGATAGACAGACAGACAGACAGACAGACAGACAGACAGACAGATAGATAGATAGATAGGTAGGTAGGTAGACAGACAGTGTTTGAATGTAGAGACATATCTGAGGTATGTGAACATTATCCAAACAGAAAGTGTTGGAGACTAATGTGAATAATCAATCATCTCTCTAGAGCAGTATGTAAAATGAAGGAAGTAAGATCACACTCTTGATCTAATGCTAAAAGCTTCCTGGGGTAGAAGGAAAAACACAAACAAACCTGGTAGGGACTGATAAAAAGGATCCCTGTCTGAGTCAAGTTAACAAGCACAGCATAATGAAGGAGAAACAAGGGTGAGACGATGAATCGGTTGGTAAGTGCTTGTCCTGCACACATGAGAATGAGAATCTGAATCCAAACCCAGAACTGGTGTAAAGGGCTGCATATGGCACTGGGAACCTGTAATCACGGCATTTAGGAGATGGGAGGATCTGGGAGGCATTAGCCAATCAGTGAGCTCAGGGTCCAGTGAGAGACCCTGTGTCAAAGAGTAAGGTGACATGTTTATGCTACATACACATGTAGATGCAAAGGCACACATAGGTTTATGTACACACACACACACACACACAAATGCAAATGTAATGGCATACTTATGTTGGTGCACACACATAAACACAATGCAGTGGCAACGGTACACTTAATGTTCATGCATATACATATAAAACAGAGAGACACAGAGAGACACAGAGAGAGACAGAGAGACAGAGAGATAGAGAGACAGAGAGACTGAAAGACAGAGAGAAAAAGAGGGGTGAGGAAGGAAATAAGGAAAAGCAAGAGGAGGAGAAGACCTAATTTGTTAAGATTCATTTGAGGACCAAGAAATGACAGCTAAGAATTGGAGTTTGGAACTTAGAGATGACAAAATAGCTATGTAGGGAGCAGTTTGACTGTTCATATAGAATCAAAAGGCTACATTTAAGAATGGAAATTTAATTAAAAATTATTACAAGTATTGGTAGAAAGAAAAAAAACCATGTGTAGAAGAGAAAGATGAAGCAATGAACCGTTCCTGCTTTGGTAAGATGGCATTTTACTCTCCAGCATCCATTCATAGGGTGCAGTGAAAATCTTTAGAATTGGATCTAGAGCTAATATGTATTTTCAGGGTATTACTACTCCAGCATCAGTAATAGTAAGTATTAAGAATATGGAACATGTGGTTTTCAGTCAAATTACAGAACACAATGAAAATCCTATCCTCAGTTGCTAACAACAGAAAATAGAGCACAGTAACAGAGAAACAGAACAGTGGGTGAGTGAATACACACCAAATAAACTTAGATGTCAGGTTATGTTGTGTTGGGTAAAAGACTTACAAGCAAATCACAGTGACTTCAGGGAATAGTGACAGAAATCAATAAAGAAAAGAGAAAAAATGAGCTTTGACAAATTGTACACACACATACACACACGTATATATATTATGTTACATATTATTTAAATTCGCTATACATAATTAATATGATTATGCTGTATATGTAATTAATATATTATACATTATAATTAATATGTAATCTATATGTATATATAGTTAATATAATTTTCTTATAATGTGAGGTTTATTAGTAAACACACAGTATATATATATATTTATATATGTGTGTGTGTTTACCTATGTATATGACTTTTACAAAAATTATGTACAATATGAATGCAAAATTTAATCCTTAGAAATCTGTACATTTAGAAATCTTAATAACAATTTTATGAGTGGTAGAACTATATATATGTTTATATATACTGTGTGTTTATCTAAAAAGTATCATATTAGTCATATGATAATCATATTAATTATATGCATATATATTATATATTAGCTATAATATATTAACTAAACATACATATTCATATACCATACTAATCATATTAATTATATATAATATATATTATACGTTTAATTAATAAGCATTATGTTAATTTCAGCAAATAGAGTTTTATGATAAATCACTGCATACTTCAAGAAATTCTGAAGAAGCCACTAGTTACTCATTTCTATTACTTTAATATAGGCTCATGCTTTTTTATCAATAGATGTCAATGCACAATGAAAAAAAATCCCCGTCAAAATATTTAGAACAAACATTACACATATATTTGTGCCCAGAAAGGGTTGAATGTGATTTAGTTGACAAACTTTATTTCCTGTCATTTCTGATAAATGAAGCACTAATTCCTGTGTACAGATAAATACATCAAATTCTGGCCATCTCTAACATAACCAGACAAGCATATCTGAGGATGTGTGTCTTAAAAACATAGAAAGACAAGCATATTGATCATATGTCAGTAAAATATTGGAGCAAAGAGGAGCCAGAACGTCTGCAGATGGCGTCACATCTGAAGACAGGTACGGAGCTCATTCCTCCTAGCAGTGCACAGCAATGGATCCGCAGACATCCTCACCAATCTGCATTGTATGTGCTTAACATGCATGGTAAGTAGCAGGTACATTTATGCATGCTCAACTTTTATAGGAAATTTTATGCAATGTGAGGGCATAATTTTGTCCTTAGAAATTCATAATTTAGAAATATTAGTAGAGATTTTATGAGTGGTAGAAATATATTATTGATCTTATTTTCATAAATTTTCATGTTCTTTGACTTTTTTCCATGAATGTGACTCACTTTAATTAAATTTTTAATTAATATATTAATACATTTTTCATGATCAAATCTACTCCTTAGTAGATGTTTTTACATTTTTAAGACTGCTTTGTTTTATCATCTTATTAATGTATGCTGATAGGGATATTGAACACAACACAGTCTTTTTCCCCCTCTGTGTTTGTAATTTCTTTATTTCCCTTTTATATAAAATAGATTTTTCTTATATAATACTATATTCTGATTATAATTTCCACCTTCTACTCCCAGTTCCTTCCCACTACCCTTTCCACCTGGACCCGCTCCTTTTCTCTCATTTGAAAACAATCAGACTTCTAAGGAATAATAGGAGATAATAATATAAAAATTTTAATATAATGTAATCTGATAAAAACAAAATCTAACACATCATAATTGTGTTACACAAGCAGAAGTAAAGGAACTCAAGAGAAGGCACAATAATCAAAGACCCACTTATTCATACACTCAAGAGTCCCATAACAATCCTAAGCTTCAAGCCATAATACATACCCGTTACCTGTGCATGCTGCTTCCGTCTCTGTGAATTCATATGTGCATTTATCCTGTTGACTTAGAGAGCCTTGTTTCCTTGGTGTCCTCTAGCCCCTCTGGCTCCTACAGGCT
This sequence comes from Apodemus agrarius, assembly GCA_964023405.1. Taxonomy (NCBI): domain Eukaryota; kingdom Metazoa; phylum Chordata; class Mammalia; order Rodentia; family Muridae; genus Apodemus; species Apodemus agrarius. Next base: position 50,456,053 of record OZ030025.1, read on the forward strand.
TTCCAGCTCCTCTTCCCTGAGGTTCTCTGAGACCTAAGGGGAAGGACTTGATTGAGACATCCCACTTAGGACTCTCTGCATATTGTTTGACTATAGGTCTGTGTACTCGTATCTGCTGCAAGAGGAAGCTTCTCTGATTATGGCTTAACAAGGAATTAATCTATGAGTATAACAGAATGCCATTAGGAGTCATTTTATTGCTATGGTTTTCCCCTAGGTACAACTAGTCTCAGTCCCAGCAACATTGGATATTGGTTCTATCTTATGCAGTGGATCTTCTCTCAAATCAGTTATTGGCTGGATAGTCTCACAAGTTTTGTGCCACCATTGCATACCTTGCAGGCAAAATACCATTGTATATTAAAGGGTTTGTAGCTGGGTTGGTGTTTATATTTCTCCTTTGGTAGTGAGTACAGTACCTTCCTGTGTCAAAGATGCTAGCCCATAGTGGTGAAGAATCTATGTGGTTATGACGGTGACTTCTCTTCATGTTCGATGAGTTGTGCATGTGTTGCCTTCTGCAATGCAACCATTGTGGAGAGCAAACTATAGTCTTGGCAACAAGCTGGGTTGCTTGTTGGTTTCACGGGACCCCCTTCGGCCACCAACTCAGTTAATTGTAACCAAAACCTGGTCCTGGAAGTTTCATTTGGTGACAAGTGAGGTCCAGTTGGGCTCCCATCTTTCCCAGATATAAATCTACATATTGTGAATACTTGATTTTTGATAAACAAATGAGAAATAAACACGGTGGTAAAGGACAGCATCTTCAACTAATGGTGCTAGTCAAACTGGCTGCCTACCTGTGAAAGAACACAAAGAGATTCATAGCTATTAAGTTGCACAAAACTGAACTCCACATGGATCCAGGATCTCAAGATTAAATAATAAACCTTGAAAATAGCTCTGCCACATTCACTCAACCTTCATTTTGCAGCTCATAACCTTAATTTGACCTCTTGTTCCCTCCCTGACAAATACAGTCCCTTGCACTTTGTTATGGAGCTCTTGGACTTCGGAGAGCCCCTGCCTCCCTGCTTTTAGACCCAGCTTCTCAGCGCTAAGGTCAGACAGCACTGCTTTGTCTAGATAAACCTTACATTATAAATGTTGCAAATGCACCTGTTTCCTGTTTTTCCCATATAAGAACTGGACTTTGGAACTACCCAGGGTTTTAGTTCTGGACCCTGAGTCCTGGTTGTGTCCCCAATGAGTCAGTCTTTGAGTGTGGTACATTCGTGAGATCACTGTCTGAGCAGATTTTGTGGCTATTCTTGGACTCCAACATTAGCATAATGGTGTTCATTGCTGCTTAATATTTAATTATTACTAAAATATTGAAAGGTTATAATTACTGCAATGTTTTATTATCTAAAACCTTACAGAAACATGAGCAAGCAGAGTGCAGTCTGTGATCAGGGTAAAAATTAAAATTATTAAAGTGTAATAACATTAATGTTACTTTTAATTTGTTTAAAATTCTTTTCAACTTTAATTCTGAGGATCTAATTGTCTTCAATGGAAAGCAGGTCACCATATCTGGAAAGATGAATCTATGTTCCTTTTACAGTCTTAACTCATAATGCTGCTTGTAAAAGGGACAAAAATGGCCATTTGCTGAGTGTCTTGCCTTTGCTATAGATTTCAGTTTGGGCATTTTATGATCCAATTAGCTTAAGATTATAAAATAATTAAATATAAATGAATTAAATATTTTCAATAATATAAGAAACTTAGTTCACACTTTTTTTAGTGAATGACCAAAGATATAATGCTTAATTAACTAGACAGTCTTTTATACTGTTATATCAAGTAAGAATATAGAATTCTAATCTATGTAAAGAGATTAATAAGGAATACATGCAGAACATTGGTGTTGCATATTGTACAACACAAGGACCACGAAGTATGTGTAACTTTATAACTTCTCTATGTACATCTCCTAGAGAAAATGAAGGAATATCACACTTGAGCCAGCAGACTCAGGATTCTCAGGCCCCTCTTTCAGGGTGGCATCCTGAGACAGGAAGTCAACCGGATAACTTTTTGAGGAAATATACCCAAAGATATCGTTTTTGTTTCAGTTATCCTTTTACCTCTGGAAAAGTATCCTTCACAGGGCACGTCTCCCTTGAACTGTGTCTGCCATCACTCGGATCCATTGCCTACACCAGTGCCTGATGCTGTAGGGGGAGTCTTAAGTTACTGGAGAGACCCCCTGAGTGGACAGGAATCAATGCAAAAAGCAAGAGGATTTTTATTTAATATCCAGCATGCTGGGGCCGCCCTGCACATGGAGACAGAATACCACCGTGCACGAGGCTGCACGCAGGCCTTTTATACAGTCCTCAGGGCAGCCGCCATTAGGCACAATGTGATTGGCAGAACCGTGTTACCTTTATTAGGGGAGAAGGTACGTGGCCAAAGGACTCTGGGCCTTTCCTTGCTGCAGGACCTCCCTGTGGTCTGAGGAATGTAATTTAGCTCCTCTCTTCTGGGAGGGGGAACACTTGCCCTTCTGGGACCTTACCAAAGGTCCTGAGTTAACCCTTTCATTACCGCCCACGGTTCCCATCCTTAACAATAGGGAGGTCTGCTAATGTTCCAGCTTCCATGCTTTGCTTCACAGCTTCAGTGTGTCAAAGCCTTGGCTTGAGTGATGGACAGACTTAAAAGAACAAAGTGGTTGGCTTGTTCTTGAGGATACAATGCCAAGTCTTTCTAACCCAGAAACCATTTTCCCCCTTTGCCTTAAAATCATAGCATAGGTTTTTTTTTTCTTTTCTATTTCTTGTTGGCCATTTTTAAAGCCCTGAACATATAATCTAGTGAGACTGTTACCATAATATGTCAGAACGTTTTTACCCAAGCACATACAATGTTCTCCATGGTCCCCTCAGGAACCTTTTACAGCAGAGATTCCATCACTTTGTGCTCTTCAGAGATAATTTCCTAACTATAAGAAGTTTCTTTTCGTCATTTACTGTGAGAGGACTTACTCCCATTCATTTTGAGTTGTCTGCTCCCTCTCACTGTCGCCTTAAAAAAAAAAACACCCACTACTCTCTTGTTTTATGTAGTCAAATATTTAATTGTTCTATACATCCAACCATTCACTCAAAATAATTACATCATTTTTTTCCTGGGAAAAATAATTTTTGCTCTCATTTGTACCCTACCTCCTTGGTTAGAGGTATCAGGACAGAATGATGTCAATGTAGTATCCAGAAAATTTCTAGAAATAAGGTTGTGCAGACTTGAGGAAGAATCATGAAGTCACACATATACTAGAAACCAAACGAAACCCACTTTAGGGACTACTTAAAAATTCATATTTGATGTACAAAGTGTGAAGTTATTTACAGTGTCCCTCATAACGTACCATAAAGCTCTGCTTAAAGGATGATTGTTGTTTAAAATGTTCACCCAAATTGATTCCTTACCCTAGTAATAGTCTCAGAGAACGTTGTCTTATGCCTTGATCTTTTTCCTCTTGCATATAAATTGCATCTTAACTCTTTACCACTTTGTTAATGCACACAGCTCAAGGACAAGGCAAGGGTCTCGCCATCCTTTGCAATCATACATTAGATGCTTAATACTGGTTTATAGAGAGAATGAAAGCTGTAGATAAAGTTGCCATTGAAGGTCATTATCCTTTCTACAGTAAAAAAAACAGCTCCTGGGACTTCTCTCTACCAGTCTGAAACATCTTTCCAAGGAGGTTCTAAAAGGAGACAATTAAGTATAGTTTAAATATGAATTCTTTAGTGAATCTGCTTATCTGCTTGTTCATTTCACAGTAGAGTCCAACAGATTAAGATCAAGTAGATATGAGAAGAAAGCACATATATCAGTTTTCCAGTAAAGCAGCACTTGGATGCCAACCTGGGAAATTGATGCCATAAGAGCTGAGTCATCTGTTAGAGGTAAAGCTGCATGTTCTGTCCTTTATAAGTGGTAACGGACACAAGCCAACTGCTGGGCCCCCAATACAGGCAGTGCTTCTCTGCCAAGGACCAGCCTAGGTTTGGAGCGGTGTGCTGAGGAAGGGGTGTCTGGAACCTGTGGAACAAGGGACTCAAGTCAAGTTTTGGTTCCAGGCTGGTGGCCCATGCTCCACTCCAGACAGCATAGTTCTCTCTCTCTCTCTCTCTCTCTCTCTCTCTCTCTCTCTCTCTCTCTCTCTCTATCTCTCTCTCTCTCTCTCTTTGCTTGAGACCGTTCTCCAAGCAGTTCTCTCTTGATATTCTAAATTGTTCTCTGGATAGCTCATCTCTTATAGAACATAAGCCCAGTCTTTTATTTTACTTATCAATCTGATCATTTACTCCAGGTTTCCTTTTGATTATCCTATGAACCAGCATCCTGTGACACCAGCCCCTGGATTCTTAGGGGATAGCTAGCACACATTTTCTTTTAACATTAAAAAATAATTCAGAGACCTATCTGCCTCTGGTACATACAGATGATAAACTAACTGGATGGGACCTGGTCTTGAAATGACCATTTCTACCACATCTGGGCCTAACCTGGCTTTGTCCCAGGCATACCCTGAATACAGGAATTTGTCTGCCTTTATAATCATAAACAAAAAAACTTAGCTGGGTGGGATCTCCTTAGTTTACCATTCCCCAAATCTCTCTTTTTTTAATGTTTCTTTTTTTATTGGATATTTTCTTTATTTACATTTTAAATATTTTCCCCTTCCAGGAAACCCCCTATCCCATCCTCCTTCCCCCTGCTTCTATGAGGGTGCTCCCCCACCCACCTACCTACCCACTCCCATCTTCCCATTCTGGCATTCTCCTACACTGGGACATTAAACCCCCTCAGGCCCAAGGGCTGCTCCTCCCACTGAAGTGCAACAAGGCCATCCTTTGCCACATAAGCGGTTGGAGCCATGGGTCCCTCCATGTGTACTCTTTGGTTGGTGGTCTATTCCCTGGGAGCTCTGGAGAGTCTGGCCAGTTACCTCCATGGGGCTGCAAACCCCTCAGCTCATTCAGTCTCTTCTCCAACTCCTCCCTCAGGGATCCTGCACTTAGTCCAGTGGTTGTCTGTGAGCATCTGCCTCTGTATTTGTCAGGCTCTGGCAGAGTCTCTCAGGAGACAGCCATATCAGACCCAGTCAGCAAGCACTTCCCAGCATCCACAATAACATCTGGGTTTGGTGACTGTATATGGGATGGATCCCCAGGTGGGGCAGCCTCTGGATGGACTTTTCTTCAGTCTTTGCTCCATATTTTGTCTCCATATTTCCTCCAGTGACTATTATTTTCCCCTTATAAGAAGCACTGAATCATCCACACTTTGGTCTTCCTTCTTGGACTTCATATAGTCTATGAATTGAATCTTGGGTATTCTGAACTTTTGGGCTAATATCCACTTAGCAGTTGGTGCATACCATGTGTGTTCTTTTGTAACTGAGTTACCTCACTCAGGATGTTATTTTCAAAGTCCATCCATTTGCCTGCGAATTTCATGAAGTCCTTGGTTATAATAGCTGAGTAGTATTCCATTGTGTGAATGTACTACATTTTCTATATCTGTTCCTCTGTTGAGGGACATCTGGGTTGTTTCTAGCTTCTAACTACTATAAATACGGCTTCTATGACCATAGTGGAACATGTGTTCTTATTACATGTTAGAGCATCTTCTGGGTATATGCCCAGGAGTGGGATAGCTGGATCCTCAGGTAGTACTATGTTCAATTTTCTGAGGAACCACCAGACTGGTTTCCAGAGTGGTGTGTAAGACTCTGGCGAGCCTTAACTTACCAGGGACCTCCTGAAGAAACAACACAGAGTTGAGAATTGATGCAAAAAGCAAGAGGAAATTTATTGTTCCAACATGTTGGGATCACACTGCACATGGAGAGAGAACATCCATGCACAACCCATCCAGCTAGTCTTTATACAGTTCTCAGGGCCACTACCATTAGGCACAATGTGATTGACAGAACAGTGTGACTTTTTAAACTGATTGGTCTTTAGGGAATGAGGTGGCCAGGACTTCCCTTGCCTGTAGGTGGCCAACAGTCTGTCCTGCAGAATGTGTCCCCACCCAAAGATCAGCTCCCCCACTCTGTGGTCTGAGGAATGATAATTAGCCTCTCTCTTCTGGAGGGGCAAGTGTTCCATGACCTTTCCAAAGTTCCTGAGCTGACCTCCTCAGTAACACTATCTTTCAATTCCACCAGCAATGGAGGAGTGTTCCTCTTTCTCCACATCCTCACCAGCATCTGTTGTCATCTGAGTTTTTGATCTTAGTCATTCTGACTAATATGAGGTGGAATCTCAGGGTTGTTTTGATTTGCATTTCCCTGATGACTAAAGATGTTGAACATTTCTTGAAGTGCTTTTCAGCCATTTGAGTTTCCTCAGTTGAGAATCTCCCATTTTTTTAATAGGGTTATTTGGTTCTCTGGAGTCTAACTTCTTGAGTTCTTTGCATATATTGGATATTAGCTCTCTACCAATCCTAAATCTGATTATCTCCTTCCTTAGTATCTTTCTGATAAGTTGGTGCACAGCGAGCTGCTTTTGTTCCTTTATATTGTGAAGCCCCTCATAATTAATATTGCTGTAAGACCCTGAACTTTGGTCAGTGATACTTCAAGAAACCTGAGTGAGACACCGAGAAGCAGATGGAAGCAAAAGCAAGAGGTGTATATTCTGGGACTTTGGGTAGACCTGAAGGTTCCAGAACTTACCATTTGGCTGAGACATTAGCCACACTTTCACCTTCCAAACTCTTAATTATCTGATCATCTCTGATTATCATGAAGACATGATCATTAACAGGGAGATCGTTTCTTTAAGAAGGAATGGAAAATATGTACATTATTATACAAACAAGCTGTACGCTCAACACTCATGGAAGAACATGTCCCCTGTCCCTGTCTCAGGGGCAGGAGCCATGCCATTCTGTCCCCACCAAGGCCATGCCACACCTGGCATTTCTAGCATAGGATACCTTCCAATATATTTTCTCAGATTATGATGAGATATATTTCTATGTAAGTTCTCCAAAGAAATAGAACCATTAAGAGATAAGTAAATACTGATAAAGATATGAATCCATAGTGAGAAAATTTGGCTTAAATTTTTAAATATTTAAGATTTCTAAAGAAATAGAAACATTAAGGGATAAATAATGATACAGATAAGGATCTATTGTGAGAAATTTTGGCTTAAATTATTACAGAAGTTGAGTGGGCTACAATCTGGTTCTGCAAGCTGGAGATCAGTCAGTGGTACAATCACAGGCAAAATTGAAGACTATTCGAGAGAGCCAGGGGCTTGGGTGCCACTCCTGGGGAAGCAGTGGCTAATTTTCTGGTATAGACAGGAAAGGGGGAAGGTGGTATGCATGCAGATGAGAGGAAAAGAAGGGATTGGAATCATTTTTTCATCTGCACTTTATTCTAGTCTGGCCCACACAGGATTACACTCTGTCTACCTCCATGGCAGGTTGATTTATTTTATTGAGTCCATTGATTCCAGTGCTAATACTGTAGAGAAATATTCATGAACCTTGGACTAGTGCTTAACCAGATATGTAGTCATCTCCTGAGCTAGTCAAGTTGACATACAAAGTCAGGTACTGGGATGCTAATGGGTTATGTCACAACTGTCGGTTGCTATGGGAGTTGGTTAGAAAAGCATCTGAGAGTTTATGCAGACTTGATAGATCAGAGAAGGGTCATGCATACCTTTGCCTCCCTATGGATTGAAACACCAGCAGATTTCTTTTCCAGGCACTTGAACGCTGTTTGAAACACAGACTACTATTCAGTTTGTACCTGTTGTTTATATTTTAAAATTTCTAACCAACGAGAGGATTTTTTTTTGTTTTTGTTTTTTTTAAATCTTTACTTTCTGAAGGAAATCTGAAGAATGTGTGTGGTATAAGAAATTCGTAATTACAGCAGAGCATGAACATTTATGAAGAATGGATTTTTGACAGGGATTTTTTGTTGTTGTTATTGTTGTTTTTTTTAAAAAAAGCACATCTTTCTAAAAGAGTCCCAGGAAATCCTCTGCATTTTGTTTGTTTCTTTCTTTTTACTTTTTAATCTTTTTTTTTTTACTATTTCAAATGTTTATGAGATAAAGACATGAACATGAATTATTTTTATAACCTAAAAGTCATTGACATTTCTCGTTAAATGAATAGGAAGAGACTAGTTAAACTGAAGATTGAATCACAAGAATAAGCATTCCAGGGCTGGTGAGATGGCTCAGTGGTTAAGAGCACTGACTGCTCTTCCCGGTGTCCTCAGTTCATTTCCCAGCAACCACATGGTGGCTCACAACCATCTGTAATGAGATCCAGTGCCCTCTTCTGGTGTGTCTGAAGACAATGACAGTGGACCCATATACATAAAATAAATAAACCTTATAAAAAGAATAAGCATTCCAAAGAAATGAGGGATGTTAAGCTAAAATAACATGTCAAGAAGGGAAGAAGACCAACATGTGAGAAATTCATAAAACATAGGTAAAACTTGGCTCAGCACAACAGGATTTCCAGAAATAGCCACAAAGGAATCAGTAGGATTTTTTTTATATACATCCCAAGATTCAGAAACATGTGTTAGGGTTACATGGGATAGTGAAGCCCCTTGTCCACAGGATCACTCTAAACATGCTTTTCCGTCTGTGCTGAACGAGCGATCTGTGGTCATAGCTCAGTGTGGTCACTGCTGCTGGTGGCTGCTCTTCTTTACACACAATTCCCAAGTTCAGCAAAAACCAGGCCACCTCATGGGTTAATTGTGTCTTAAAAAGAGGTGATAACCCCTTTCTGAAATTAAAACCTATAAGTCATGATTAGATATAATCAATGCAGTTTTTATTTGGTCTTATGAACCAAAGTAACAGCTGTTGGTCTGTGAACGTGAAGCTGTGACTCTGATATGCAGAATAAAAGTATAATTAAGCACAGATATGAATCCAGCTTTATATCCTAATTTTGTCACTGTTCTTGGCTTCTAGACACAACTCTGCATCTTAGGATGAATGAAGAAGTTGGTTTTATCACTTAAAACCAACTGAGTTTAACACACTTGTCAGTTAACAGTTACTTTTTATTTCCTTTAGCCACGTTTGTTTTTGCTGAAATGAGTCAGGTTTATATTCCTTGGCAAGTGCCTAGATAGCAGGTGTTCCATGTCAGTCAGTGCCAAGAAGCAAGCTTTACCAGTCTGCTAATACCGACAGATTTTCTTGAAAAATGAGGTTACTAACAAGAACATATACTCAAACAGAATTTAACCCCAAATTCTGAGTATGCATACCCTGTCTGTAATACTGTTGTGTCTTATTTTAATTGGAATTTCATGTTAATATTTACGCTGGGGAAGTTCAGGACCAGTGATGAAGGACTCTTATGTGTGAAATTCAAACTATTTATTAACGGGGGAAAATATTTTCCTGTCTCTATTTTCTTAGACCAACTTGTGGATTGTTCTGTTGATGATCTTCTCAGAAGTCAGTAATATGTGTTCCTTCTCCTTAGCCTCTCATGGGAATTGTGCTTGTCACAGAAGATGCTTAGTTAAGAATCCCTCCTGTTTTATTTTTTTACAGGGAGAACTTTCCAGAAAGACTTGCATTGATGATGCAATTGGAATTTTGTGATAAGAAGCAGAGTGGCCTTGATCATGCTTATAAAAAAAAAGCATCAAATATCTTCCTCGGCTGAGATTCTGAATTTCTTACGCTGCTGCACTGAGCCCATTGCTCTGTAAGCAGCACTGCAGTACCTCTGGCCTGTCTCCTTGCACGTTCATAGGCCACTGTGCCCTGTCTTTGTATCAGAGAGTTCAAGGAGAGGAAGACTGAGGAGGACACATGGTCCTTTGGATCCTCCCCTTTATATTCCTTGCAGGAAAAACGTTGAGCTTCTTCAAAATATGTAGGACAGACCCTCTTTACTTAGAAAGTTTGTCTACCAACATGTGGCTAAAGCATAAGTCTCTTTACCTACAAATCTCTTTATTAGGTATACTTTGGACAAAGTGCATGATTGCCTCTTGTGAAAATAGACCAGATGAACAAAGTTTCTATTTGTTAAAAGTAAAGATGATAAAACCAAGACAGAGAATAGCTTTCTACAATTAGCATTCATCTACCTTCACCAATACTGGGACTGGAAGCCTTGAATGTGTTCTTCAGGTTTCCAGGCAGATGCAAGTCAGAGCAGAATGCCTCAGCATTCTTCAAATATGCAAATCATAGGCAAGAGCAGCACATGCTCCTGAGGTGTCCTTCATGGCTCAGGTTGAGTGAAGATTATTTAATAATGACAATATTTTTTGCAACACGGTTTTTCTAATCTACCAATGCATTCTTATGCCAAACACTGACTTGAATCTGAAATACCAATGACATATATTTAGGTACGTTTCCCCTGCTATGAGGCAAAACTCATTACGATGCAATCACTTTAAATGAGGGTGCATATGGGTTATTAAGTATCAAACTGCGTGTGTTTATTGCTCGTTACTATATTTAGAGGTTTAAATAGCTTTACTGCTTTGAGACGTAGTTGTTAGCTTTCAAATATTTAAAACTGAAACAACTAAACTGTTCATTTATTCCAAGTTCATGATTTTGTTTAGACAAGAACAAAATGTTTTGTGTGTGCAACTTTCCATCAATGAAGAGAAATTCAGGTATAGAATCTAGAAAAGACGTTTTCTAAACTGGATTTATCAATGAGAAGAAAGGTTAGGTGAATTAAAATGTTGAGGTTCTTATCTGGAACTCCCAGGCTTCTGAGGAAAAGTTGAGTTTGATTTCAACATAAAGCATTCTCTCTGAGGGAGTGACTGCATGGTTGCTAAAAGATGGAACATTCAAAATAAAATATCTAGACTGCTTTCCTTTCTTCACACCAGCATCTAGCACCAAAGGGGAGCATGTTTTTTAGTACCATTGCTAAATCACAAATTCAAATTCACAAAAAGTGAATATGTGAGTAATAGCCTGCCTCATATCCATTATAACTAATTGAATTTAGTTAAAGACTTTGAGAACTGTGCCAAAATATAGTAAAAGTCTATATACCAAGCTATAACTTATACTGAAAATTCTTAGGAGGCATGTTTGACGATCTTTTTTGTTTGTTTTTGTTTTGTCTTGGTTTTCAATGGAACAATAGAATTAATACAAGAGACAGTCACTAGATGTCATTTAAAGTTATAGTTTTGAAGATCCTATGACAAGTTTTTTCCATACATGGAAATGCTCATGGCTGATAATTAACCTTTCTTCTTTGAAACTGCTTTTTATAGGTTCTTTCATATAGAATGCTTCAAACCAAGAAAGACGTAGTTTTGAATAATGAAAATGTATACGTACAAGCGCCTTAATTTCCATACTACCAATAAGCAGGGTTCTCCAAATCCACTTTTCTGTGTTTTTCAAAAGGCATCTGTAGAAATTCTGATTGCTACTTTATAGAGAAAACTCAGTCCATCCTCCCTCAGGGACAAATAAATTGTTGGAAGCTACTGCAAATATTTCGCCTATAAGCTGTTGTTCCTTTAAGCATTTTGCAGTACGGTAGTTTTGCAGTGTGTAGAAGGAGTATTTTATGCATTGTATGGATACATCATCTGTCAATTTAAAAACCATGGCATATCGCAAGTGTAGAATAGAAGGTGGGGCATCCAGGAGGCAGAATGAATTCTGAGATAGGGCCAGTCATAGGGAGATTTATCTGGGAAAACGTGACAAGACAGACACATGGTACCCAAGTATAGGCAGTCAGCCATGTGGCAGTATGTAGAATTAAAATAAATGGGATAGTTTAAATTATGATCTAACAAAAAAATATCCTAGCTATATGGCCAAAGTATTTGCAAATATATTTTGAGTCTGAGTCTTATTTCTGGGAGCCTGGGACTGGGAGGAAGAAACAGATCTAACTTCTACACTACTGAGCAGGCTGTGTTGAGTCACTCGTACATTAGTGGGTAGTCGTGAGCAGTGGAGGTTGTAGTTCAGCCATTGTTTGTGTTTTGAGACTAGAGAGTATACCACCCAGGACTGATTTCCACTATGTGAAGTAAGCGCTCTACCACCGAGCAGCTGCTCATTCTCAGTCCTTGCAAATCATGTTTGAACCTTCACCAAGTTAGGGCAAACTACTTCTGATAGTCTAATAGACACTTGCTAACTTTGTTGACCTGTCCTTTCAACAATTTGAATAAATCCATTTAAAAAGATTACCAGTTGGCTGTGCTCCTCCCTTTCAAGCATGAACTGTTTGTAAAGTTTCTTCAATTTTATTTCTACATGAAATTACTTTTTACATTGAGAAGCTTTAGAGAATGCATTTGTTGCTGAGGGTACTGTTTTCTGACAGCTGCAATTTTTCCCAGAACGAGAGTTTTGATATATAAACTCTATAGAAAGAATAGTAGTTTGCTTCTATAAGACCTTGATGTTTAAAATACACTAAAAATAGTGATGATTTACTTCTTTGTGGCTGGTTAGCAGCAGCTTAGGGGGTTCTTCATGTCCATTCCATAGTATCTCATTTCATAGTTCAATTTATAATTAAGTTCCTAAGCAAAGGTACTTTATGATTTTATGAAATGTCTATCATGAACCTGTATTCACTCAGTACTGAGTTCTTGACTTGAAAAATACTTGTTTTAGAAACAATGAGAGACATAGATTCAGTCTTCAAAAGGACAACAGTATGTTAAGGAGGATCCACTACTGCCAGACCAGAAGGGCACTGGGCGGCCAGAGTAATGCAGAACTGTGCCTTCATCTCACAAATGCTCATCCCGGCGGACCCCATGAGTCTGCAGTGGGCCTGTCACCCTTGTCGCCAGCACCATGCCATCGCGCCCCCTTTAGTCTTGAGTACCCTTCCTGCATTGATTGGTGTATTAAAATGCCTGAATATGAACACTAAAGACTCCATGAACCTGGGCTAATGGGAGACGGCTGTGAGAATGAACACAGATCCACGAAAGGACATCTAGCGGGTTGGGTACTTGAGGGGAGGGAATGACTAATGAAGCTAATTAAAAGAGTTGCTTTCTACCCTTACTAACAATTAGCAGGGCACCGGCCAGGGTGTGCACCCTGTTTTACTTTAACAACATTCCGTTTGTTCTTTGTATATTTAAGTACTGTAATGAAATGTCTTTCAATCAACCTGAACATGAGTTAAAAGGAAAGAGATGCGACTGTCACAAACTCTTTTATCGTATCTCTGTAAAATGCAATTTATGTATGCAAGTGAGTGCTCTTGTCCTGATGTTGCTCCGCCCATGACAAAGGTTAAAAAATAAGAAAGGAAAAGGAGGAGGCTCAGAATTAGGCTCAGAAGAAGGCTCATAGCCACCATTGTATAGAAATCCCCCCTACTTCTAAGAAGTCAAACTATCATTATTTGCAGACGATATGATAGTTTACTTAAGCGACCCAAAAAACTCCACCAGAGAACTTCTACAGCTGGTAAACAACTTCAGCAAAGTGGCTGGTTATAAAATTAACTCAAGCAAATCAGTAGCCTTCTTGTACTCAATGGACAAGCAGGCTGAGAAAGAAGTTAGGGAAATAACACCCTTCACAATAGCCACAAACAACATAAAGTACCTTGGCGTAACTCTAACCGAACAAGCTAAAGATCTGTATGACAGGAACTTCAAGTCCTTGAAGAAAGAAATCGAAGATGACCTCAGAAGATGGAAAAATATTTCTTGCTCCTGGATTGGCAGGATCAATATAGTAAAAATGGCCATCTTGCCAAAAGCAATCTACAGATTCAATGCGATCCCCATCAAAATCCCAAATCAATTCTTCATAGATCTAGAAAGAGCAATTCTCAAATTCATCTGGAGCAACAAAAAACCCAGGATAGCTAAAACTATTCTCAACAATAAAAGGACTTCTGGGGGAATCAATATCCCTGACCTTAAGCAGTACTACAGAGCAATTGTGTTAAAAACTGCATGGTATTGGTACAGCAACAGGCAAGTAGATTAATGGAATAGGATTGAAGACCCAGAAATGAACCCACAGACTTATGGTCACTTGATCTTTGATAAAGGAGCCACAACCATCCAGTGGAATAAAGATAGCCTTTTCAACAAATGGTGCTGGTTCAACTGGAGGTCAACATGCAGAAGAATATGAATTGACCCACTCTTATCTCTTTGCACTAAGATCAACTCCAAGTGGATCAAGGACCTCCACATAAAACCACACACACTGAAACTATTAGAAAAGAAACTTGGGAAGAACCTGGAGGACATGGGCACAGGGGGAAAGTTCCTGAACAGAACACCAATAGCTTACACACTAAGATCAAGAATTGACAAATGGGACCTCATAAAATTACAAAGTTTCTGCAAGGCAAAGGACACTGTCAGAAGGACAAAACGGCAACCAACAAAGTGGGAAAAGATCTTCGCCAACCCCACATCCGACAGAGGGCTAATATCCAATATATACAAAGAACTCAATAAGTTAGACCGCAAAGAACCAAATAATCCTATCAAAAAATGGGGTACAGAGCTAAACAAAGAATTTTCACCAGAAGAAATTCAGATGGCCCAGAAACACCTTAAGAGATGTTCAACATCATTAGTCATCAGGGAAATGCAAATCAAAACAACCCTGAGATTCCACCTCACACCAGTCAGAATGGCTAAGATTAAAAACTCAAGAGACAACAAGTGCTGGCGAGGATGTGGAGAAAGAGGAACACTCCTCCACTGTTGGTGGGATTGCAAAATGGTAAAACCGCTCTGGAAATCAGTTTGGCGGTTCCTCAGAAAATTGGGCATGTCACTTTCAGAGGACCCTGGCATACCACTCCTGGGCATATACCCAGAGGATTCCCCTGCATACAATAAAGACACATGCTCCACTATGTTTATAGCAGCCTTGTTTATAATAGCCAGAAATTGGAAGGAGCCCAAATATCCCTCAAAGGAGGAATGGATACAGAAAATGTGGTATATTTATACAATGGAATACTACTCAGCAATTAAAAATAATGAATTCATGCAATTTGTAGGTAAATGGTTAGACCTGGAAAATATCATCCTGAGTGAGTTAACTCAATCACAAAAGAATACACATGAAATGCAATCACTGATAAGTGGATATTAATGAGCCCAGAAGCCCTAAATACTCAAGACACAATTAGCAATTCAAATGATTCCCAAGAAGAAAGGAGAGGACCCTGGGCCTGTAAAGATTGGATCCAGTTTTGTAGAGAAACTGTGGGGGGAGTGGGAATGATTGGGGAATAGTTGGGGGGAGAGGAATTATGGGACGTATGGTGGGGGTAACTGGGAAAGGGGAAAGCCTTTGTAATGTAAACATGGAATATAGAAAATAAAAATTAAAAAAAAGTGTAAATTTGTTTAAAGGCCAGCCAGGACTACAAAGCAAAATGCAGGACAGCCAGGGCTCTGTTTTGCAAAGAAATGCTGTCTTGAAAAACAAACAAACAAACCACAAAAAAATCAAAAGTGCAAATTTGAACTTCAAGGATTATAATCCATCATTTTATATAATCACTCTCCTCTCATGTATTCAATAAATATGTATTAGCCTTGAAAAAAAAAGAAAAGAAATCCCCCCTACTTTTAATTTGCTGAATGAAGAAAAAAAATCTTTCATTTGTGATATTTTCAGAGACATTTGCTCTAGTATGGTATATTTAAATAATAAAAACTTAAAAATAAAATATAATCAAACTATGTTATTATAAAGCAATATTTATTAAGAGCTTGCAACATTTTAAATCATGGGTAAAGAATGTTTATTCATAAATTGGTGGAAAGTGCATTGCTAATGAGAATGTAAATTTTATTTTTATAAAACTGTATTGAGTATATATTTGTGTTTAGCATTTGTGTGAATATATGCTACATATATATAGTTGAGTATGTGCTGCATATGAATGGATATAAGCATATATTTGCAAGTTCTTAGCCTTTTAATCAATACAGCCATTTTCTACTTATAGTAAATAATATAAACTTAGGATATGTACTTAACCCTATTAGAAACAACTAAAAATCAGTATGGAGAATTATATAGTTTAAAATATACAAAAAGAAATAATGTTGAATACTAAATAGTATTTGAATAATTATATTAAACATGAGAGTGATTTTTAACAAAATCATACAAATCAAAGGAAAAACATGTAAAATTTGGAAAATGTTTTTAAAATATTTACAGTAAATGATAACAAAAAAAATGAACTTAGAGAAGAATAATTCTGGCCTCTCCAGAGAAAAATAAACAGATAATCAAAGGCACATGACACTGTGGCCTACACATCTTGGGCAAATGTAATTTAAAGCCACAAGGGAAAAAAAGGGAAATCAAAAGTAATTTATTTTAATAACTATAACAACACATTTTAAATATCAAAGAATAGATTTAATCAAAGAGATAAGTGGTTATTCTAAAAAAAAATAGATAAAAACATTGAGGAGTAACCAAAAAAAAAAAAATTTCCCGTGTTTATGGATTGGAGAATTAAGACTGCTAAAATACCCCTATCATCCAATATAGTGCACAGATCCAATGCATTCTCTTCAGAACTTGAAAAATACAGTTTGTTTAGAATCATATAAAATGGAAACCTTCGAGCTGCTTTCAGCAAAAAGGAACAAAGGACGAAGAGTTACAATATGTGCCTTCACGTCTCTAGCAAACTGAGTCATTAGAACACAGCAGTCTTGCTATATCCGTGGCCGTATTTAACAAAGCCTGCCTACAATTAAACCTTTATATCTACTAACTGGTTTTTTGACAAAGATAGTAAACCTTTGTCTGGGAGGAAGGACAGACTTTCAGTGAATGATGCCAGGAAGATCAGATCACATATAGAGGAGTTACTGTTGACTCCTGGTTCTCCCTGGTTACAAAAGTGAATTCATGCTGGCGATGTAGCTCAGTGGTAGAGTAGGTGGTTAACAAGCACTAAGCACTGAGTTCAATCTTTAGCATTGGCCAAACCGAAACAAATGAAAACACAAAAAGATGAAACACTTAAATGTATAGGCTGCAATTATGAAAGGTCTGAAAAACATGAGAGGGTGGGACTGTGGTGTGAGGCCGTCTGTGGCCTGGGTGAAACAAGGCCACTCTGGAGACCCAATAGAACATTCTTCTACAAGGGACGGAACCCGTGAGCAGACGGAAGCCCCAGACTGCTGACTCCTCAACTCCATAATCCTGTGGCCATCAGTCACGTGTGGCCAGGCCCCAGGCCCCCAGTGTTCTGGCTGGACTCCACCCCTATAGTCACCTGGTTACAGCCAGGCTTTCCCCGCCCCTCAGTTACCATTGCCAGGTAACCCAGCCCACTATAAATGGACGCTTCTTGCCCCTCCTCCCTCTCTCTCTGGCCTCACCTTTCTCTGCCCCTCTCTCTGTTCCCCCTTCTCTCTATTCTTTTTCCTCTTTCCACGTAGTCATGGCCTTCCCTCATCTATCTTCTCCTTTCTATTTATTTCTCTATCTTCTTTTCTCTTTCACTTTTCCTAATAATAAAGCATTAAAACTATGAGGTGTCTCTTAACTAAACCCGCTGTGTAGAAGCATGGAGCAGGTCTCAGCATTTCCAGCCACCGGGGAAGGATGGAGCCTCCTCACAGCCAAGTCATCTCAGCCAACCCAGCTTCTCAACAGTTAGTACCTGGGAGGTCCATGCCAGAAAGGCACCGCCTTCTGGGCATGGCACCGCCTTCTGAGCAAGACCTCCTCCTCCCCCGCCCCCCCGCAAGTCAGGCAGTCTCATGCCCAACAGGTACCCGGTCTAGCATTCCTTATCGGGGCATGGAGTGTGGTCCTGCCGGTGCTCCCCTATCCCCCATGCGGGCTCTGCCTACCAGAGTTCTTCTCCTATGCGGACCTGCCGCCATTGTCCCCCCTCCCGGTTCCCTTTTTCTCTCCACATGAGGGAATCCTTCAGAGCATTGTAGCATACACAGATTTTTTTGAATAAGATTCCCAAAGCACAAGAAACAAAGCAAATGTAAGGAAACAGGAGTTTGCAAAACTGAAAGGGTACTACAAGTCAAGAGGCAGCTACAGGAGGGAAAGTATTTTGAAATCGTATATTTTATGAAGGGTGGGTATTCAGAATATACAAGGAGTACCGAAACATAGCTTAAAAAAAATAATCGAAGATATCTCTACGAAAAGACAGAAAGGCAACACACAGGGACAGGAAATAAACATCCAGGACAGCTGATCATTAAGGAAATGCAAATGAACCACTGTGAGGCTTCACCTCTCCCCAGGAAAATTGCACAGTATTAACAAGACAAAACATAACAAGTATTGATGGGGTGATAGAGAAAAGGTAATGTTTATACAATGTACATAGCAATGAAAATTGCTGCTGGTTTTTTTGAAATGGTATGAGTTTTTGTTTGTTTTTGTCTTTCTATTAAAGGCAAAACTATTGTACCATCGCATAACTCACTTCTGGGTATGTTTCCAAAGGAAATGAATTCAGAATATCAAAAGACATCTAAACTCTCATGTTTGTTGCAGCACTATCCAAAATAGCTAAGAAAGAGAAACAATTCAAATGCTGATCAACTGACTAATGAATAAGGAAAATGTGTATACACAGACTTAGATGCTATTCAGCAATAAATAGGAGTGAAGTTTTGTCATCTGCAATAAGTTGGATAGAACTGAAGAGGATCACTTAAAGGAAATAAGCCAAGCACAGAAATGTAACACATAATAGTACTTCTACTAGCTAGGGGTAAGATTGTTGTTGTTGTTGCTGCTGCTGCTGCTGCTGTTTCTTTTTTCATTAACTGAAGAGTCAAACTCAGGAAGAAAGTCTAGAGAAAAGTTAACCAAGGTGTGTTTGTGTTGTTTGTCTTTTCATTTGGTACAGATGCCTTAGGTAGAAGTTTCCAGGTTTTCAATACTGACTCTAAGGGGACTCAGGTGGATTTCTTTTAAAGATTTAATTCTTTCATCCATAGATCCTAAGGTGTTTACTCTTCTGGCATAGAGATGGGTCCCTTTATACTTTACCTGCTGGTGGGCTTTCCGTCTTGGTGCATGGACATGGAAGTAGCTACTGAAGGGTCCGATCCCTGTCTGGGCCATGGGTGTGTAGAACAGTGTTGGTTGGTTGGGTTTAGAGGGTTCCAAAGCCCCATCCTGGGTATACTAGGAAAAGAGAAGCTTACCATAGAAGGAAAATGACCAGCTTTCCTGTCTCCCTCCTGCCTCTCAGGGTCCATGGCTTCAGTATTCACAGGCATCTAAAAAGTTTATCTCTCAGGAAAAGTAGCAATTAGTTACCAGAGGCTAAGGGAAGTGACAGGACAAAGACAGAGAAAAAGGTTGGTGAGCGTTTTTAATTATGTGAGATCTGCAGCACACTTGTGTGCAGTTAGGAATATGTGTCAGACATATACCTCAAAATCTTGAAGAAGGGATTTTGATAATTTTCTCAAAAATCAACAAAGGCTTGAGGAGGTTGCACTATTGAATTTGATTTAAACATCACATATTCACACGTATTAAGATAACTTATAATGTCCCACCTAGTATGTAGAATTAAAAAAAAATGTCATTCAAGAAATAAATCCAAGAAGAAAGTCATAAAGAGACAAGTATGTCTCACTAATTAGAATACATAAATCTAAAAATATGGCTACTATCAACTGTTGGCAGAACACATATACCATTGGTAGCAAAGCTGGGTATTTACTAAAAATCAATCAAAGCACATTAAACAGTTAGGACTTATAAGTAAATGTTATTAAACTGGGAAAAAACCTTCAAACTGATCATCTGTCAAGTGTTGAATGGGTAAATAAATTGTAGAACATTTTATATTGTATTAGGTAAGCATTGGTGTTGTGTAGCTACACTCTGTGAATTGGAACATTCCCTCCTGAGGCCAGGCTTCTTATTACTCAGGAAGTAAATGAAATCTTAAAGTCTCAGGAAACAAACAAACAAAAGTTAGAAATGCTTAAGAACGTTTCTTAAGCTTACAAAAAGCCACAAAGCATTTCTAGTTAGACAAGCAGTATAAGCTGCTGGGTAAAGCTGCTAAACTCCAGGGATATGGCCGTGGTGAGCCTACACTCATGCTGGGCAGATGATGGAGTTGTTGCTGAGTCATCCCTGCCTTTATTGAACCCTTCACCTGACCTCTTACAAATAACTCTGGTAAACCGTTAAACCTACCAGTTCACGAAACTAGGTTTGGATATAACTATTTCTTTGTCACCCTTATCTACAGTGGCTAGGTGCTTGTTTATATCTCCCCAAATTCTCGAGAGCAATCACAGAATGTCTGTGTTCATCTATGTAGTACAGGTTACAGTGCCTCTTTGATAAGTGGGATTAACCACTAGAGTATAGGGATGTCCTCCAAAACACTGATGGATTAGAAAACATATTAAAGCCATGCAGTTAGCATGTGTGTGAAAGGATTGTAAGCAGATTGTAGTATCAGGTTCATGGACATTTTTGTAGGTGTCCATTAACGAGACTAAGGTTCAGCTTGATTCCTGGGAGTAAGAAGCACCCTCACCTACTTAAGTTCAGACTATGATTTAAAAAAAAAACAAAATAAAATGAAAGCAAAACAGAAACATGTGAATGTCATATATTACAACAGCTTCTGATTTGCCAGGGAATGTGTAAAGGGAGAGGATAAAAGATCAGGTTTTTTTGTGTGTGTGTTTTTATTTTTATTTTTTTTATTTTTTCTACAATGGCTAGAGCAATGGAAAGAGAATATGAATTAGACCTGAACTGAGAACCTCTCTCCTGGCATCCAAGAGCAAAGAATATAAAGAGAAAATAGACAGGGAAGACAGAAGTGGTAAAGTAATAGAAGGTAGCTCTCAGAGGAAGAGGGAATCCGTGATTCAGATGCATACAGGGGTCTTCAGAGTGGCCTAGTAGTAGACACTATGGCGATATGGCAAGGTCAGCATCTGGAATGGCTGCACTGGGAAAAACTTTTAAATGAGTAAAAAAGCCTTACATCCTGGTTCATGGGACTGTAGGACATGACAGCAGATAATCACGAGGATGTGCAGGTGGAGAAACTGAGTAATGTAACTACTTATCACTGTTAGAGCAAAGTTAACATAACCTGAGGCAAATGAGAAATCGGCCCCTAATGGGCTGGCTCCAAAGAGCAATCAAGACCATCTTTCCATAGCTGATACCACCATGAATGTGAGGGACTGTTAGGCAAGAGAGGAAGGGCAGTTATTCACAAGGAGACCTGGGAATGAAGAAGGTGGTATTTGAATACCCACTTCGCTGAGTTGAACAGAACTATACTTATGGAAAGTTAAGAAATACCTTTATTCAGCAGGAGCCTTGGGAGTGTTTGAGGTTTGGGCAACTTTGCTGAGGCCCATGGAGGTCGTGGAGTTTATGATATTGGAAAAGCTTAGGGAGATCGGAATAATTTTTACTGGCATTTAAACTTGGATTTGAAGAGAGCAAAAGCAATCAAGGGGAAATGAGAGGATGGTTAAGTTCTCAAGAGGGCCTATCCAGGTCACTTGAAGGCAACTGTGGTAAGATTCATGCTGTACTAGAGCTCCTTGGGGAACAAATTATCAGAGCCCCAGCTCTTGAGATTGTAATCTTCTGGAAGATTCAAAACCTGAGCCAGAACACATGGAAGAAAAGATTAAATTTTTCATAAGTGTTTGCAGTTTCCTCCTTAGTTTGCAGTGTAACATATACTGGGGTGCCAATTGTTCCTTTAGCCTGGGGTTCTGTCAACAGTGGCATATAGCCACTTAAAAGGAAAGGACCATAGTCTGGCCTAAAGACCTGTCAGATCCAAGGATTCAGCCCTTGGAACAGGCATAGCAGGCTAGAGTGTGTGGCAGTTAGTCCTGAAGACAGGCAGCCTTGCTGAGACCACTGGTGGTAGAGAAGGACATTGCAACAACACTGTCGTGGTACAGTGGAGCAATACGATGCCAGAGTGGAAATGTAGTGCCATCATGCAGCCCAGTGTTTGCATCAGGGAGCATTGAGATAGCACAAATGGAGCACTGAGATAATCAGTGTGAAAGCAACATTGAGCATTGCGATGTCATAATGGAGATGTGATCTCATGCTACATATTGTGGAGGCAAAATTATGAATTTTGAGGGCAAACATGAGCTTTATGATATCAAATGTAAGCTATGTTATCATAACTCAGAATTGTATGAATACATTGTGATGGTTTGTATATTCTTGGTCCAGGGAGTGGCAGCATTAGAAAGTGTGGTCCTGTTGGAATAGGTGTGTCACTGTGGGAGTGAGCTCTAAGACCCCCCCCATCCTAACTGCCTGGAAGCCAGTATTCTGCTAACAGCCTTCAGATGAAGATGTAGAACTCTTAGCTCCTCCTGCACCATGCCTGCCTGGATGCTCACACCTTGATGATAATGGGCTGAACCTTTAACCTGTAAGCTAGTCCCAAATAAATGTTGTTCTTTACAAGAGTTGCCTTGATCATGGTGTCTGTTTCACAGTAGTAAAACCCTGAGATACATGGAACATTCTGATATCACTTTGGACCATATGACAATAAAATGGACATGTAATATTGCTCAATAGAGCAGTTATATAAAATGTAGCATTTGCTTGAACAATGTAGAATTATGAAGTCATAGCCAAGAATTCCATCAGTATAATAGAATGAATTATTTGCAAAAATCTAATATTGTGGTGTCATTTGCAGGATTGTGAGCAGAGTAGATCATTGTGATGTCCTAGTGATACCAGTAATGTTAGAGAAGGATATTGAGATTGCATAACGGGATACCATGATATCACAGAGGAGCTGTGGCATCACATGAAGCATGTGTTAAACAAGGTGGAACAATGTGATGACACAATGTAATACTGTGATGGCAAATCTAGCACCGTGAAATCACGATGTCTATGGTGAAGGCCCAATGAAAATGACAGCATTCATAATATGTTCTATGCTTAATTATTTGTAAATATGTATGGCAGTTTGAATGAAAAGTTTGCCCCATAAACTCATGTTTGTGATCTCAGTAACTTGGTCCTAGTTAGTGGTTCTGTTTGTATAAAACAGAATGCATGGTTTGGGTGGAGAAATATCCTAGAGGTAGGTTTTGGGGTTTTATAGCCTTACCCCACTTACTCTTCTCCTTCTTCTTCATCTGTGGGAATGGAATGAAATCAGCCATCTTCCTGATCCTGCTTCCATGCTATGCCTTCTCTACTATCATAGACTCTCCCTCTGGATCTGTACAATTATATAAATGCTTTCTTCCATAAGTTGCTATTGGTCAGAGTATTTTATTACAGCAACAGAAAAGAAACTAAGGCAGAATTTGGTTCCAAAGGAAATAAGCTTGGTGCTATGAAGAAACTGATTGGATTGGGCTTTTCATGAAAATGGAAGATTTTTAAATTTGGCCTATAAAAACAATTGAATTCTGTAAGCAGAGCTTAATGGGCCATTCTAGTGGGATCCTGGAAGACAATAGTGCTGGAAGGGATTCTAACAGTGGGTGGTCACTCATGAGATTTTAGAGGGGGAAAACTACTCCATTTGCCAACATGGTACTTTGGCAAAGAATTCTGCCTGTGTCTCAACAACCAGTCTGAATATAAATTAAAAGTAATGGGTTATATTCTTTGGCAGGTAAAATTTCAAAACATAATAATTCTTTAGGTCTGAGTCAATGTTATTATTGATTACCCTTACACAGATTTACAACATAAAGAACTAACAAAAAGAAATGAAAGTTTTACCACTTGGAGAGAAGAAGGTCACGAAGAACAATGTTGCAGTTGGAGTATTTACCCCAAAGGAGGCAATAATTGTGAATGTGATTAGTGAAAAGCCTATGGCTCTCCACTAAAAGAGCAGGAAAGTTACCTTTAAGACAAGACACCACTCAACTAGACCTTCAGTTCGTGAAAAAGCAACACCCAAGTGGTTTCCTACTCCCATAAAGAATCTACACATAAGACCCATTGCTAATGTGGTGTAAGAGGACAAGGGTCCACTGCAAGAGCCCAAGAGAAGTTACGTGTACTGTTCACATGGCACTGTCTCTGGATGCAAGACAGACGCAAGATTGGGGAGGTTGTGGATTCTTCTGTGGATTTGGAGCTACTAAAGCTGGACAACATGTATTAAGACCAGAGTCTCTTGAAGAAAAACCTTGAGAGGCTACTGTGTAAAGCTATGGGGATGAAGCTTAGGTATGATAGAGACTCCAAGATGATGGTAATGTCAGAGGCATGAGACATCAGCCATCGGCAGTTGCATATTTATCATGAAGTCTGCCCTAAAGAGACATGGATGTTGCAGACAAATAAGCATAAGGTGAACAGACATGTAAGCCCCTTGAAGTTTGAGCTGGAAACATGGGCCTGTAATGATCTGGAGTTTGCCCTGCTGGGCTTGGTCTTGCTTTGGTCAACCTTTCCTCACTCTGCCCCGCTTCCCGCCATTTTGGAATGAGACTCTATATTCTGTGCCATTGTGTGTTGTAAGTATGTGATTTAAAATTTTTAATCTTTAATTTTTTTTACAGAGGTTCACAGTTAAGTTTGCCTTGAGTCTTATAACAGACTTTGGGGTTTGAAACAGTGCTGGGACTATTAAAGCCTGTGGGCACTTTTCAAACTGAACTAGATGTGTTTTGTATAATGAGATGGCCATGAGCACTGGAGCTTATTTCATTGCTTTGAAGGAAAAATATTCTCCATAGGACCATGTATTTGAACACTTTGTCCCCAGTTAATAGTGCTATTTAGAGATGTAATAGTGTCTTTAGGAGACGCAGCCTTGCTAGAGGAAATATGTAGGGGCATCCTTTGAAGTTTCATAGACTTGCCCCAGCTTGGCTTTTCTCCACTTACTGTGTGTGAAAGGAATGTGAGCTTCCAGCTCATGCCTCCTCTTATTATGGATTCTCCCTGTGTAAGTGTGAAATGAAATAAGCCCTTTATACTTTTAAGTAGATTAGGGTATTATATCACATCTAAAGAAAAGCAAGGTTGTGTTAGTATGGATGAAGCTATGTAAACAAGTGAAGGTGTCTACAGAGGCAATAATGATTGGATCCCTTGAAGTATCACCTGTGGTTTTGAGCCAGCCAATATGGTTGCTGGGAAATGCACTTAGGTCATTTGAACTGTAAGAACAGTTGGTGCTCTTAACTCATCAGCCATCTGTTTAGTGTTATACCCCACATTGTGATGATTCAGTGGAACATTGAGCCATCACAGTTGATTATATTCATGTCACAATGGAATATTGTGATAGATAATGGAACTCTGTGGTGTTAATGTGGAGTTAGGTGTTATGTCACAATGAAGAATTATGTTGCCAAAGTGGTTCATTGTGATGTCACAATAGAACCCTGGAAAGTAAAATGGAGCATTATGATGGCCAAATGGAATGTTATGAAGGCATATTGTGATGTCAAATATAAACTTGTGATAAAAGATTGGGATGCATTGTGTTGTGTATTGTAGTATTATGACCCAATAGAGCTATAAATGTCATTGCACAATGGAGTCTTCCTGTGTAAAAATTGAGTATTGCTATGGTAAAAATGTATTGCTGTGATGGCATAAAGGAGCATTATGAAGGTGTAATGGAAACATGAAATATGCAGTATAACAATGTCTCAATGCAGCATTGTGATGTGAGAGTGAGCATTGTGATTTCACAGTTGAAGATTGTTTGCCCCAGTGGAACACTGTCATGACACAATGTAGCATTGTAAATACAAATCTGATCATGTTTTGTTGTGATGGAACTACAGTGTCCCAGTTCAACTAGGTGTTGACCCAATGGAGCCCTTTGATTGTATAATGAGGATTGTGATGATACAACTGAGGTGTGGTGTCACAATATACCAATGTTCCTGCACATTAGAATACTATGGACTAGATATGTGATGGAAAGTGGAGCTTTTAGCGAAACAATTAATAATTGTAATGGCACAATGTAGCTGGGATTTCTAAAGGAAAGATTGTATTACTGAAATGAAGTATTGTGATGCCACATTGGAAAATTGTGTTGTCACATTATGAAAACTCAAAGAAGCATTGCCATGGATAATAATCTTTCTGATCTTGCAGTGGTGTATTCTGCTGAGTCAATAAAACAATATATCATAGTAAAGCACTGTTCTTTCTCAATCGAGTCTTGTCATGCTACAATGGAGCACTGCTATGGAACAGAACAGCATGGTGAATACAAACTTGAGTATTTTGATGTCACAATGGAGGTGAAACACGTGTTAGAGATGGAGCCACATTGTAGAGACTCATAATGGTTGAAGATTCTGAGATTAAGTGAGTCTTGTTGTGGCATAATGAAGTGATGCTAACCATAGATGGAAAAAAACAGAAATTTATATTGCATCCTAAGAGTCAGGGACTCTCATAGAAAAGAAAAATAGGGGAATTTAAGAGCCAGAGGAGGCATGGGTGTAGCTATTTCTTTTGAACTGGAACCATTCTTTGTAGAGGCAGATTCCTTAAGACTCAAGTTTATAAAAGACATAACACTTATATATAATAATAACAATATATAAGGCATATATATATTGAGTGAATTGATTTAAAAAAAATCCCATGCTATCACTGGCTAGACACAGGCTGGTTGCAGTCTGTCTCTAGCCCAGTGGATGGGCCAAGACCACATTCTTTCCCTTTAGCCTGGTCCTGTTTCACCCATGTTGACTTTACCTCTCCGGAGTTCCAAAACAGCTTTCTCCTCCAGTGGTGGTGGTGGATCCTTGCATATCAGCAGCTTAAACTAACAGTCTCTGGCTACTTAGATTTGTGCCTGCATGCTCTCTCCCATCCAAAAGGAACCGCCTCCTTCTCACCCAGTGATTGTTCCCTTGAAATTTTTCTTTATTCATTAGGGAAAGGTTCTCTCTGTCTCTGTCTCTGTCTCTGTCTCTGTCTCTCTCTCTCTCTCTCTCTCTCTCTCTCTCTCTCTCTCTCTCTCACACACACACACACACACACACACACACACACCCAACACACACACACACACAAACACACACTTATGAGACATAACACTTAACACTTATATAAGGTATATGTGTGTGTAAATATTTTATGATTTCAGAACTTAATAACATTGTGTGTGTGTGTTTGTGTGTGTCACAGAAATAAATAAAGCAGTATTTTAAGGAAGCCCAGGAAATTTATATGATTATCTCCAATATTATAAATCAATAACAATTTCTGAAAAAGTAGACCCCTTAGTCTGCAGAGTTGCCTTCATTTTGTATAGTTTATTGGCAGTGCACAGCTATTCTGAATCATTACTTGAACTAAGGTTGGTTTTATGGCATTGAGTCATCCATGCATGTGGTGGTGTAAATGATAAATGTCCCTCATAGGTTCCCACCACAATAACTTCCATGCATCTGGAAGTGTAAGCCCAAATAAACTCATTCTTTTATAAGTTTTCTTGGTCACAACAACAGTAACAACTGATATAGGAGCTAGCACCAGAAGATGGATGTCTCTGTGAAGAACCTGATAACGTCATTTAGGGGGATTTTCCCTCACTGTATAACTGGCTAAATAAAGACAGCAGAAGCTAAGCATTGGGCAAAGATGTGGAGGTCCATTTACTTTGTCCCAGAGAAGATTAGGGCACAAGATAGAGAGAGGGCCTTTCGTCCAGGCAGAGGAGAGACGCACATGGGCACATTAGCCTGGCTAGCTCAAGTTAAACCTGGTAATGGCCTCCACCACCAGAAGAACTCCAACATAGAATAGCTGATGAGTTCAGGACAATAGATTCTGGGCCCATCTGGCTTATTTTAAATATTAAGATTGTCTGGTGTTTTCCAGTTGCAAGGATTCAGGTGGGCAAGGAGCGAGTGGAGATCGGGAGTGCTAGCTGTGGGAGCTGAGTGAGACTGGGTTGCCATTGGTGGCTTGGTAGAGAGCCTGCAGAGCTTGGGCAGAGCTCTGGAGAGGGACAAAGGGTGTCATTTTTAAAAATTACATTCAACAATGTTGTCTTTTGGAGAATGTGGAATACTTTGGAACTTTGACCAAGAAATGCAGAAGAGTGCTGTGAGCAGAGCTTAAATGGCTATTCTACTAGAAATGTGGTGGACAGTCCCTTACTTCAAAACGTTAGAGCATCAGTCTTCAGCCTTCTGGCCAAGGTCATCTGACAGACGTAGAGAAACAGGATATTAGGGACTAGCCTACTCTTTCTCGCCAGAATCAAGCTGTCCTAAACCTGTAATTGTGCCCCCCCCTTTTTTTGGACAGTATTATGTCTGTAGATGAAATGAGGCAATTTTTGCCTAGTGGCTGTCTTGTCACAACTAGAGTAACTCATAGAAGTTCAATTTCTTCTTTGAGTCCAAGACAGGGAGAGCTGTCAGGAGCAGACCACTCTCAACAACAAGTGATTAAAGAACAATAAACGTCACATTCTGCGGACTTCTGACATTGTTTTGAAAACCAACTATCTATGTAAAGTAATCTGGACTGTTTTCCTTAACTACTCTCAGCTATTTCTAATTAAAATCTTGAAAACACCCTAACAATAAACTCACAACCATGGATTTGCTATTTGGCCCTAAACTCACAAGCTTAAACATCTCATAATTAGAGCAATAGAAGAACTGGCTCTAAGTAAGCCCTGTACTTTCCAATTTTTAGTATCAATAGAAGAAATTTATATCAATGAAAATCTTGATTTTTCATCAAAATAAATCCTGTACCAAAATAAGAACTTATGACTTTAACAAAGTAATGATTAAAATGGCTTCTACCAAAATGAGATTATGGTTATATTATCAATTCTAGCTATTTCCTCCTTGTTCCCAATGTGACCATTTCTACATTCCCTAGAAAGACAGCTTTTTAATAACCCTCTCCAGTCCCCAAAACCCGGGGAACTGGGTCGACGACTCTTAATAACTGCTTCAAGCTGAATGCGAGCATTGAGATATTATGGGGGGGGTAAGGTTAGGGAAAATAGGATTGATTGGTCTCTGATCTCTGTGCCTTGACTGGGTCTGGATGAAGTCCAGGACATCAGGAGTTTAAGCAAATCAGTTCTGCATGTCTGATGAGGAAATTCGCCAAGGCTGTACATTCTGTAATATATAAATCTCAAAACAAAATTTTAGTATCACCTATATATATATATATATATATATATATATATATATATATCCTTTCGTCCTACCTGACTCTTGTAACTCGGGAAGGTGTAAATACCTTAATTACCTTCTCAAAAAACACAAAGACAAAGACAAACTTTTTCCCAAATCAGTATATCCTTGAGTCAGTAATCAGAAAGCCTGTTATTTAGATCTTTCTCCCAGAAGAATAGTGTAACCACCAAACTCAAAATCACACCTATTTTGAAAATCAAAAGAATCTAAAACAAATGAAGTAAACTAAGATACTGCATATGCCTATACTAGGCCTTTCCTACCTTTCCAAGCAGGGAAAGACACTCAAGATTCCAGTGGAGCCCACGTTAGCATTCCTGTGGCTGGTTAAACAATCTATACCGTCTTCCTGTTTGGCTCTCTGCCCAGAGCTACAGACATATTTTATTAATACCTGTATAATATCTGTCTGTAGAACTCTACCCAGAGCCACACACATACATCATTAATACTTGTTCAAAGCAGGCAATGATTATCACTGCACTCTCTACTCTGGAGTCAATGACTAATATTCCCTTCTAGTTTCAAACCACAGGCAAAATTTCCCAAGTGGGACAGAATCTGAATACAAATTTATTCTAAAAGCAAATAATCCGAATTTTAACTTCACAGTTTAATCCCTCTGCAAATTCCGTTCTTCTCCTAGCTCAGAGAAGCCTGTAAGTTTCCACTACAGAGGTTCTTGAAGTCTCTTTGTTTCCACGGCCTCTCCACCACGCTTTGAGTCACGTGACTTGTTTTTAGCGGTACCCAGTTTTAACTCACTTAACAAAATAAAAAAAATAAAATAAAACTCAACTCTCAGGCTAATGATGTTAAATTTCTAGTGGATTCGTGCCCAGTCAGCACGTTGGTTCCCACAGGCAATGTGTCACCAGGGGCAGGATTTGAGAGTTTCTGTTCGCTCTCTCCGCCTTGGGTTTGTGTTTAAGAGAGGAAGCTTCCTTTCAGTTTTTCTCCTCTTGCCATGAGTGCCGCTTGCTTCCGTGCTTTCCTACCATGATGGATGCTCACCTCTCTGGAACTATAAGACCAATTAACCTCTTTCTTCGATAGGTGGCTTCGGTCATGGTGCTTTATCACAGTAGCAGAAAAGTAAGTAATACAATGATTTTGTAACTAACCTCTCACCTACCAACTCAAAGTAACATCAATAAACGTATAGAATACACTTAGGTGACGTTGTTTCTTTGGTCTGTTGTTAGTGCCATATCTGGAATGAACTTTGCATTTCCCTAGGAAAATTCGGCCATTAAAAAGGAGACAAATAATGACAGATATGTACACTGATAATGTTTTTCTTTCTGAGTAAAGCATTCCAACACAAAAGACCAACTCCTATTTGATTGTGCATATCTGAACCTCTAGAACCCTCAAGTAAGAACAGAGCAGAACAAAGGTAGGCAGTGGCTGGGAACGTCGAGCCTGCAACAACTGCGAAGGCCAGCGATGCAGGCTATCAAACCTGGAGGCCAGCGATGCAGGCTACCAAACCTGGAGGCCAGCGATGCAGGCTACCAAACCTGGAGGCCAGCGACGCAGGCTATCAAACCTGGAGGCCAGCGATGCAGGCTACCAAACCTGGGGCAGTCCACTGCTTTCATTTTAACAGTGGGCACATGATTTCTGTAATTACCAGGTTTTCATAAAGTGCATGCTCAAATGGCAAGTTTTATTCTCTATAAATAAATTTAATTAATCAATGTTTTGAGATTTAAAATTTCAAGTCATGGGGAAATGCATAGAATTTATCGTCCATATTTCTGGACCTGTGCTGCTTCACCACTGAAGCCTTGTCTCTTTGTCTCGGATTTGATGTGCTTAGAACAATTGAAAACCAATGAATTTCTGAATTAACCAGTAGAATGACACTCTTCTCTGGCTTTTAAAAGGCGAACAGATGGTGCCCATCTCTGGTCGATGGAAAGTCAGGTTGATTTTGCTCCAATTTTAAAGCAGTTAATTTTAAGCAGCTTTTTTTTTTTTTTGAGAAAGAAACCTGTGACAGAGAATTGTATTTTCTGACTTTTGTTTCCTATTCATAGATTTCCCTTTCTCTAACTTTTTAAATTTCTCGAGGCTTCTTTGAAATTTTTAAGTTGTGCATGGAAAATTTTGCAGGCATAAGGAAAAAATCCGTATGCATTATTTTTTCTCTGCAATGGAAAGCCATCGTTTCAGACGTCTGCCATTTATAGTATACTGTGCAAAGTGTTAGTAAAATGTGAAGTACTGTAAGGCGGATAGGCAAAACAAAGATTTCTTAAAGTACCTGAAATTAAAGTAGTTATATCTAACAGTAGCTTTTAATACATATTTCATAATAAAAGCTTATT
The DNA here is from genome assembly GCA_964023405.1 of Apodemus agrarius. Lineage (NCBI taxonomy): Eukaryota > Metazoa > Chordata > Mammalia > Rodentia > Muridae > Apodemus > Apodemus agrarius. The sequence continues at coordinate 50,487,637 of OZ030025.1, forward strand.
TTAAGAAAAAATATTCAGAGGTTAAAAAAAATGCCTTCAGAGCTCCGAGCCTGCTTTGTGCTTTGTTCATGAACGTCTCTGCTTCTGCCCAACCGTAGGCCCTGCTCTTTCTCTTATTACCTCCTAAGACGGCTTTCTCTCATCACTTGTTCTTTTCTGTGGTATTCATATTTGTTAGAGGGTGAGTGGACTAGAAGATTATCTGGCACAAAAAAAAATCACTCCTTATGTTTTTGGTATAATTGAGGCAGAGTCATTAGTTTGTGCAGGGATGAATCCCACAGGTGGTTATAGGCCTAGGCATATGTGGGCACAAGCTGGCACACGTGGACATAGCTTGTCTTTGATAGGTTTCTTCTGGGAAACACCTATGTGAAAAGAAATAACACTAAGGCTAGAGGTATATCTGCTATGGAACCTTGAAATCTTACAAACTCAAATCTGCCCCAATTGATTTATTTAAACAGGTTCTGGCCTGATAAACGTGTTTCATTTTGTGGGAATAATGTTAGCTAGCACCTAAATGTCTGTCAGTGCTTAGAAATTTTGAGATACTTTTAAAAACTGTATTTCCAGTTTGTTTGTTTGTTTGTATTAAATGTGCACTATTAACTCAGGCCTGAAAACAGTGCCCTCTTTGGATGTACAGACGTGAAAAGCCTTCCCACGTTAGGTGTTTTTCAGAGACTTCATCCTGAGAATGCGGACCACTAAAGTCTGCCAGGTATTAAGCTTAGCCCTCTCCACAACAAGTCCTCTCCACCTGTAAATGGAGTCCTGTACCAGGTTCTACTGTCTGAGGTAGAGGAGGATTTGAGACACAGACCTTTGGCACTTGGGTCAGATCCCACTGAGGTCTCAGCTAAGGATCTACAAAGACGATGGATGAGTGCACTCAGGTACTTATAACAGCTGGAAGCCATGCATCATCAGATCTATGTTTCGCTGTGGGGCACAAATGTCTGACTAGGACACAGCAGTTTTAGTCTTCTATCTGGGCCAGTGGCCTGATGCTAAGTGCGCTGTCTAAGGCTGAGAAATGGGTAGTAAAGTTGGTCCTTTTACCCTCCATGTTGATGCGTAGTTGAGCTAAGTTTGAGTCTCATAGTTTCAAAGACCTGACTATCTTAGAAACTAGCGGCCAGGGGCAGGGTTGGGAGAAGGGGTGTTCCTCAGCTACCTGACTTCAAGTAGGAACTTGTGAGGTGGAAACTCGAGGTTGCCTGGAAGGTAAACAGGCCTGGGCTGATGTCTGATATGATCTGAAGGCTCTGCTCATGACCTTTGCCTGGATATGAGACTTCTAATTTTTACTGGTCTTTTGTCTTAGTTGCAAGAAAAAGTGGGCCTCTGAAACAAGTCCCTGTGTTGACTTCTTTGTCTTGCGGCTCAGTGGGCCGAACACTTCCATATCTTGTGACTATGGCTAGGGAAGGACCAGAGAGAATCTTTCTGCTTCCTTCCTTAACAGCTGGAAAAACTCAGTCTTTAGGTATTGGCTAATTTGTAAGGGGTGGAAGGGTGGTAGGGGCTTGTTCAACTCTGGGTTACACTATAATGGGCCTGTTACTAGATTTTTAAGTTTAAAGCCTGGAATAGACTTCTTTGCTAAGCGAGAGCCATCTTTCTTCATGTTGGGCAGATCTGAGTTATGGAGATATGGAGAAGAGACGTAAACATATACTAAACACGGCTCTATTTCCTCTCATCACATTTCCTTTCCTCCTGTCCTGGTCATCTGCTACATGAGCAACTGGTCACCATGGTCTGCCTGCGGGGGATGATATGGGAGGTTCCTATTCAGACATAATCTTACCTGTCATCTTACATCATGACAGCCTTTCTATTATTCTATTATTTGTTAACAAGGACACCTGAAATGAAAGAAAATATAAATATAAGCACTTAGCGAAGGTAAACACATCATAAAAGATTCTTTCGTGGAATAAAATAAGTTCTAATATTAAAAAATAGAGCCGGGCGGTGGTGGAGCACGCCTTTAATCCCAGCACTTGGGAGGCAGAGGCAGGCAGATTTCTGAGTTCGAGGCCAGCCTGGTCTACAGAGTGAGTTCCAGGACAGCCCGAACTACACAGAGAAACCCTGTCTCGAAAAAAAAAATAGATTCATTCACTGGTCATTTAAAGAGGCTTAGTTAGTCAGTGTTTATTGTTTTGTCTTGTGATCCTCTGAGTGCTATTCATCTTTTCAAAATAACACGAAAATTAACTATATTTATTGTGCAAAGCAATGGATTTTAAAATGGCATTTCTGTTCATCAACTATATCATATACTTTGGCTATATTCATTCGCTATTGCTATGTCCTCTTCTTTTTCTCTGCTTTATAGTTCAATTCCTCTTCCAAAACAATCCTATTTTATTGTTACAAATTTGTGCACATGTTTATGTGCACATTTATGTTTGTCTGCATATATGTATGTATATATAGACTCAAATATAAAAGAAAACATGTAATGATGTAATATTTATCATTTTGTTTTTGGGTTGTTTCTCTCAATTTGATCTACAATTCTCTTTTTCTTACAAATGGTGTAATTTCACTCATTTTTATGGTTTGCTATTAAAATCTCATTAGGTATATAAGCCTGGTTGTTGTGTGCTTTTACTTCTTGAATGGCATATAGGCTGATTGCATGCTTGGCTACTGTGAATTCTCTCTCTCTCTCTCTCTCTCTCTCTCTCTCTCTCTCTTTTTCTGTCTCTCTCTGATCAGATGTTGCTGTAGTTGTTCACTCTGACATAGATTCACCTCAGTCTGTTCTAAGGGTATTACTGTAAACAAACAACAAATGTTGATGAGCATTAGGACTAGGGTATGAGGAATACTTCTGGTGGGTTTGTGAACTGCTATAGCCCCTACGGAGGTCAATAAGGGAATTACTATATGATTCAGCTTTACCTCTCTGCCTGATTCTTTTGTCTTTTGATGAACATTCTGCGTAATAACAGGACCTGTTACTAGAAGAAGTCTAGTGCCGAGATCATGTCAGATTACCTCAAACTTCCCTTTCTAATCTGATGTGACTGTAGTGATTGTGAATTCTGACTCAGATATTTTATAACAACCATGCTACTGTCAGTCTCTCACCTTGTGAAAACTCTCCTGGAGCCATCCTGGTAGCCAACCGCATGTGCTTGCCAGGCTGAGTGTGGTTTGGACACTTCCTAAAATTCAAATACTTAGATAAGACACTGGTAAGTTATATTTTTCTCTTCTTGTTCTCTTCTCCTCTCTCTCTCTCTCTCTCTCTCTCTCTCTCTCTCTCTCTCTCTCTCTCTCTGGACTACTACAGTTGAAGTAGTAGATGACTCTGTTTCCCTCCTGGACTCTTTTCTAGAGAAATCGTATCACTTTTCATTTCTTTTCTAGCTCCTCTCTGCTTTCTCATATAGCAGCTCCGGTACTCATCTCTGTCCTTTTCAATTGTCTTGAAAGCATCTTGAAACAAACATAAAATGAAAGATCTCAAAGCACTATAATTGCTATTTCTGAACTTACAAACATGAAATTTTTATAGTGAATGCCAGTCTTTTTTTACAAGTGTGTATTTTTTATTCGATGCACCTTAACATCTTGACACTATGTCTTCAAGTGTATGAATAAAACAGTTGCTTCCGATAACCGCATTTAGAATCAAAGATTATAAATTACGTCTGGTCATAAATATCAAATCCATAATCGGTGAAAATCTGTATTCCTTAATTACTTTGCTTTTACCATCTGCCAAGAATACATTAAGGAATGTAGTAAACAAAAGGAGCGAGCTGCTAACCCTGACTGGAATGCTAGTGAAACACCCCACAGGAGTTCTTTCTTCCAGTAATGACACATTACCGCAGTGTAAGATTGGAGGGAAGGCAAAATAAAGGTAACTGTCAAGAAAGATTGAGAGGCAAATACAAGATGGGCACTGGGCAAACCGCTTTACGATGTCTTACATTTAACTCTTGGTTGGATTCCAGAGCAGCGTTGATGCCCTCCCCATTTCTGGTACATAATTACATGTGTATGAAATGGCATTTTTCATGATAACTTGTTAGATTTTAGAATGTAAGTAGCCTTATACAAACAAGGCAAGCTATAAAACTCTGGGCAAAATTTCAAAGGATTAAGTGGTGGGTTTAAAAATCTGATGTATTTGAGCTTGAAAATTGTTTTCTCTGCTTGGGCAGCACACTGTTTTCTATCTGTTTGAAGCACATGGAATGTTAAAATTGGAAGGATCTTGAAAATCATCTAATCCAAGGATTCATTATACAGATGAGTGAATTAAAATAAAGATTATGAAAAGTGTAAAGATGAACACAGGGCCTGACTCTGATGATTCAATTGTTTCACATTATGGGAGCAGTTAAAGGTTGAGCCTAAGCCGAGGGTGGAATAAACCAGCCAACTGATGAGCAAACAAACCCCTGTGATAAGTGATAGGACTGAATTAAACACAGAGAAAACATAATATAGGCAAAACTCATTCAAATGAAAACCATGTGAGCCGTGGCAGAGGTCGCAATGATTTTAGACAGATGCCAAGACTGAGAGGAAGTTGGCAGCACATGAGAAAAAGACATTTAATAAGAAAAAGTCCACTGAGGCTGACTTCTGAAGGATAGCTTTAATTGTGTTGGGTAGTGTGATTATTAGCATTAAACATCTGAATTTTATTATTAAGGATTTCAATGATGGCTTTTAAGAAAATTTGATGCGTGTACTATGAATAATTATACCAGCATATTAAGGAATTTTAATTTTAGGAATACCAACTTTTGAATATTATAGCCCCATTTCAAAAAGTAGAAATAGGCAATATTTTTAGATTAAGTTAGAATAATTATCACCATAAGAATGTCAACAGATTTTTTATTAACAGAGCTTCATCTTCTAATATTTGTTCTAGTGTGACATTTTATTATTAGTCCTTGCTTGTTAAAATATTCCAGTTGAACTGGAAGGAGGAGTCAGTGAGCCATGTGCTTGTTGCAGAAGCATTCGGGTCTTGGTTTGGATCCAAGAATGTGTATAAAAGAAGAGGTATGCTTCAGAAAACCTAGCTGAGGTGTGGTGGCGAGGGGACTGGGAGGAGGCAAGTCTAGGATCTCACTGTTTCCCAGTCCAGTCAAAATAGGAAACGGCAGGCTTAGTGAGAAACCTTGTATGGAGGAATGAAGGGAAGAATGATGGGAAAGAAGCCGGACATTGGTGAGGGCATTTGCAAACTCAAGGGCACAGTGTACACACAAGCCTGCAGCATTAAAAGGAATAAATGATATGGGTCAAAATTGCACATAATACATTACATATTAACACCAGGAAGATGAAAATGACAAAAGAGTTTTTAAATAAAGTGTGAGCCATGAGCAAAAGAAATGCACACAGTGCTAAAATAAGTAAAAATAAGATTGCTATGTCCAAATATATATTAAGAATTGAGAAGTAAAAAAAAAAAATACAAATCACTATAGTAGTTACAGTCCAGGATATAAAGAAACACTGTTTAAATCAGAATGATCTATTATAGCCATGATTTTGGTCGTTTATCAATGGTTTCATTGAGTTTATAGGAAACAAAACCAAAATAATGGTTGTTAGCAAATAGAAGTAGCAGAGAAAGGACAGAACTTCATTTCAACATCCATCAGAGATGACCAGAGTAGCCCTTAAGAGAAAAAATGAAAGGCAATATCATCAAATCAGGGGTTCTCTAATGTCTATAGAAACTGATTACAGAAGGTGAGGCAGTGAGGTCCCTACTCGCCTTCTTTCCCTTCCCCATTGCAGGTATTTTCTTGTTATGAGAAGAAAGTTAGTAATTCTCATTGGAAGATATTTACTTTTGGGTGTTCTCAAGTGCATATTTTTTAACATCTTCAACTCTTTGCTCTTTGTCCCTCTTCCCCTTACAGACCCAGAGAGTAGCTCAGCCTGCTCCCTAAACAGTGTTTAGAGGACATCTGGCATAAACATCCTTGGGTCTGAAGTGGGGGAGCAAACTCCGTCTCTAGAGCTAGCTTCTCACTCAGTGGAAGCAGCACTTGACATTTTATCTATATAAAACACACTGTGCCTAGTTAAGGACCTGATGCAATTTCAGCAGATAATATAACAAGACTGCAGTGTGTCTGGGCATTAGAAGAAAACATGAATTTCAAGTACAATCCAGGGCAAATCCTATGTAGTTAACAATTTAGCTTTGCAATAATGGGCATGCAACTTTAGACATCAGAGATTCAGCTTCTGGTCTCTCTGTCTTTATGAGAGCTGAAACACACACACGCATTAGCTTATTTTTGAAATGCCTTGGATACTCAAAGGCTGGGCAGTTCTAATCCTCCCTGACTAGCATCCGTTTTCCTCTGGTACTCCAGGCACAACACCTTCTAAAATCTACCTGTAACTTTGCTGCTGCCCTGTTGCCTTCTGTGAAGCCCGTCGGTCTGTGCTGCGCAAGGTTCTTCAGGGCAGCCGTTCATGGGAGACATACCCTTTCCTCCTACATTTCAGATGATCTTCCCTCTGCAGCTCTAAGTCTCCCATGGCATCATGGCGATCCTCAGCCTTCTCATCTTCTAGTCCTAGCCAGTGCAACCTAAAAGTCTTGCCCTGTTTTAATAACAAAACTGACTGGGGACAAGGACCTTTAGTGTTTGGAGACACAGATTCCGGGTTGAATCAAAGCATTAGAACCAATCTCCAACAGACATTTATTTTAGAATCTGAGAAGCAATGATGGGTAGAGAACAAAGAAAGAGAAAGCTGCTGAGAAAGAAGTATCAAACTGAAGATTCTTCCTTCTTCCAATTCTCTATGTAAATCTTACGAAAGAGATCTAGGGAACATAAGACTCCAGTGGATAGTCTAAACTTAAATGCTCACACTTGAGTGTATGCCAGTCAGCTCAGTGAGCTTCTAAAGAGCCTTTAAGTCTTATAGACTAAGAGAATCTAATTCTTTCTAAGGATTACAGATTATTGGTAATGAGGATAGAAAATCATTTTGTCTAGGATCATATTATTTCATGGATTTATGAGTTTGGTGAGAAAGAGAATAACTTAAGGTCATAGTACTTGGGATAATGTTGATACAAGTTCACTTTAATATTTATGAATTTTAGATGATTTTCTTTCTACTTTTTTAGTGAAGAAAATGTCAGGATGTGAGTATGTGACCACACTTGAAAGTAGAATGGCGTCTGATAAGTTATAGACAAACACAACAGAACAGCATCACTGAAGGGTAGAGTCTAACTTAGACACAGTTGGATTCCAGCCTATGACTTTCCATTTAGGGAGATATTTGTTTAATAATTTAATAGTCTTGGGCCTCAATTTCTTGACTGTAAAGTGAGGCTACAACATAAATCACTAGATGTGAGAAACATGTCAAGGAGTAAGCAGATATTTCAACATGAACTCAGTGTTTGCGTCAGCTCCATTCACAAGTCATCACTGAATAAATAAGGGAGGGGACAGAGGTTGGCCGGTGCCACATCTGCTGTTCAGCTTCTTTTTGTGGGTTTTTAAATCAAATTCACTTGCAGATGAATTTTATAATAAATAAAATAATTTATTTGCAAGCTGAAATGCTAACTACAGTCTGAAGTTGACTTATTTCTGTCCTAGGGCCAAAGAGATTAAAGTGTAGCGTCCTTAAAATGTGTGACTGAGGATGCTATGCTGATGGTAGGCAATGACAGGATGAACCGGAGATGCAAAGAGCCCTCAGTTTGTCCATACTTGACATGGAATTCAAGGCGTTTTGGGTTTCTCTTTTAAACACATGTGTTTACATTTCAGAATACTTGCTCTCTTCTTCCACATCTCAGGTAGAGACTCTTGAATGTAAATGATTTTATATAAATTTTTTCATTGTTTAAAGACTCTGCCCCCCAAAAAATCCTCAATTATGACACAAATCTAAGACATTATAAAATTTAAAATGATAAAATATTTCTGCTTTCAAATACCCCGCCTGGCACTTAAAATCTCTGTGAAGGTACACCCTTCAGTCCTAGTCATTGCATTCATCCTAAAAATATAAACTATGCTTATTTCTTAGTGGGTTTTTAGAAAGTGAAAGCTGTCTTTGAGGGATAGAATATGCTGAGAAGCTATTAAATATATAGAAGAATTGTAATTTATGTCTTGAGATTTTTTTTAATGAAGAGAAATACATATTTGTTGCCATCACAAAATCTCTAGTGGAAATCTTGCCATTACAGAAAATGTGGTATATTTATACAATGGAGTACTACTCAGCAATTAAAAATAATGAACTCATGCAATTTGTAGGTAAATGGTTATATCTGGAAAATATCATCCTAAGTGAGCTAACCCAATCACAAAAGAATACACATGAAATGCAATCACTGATAAGTGGATATTAATGAGCCCAGAAGCCCTAAATACTCAAGGCACAATTAGCAAGTCAAATGACTCCCAAGAAGAAGAAAGGAGAGGACCCTGGGCCTATAAAGATTGGATCCAGTATTGTAGACCCAGAACAGAGAAATCGTGGGGCGGGGAGCGGGGAATGATTGGGGAATAGCTGGGGGGGAGAGGAATTATGGGACATATGGTGGGGGGGGACTGGGAAAGGGGAAAGCCTTTGGAATGTAAACATAGAATATAGAAAATAAAAATTAAATAAAAAAAGAAACAAAATATACTGGGTATTCTTTTTTATTTTCTATATTCTTTGTTTACATTCCAAAGGCTTTCCCCTTTCCCAGTTCCCCCTCACCCTATGTTCCATAAGTCCTCTTCCCTCCTCCCATTCCCCAATCACCCCACCACCACCACCATTTCTCTGTTCTGATACTCTCCTACAAAACTGGATCCAGTCTTTTCAGGACCAGGATCCTCTTCTTCCTTCTTCTTGGGAATCTTTTGATTTGCTAATTGTGCCTTGAGTATTTAGAGCTTTTGGGCTCATTAATATCCACTTATCAGTGATTGCATTTCATGTGTAACCATTTGCCTACAAATTGCATGAATTCATAATTTTTAATTGCTGAGTAGTATTCCATTGTATAAATATACCACATTTTCTGTATCCATTCCCCCTTTGAGGGACATCTGGGCTCCTTACAGCTTCTGGCTATTATAAAAAAGGCTGCTATGAACATAGTGGAGCATATGTCTTTATTGCATGCAGGGGAATCCTCTGGGTATATGCCCAGGAGTGATATGACTGGGTCCTCTGGAAGTGTCATGCCCAATTTTCTGAGGAACCACCAGACTGATTTCCAGAGTGGTTGTACCACCTTGCAATCCACCAACAGTGTAGGAGTGTTCCTTTTTCTCCACATCCTGGCCAGCACCTGTTGTCCCTTGAGTTTTTAATCTTAGCCATTCTGACTGATGTGAGGTGAATCTCAGGGTTGTTTTGATTTGCATTTCCCTGATGATTAATGATGTTGAACATCTCTTAAGGTGCTTCTCAGCCATCCGAATTTCTTCTGGTGAAAATTCTTTGTTTAGCTCTGTACCCCATTTTTTGATAGGGTTATTTGGATCTTTGGGGTATTAATTCTTGAGTTTGTTGTATATATTGGATATTAGCCCTCTGTCAGATGTGGGGTTGGTGAAGATCTTTTCCCACTTTGTTGGTTGCCATTTTGTCCTTCTGACCATGTGCTTTGCCTTACATAACCATTGTAATTTTATGAGGTCCCATTTGTCAATTCTTGATCTTAGAGCATAAGCTATTGGTGTTCTGTTGAGAAACTTTCCCCCTGTGCCCATGTCCTCCAGGGACTTCCCCAGTTTCTTTTCTATTAGTTTCAGTGTGTCTGGTTTCATGTGGAGGTCCTTGATCCACTTGGAGTTGATCTTGACACAAGGAAATAAGAGTGGGTCAATTCACATTCTTCTGCATGTTGACCTCCAGGTGAATCAGCACCATTTGTTGAAAAGGCTATCTTTTTTTCCACTGGATTGTTGTAGCTCCTTTATCAAACTCAAGTTACCATAACTCTGTGGGTTCATTTCTGGATCTTCAATTCTATTCCATTGATCTACTTGCCTGTCACTGTACCAATACCATGCAGTTTTTAGTACAATTGCTCTGTAGTACTGCTTGAGGTCAGGGATATTGATTCCCCCAGAAGTCCTTTTATTGTTGAGAATAGTTTTAGCTATCCTGGGTTTTTTGTTACTCCAGATGAATTTGAGAATTGCTCTTTCTAGATCTATGAAGAATTGATGGTGATTGCATTGAATCTGTAGATTGCTTTTGGCAAGATGGCCATTTTTACTATATTGATCCTGCCAATTCAAGAGCATGGAATATTTTTCCATCTTCTGAGGTCTTCTTCGATTTCTTTCCTCAAGGACTTGAAGTTCCTGTCATACAGATCTTTCACTTGTTTTGTTAAAGTCACACCAAGATACTTTGTATTGTTTGTGGCTATTGTGAAGGGTGTTATTTCCCTAATTTCTTTCTCAGCCTGCTTGTCCTGTGAGTACAAGAAGGCTACTGATTTGTTTGAGTTGATTTTATAACCAGCCACTTTGCTGAAGTTGTTTATCAGCTGTAGGAGTTCTCTGGTGGAGTTTTTTTGGATCACTTACATATACTATCATATCATCTGCAAATAGCTTGACATCTTCCTTTCCAATTTGTATCCCTTTGACTTCTTTATGCTGTCCAATTGCTCTCACTAGAACTTCAAGTACTATATTGAAAAGATATGGAGAGAGAGGGCAGCCCTGTCTATACCCTGATTTTTGTGGGATTGCTTCAAGTTTCTCTCCATTTATTTTGATGTTGGCTACTGGTTTGCTGTATATTGCTTTTACTATATTTAGGTATGGGCCTTGAATTCCTGTTCATTTCAGGACTTTTAGCATGAAAGGATGCTGAATTTTGTCAAATGCTTCTTCAGCATCTAATGAGATGACCATGTGTTTTTTCCTTTTAGTTTGTTTATGTAGTGGATTACATTGGTGGATTTTCATATATTGAACCATCCCTGCATCCCTAGGTTGAAACCTATTTGATCATGGTGAATGATCGTTTTGATGTGCTCTTGGATTCTGTTGGCAAGAATTTTATTTAGTATTTTTGCATCAATATTCATAAGGGAAATTGGCCTGTAGTTCTCTTTCTTTGAATGATCTTTGTGTGGTTTTGGTATCAGCGTAATTGCGGCTTCATAGAACGAGTTGGGCAGGGTTCCTTCTGTTTCTATTTTGTGGAATAGTTTGAATCATATTGGTGTTAGGTCTTCTTTGAAGGTCTGATAGAATTCTGCACTAAAACCATCTAGTCCCATACTTTTTTTTGGTTTGGAGACTTTCTAAAACCCTGTCTGTTTCTCTAATGGTTATGGGACTGTTTGTCTGATCTAATTGATCCTGATTTAATTTTGGTATTTGGTATCTGTCTAGGAAATTGTCCATTTCCTCCAGATTCTTTAGTTGTGTTGAGTATAGGCTTTTGTAGTAGGATCAGATGAGTTTTTTAATTTCCTCAGTTTCTGTTGTTATATCCCCCTTTTCATTTCTAATTTTGTTAATTTGGATACTGTCTCTGTGCCCTTTGGTTATTTTTGCTAAGGTTTTATCTATCTTGTTGATTTTCTCAAAGAACCAGCTCTTGGTTTTGTTGATTCTCTGTATGGTTCTCTTTGTTTCTACTTGATTGATTTCAGCCCTTAGTTAGATGATTTCCTATCTTCTACTCCTCCTGGGTGAATTAGCTTCTTTTTGTTCCAGGGCCTTCAGGTGTGCTGTTAAGTTGCTAGTGTATGCTCTCTCCAGTTTCTTTCTGGAGGCACTCAGGGCTATGAGTTTTCCCCTTAACACTGCTTTTATTGTGTTCCATAGATTTGGGTAGGTCGTACCCAAATTAATTTTCATGGAATTCTAAAAAGTCTTTGATTTATTTCTTCATTTCTTCCTTGACCAAGGTGTCATTGAGTAGAATATTGTTCGGTTTCCATGTGTATGTGGACTTTCTGTTGTTCTTCTTGCTATTGAAGACCACTTCTACTCCATAGTGATCTGATAGGAGGCATGGGATTAGTTAGGTCTTCTTGTATTTTTTGAGGTCTGTCTTGTGACCAATTATGTGATAGATTTTTGAGAAGGTACCATGCGGTGCTGAGAAAAAGCTATATTCTTTTGCTTTAGGATGAAAAGTTCTATATATATATATTCGTTAAATCCAATTGGTCCAAAGCTTCAATTAGTTTCACTGTGTCCCTGTTTAGTTTCTGGTTTTTTGATCGGTCCATTGTGGAGAGTGGAGTGTTGAAGTCACCTACAATTATTGTTTTAGATGCAATGTGTGCTTTGAGCTTTAGTAAGGTTTCTTTTACAAATGAAGGTGCCTTTGCATTTGGAGCATAGATGTCCAGTATTGTGAGCTGTTCTTGGTGGTTTTTCCCTTTGACCACCAGGAAGTGACCTTCTGAGTCACTTTTAATGACTTTAGGTTGAAAGTCAATTTTATCTGATATTAGAATAGCTACTCCAGCTTGTTTCCTGAGACCATTTGCTTGTAAAATTGTCTTCCAGCCTTTTACTCTAAGGTAGTGTTTATCTTTGACACTGAGATGTGTTTCCTATATGCAGCAAAATGTAGGGTCCTGTTTCCATATCCAGTGTGTTAGTCTGTTTCTTTTTATTGGGGAATTGAGTCCATTGATGTTAAGAGATATTAAGCAATAGTAATTATTACTTCCTGACATTTTGGGCGTTATTTTTTGTATTTGAGTGGTTATCTTCTTTTGGGTTTGATGAGAGGGGGTTTCTATCTTGCTTCTACTGGTGTGTGGTTTCCCCTTGTGTTGGTGTTTTCCCCTATTATCCTTTGTGGGGCTGGGTTTGGGCAAATTTGGTTTTGTCATGGAATACCTTGTTTCCCCATCTATGGCGATTGAGAGTTTTGCTGGGTATAGTAGTTTTGGCTGAAGTTTGTGTTCTCTTAGAGTCTGCATGATATCTGCCCAGGATCTTCTAGCTTTCATGGTCTCTGGTGAAAAGTCTGGTGTAATTCTGATAGGTCTTCCTTTGTATGTTACTTGGTCTTTTTCTCTTGCTGCCTTTAATATTCTTTCTTTGTTTAGTACATTTGGGGTTTTGATTATTATGTGATGGGAGATATTTCTGTTCTGGTCCAGTCTGTTTGGAGTTCTGTAGGCTTCTTGTATATTCATGGGCATCTCTCTCTTTAGGTTGGGGAAGTTTTCTTCCATAATTTTGTAGAAGATATTTGCTGGCCCTTTAAATTGTAGATCTTCACTCTCATCTATACCTATAATCCTTCTCATTGTGTCCTGGATTTCCTGAATGTTTTGGGTTACCAGCTTTTTGCATTTTGCATTTTCTTTAATTGTTGAATCCATGGTTCCTATAGTATCTTCAGCATCTGAGATTCTGTCTTCTATCTCTTGTATTCTTTTGTTGATATTTGCATCTATGACTCCTGATTTCTTCCCAAAGTTTTCTATCTCCAAGGTTGTCTCCCTTTGCAATTTATTAGTTGTTTCTACTTTTTGTTTTTAGATTCTGGATGGTTTTGCTCAGATCTTTGACTTGCTTATTTGTGTTTTCCTGTAATTCTTTAAGGGATTTTTGCGTTTCCTCTTTTATGACTTCTACTTGTTGACCCACATTCTCTTGTATTTCTTTAAGTGATTTTTGTTTTTTGTCCTTATTGTCTTCCATTTTTGGTCCATATTCTCCTGAATTTCTTTAAGTGGTTTTTGTGTTTGCCTTGTAAGGGCTTCTAGGTTTTGATCCATTTTCTCCTGTATTACTTTAATAGATTTATCTATGAGTTCCTCTATCAGCATCCTGACCACTGCTTTTAGATCTGAGTCTTGTTTATCTGGTGTGTTGGGGTATCCGAGACTTATTGCTGATGGGGAACTAGGTTCGGATGCTGCCATATTGCCTTGATTTCTATTAGTAAAGATCTTATGTTTGCCTTTTGCCATCTGGTTAACTCTGGTGTTAGTTGGTCCTGTAGTTACTAGCTGGTGCTTGGACCTCCTGTGGGCTCCTAAGGCTATTTCCCCACAGCTGGGACACCTGAACCACTGCCCTGTAGGGCTCCTGCTCACAGATTCCTGACAGGTGGCCTGAGTCCCCAGATGTCTTAAACTCGGGATATCTCAGGTACCTGGTTCTGCCTGCTAGGTCGAAAGAGCCGGGAAGATGGAGGAGGCTGCAGGGAGTGCAGGGTCCCCCTTCAGGGCACAGAGCCCATGCCTGGCTGGGGTACCTGAACCGCTGCTCTGTGTAGCTCACGCTCAGGGATCGCTGTCTGGTGTCCTGAGTCCCCAAAGGTCTTATACTCTGGATATCTCGGTTACCTGGTTCTGCCTGCTAGGTCAAAACAGCTGAGAAGATAGCGGAGCTATACTGGGTACTCTTTTGTTTGTTTGTTTGTTTGATTTTGCTTTTTGCTTTTTGTTTTTTGAGACAGAGTTTCTCTGTGTAGTCCTGGCTGTCCTGGAACTCACTCTGTAGACCAGGCTGGCCTCGAACTCAGAAATCTGCCTGCCTCTGCCTCCCAAGTGCTGGGATTAAAGGCTTGCGCCACCATTCTTTTTCTTTTTTCTGCTTGAGACAAAGATTTTAATATTTACTTCCATTTTTATGTTTTTGTACTTTTACTACAAAAGCAGAATATTTTGAAAAATATTTGTAATTGCTGATAAATAATTGCAATTCTGTACAAGTGATTACAATTACATGTCTTCAGGTTCTACCTGTCTACACATACACAAGTGTTTTCAGTGAGATGTATATTTCAAATATGTTTAATTTTAAATTAAAACCACTTATAAAGTATAATAAGCATTTCTCCATACTTTCTATCTTTTCTTTTTTTTTAAATTTTTATTTTCTATATTCTATGTTTACATTCCAAAGGCTTTCCCCTTTCCCAGTTCCCCCCTCCCTATGTCCCATAATTCCTCTCCCCCCCAACTATTCCCCAATCATTCCCCCTCCCCCCACGGTTTCTCTACAAAACTGGATCCAATCTTTCCAGGCCCAGGGTCCTCTCCTTTCTTCTTGGGAATCATTTGACTTGCTAATTGTGCCTTGAGTATTTAGGGCTTCTGGGCTCATTAATATCCACTTAACAGTGATTGCATTTCACGTGTATTCTTTTGTGACTGGGTTAGCTCACTCAGGATGATATTTTCCAGGTCTAACCATTTACCTACAAATTGCATGAATTCATTATTTTTAATTGCTGAGTAGTATTCCATTGTATAAATATACCACATTTTCTGTATCCATTCTTCCTTTGAGGGATATTTGGGCTCCTTCCAATTTCTGGCTATTATAAACAAGGCTGCTATAAACATAGTGGAGCAAAATGGGAAGAGAGTGGACTAAACAGTCCTACTAAACACTCCTTCTGAAAATTTGTATTGATAATATCCTAATAAAGTTAATGAGTTTACACACACACACACACACACACACACATACACACACACACACACAGACACACACACTTTTGGTCAACTACTCAATAATCAATCAGTATTTCTATAATTATGCAGAGAAATTGAGGTCTGTCTGGTTGTTTTGCAAAACTGAAAGTAGAAATTTGTGGGTTGTTGTCTAGATGTGGGTGAGGGCAGGCAAAATGTAAGATGAGAGCCTATGAAGGGGCAGTGGAAAAAGAAGGCCAGCTGAGAGTTTTAGATACAGGAGGCCAGCTGAGAGTTTTAGATACAGGACCGATAAGTACACAGAGCAAGGAGGAGAGAAGATGGAGGAAGAAGAAGACGAACCCATTCCACGTGACTTTCAATAGCCACAGGTTGCTATGAATATCATAAAAGAGATGCATAATTACAGGACAATTTGTCTGATCTCAGTAGACTGCTTATATCAATATCAATTGGCTCTGAGTTCATTGTGTGGGCATTTTGTGGGATGAGGATTTACAGATATAAATCTGACTGATAAATTACAAGCCTCTGGAGTTTTGATTTTCCCATTTACAGGGATTTTTGACAGCTAACCGAAGGTGGGGGTTGGGCAGATGGCTGGGCATGTGAGCAGGTTCTGCAGCAAGTGAACCATGATCTGGGCGGCTGCTGCATGGGGTTAGCCATGGGGGTGGCAAGACTGCCAGGACCAGAGAGTGGCCGGCATTAGTGTGATTATTTTTTAATATTACATGCAAGAGAAATTTGGTGATAAATAAAAACTATTGTCTAAAAAGAATGAGAATTAGCAATGGTTACTGTCTTAGTCAGGGTTACTACTCTTGTGCTGAAACAGTTCATGGTCAAAAGCAAGTGGATGAGGAAACACCAAGGTCAAAAGAAAGCTGAGGTGAAAAGAGTTTCTTTGGCTTACATTTCCACACCATGGCCCATCACCGAAGGAAGTCCAGAGACAAACGAGAAACCATAAGAGGACAGAAACCTAGAGTCGGGAACTGATGCAGAGCTCAAGGAGGAATGCTGATTACTGGATGCTCAGCCACTACCTTCCTTCCTTCCTTCCTTCCTTCCTTCCTTCCTTCCTCCCTCCCTCCCTCCCTCCCTCCCTCCCTCCCTCCCTCCCTCCCTCTCTCTCTCTCTCTCTCTCTCTCTCTCTCTCTCTCTCTCTCTCTCTTTTCTTTCTCTCTTTCTTTGTTAGGACCCAGGTGACACCACCCACAACCCACAATGTGCTGAGCCCCTCCCCATCAATCACTAATTAAGAAAATGCCCTACAGGCTTGCCTACAACTTGATCTTATGGAAGTGTTTTCTTAATTGAGGCTGCCTGCTCTCTGATGACTGTAGCTTATGTCAAATTGATGTAAGACTACCCAGCACTGTTACATAATACAGCGTGAAAATTTGATACATAAATCAAAACTTTGTAAACATATTGTCTGTTGTGGGAAATATTAAAAAACGAATCTGCCAACTCTCTGCAGTGTCAGACCACACTTTTGTCACTAAATTTTCTTATATAATGATACAGAATTTTAAAAATTAGGTCAATTCACTGATGCAATAAAGGAAATCATACCAGCTGAATAGAGAAGTCAAAAGAATGAGACCACATGGGAAGAAGTCGTTAGAACTAGTAAGTATCTAGATATCAAAAACCTTCAGCTCTCTGCCATCAGATGTGTTAGTAAAAATGCACCTGAGACTTTATAATTGATAAAGACAAATCTTTGTTGAAAAAGTTAGATCATTCTTCCACCCAGTACCATGCTTCCAGAAATAACACTCAGACTCAAAATATATTTACAAATACATCAGCCATATAGCTAAGCTCTTCTCTAACTAGATCATAAATTAAAATAGCCCATTTATTTTAATATACATTCTCCCATGTTCCTGGCTACCTGCTTTCCCTGCACCAAGCCTTTGCTGAAAGTCTTTTCTGCATCTGGGCCATCCCACCTCCTACTTCCTGCCTAAGCTATAGGACATCAGTTTTATGATTGACAGGTGCCACATTCATACAGACACAAGATATTTTTCTACACTTTGTTGCTTGGAATACTCTAGGCTGGGAACTCTAAAATGAAGTCATTAGTATATTAAGTATCTTATAGAGGCTTATGTGTTTCTGATTCCAATATGGTAAAACATTGCTTGAGTCTCACATGGAAAAAAGATGTAAGATCCAGGTGACTCTCTGAAGACACACCTATAAAGACCTTGATTTTATTTTCTCATTCCCAAGGCTGGAGAACTCATGGCCTAAACAATTTAAAGACTACTTAATACCACCATAAACTTTGTGCCTTAGGTTCCAACATGTAAGAGTTTGAGAAATATACACATCCAGTCCTTACATTTCTCTAAGTACTATGCTGGCTGACTGTAGTCAATAAAGATTGTAAGATGTACAATTCTAATATATTGGAGCCTAAAAACAGCACCAGTTGTAAATACAGGCACCTAATTATTCTATAATCTTTAAGATTGAGAAATATAAATATCAGAGCAGAGAAGAAAATATATTCCTGAAAGATTTGAATAAAAGTCAGAAAAAATACCTCCCTACTGAAACTAAACTACATACGCAATGCAAGCACGCTCAACAATGGCAAAAGAGTTTCTTCTAAAAGTGAGAAATGAAGAAAAATGACGTAGTTTACTAACTAAATTAGGTATCTAAAGAGATGGCTGTTGTGGTTAAGAGCACATGTTTTACTTCTAGGCATTCCTGGGTTCTCTCTCCCACTCACCTGGTAGTTAATAACTATCTGCAAAACCTGTAGCTAGGCACCCATGTAGGCCATATATGTACCAAATAAAAATATTAAAAACACTTAAATCAGACCAGGAACTATACCTCAACATAAAAAATATTTCAGAAAAACATCTAGATGAGTGTTTTGTTAAGTAAACTCAACAATGATAAAAATAGACCTTATGTAGTAATGATGATGATAATACACTATTATGGAACTGAACAAATGAAAATTATAGAAAAAGACAGAAAAATTAAAATATTTGGGTTAAATAGTTGACTGAAGAAAAGTATGAATAAATAAATAGAAAAGCATATATTCCTTAAAATTATTTCAGAGAGGTATGGAGACCGAAATATTAAACAATAAATTGAGAGAAACTAAATGAGAATAAGTTTTAATATTGGCAAGCAATAAATAATGGGAATGTAACAATAGAAAACAGACTTCAGAGCATAGCATAATCATATACTTAACATTTGAAAAACACAAATTTAAAAACGCAAATACTTGTTCATTCAAATTGCTCCAAAATATTTGGTAATTTTAAATTTAACTCACAAAATATGATATGAAAATTACGTATTTTAACTCTTAATTATTTACATAGAGCATTTGAAACCCTTGTAATTTCCCAAACTATAGATATAAGAGGAATAGCTTTATCATTTAAACTAAGTGTCTTTAAACCTCCTTTGGGTTTGTATTAATGACATGAGTCTAGGATACCTGAGCTAGCCCCAGGATGTGCGCTTTACCCAAGGAGCTGTCATTTGTATAGAATGGGGAACTCTCAGTCCCATCCTCTGTGTTTCACAATAGGCTTGGATACTGTGTTTCATTTCTGAAAGCCGATGATGTAAAATAAAAAAAGTCTACATATGATTTCCCCCAAAACGTAAACAATGATTCGCACAGAGAGCTTTGTGTTGTTGGAGACCTTTGCGTGCTGAGAAGATGCCTCATCTCTAACTCAGTGAGAGGAAAACTTCCTGCATTATGTTAACCAGAGTTTTCTAGAGGAACAGAGCATATATGTATATGTATATATGTACATATATATACATATATATGTACACACATATACACGTATATGTATATGTGTGTACATATATTGTGTGTGTACATATATATGTACATATATGTACATATATACATATATACATACACACATGTGAGTTTTGTGAGATGGCTGTGGTCCAGTTGGAATGTCCAAGAATGCAGTATTTGTTCGGTCTGTGAGGCTAGGTATCTAAGATGATCTTCAGAATGTGCCAGAATTCT
The DNA here is from genome assembly GCA_964023405.1 of Apodemus agrarius. NCBI lineage: Eukaryota > Metazoa > Chordata > Mammalia > Rodentia > Muridae > Apodemus > Apodemus agrarius. The sequence goes on from OZ030025.1 coordinate 50,507,127, forward strand.
AGAGAAGTGTGTTGTAATGCCAGTGAAGGAATGAACTTAATAGCAAAGAACTAGATAGTTAGAACAAACAGGCAAAGATAGGAATCTCCCTTTTTTGATGCCCTTTATATAGGCTGCCAGGAGAACATGTGGCCCTGATTAAAGTTGAATCTTCCCATCTCAAATGATCTACAAAAAAGTGGGTCCTACTCCTTCAAAGGATTTTAGTAAGAAAAGAAGTGTCTCACAGGTCTGCCCGGATGCTAGGGTGTGTGTACACCATGGCGCTTTGTACACGTGTATGTGTAGTGTTTGTCCATTGCAAAATAGGGCATCAGATTCCCTGGTAGTGGAACTACAGATGCTTGTGAGCAGTTCAATGTCAGCACTGAGAACTGAACCCAGTTTGTCTGCAAGAACAGATTTTCCAGACACAGCTGAGCCATCTCTTGTGCCCCACAGAAGTTTTGTCAATCAGATGACACTAATATAAGCCAGTGCTCTGTACTCTTGAAGGGATGACAACATAGATGATATAAGTCTAAGCATTTACCATGTTGTTGGCTTAGCAAGGGTTTGGTGACAGTCTGTGTTCAGTGGGAACAGAGTAATTGTGGATGGAAAGGGAAAATTCCTTTTAGATTTTACCTTGAATTCCAGTGAATGGCTTTTCCAATTCAGGGTTCCATTTTTAACACTTGTCACACCGTATCTCTGGGAGTTACACTGTATCACAGGAATCACACTGTACCACTGGGGATCACTCTGTAACACAGGGAGTCACATGGTATCACTGGGAATTACACTGTATCACTGGGAGTCAGACTATATTACTGGGAGTCACACTGTATCCCTGGGAGTCACAATGCATCACTAGGAGTCAGACTGTATCACTGAAAATAATACTGTATTATTGGAAGTCACACTGTATCACTGGGAATTATACTGTATCATTGAGAGTCATACTATATCACTGAACCCCTTGTATAGTTCTTTCTTCTTGGGAACTTAAAAACAGATTTTGCCTGTCTAATGGATGTCATAAAAATTTGACCATTTTTCATTCTGTGTCTGAGCAAAAGTACAGTGAGAGAGAGAGAGAGAGAGAGAGAGAGAGAGAGAGAGAGAGAGAGACTTATATCACGAACTTTGGAAGGGAGACATTCATAACATTTCAGGTGGGATCAGTGACAGTGGTGGGTGTCAGTGATCCTGCCAGCCTGCTGAGTCTGAAGTAATTGTTGCTTGCCTCAGGCTTCTCTAGTTCCTTGGGTGATAGATATTGACAGGGAGGAAGGGGCTTGTAAAGAATTTTCTTGCTGATTTATAGACATCCCAAATGGCGCTGTGTGCTTCTGAATGTGCTTCAGGGGCCTGATGTATTTCCACGTTACAGTCTGCTTACCTTGTGTTCACAATTGTGCCACTTTCTCTCCAAAGATCAATGCATCTGAGGAATAAGAGAAGACCTATGCTGTGCTCTGAAGAGGATGCTCATGACCAATCCTTCAGAGTCACGACAGAGCAAAAAGGAATGCTTCCGGGGGCCTGTGAATGCAAAGTGTCTATGAAGACTTGGTCCTTGCCTTAACTTATACTTCAAAGCAATGACCTAGGGACTGACACAGGCCACTCTTCTCTGACATAACAAGAGCTTTCTTTAATTCAGGTAAAACACATATCACCCTTTACTAAGAGTTTAGCAGAAAACCTCATTAGTGTTCACTGGACATTCACATGAAACTGAGATAATAAAAAGCACATGCATTAGAAGTTGGTTCAAATGGGGCATAGACATTATTGTCCTTTTTCTGAGTGAGATCAAGCTTTTAGAATGAAAAGACATAAGGAGTAGAGGCCAGTAGAAAGTCACAGTAGTAATGCACGTAGGATCTAGTTATTAGAACAAACAAGCTTTTAATACTCTTGACAATCAGGAATAGAGCATTGAACAAATAAGACAAGGTTAGGTAATTATTCTATTTCTTATAGACTGTTGGAGTGCAAATATTCGAGCATTCCTTCCACAGTGCTGCTGACTTCCCTGCCCCCATAATGGGATCACAGAGCAGATGAGATGATGTAGCTTGAGAAGTTCAGTCTATTTCATAAACAAGGATAAACAGTATTATTTGCTTCACAGTTTTGGTTTTACCTTTGTACATTTTGCCTTTTAATTATAGAAATCTCTCAGGGCTTTTACTCCTTCTGATTTTCAAACATCCTGAAATTATGTAAGCAAAGGCACATGTGTCAATTACAAAGTTCACCACTACATACTAAAGCATTACATCATTGGTTAGCATTTCTGTCTCAGAGTCTAGTGAGCATTTGTTCCCATCCTGTGGAAGCCTTAGTAGAAGCGAGCCTTAGTAGAAGCCAGCCTTGTGGACGGAGGCTTTCGAAATGTACCACAGCTAGAAATTCCAGACACAAGAATATTCTTAAGCTCAGCTACAGCCATCTAGCTCCCAGCCACAACTTGTACTCTGGGCTTTTTCTTGAAGAGCTTGGGCATTATGCTGAGTCAGCACCAAAGCAGACCTTGTCAATGCCTCATGAGGATTTGGAATGCTAACCCAACAGTAATTAGCCATTTAATTCAATTCAATATTCACAGTTGTGAGTCTCTCAGAAAAGGTGAAGGATTAGTCATTTCCCTCTGTTCCTTATGTAGATTTTCTCATTCTCCACTAAAGTATTCCAGGATCATGAACCCATGCTGAGGTCACAGAGAAGGGCAGTGATCAACAGTTATAGATGCCTCTCACTTGCCTTGTGCTAAAACAAAATAGCATTGTACTAAAAAAAGCGTACTTCTATGTAGCATTCCTGTTTCTACTTGAAGGTCTAGAAGTAGTTGACCTATTTTGAATTTTCCCTGTCCACTTTTATATAGCACTGAGTAGCAGAGATATGTCTTGTATTGTTCATTGGTATTGTGTTCTCTCCTCTCTCTGTTTTTCTCACGAATCATAGAGTTCCCTGGTGTCCTCTGTCCTTCTTTCCTTTTTGTCTTGGACTTGGGGGCTAACAAGGAAACATGCATGTGAATTCCTAAGGAAGAGGAAAAGAGCAAGATGAGTATTGGGTTTTTAAGAGCTAGAAGTGATAATAAAAGGTGAAATATCTGAAGACAGACTGAGACTAAAAATGAAGCAAAAAAATAACAAGAGTGTTGTGTTTCTGAGACTGGAAAGCTATTTGGTACAACTTAGGCCCCAAGCAGACTGCGAGATGGGGAATTTCTCCCCACCTGGAATCCTAATTATGACTCTGAAGTCTGTAGTGTTGCCCTACCCAGGAGAAGTCTAGTTTCAGTGAGAGGCATCTAGACAAGGAGATGAGAGACATAAACTCAAGAAGATAAACACAAAGTTCATAAAAAACCATGATGTTAAGATTCAGACTGCCATTTACAATCCTGAAAATAATCTCAGTAATGATTGAAAACTAATATACTAATGCCTTATCTAATAGGTAGATTGAAATACACTGAACATTCTTTAAAACCCTTGGGTTTATTTTTTGTATCTTGGTGTAATACATTAGTATCATATTTGCTACTACCCAAAGTAAGCTTTGTCCTAAGGTGGTTTACAAGGGAGATAATAGTTTTCATTAAATCTTGATGAATGAATAGAATTCCAGTATAGAGTTTTCTTTTTTATAATGTCCAGCATATGCTTTTCAACTTTTTTTTCATTTTTTATTCTATATTCTTTGTTTACATTCCAAAGGCTTTCCCCTTTCCCAGTTCCCCCCCCACCATATGTCCCATAAGTCCTCTCCCCCCAACTATTCCCCAATCACCCCCCACCACAACCACCATTTCTCTGTTCTGGTATTCTCCTACAAAACTGGGTCCAATTTTTTCAGGCATCATCATTTTTTTTATTTGTAATTTAACTCTTTTTTTATTGGATATATTCTATATTTACATTTCATTTCCCGTTTTTGGTTCCCCACCTCCCAAATGTCCCACATGCCCTTTTCCCTCCCCCTGCTCCCTCTTCCATCCCTTCCCTCTTCCCTGTTCTTGTATTCCCCTACACTGATGCTTTGATCCTTTCCAGCACCAGTGTCCACTCCTTTCTTCTTGTCAGACATCATTTGGTATGTGGGTTGTGTCTTTGGTGTTCCAAGATTCTAGGCTAATATCCACTTATAAGTGACTACATACCATGGGTATTCTTTTGAGACTGGGTTACCTCACTTAGTATGATGTTCTCCAGTTCCATCCATTTCTCTAAGAATTTCATGAATTCATTGTTTCTCATGGCTGAATAGTACTCCATTGTGTATATATACCACATTTTTTGTATCCATTCCTCCGATGAGGGACATCTGGGTTCTTTCTAGCTTTGGTGTGACTCTAACCAAACAAGTGAAAGATTTATATGACAAAAACTTCAGGTCTCTGAAGAAGGAAATTGAAGAAGACATCAGAAAATGGAAAAATCTTCCATGCTCGTGGGTTGGCAGGATTAATATAGTTAAAATGGCAATCTTGCCAAAAAGCAATATACAGATTCAACGCAATCCCCATCAAAATCCCAAAGAGCAATTCTCAAATTCATCTGGAATAACAAAAAACCCAGGATAGCTAAAACTATCATCAACAGTAAAAGAACTTCTGGGGGAATCAATATCCCGGACCTCAAGCAATACTACAGAGCAGTAGTGTTAAAAACTGCATGGTATTGGTACAGTGACAGGGAGGTGGATCAATGGAATAGGATAGAAGACCCAGAATTGAACCCACACATCTATGGCCAATTGATCTTTGACAAAGGAGCTGAAAACATCCAGTGGAAAAAAGATAGCCTTTTCAACAAATGGTGCTGGCTCAACTGGAGGTCAACATGCAGAAGAATGAGAATTGATCCACTTTTATCTCCTTGCACTAAGCTCAACTCCAAGTGCATCAAAGACCTCCACATAAAACCAGACACACTAAAACTAATAGAAAAGAAACTGGGGAAGACCCTGGAGGACATTGGCTCAGGGGGAAAATTCCTGAACAGAACACCAATTGCTTATGCTCTAAGATCAAGAATAGACAAATGGGACCTCATAAAATTACAAAGTTTCTGTAAGGCAAAAGACACTGTCAAAAGGACAAATTGGCAACCAACAAATTGGGAAAAGATCTTCTTCACCAACCCCACATCTGACAGAGGGCTAATATCCAATGTATACAAAGAACTCAAGAAGTTAAACCCCAGAAAACCAAATAACCCTATCCAAAAGTGGGGTACAGAGCTACTAAACAAAGACTTTTCACGTGAAGAAATTTGGATGTCTGAGAAACACCTTAAAAATGTTCAACATCATTAGTCATTAGAGAAATGCAAATCAAAACAACCCTGAGATTTCACCTCACACCAGTCAGAATGGCTAAGATCAAAAACTCAGAAGACATCAGTATAGAGTTTTTAAGAAGAGGAATTATTCTGAGGAAAGGCATTAAACCATGGCATCCTGAAGTACTTTACAAAACAGTAGGCAATTCAAAGCATGCTTGTAGCTTTCACTGTAACATGAAAATATGATTATGACTTATTCAATTTTTTCTTTTCTCTCTACCCCCTCTCATCTCTCTCCATTCAAATTCATGGCCTCTTTTTCTTTAATAATTAATGACTTATTTTCAAACAAGTATATAAATTCAAGTATTTATATAATTACTTAAATATATAAATACAACCTGCTAAGTCCATCAGTTATTCATTGTATGTGATTTCAGGGTTGGGCACCGAATATTGATAACCAATCAGGAGAAGACTAATTCTCTCTTGTGAAGACTAATACTCCCTGTCTTGGCAGTTATTAGTTTCCTATAGTTCTTTGTCTCAAAGTGGGGCCCAGTTAGATTTCTGTCATTAGTACTAGCATGTGCATTGGAGTTATCATGATTTAGGTCTCATTTAGGTAGCCACAGCATTGAGGTACCATAGGTGTATCTACCCTGTCATTTTTAGGAGACACAACAACCTTAAAGTATACTTTCTGGTCATCTAGCTCCTTTGCTGAGGACCCTGAGCCTTAGATGAATAAACTTTGTTATAGATGTAGGGACTAGGTACCACATAGTTACTTGTTCCCTACATTTTGATTGGCTGACATTTTCTGCAATGATCTCTATCTGTTGCAGAGAAAGTTTTCTTTGAAGAGGGATGAGGCATATATTTATCTGTGGGAATAAGGAGAGGGATTTAGAATTTAATAAGGCATTATGGTTTAGGGAAGTAGTCGTTACAGGTTCTTGAGATCCATGACATCACTAAACCCATGTAGTTTCCTAGATTTCCAGTACTAGGTACCATTTACCACCTTTTGAGTATGCCATGAACCCAATTATGCAATGCATTCTTTAGACAATGGTCCCAACTCACTGTAGAGACAAAGATAGAAGCCCAGAAAATGATTGGTTGAAGCTGTAGTAGGCAGGCCATAGAAGAGGCAGAAGTACAGAAAAGAGACAAGGCCCAGAGGCAGGATTGCACACAGAAGCCTCTTTAGTAAATCCACTAAGCAGTTTATCTGTAGTATATCTACAAGCAGCAGCGACCCACCTGGTCTAAGAGAAGAGGAAATGAAAGTACTGCTGCAGGATTCTCACTATCAGTGTCTCACAGGCTTTATCACTGTGCCCTGAAAGGCCTGCCAAGGATATAGAAGCTCTGTGGATGATTACTGAACCTACAGTTTTCATATCTGGAATCTGAGTTGTCACATAGGGATATGGGAAATGTGACACTGACTATTAAAGCCTGACTTTTTCACACACACACACACACACACACACACACACACACACACTCCTAAGACTCTGGCCAGAGAAGCAGGTAGACTAAATGCAGATGTGCAGATCTTCTCCTCTCCCTCCTCTCCTCCTGTGGTGGTTTGAATATGCTTGGCCCAGGGAGTGGCACTATTGGGAGTTGTGGTCTTGTTGGATGAAGTGTGTCACTGTGTGTGGGGGCTTTGAGACTCTCCTCCTATCTGCCTGTAAGAGTAGTATTCCTACTTCTTTTGAATGAAGATGTAGTACTCTCAGGTCCTCCGCCACCATGCCTTCCTGGACACTGCCAGGTTTACCATCATGCTGATAATGGATTGAACCTATAAGCCAGCCTAATTTAAATACTGTTCATTTTAAGAGTTGTCTTGATGACAGTATCTCTTCATAGCAATGGACACCCTAAGACACTACTGAATCCGATTCTCTAGTTTCATGCTCAGATTTGTAAAGAACTCTGCTGCAGCATCCTTTGCCTCTCTGCTACCATCTTCAGCAGTTCATTCTACATATCTCCTCCAACTTTCTTCTCCAGTCACCCTATCTTAGTCCCCAACTCCATAAGGCAATTCCTGGGAACACTGCAGAAGCAAGAAGGTCAAAAAGCAGGTAGTGAGCTTCAGATTTTCATTATCCTCCTTCTTTTCCAAATCCAATTTTCCCATCTTATTTCCAGCTCTGTAGCAGACTACCTCTTGTGGCCTCTTCTCTAACTCTCTATCCCCATTTTCAGGGACCTAATTATATCTGATGGAACAACCTTCTTCTTTCCCTCCTGTGGACCTCCTCAGCCATCCTGCTACCTATCCCATTCCTAGATGTCAGCTTCCAATACCTAGACACATATTTTAGCTGCAATGTCAGTAGTCACACTTTGTAAGATTCCAGAAGAATTTTCTATGAGGAAACACACAACCACTGTACCCTTTTCAAATGAGAGAGGGCAAAAGAAGCAAGGAACTAAACATCTACTCAATGAATACCAGAAGGTAAGGAACTAAACACCTACCCAATGAAGACCAGAGATCGTCACCAAGAACCAGAATCAGACCTTACCCATATGTCTAGATATCAGAGAAAAAACACAATAACAGTTACGAAAAGATATTTCTCCTAGAGCCCAGCAACCCATAGCAGGCCCTGAGTATTGCATAGCTGAATCAGATGTAAAAGACCTTAGACTAGTGTTTATGAATTTCATAAAAGTCATTAAAGAGGAAATAAATATTTTCCTTAAAGAAATCTATAAACATAAATAATAGATGAAAATGAATAAAACAAACAGTTCAAGTTTGAAAAGTGGCAACATAATCAATAAAGAAAACAATCTGAGGAAATTTTAGAAATGAAAAATAAAATTAGGAACTTGAGCAAGAACCTCAGAGACAAGTCTCACCAGCAGAATACAAGAAATGAAGAGAAAATCTTGGGCATTGAACATACAATAAAAGAAATCAATACATCAGTCAAAAAGTGTTGAATCTAAAAAAAATCCTTGTACAAGACATTCAGAAGATCTGGGACACTGGAAAAGATTAAAAAATAATAGAAATGTACTAAAGAGAAGAAAAATCAAGTCAAAGGCAAAAAATATTTTCAACAAAATTATAGAAGAAAGTTTTCTTAGCCAAAAGAAGAGAATGCTTATCAAGTTACATAGCAGAAAATAGACAATAGTAGGAAACAAACCCCCATAGGCAAACAGTAATCAATATGCTGAAGGTACAGGGCAAGGAAAGAATTGCAAATGCTGTAAGGGAACAAGACCAAGGACACACAGGTAGAGACCTGTTAGAATAACACCTGGCTACTCAATAGACACGTTAAAAGCCAGAAGGGTTCAGACAGGAGAGATTCTACAGACTCTTCATTGAACTAAATGGGAGGATTGTTGAGGTTTTGTCATGCTAAATGTGTCCCCCAGGAACCGGAGTCTGCTCCTAGCCCCTGTGACCCTGCCTCCAGGTTAATTTTGATTGGTAAATAAAGATGCCAACAGCTAATAGATGGGCAGAGGAGACCTATGTGGGTTTAGGCTTCATGAGTTTGGTTCAGAGATGACCACGAGGAGAAGAAAAAAATGCCACATGAAGAAGAACGTGCAGGAGAGGAGAAAGGAGCAGCAGCCATGAGATGAGGAAGGAGAGAGCATGGACATGAGGGCTGCCCAAACGGATCTAAGAGCAGCTCACTAAGGGAACAAAGACGCTAGCCCAGACCACTATACCCAGCAATGCTTACAATTACAATAGAGAAGTAAATACAATGGTCCATGATATAACCAAATATAAGCAATATCTATCTATAAATGCAGCCCGAAAGAAGGGCTCTAGAAAGAAAACTCCAATCTAATAGGGTTAACCACACCCAAGAAAACACAAGGAATAAATAATCCCAGACCATTATATTAAAATCAGAGAAGCACATACATACATAGTCTTAGTTTGGGTTTTATTGTTGTGAAGAGAAAACATGACCATAGCAACTCTTATAAAGGAAAACATGTAATTGGCCTGGCTTACATTTTAGAGGTTTAGTCCATTACCATCATGGTGGGAAACATGGTAACATACAGGCGGAGAAAGAGCTGAGAGTTCTACATCTTGATTTGAAGGTAGCAGAAGGTGACTGTCTCACAATGGACCTACCTTGAGCATACATGACTTCAAAGCCCACCTCTACAGTGACATGCTTCCTCTAACAAGGCCACAACTACTCCTACAAGGCTCCTCCTCCTAATAGTGCTACTCTCTAAGGCCAAGCATTCAAACACTTGAGTCTTTGGGGGTCATTGCTATCAAACCACCACCATCACCACCACCACCACCACCACCACCACCACCACCACCACCACCACACACACACACACACACACACACACACACACACACGACCAGGAAAGCAGGTAGGCTAAATGCAGATCTGCAGATCTTCCCTTCTCCCTCCTCACCTCCTGTGGTGGTTTGAAAATGCTTGGCCCAGGGAGTGGCACTATCAGTAGTTGTGGCCTTGTTGGACAAAGTGTGTCAGTGTAAGTGTGGGCTTTGAGACTCTCCTCCTAGCTGCATGGAAGAGTAGTCTTCCTGCTTCCTTTAGATGAAGATATAGAAGTTTCAAGTGCCGAGTTGTTTCTCGAGTGGAGAGCAACTGTAAAAGAATTGTGCCCAGTTGTCATGTATGGGAGCTATGCCTAGGGGATGGCCTTTCCCATGTTTTCATTCCTTTGGAAATACTTTCTATTTATCAATGCATTTAATATCTTAGGGATGGACTTTTATCTCTGATATGTTTGAAATGGCTTTCACTACTTTGAGGTTTGCCACTTTTCTGTCACTAGTTCCTAATTTAATGTAATGAGCTTTATCATTTCTGTGTTGTTAAGGTCCAGTATGTGTTGCCAAACTTTTTATAGTAATTACCCATCTCTATCTTATACTTTATTTTTTAAGGAAACTCTTGTTTAACTCTTGTATTTTATTAATGGCTTTTTATCTTATTTCCTTCTAACTCAGCTGGAACGTTTCATGCTGCTGAACAACTATTATTATGCTTGTTACAGTGCCAAATGCCATCTGACTTACAAAATCCTGTATATATAGTATCCAACCTCTTCTTCCTTTAGAAAAACCCCAAAATATTTTAATATCCTTTACTCCAAGTCAATTTAAATACAAGTCATATATCAGAATTCCATATTAAACTCAATTCTTACAAAATGTAATATTAGTCTGTCATCCTATAAATATCATTAATATTAAATCACATATCTTATCCACCAATTTCTTGTTCATCATTTTATTTATATCTTTCATTTCAACTAACATTATGTTTTTATTCTTCCTGAAAAATAGCCTCTGGCATTTTTTCAGTGTAGGCTATTGATAATGTATTCTGTCAGGATTATTTTGTCTCAATGTCTTTAATTATGATCTTTGTTTTAAAAGACATTCTTCTAGGTATAGAATTAAGGGTATATTTATTTTTCTTGCAGTTCTCATTTCATTAATTTCTTGTCTCCACTGTTTTTTGTTGTGAAGTCAGCTATAAATCTGATTTATACTCCATGATAGGTAATATGTATTTGTGTGTGTGTGTGTTTGCCTTTAAAATTACATTTACTTTTCTTCTTCATTTACCACAGAGTGGCTAAGCATGGGTCTCACATGTACACACTATGTATCTAATGGCATATGTCTTCCTATCATTTATAATTCACCACCTACCTACTTGCAATTCTTGTATGTCTTGGTGTTTATGGAACACATTGGAACACATGGATTCAGCTCCTATATTTCATCTTCCTGCTGAAATCTCAGGGTTAGTTGGATGTGCTACACATCTCCTGTAGGTACTTTTAGTAAAAATTAGCCCTGTCTTCCTGAATTTCCATTTTCTCCACTGTCTTTTCCCAGAGTTCGTTACTGCATCCATATGTCTCTGAAAGAAATAAAGACTATAATCAATAAAGCCCATTAAAAACACAGTGTGGTGTTGTGAGATGAATTGTATTTGTTCCTTTAGAAAGAGAAATATAAATTAATTATAAGTTCTTTTCCTTTAAAACTTCTGCAGATTTATAGCTTGATATAGTTTCAACATGTTGCTACAGATGTATAAATAGATAATTAATGAAAAATTATTTCTGAATACTAATAATTATCTCTTTCTATATTATTTCAAAGAAAGCTTGTGTATATCCAAGAATACATAATGAGTTCTGAGATAACTTTTCTGCTATAACATTTTTTCTAGTATGTTTTAAAAATAATGTTATTTCTTACTTCAGAATTAAAGTTGTATCTTCAATTAATTTAGCTGAGTGTGATTAAAATACCTAACAAAAAGACTTCTTCAAAAACTCTTTGCCCAAATTTGTAATTTTGTAGTTTTAGAGATTTATTTCTTACACATGACTTTCAGTAGCCATGAGTAACCTTCATTTAAATTGTATTTTGCCACCAAATAGTAAATTTATCTATGTAGATAAAACAATGGAAGTCTGGAGTAACTGCATCTAATGCAGTGCAGTCATGTGATGTGATATGGTATCTGCCACTCAGTTCTGCTACTGTTCCTGTGTTTACAGGTACATCCTGTGTCTTAGTGCCACAGTGCTTCCAACAAATTAGGAGAAAATTACCCAGGAGAAGATAGGAGTCAACTGTAATGTAAGGATTGACAGTGTGCACCTTCATTTTCAATTGCCTAACAAGAAACACTCAATCGGGCTGAACTTGATGCTGTGAGGGAAGATACTGATTCTGGCATTTATTCCTACTGGAGAGACACTTCATATAACTCCAGAAAATATTAAGTGGTTAATATTTTTCTAAACTTGTGCTTTTCTTCAGAGTAAGTAAAACATTTGGCAGGTTTATTGAACTGTTGATACAGTATGATGCCTCAGGGAGGCCAAGATCTTCTTACTAAAATGCTTATAATAATGACAGTTTACATCCTCAGCCAGGGCTAGGAATGCTTATTAGGAGGGAAAATGAAAAATAACCACAAGGATGCTCAGAACAAAGGAACTAAGAAAGAGAAGTGTCAAACTTGGTCAAGTTCAAGGATTAACATTGATCCTTAACAAATAAACTTTATGAAAAAAACATTCTCACAGTATAATGTTCTTTATTCTTAAGATTAAAAATTAAATAAAAACTAAAATAAAGGTGTGACTAGTGGAGCAGCTAGGACAGAAGTCTTCCTGCTGCCATTTGCATCAGGGAGCCAGGAGACTCCACAGCCTTCAGTGCATAGCCCACCAGGAGGGAGTTATCTCCCAGCAGGCTTTCACCTTTGAGCACAGAGGTGAGATCTCCACCTTCTCTCTGGAGAGGACCAGCTAGGAGCACAGAGGGCTTAAGATCAGTGGAGCAGTTGGGACTGAAGTCTTCCTGCCCATTTGCACCAGGGAGCTGGGAAACTCCACAGTCTTCTGTGCACAGCCTGCCAAGAGAGAGTGATCTCCCAGCAGTGCTTCCATTTTTGAGCTCAGAGGAGTAAGGACACAGGCTTACAGACCGGCAGGAGGAACAAACTCCAGCCAGAGACAAGAATACCAACTAGCACCAGATGGCAAAAGTCAAGCACAAGAACCCTACCAACAGAAACCAAGGCCACATGGCAACATCAGAACCCAGTTCTCCCACAATAGCAAGTCCTGGATACCCCAACACACATGAAAAGCGAGAGTTGGATTTAAAATCGTATCTCATGATGCTGATAGAGGACTTTAAGAAAGACTTAAATAACTACTTTAAAGAAATACAGGAGATTATGTGTCAACAGGCAGAAGCCCTTAAGAAACACAAAAATCCCTTAAAGATTTACAGGAAAACACAATCAATTGAAGGAACTGAACAAAACCATCCAGGATCTAAAAGTGGAAGTAGAAACAATAAAGAAATCACAAAGTGAGACATCCCTGGAGATAGAAAACCTTGGAAAGAATTCAGGAGTCATAGATGCAAGTAATCAACAACAGAATACAAGAGATAAAAGACAGAACCTCAGGTGCTCAAGATACCATAGAAAACATTGACTCAACAGTCAAAGAAAATGCAAAATGCATAAGGCTGGTCACTCAAAACATCCAGGAACTCCAGCACACAATGAGAAGACCAAACCTAAAGATTATAGGTATAGAGGAGAGTGAGGATTTACATCGATTTACATCGTAAAGGCCCAGTAAATATCTTCAACAAAATTGTAGAAGAAAACTTCTCTAACCTAGAGAGAGAGAGATACTCATGAACATACAAGAAGCCTTCAGAACTCCAAACAGACTGGACCAGAGCAGAACATCCTCCCAGCACATAATAATCAAAACACCAATTCACTAAATAAAGAATATTTAAAGCAGTAAGGGGAAAAGGGCAAGTAACTTATAAAGTCAGACCTATCAGAATCACACCAGACTTCTCACCAGAGATGATGAAAGCTAGAAGATACCGGGCAGGCCTCACACAGACCCTAAGAGAAAACAAATGCCAACCAAGGCTACTATACCCAGCAAAACTCTCAATCATCATAGAAGGAGAAACCAAGATATTCCATGATAAAACCAAATTTACATAATATCTGTCTACAAATCTAGCCCTACAAAGGATAATTGATGGAAAATGCCAACACAAGAAGGGAAATGACACCCTAGAAGAAGCAAGAAAGTAATCTTCCAACAAAACCAAAAGAAGATACCCACCCAAACATAAAAATAACAAAAAAAATAATAGGAAGCAACAATCACTATTACCTAGTATCTCTTAACAACAATGGACTAAACTCCCCAATAAAAAGACATAGACTAATGAAATATTTCTCATGTAAATCTCCAATTTTATCAGAAAATGTTTGTAATTCCCCTTTTAATTAATTTAGTAATTTCTTTTATGTCTACCATTTTATCTGCATTATTTTTCATGTTAATCTTCAATTTTAATATGTCATTCTATGTACTTCGTCTATTTTATCAGAAATGTTTTCAATGTAAACCTTTGATTTCATCACAAATGTTTCTAATTCCACCTTCAATTAATTTAGTTTTTATATCTACCATTTTTATGTAAAATTTTCCATGAAATAGTCAATTTTAAAGTGTTTTTCTATTTATTTCTTGAATTTTACCATAAATATTTTCCATGTAAACCTTCAGTGTTATCTGAAAATGTTTATAATTCCACCTTCAATAAACTCAGAATTATCTTTATTCCTATCATTTTATCTATATAATTTCCATGATAATTTCTAATTTTAACATCTTTTCCTATATATTTCTACAATTTTATCAGAAATATTTTCTATGTAAATCTTCAAGTTTATCAGAAAATGTTTATAATTCCACTTTTAATCAACTTAGGAATACTTTTATACTTACCATTATTATATGTATATAAAATTTTCCATGATAATTTTCAATTCTAACATGTTTTTCTACATTTTTCTACAATTTTATCAGAAATATTTTTCACATTAATCTTCAATTCTATCATAAAATATTTCTATCCCATATTTCAACTAATTTATCAATGTTTTACATGTCTACCACTTTACTACTTAATTTTCCATGAAAATAGTCAATTTTAATGTGTTTTTCTGAAATATTTTCCATGTAAATTTCTAATTTTATCATAATGTGTTTTTGCTTCCCTTTTCTTCCCTTTTCAATAAATAAAAATAAATAAAGAAAGAAAGAAAAAAAAGAAAAAGAAAGAAAGAAAAGAAAAAACCAACAAAGCAAAAACAGAACAAATCAAAGGAGACAAACAAAAAACCTTTTGGGGAGCAGAGGCTTTCCCTACAGCTATAGCCTGACTGTGGTATCTGTTGCTCAACACAGTTTGACTTGTTTGGCTTCAGTGGGAGAAAATCTGCTTAGCCCTGCAGAGACTTGATGTGCAGTGGTGAGTGGGTAACCACAGGGGGCCTCTGCCCTCTCAGAGGAGAAGGAGATACTGGATGGTGGTAGGGTCCCTGTGAGGCAGGGAAAGGGAGGGGCAAGCATTTGATATAAATATTAAATTTAAGAAAAGACTTTAATAGGGTTATTTGTTTCTTTGCGGTCTAACTTCTTGAGTTCTTTGTATATATTGGATATTAGCCCTCTGTCAGATGTGGGGTTGGTGAAGATCTTTTCCCACTTTGTTGGTTGCCGTTTTGTCCTTCTGACAGTGTCCTTTGCTTTGCAGAAACTTTGTAATTTTATGAGGTCCCATTTGTCGATTCTTGATCTTAGAGCATAAGCTATTGGTGTTCTGTTCAGGAACTTTTCCCCTGTGCCCAAGTCCTCCAGGGTCTTCCCAAGTTTCTTTTCTAATAGTTTCAGTGTGTCTGGTTTTATGTGGAGGTCCTTGATCCACTTGGAGTTGATCTTAGTGCAAAGAGATAAGAGTGGGTCAATTCGCATTCTTCTGCATGTTGACTTCCAGTTGAACCAGCACCATTTGTTGAAAAGGCTATCTTTATTCCACCGGATGGTTGTGGCTCCTTTATCAAAGATCAAGTGACCATAAGTCTGTGGGTTAATTTCTGGGTCTTCAATCCTGTTCCATTGATCTGCTTGCATGTTGCTATACTAATACCATGCAGTTTTTAACACAATTGCTCTGTAGTACTGCTTGAGGTCAGGGATATTGATTCCCCCAGAAGTCCTTTTATTGTTGAGAATAGTTTTAGCTATCCTGGGTTTTTTGTTGCTCCAGATGAATTTGAGAATTGCTCTTTCAAGATCTGTGAAGAATTGAGTTGGGATTTTGATGGGGATCACATTGAATCTGTATATTGCTTTTGGCAAGATGGCCATTTTTACTATATTGATCCTGCCAATCCAGGAGCAAGAAATATTTTTCCATTTTCTGAGGTCTTCTTCGATTTCTTTCTTCAAGGACTTGAAGTTCCTGTTGTACAGATCTTTCGCTTGTTTGGTTAGAGTTACGCCAAGATACTTTATGTTGTTTGTGGCTATTGTGAAGGGTGTTATTTCCCTAATTTCTTTCTCTGCCTGCTTGTCCTTTGAGTACAAGAAGGCCACTGACTTGCTTGAGTTAATTTTATAACCTGCCACTTTGCTGAAGTTGTTTATCAGCTGTAGAAGTTCTCTGGTGGAGTTTTTTGGGTCGCTTAGGTAAACTATCATATCGTCTGCAAATAATGATAGTTTCACTTCTTCCTTTCCAATTTGTATCCCTTTGACTTCCTTATGTTGTCTAATTGCTCTTGCTAGAACTTCAAGTACTATATTGAAAAGATATGGAGAGAGAGGGCAGCCTTGTCTAGTCCCTGATTTTAGTGGTTTTGTTTTGTTTGTTTTTGATGCTTGACATTGCTCTATTTCTGTAAAAAATTGTGTTGGAATTTTGATGGCAATTGCAATAAACCAGTGGATTGCTTTTGGTAAAAACAAACAGATAAACAAACAAAAAATTAAAATTTAAAAAATTAAGTAATTATTTAAAATTTTCATTTTTATATTTATGTACAAATTCCTTATAAAATGTCATGAGCAATTATAGGAACTTTGTTTATGAATCTGGTGTTAATAATGCTGAGGAAAGTATAGACATATGAATGAATTACATAATTCACTTTCTACTATAATACTGCAGTTTTAGAGAGTATGTGAAGTATTCTTCTAAAAATTCATTTGACATCCAAGTGTTTGGCACTAAGAACTGTTGTGGGAAATATTAAATAAGAATCCACGCTATTGCCAACAAGGTACTGAATGGCCAGCCTGTTCTCATCTCATAGAATCTCTCTGACTCAGAGCTCCAAATCTCTCCACCCAGCTCACAAAGTTTCCACTGGTGGGTCTTTACTATGTCAGCCCCACTCTTCAAAACTCCCACAGCCTCTTGAGGTGCACATCTGGCAAACAAATATTTTACTGCCATACCTTTCTCTCTGGAACCTAGTTGAGCCACTGTGTGAAGGGAAACACCACAGAAACGTAGTTCAGAAACAGTGGTAATTCAATCACTGGGTGCAACAACTAGAATCCTAATATTGTAAGCCATATTAAATCTAAATCCTCAGGTCTCCGGAGACACTAGTAGCTACATCTTGTCCTCTCATTGTTCCTATCCAAAAGCCCCCATCTCTCTCCTACTTCCTCTCTTCCTCTCTGTCCAACACAGAAGTCCTGTCGACCTGCTCAGTGATTGGTTCTTTTATTCATTAGAGTTCACAAGAAGTCACCTGAGTATGTGACTCTTTCCTCATTCCAGACAAACCCTCCTAGGAAAGCAGAATTAACATAAATATACAAACAGCACCAGGGCCATCCACAACAATGAACAGGGTTTTGTGGCATTAAGTTTGCATATATAATTTTTGAAATCTTTTTTATATTCCATTTCATATTTATATTTATAAATATATTATGTTTATATATTTAATAATTACTTTTTTGCGTGCACATGGGGAGTCATATATGCCATTGAGTACTTGTGGATATATAAGGACAGCTTGCTTGAGTGGGTTTTGTACTTTCACTCTGTGGGCTCCAGGGCATAAACTCAAGTCATCAGTCTTGACAGCAAGCACTGTCCCCACTGAGCCCTCTTGCACATCTCAATGTTCTCTTATGCATCTTTCAGATATATTCACAGTGCATTTTAGTTTAAATGTTAGCTTTCTTTTCATACAAAATGAGCTGCTTAAATATGTAGGTAATGTTCTTGTTCATTTATGAGTAATGCTATGCCTAGCATTTGGTTGTGTTGGTAGTGACCAGTAAGAAATGAATAAATGAACTGAAGAATAAGCCGTGGCTGCAATCCAAGCCATCGTAGTCAATGGTTGTACTGTGACCATTTAAAGCGTTGATCTTTAAAGCGAAAGCACAGCGCTCTGTAACAATAGACAGCAAGAAGAGGAGGAGCTGATGGAAGGTAATTTGCCTCTGCTGTATGTGTAGGGGCCACTATGAATATTATTTTAAAATATATAGTTTGCTAATCTTTATAATCATTGACACTCCTCCTATGTCCCTACTCCAGTCTCTTAGTAAGACTTTGGTGATTTCAAATTACTTAATAAGATATTTAAGAACTTTAACTTGTGTCAAGCTTCAAAAAAGATTTCAAAGCATTATGTGTACAAAATCTTCCATTTTTAAACCTTGAAAGTGTATAAATTTAACATGTATAAGAGCAACTCAGCAGCATTATAAAATTTATTATCACTTATGCTTAAAACAAATTAGGAATCCCACACATGCAAACATGAGTTTAAGCACCACAAACACCTTCAGATTACAATAAGTAGGCAATAAATTACACCACAAGATTTATTTCTTCAGAATGCAAATGAATCCATCTGGAAAATATGATAAAATCCTAGTAATTTAATAGGAGAATGAAGCTTGGAAAGGAGTCGTAGTTGAGTGTCATCTCAATGAAAAATGGCTGGTGCTGGATACTGAATTAAAAATAAGCATGCAAGTTCTGGGAAAATGGCATATTTGGGGTGCTTTTAGGAGATTGGAAATGATCACAGGGGTATAGTTTTAGTGTGTGTCACTTGTTCAGAGGAAGTTTGATCAACCAAAGGTAATGTAGACTGTTTTAAAGATGATAATGGCAGCAAGTATGTCCCTATGATAACCAACTTTGGAGGCAATGGCTAAATAATAATATGACTTAAATTACTTAACTCAAATCATGAAAATATATGGTTTTCTTTTCTTCAAGGTATGTTATAAATCAAAATAGTAGAAGTAGCCACAGCAATTTGAAAGTTCTTTAATTTCCTTTAAAAGTTCTGTGAAATGTAGAGATACTATTTGACACTATACAAGAATGCAATAAGCCAGTTTATAGTTAAGACTGTCCTTGCCAGAAGGTACTGTAGGATTTTATCTACTGAGAAATATATATAAAATTCAATTTATGTGAGCAATATAAAATTCTTCTCCTAAATATGCCTAATATATTTATAACTTGCAGTGTTCCCTTTCTGCAATTCTCTTGATCCTGAGCAGTGCTGTTAGCTGGCCATTCTAACTTCTGCACTTTCATTGGTAAGCTTGATTCTAATTAGAATTTGATTTAATTTTTTTGAAAAACTTTCTATTTACATCATTAATCTTATTCTAGAGCTTCCCATTTTATTGCTGGAAATACAGATGAAAACTTTCATAAGGAATGCATTATTCAAATTTTAAGACATTACTTTTAATTATCTGACATTATACATAAATTTCTAATATACAGAAGAATTTTAATTCAGCAATTTGGCTCTTCTGGCAAGGATTACATCCAAAGACCTTCTTGGTCTCTGTGATCTGGCTAGAATGATAGTATTTTTTAACCTCTTTGGCTGGAATACAGACACATCCTAAATATATACAGCCAGTTCCAATATATATAATGAAGGTAAAGTGATGTCTAATTGAGTGACAGACAAACTTACTCATTAGAGGAAGATTTGACAAAATGAGTCAGATATCTGATATACCTAACTTTTAAGAGAACAGCACAGAAAGGAGAGGCAACATAAGAGAGTGGTCTAGAGAGAAGAGAAAGAGAGGGGGGAGTTTTTATTGGGAATTTAGAGACAGAGACAGAGACAGAGACAGAGAGACAGTGCTAGTGATGACTGAATGAACAAGAGAATGAGAAGAAGTCAGAAAGTTATAACAGGTTGCCAGGGTTAGTTTGAGATTAAACAAAACAATTCAATCAGAAGCCAAGGGAAGCCAGTTTAAATCAGTCAGCTTGGAACACTAAACTGACCCGAGGCTAGAAACTTCTAGGCCTAGAAATAGAGCAGAGAAGGAAGTGCTCTGTGCTTAGCCCAGGCCTTGTATTCACACAGCTTGGGTATCGCTCTCATCTCGTCACTACACTTGTGAATAAACGACACATTTTCACTAATATCCCGGAAACAGAATACACCTGAAACCAATTCCAGTAGACAAAATATAAAATAGTTCAGTCTCAAAAGTATATGTTTTGTTCTAAAATATACACATCCCTTGTATATTAGGTATACTAAATGGTTATTGGAAAGACAAATTTCCTTATATTTCCTACATAACCATGTAGCAAATACATATAATTTTAAAAGTTATTGGAAAAAGACAATTCACTTCAAATACCTTCAAGAAGCCAGATGATCATCCATTCTTTCTTACCAGACATTTTGATCTATTTATTTTCAGACACCCCAGTTGACAGCAGTTCCTTTCTCAGCTGAGCAATGGAAGGCACTTATCACCCATCTTACTAGGACACCTTCAAGTAATGCCCTTTTTCTACTGCCAATAACTAGATATTTAATATTTCTAAGTTAATGGTGCTCTAAATGTATAGTGGAAAATTCACATCAAGGTTAATGTCTCTTTTAAAATATCAGTCTTTTACTATTTTATCTTGTGTTGATGGAAGTCTTCCTATTTAAACAAGAGAGGTTAATAGATTAGCAAAGAAGGATTGGTGTTTTATTGGCTACAAAATTATACCTAATAGCCATGATAAAATAAAGCTTCCATCTTATTCTATATGTAATCTGCCATTAAATCTAATTGATTTTATTTTATCTTGGTTGTGAGTTACCATGTTTCATTCTACAAAATATCAACCTCCCTGTATTAATCTATCAAATCTTTTCTCTTGAAAAGTAAGCCTTTGGCTTTTGTTGTCCTGCTTCTGGCTGACTGTTCTTTCCTCTCTTAGGTGGGTCAACCAAGGATGCAGTTCTTTGTGCTTAAATCCGAATTCTGAGAAACGCTCAGTTCAGCACTTGGGTTTCAAGCACCCAGTGTAGTCTATGGGCAGCTAACAAAGACTTTCTTTTGTCTAGAATCCACGTCCAAGTGTTTTTTTTTTAAATTTTTTTGGTGGATACCTCACAACATTAATATGGTTTTTAAGATTTTTCATTTATTTTGTATTTGCCGGCTACAAGTAGCAAAGAAGTCAGACAAATTTGCTAACTATAACAGTAAGTAGCTCTAGTGTGTCACAGTGGACACACTGTTTTCCTTTTTATACATATTTTCCTTTTATGGAGATAGCTTCTTTCTATGTATCCCAAGCTGAATTTGCTCAAGATCTTCCTCCTAACTGCTGGTATTATAGGACTGAGTTACATTATGAACAACACCACACACACACACACACACACACACACACACAAATAATATAAGTATTTTGGGGACTTTCTCAGAACTAATGACTTAGAGAGATTAGCTCTTCATTGTCATGTGGGCAGGTGGAGCCACCTGTGGCAGTTGGCAGCGTTCTAAGGCCCGAATGATGCTTCCATCATGGAGTCAGTTGTGAGAGGGTCTGGATGTACTGGGACTTGGGGGCCGGTTACATTTGAGCTAGCATTTCCTGAACACTTAATTCATAAAATTGATTCATTAAACTTAAGCCATAAAGTTCAAATGCTTATGCTGATGAGCTCAATGGATTTCTGGTGAGAATCATCTGAGGTAGGAACACAGCAGATTCTCATGAAACGTTGCCAAGGTCACCCAGCACTGATATGGGAAATGATTGGGATGATGCTGTCCTCCTTGACGGCTCTGTATCAACCTTCTCTCAGCAGAGACAAGGGGGACCTTGTGGAAGATAGTGTGTAAAGAATGTAAGAGCTGCAGAATGAGAGGAGACCTGGGCTGTGTCTTCTTGACATAACACATGTCAAGAATGTGTTCAACATTCTTCTTGAGCAACAAGAGATGCTCAACTGATCTCAGTAGGCTTTTAAATAGTTTTTAATTAATTAATTAATTAATTAATTTGTTTTAAAAGAACATAAAGAATTTGGGAAGGAGACAGTTTGGTGGTCCCTGAGATGAGTTGGAGGAGATAGTAGGAGGATAATAGGATCAAAATAATTTGTATTCACGTACGGAATTTGTGATGAATAAATGATTTGATTTAGCCAAAAAAAAAAAAAAAAAGAAGAAGAAGAAAAGAAAAAGAAAAGTAAGCTGTATTAATTAGCTCCTCTATTGTCAAGTAAGAGAGGGATTTAATCTATAAGACTAAGAAAACGGGTGTTTCTCTGCCTGATTGGTCTCTGAAAAGTCAACAGTTCAAATTATGTGGTTATTTTCATTTGTTTATTTATTTTGCTTGCTCTAATTATCAGAAACTATCTACTACATATAATTAAGTGGTATTTATTTTCAAACTGTTACTTTTACAGTTAAAAATCAAAGAGAGAATATATCCATTATGAAAATACTAAAAAGTCTTTAATTTTATGAAATTAGCTCATTTTTCATTCTTGATTTCAATCGCAGAAGAATTGAAATGAAAATAAAAATCGGTGAAATTGCATTTAAACACACTTATTTAATGACTTAATTATGAACTTCTTAAGAGGATACAAGAGTTAAAAGCCACCCTTGATTTTTTGCAGTTACTCCGCAAGATTTCAAATCATTTAACCAAAGAGAATATCATGGTTTGAAGATCTGAGGCATGAAAAAATAGGCTAATTAAAATATCTGACCAAGAGATCTGTCAAATACTTGAAGGCAGTAGTGTGTTACTAGAGCCTGCTTTTGTGTAAATGTCAGTGGATTTTGATATCACAGGTTGTAGACATAAAATTTATTTATTGTATTTACTGTCTATATAAAAATGTAGTGTGCATTTTTCAGGCTGCTTCTTCAGTCACAAGTACCCCCAGGGCATGGCCAGATGTCAGAGACGATTCTAGACCCAGAGGTCACCGTAGCTTTTACATTGCAGGGCAAGCGTGAGAGACATGTTCACAAGCACTAATGTTCTTAATCACAGTTTGAGACAAATAGCCACCTTCTCAAAGCCAGCATAAGACTGTCTATGTGGAAGAAAAAAAAAGTAAGGCAGAAAGGAAAACAGGCAGAATTCAGAACAGATTTAATGAGTTGTCACCTGTCAGGGTTGCTGCTTATAGCAAACACAGCCAACAGTGATCAAAGTGCCTACCACACTCACACAGATTGTCACTGGCAGGAAGAGACCAGAGTATGTCCATTACCATGATGGCTTTTCAGTCTACGAGGGTTTCACAACGTGATTGGTTGTCGTTTTATACTTGAGGGGTTGTAAGTTAGAAAATTATTCTATCGGAAAGGAAAGTAAAGCCTAGAAAGCTATCTGTTTTCTGAGTCTTGCTGAAGTTTTCTGAGTCTTGCTGAAGGAGAAGGATCTTGGACTTCAATCCGCACAGCGTGAAGGTTGGCATTCATGTCCTATGACATTCTCAGGCTACCTTTTAAAAACTGTCTTTCTGGAGAGTAGGCTTGGCTATGTTTACACACCCAGACACAGATAATAGTGCATAAAGGATTAAACATGAAATTAAAAATCATGCTTCTTCAGTGCTCATTTGAATGCCAGAGATGTGAGGAATCCACCTTCCCAGGAAGCAGACTGAAGTGTGCTTTTTCTGTAAGAGAGACTCACCAGGTATGCTGTGTTTTATTGTCCCCTAGTGTCAAAATGAAACTGGGAGAAGAGGCAATTATCTAGGCCATTGAAAACCGATATATTCCTATTACTTTCATATCTGGTTTGGCAATGGCAGTCCTTCTGAGACTGAATTTGCAGTTTTTCCTAAGGGAATTCTCAGTTTATAGAGTCATAGGTTTTTCTGCATACAGCTCTGTATTGTTATGAGAGGGCTTCTTTTCCCCTTTGAGAAGTCTCCATTGTCATTTGCACCTGGTTTCTGCTCCCCTGGGTTTTGAAACTCTGTAGGGAGAGAGAAGAGGATGTCTTCACAGAGGTTACCCCGTCTTTGCCCCTAGATACCAGCCAAACAGCCCGAGCCTGATCTGCAAACTTCCGCCTCTGTCCTGGTCCTTCAAGTCTATTCTGCTACTTCCAGATTTGCTGTGCTGAGTTTTATAGGATTAACTCAGAGGCTGAGTAATGGGAAGACCAGGTTTTCTAAACCAAGCCTATCCCTCAAGCCTCTGTTACCGACCAGACTGATATTTGAAATGCCCAGACTCCTTTGTCTCTGTTTTGTTCTAAAAAGAAATAGCGTGCTTAAATATGCTTTTATTGAAGCTTACATTGTGGTACAAAAATATATTTTAACTGATTAAAAGTCCAACACCAATGAGAAGTGATAGCTCCAGAACATCTCTTCCAGTAATCCCCCGAGGACAACAATCTACAGTTTGTTTCCTAGGCTTGTTCTGCATAAACCTATGCAAATCTCAACATTTGAATACTTGTTTTTAAATTTTTCATTGGATATATTCTATATTTACATTCCATTTCCCTTTTTCTGGTTCCCCACCCCCCAAAGGTCCCACATACCCTTTTTCCTCCCCCTGTTCCCGCAACCACCCCTTCCCTCTTCCCTGTTCTGGTATTACCCTATACTGATGCTTTGATCCTTTCCAGCACCAGTGTCCACTCCTCTCTTCGTGTCGGAAATCATTTGGTATGTGGATTGTGTCTTTGGTGTCCCAAGATTCTATGCTAATATCCACTTATCAGTGACCGCATACCATGGGTATTCTTTTGAGACTGGGTTACCTCACTTAGCATGATGCTCTCCAGCTCCATCCATTTCTCTAAGAATTTCATGAATTCATTGCTTCTAATGGCTGAATAGTACTCCATTGTGTATATATACTACCTTTTTTGTATCCATTCTTCTGTTGAGGGACATCTGGGTTATTTCTAGCTTCTGGCTATTATAAATAAGGCTGCTATGAACATAGTGGAGCATGTATCCTTATTACATGCTGGGGAATCTTGTGGGTATATGCCCAGGAGTGGTATGGCTGGGTCCTCCGGAAGTATCCTGTCCAGTTTTCTGAGGAACCGCCAGACTGATTTCCAGAGTGGTTGTACCAGCTTGCAGTCCCACCAGCAGTGGAGGAGTGTTCCTCTTTCTCCACATCCTCACCAACACCTGCTGTTTCCTGAGTTTTTAATCTTAGCCATTCTGACTGGTGTGAGGTGAAATCTCAGGGTTGTTTGGATTTGCATTTCTCTATTGACTAATGATGTTGAACATTTTTAAGGTGTTTCTCAGCCATCTGAATTTCTTCAGGTAAAAAGTCTTTGTTTAGCTCTGTATCACATTTTTGGATGGGGTTATTTGATTTTCTGGGGTCTAACTTCTTGAGTTCTTTGTATACATTGGATATTAGCCCTCTGTCAGATGTAGGGTTGGTGAAGATCTTTTCCCAATTTGTTGGTTGCTAATTTGTCCTTTTGACAGTGTCTTTTGCCTTACAGAAACTTTGTAATTTTATGAGGTCCCATTTGTCTATTCTTGATCTTAGAGCATAAGTAATTGGTGTTCTGTTCAGGAATTTTCCTCCTGCGCCAATGTCCTCCAGGGTCTTCCCCAGTTTCTTTTCTATTAATTTTAGTGTGTCTGGTTTTATGTGGATTTCCTTGATCCACTTGGAGTTGAGCTTAGTACAAGGAGATAAAAGTGGACAATTCTCATTCTTCTGCATGTTGACCTCCAGTTGAGACAGCACCCTTTTCCCTTAGGAACATCGATGCCAAAATACTCAATAATAAAATTCTTGCCAACCGAATCGAAGAACACATCAAAATGATCATTCACCATGATCAAGTTGGCTTCATCCCAGCGATGCAGGGATTGTTCAATATATGAAAATCCATCAACATAATCCAGTACATAAACAAACTCAAAGAAAAAAACTACATGGTCATCTTATTGGATGCTGAAAAAGCATTTGACAAAATTCAGCATCCTTTCATGCTAAAAGTCTTGAAAAGAACAGGAATTCAAGGCCCTTAACTAAACATAGTAAAAGCTATTTACAGCAGACCGGTAGCCAACATCAAAGTAAATGGAGAGAAACTCGAAGCAATCCCACTAAAATTAGGGACTAGACAAGGCTGACCCCTCTCACCATATCTCTTCAATATAGTACTTGAGGTACTAGCCAGAGCTATTCAACAACATAAGGAAGTCAAAGGGATACAAATTGGAAAGGAAGAAGTCAAACTATCACTATTCGCAGATGATATGTTAGTATACTTAAGTGACCCAAAAAAAAACTCCACCAGAGAACTCCTACAGCTGATAAACAACTTCAGCAAAGTGGCCGGTTATAAAATCAACTCAAGCAAATCAGTAGCCTTCCTATAGTCAAAGGATAAGCAGACTGAGAAAGAAATTAGGGAAATGACACTCTTCACAACAGCCACAAACAATATAAAGTATCTTGGTGTGACTCTAACCAAACAAGTAAAAGAATTCAGATCTCTGAAGAAGGAAATGGAAGAAGACCTCAGAAAATGGAAAAATCTTCCATGCTCATGGGTTGGCAGGATTGATATAGTTAAAATGGCAATCTTGCCAAAAGCAATATACAGATTTAATGAAGTCCCCATCAAAATCCCAACTCAGTTCTTTATAGAGTTAGAAAGAGCAATTCTCAAATTCATCTGGAATAACAAAAAACCCAGGATAGCTAAAACTATCATCAACAGTAAAAGAACTTCTGGTGTAATCCCTATCCTGGACCTCAAGCAATACTACAGAGCAGTAGTGTTAAAAACTGCATGGTATTTGTACAGTGACAGGGAGGTGGATCAATGGAATAG
The DNA here is from genome assembly GCA_964023405.1 of Apodemus agrarius. Taxonomy (NCBI): domain Eukaryota; kingdom Metazoa; phylum Chordata; class Mammalia; order Rodentia; family Muridae; genus Apodemus; species Apodemus agrarius. The sequence goes on from OZ030025.1 coordinate 50,533,971, forward strand.
GATTGCAGACCCAGAACTGAACCCACACATCTATGGCCAATTGATCTTCGACAGAGGAGCTAAAACAACCAGTGGAAACATTTGAATTATTAATTCTATGAAATGGGGACCAGATTTCAAGCCAAAAAAATTTACTGGGTTACAAAATCCAGCTTAAATAAACTCTGGTCCTGGATGTTTATGAAGCCAGGCACATTTAAACCTTTTGTTAAATTTCTCCGGGGGATCTAAATCAGCAGTAGACACATGCAATCTTCCCTCTGCAAGCAGAGATCCAGAAAGCCTGGTGATCTATTAATCAAAAACCTGACAACCAGAAGCCAATGCTCTGATCCCACACTAGGTTTGGAAGCCTAAAGGGAGGAATTCCAAGGGCAAAACATGATTTTTTGGTTTGTTTGTTTCTTTTTTGTTTTTGTTTTCTTTCTTTTTCTTTTTTTATTAGATATATTCTTTATATTTTGAATGATTTCCCCTTTCTTGGATCCCTCCTTCCTGAAAGTCCCATAAGCCCTCTTCCCTTCCCTTGTTCCCCAATCACCCCTTCCTGCTTCCCTGTCCTGTTATTCCCCTACACTGCTGCACTGAGCCTTTCCAGGACCAGGACCCTCTCCTTCCTTCTTCTTGGGCATCATTTGATATGTGATTTGTTTCTTAGGTATTCCGAACTTCTGGGCTAATATCTGCTCATCAGTGAGTGCATACCATGTGTGTTCTTTTGTGATTGGGTCACCTCAGTCAGGATGACATTCTCTAGTTCCACCCACTTGCCTAAGAATTTCATGAATTCATTGGTTTTAATAGCTGAGTAGTATTCCATAGTGTAAATATACCACATTTTCTGTATCCATTTCTCCGTTGAGGGACAACTGGGTTCTTTTCAGTTTCTGGCTATTATAAATAGGGATACTATGAACATAGTGGAGCATATGTCCTTTTTACATGCTGGGGAATCCTCTGGGTATATGCCCAGGAGTGGTATAACGGGGTCCTCCAGTAATATCATGCCCAGTTTTCTGAGGCAGTACCAAAACATGATTAACATACCTGCTTACACATTCAGTCAATAAGAAAGAAGACAGCTCCCTATCTTCCACCATTGTGTTTCACTAACTGTCCAGAGACTCAATGTTGCTCATCCACACTCAAGAATGTTTGTGTCACCCAGTGTGAAGTGAGCAATCTATTTTACTCAGTGCATTATTCAGAGGTCTTTGAAAACAGAGTCAGTGTGTTTATTTGTATGTAAAGCAAGAACTAATTGTTCTGGCTACATTACATATTAGCCTCTATTAATTAAAGTTTGTAGAAGAGGACTTTTTTTCCCCTCAGCTACATGACTCGCCCAGAACCTCCCAGGTTTTGTCATTGGGAACTTAGTATTTTTCCATCCCGGTATCACCAAAATGCCATCCTCCTTTTTCTTGATAGATTAGGAACAAACATTGGATATCTAGGGAATCTGTGCTTAACTTAGTCCTTTCCCAGCCATGAAGTTAGATATGGTATTCCTATGCTTCCTCAGCTTGCCCTTATCCTCTGAGTTTTATTAATATTGTATTATATCTTGTGTGGGAGAAATTGACTTTCTCTGCCAGCTTGGTCTGAAACATAGCTCTGTTGATACAGCAAGATTTGACCTTTATTCTCATCTCTTCCAGCCTTCTGATATTAGTTTCATCTTCCTTGGGTTTTTCTAATACCATAATTCCTTATCTTTAAATACTATTATTCATATAAATGGTTCGGTTCACTGATGGACATTTATAAGCCAGTTATTTATTGTACAGAAAAGAGTAGCTTTGTCATTGGATTTTTGTCAATGACTTTTAAAAAATACTTAGCATTGAAAATTTACATATGCTGTAGAAAAACAAAAAAGTCCAGTGTATGATAAATATGTCATCCCCTACGTTTTAGCTCCATCAGTTTTTCCTGTGTACAGATTAATAAAAATTAAATGAATAAAACATATAACCTGATAGATTTTGCCTGGTACAAATCTGATCTAATTTTCTGCATTTACAAACATATATGCTGTGACAACTATTAATTTCTCATTACATTCTGATCTCACTTCTCATATCACTCGAAATATCTTCTCTATATCTGAAGCCCTTGCATCAAACTGGCTTTATTGAATTATTTCCAGTCATTATGATTTTAGGTTTTGGAGGCTAGGGACTCTGTTCCCTTGTTTGTTGTTTTAGCTACAGTATGATTGGACATCCCGGGTCTTAAAATGCAAGCTGAGGCAGTAAACTTATCTCTTCTTAGGAGCAAAATATTTCTGAATCCCATGTTTCTTCCTAGAGTAACTTCTGTTTTCAATGGAGCAAAGATTCTGAGGTCATTCCCACAGCCTCCCCTGTATTCCTCCCTTTCCAAGATCAATTTTCTTAAGCATTTTCAATTTCTTTTCTATTTTCTTTTCCTTTGTTATAAAATATATGTCAAATCTTTGCAAAAGTTAAATAGAAATGTATATATTTCTATATAGTTCCTATATAGAGATGTATATATTTGAGTCCACATACAAGGCACAATCAGGTATAAACTGGTCCTACTCCCTGGCTAAAACTGTCATTTCACATGCATTGGTTTTTGCACTCAGCCCACCCAGCCAGTTTAGAATGTGCCCAGCAGTTCTACTTTCCTGGGTGTTTACACCTGTCACTCTCTGTGACTGCAGGCTACCCCACTTCCTGTATCTTCTTTTCCTATTTGTTTCTAGTCATTTTTGCTTTCATCAAAGACATTGTCAAGTTCTCTCCTTTTCTGAAGGCTGTACCAGTCTTTTAGAACCTTGGTCCCCGAATGAGTGTAGGCACCGTCATCCTAGCACGTGTCCTCACTAGTGTAGGCACCGTCATCCTAGCACGTGTCCTCACTAGTGTAGGCACCGTCATCCTAGCACGTGTCCTCACTAGTGTAGGCACCGCCATCCTAGCACGTGTCCTCACTAATGTTATCCCGATCATTCTGCCAGACATTGCTTCTACTTCCTGGATTGTGCATGGCTACCTGACTACAAAGTAAAACAAGTCGTTCTCTCTGGGGAAATCACCAACCAAAGGAAGACCAGCCCTTTTCTCCGTGTATCCCTATGTAGTCCAACAAAGGGATTTCAACTATGGGACTATATTGAGTGTTGATACCAATATTTTGTTTTTAAACGTTAATTAAAAATTATACAGCTGGGCAGTGGTGATGTATGCCTGTAATCCCAGCACTCTGGGAGGCAGAGGCAGGCGGATTTCTGAGTTCAAGGCCAGCCTGGTCTACAGAGTGAGTTCCAGGACAGCCAGGGCTATACAGAGAAACCCTGTCTTGAAAAAAACAAATCCAAAAATCCCCCTCCCCCAATTATATCATTTGGCATGAACATATGTGTTCTTTGTCATTGATATGGTGTGAAGAACAGATGGTCTTAATTCTAATACCCATTTCTTTATTTGTAAGTATAGTTCCCTCCCTAAACAGAGAGCTTCCACAGAGAAACGGGGTAACTTAGCTCCTGTTTCCCAATGTTAACAGAGTAAGAAGCAGCCATCTTACTTTTAACTTAGTAGATAAGTCCTAATAAATCCCATCATGCTGAAGAAACATCATCTTTACAGCTGGGAAACATATTTTGCAATGATTCTTTATTGAGTTTACCTTGGCTTTTATCCTTAACCTTAATTTCTTTTAAAAAAATTAGAATTAAGATAATAACCTCACAGGAGAACCACAGGGCCTAAAGATAATATAAGTAGACCACATGGTACAATAATTAATCATCCAAGAAACATTGACTGAGCACCTGTGAGGTGTCATTCAGAGGTTAGGACTGAGAGATCAGCCAGTTAGAGTATAGACAGAAATCTCCACCCCTGGGGACCACATTATAGGGTTGGTGGGCTGTAGTGAGTTATCTTGACATCATTAGTTCTTCATGGTTCTTCATCTTCCTCTTAGACTTCATCTGCCTCTTTCTTTCCATCTAGAACCTTTCCCTTCAGAGCTATATTAATGTTGTAATTTCTTCTGTTTATCTCTGTTTTCCATTATGGCAGCACTGCGCCAGAATTTTACATATCCTATGCTTTCTTTATGAATTTTGTAATAACTAGCAACTGCTGGAGTTTTAGCCTCCATAAACCACACACTGCATGTTAAGTGTCTGTCTTTATAACACTTGCACATTCTACACCCCCACTAACTCTTATTGGTAGTTAATTAATATGACTCCAAAGGAAATCATTTTCTATAATTCAGTTGTAGATACGGATGGACTCTGTCCTATGGTGCTTTGCTTTCACCTTGAAGAAAAACAAATCTCAGTCTTAGAACCGATCCTTTTTCACTCCACATCTAAATAATTGTATAAATTTAATAAATGAAAACAAATACAAAATTTTCTAATTACTTTTCTTGGGGTAAGGTACCTGTGTGGTCCCCCTTCTTGTTTCTACTTGAAAGAAAGGCAAGATGGGAACACGTGTTTAGTTTATTGCTGACCTAGTCCCCTATATGTGAAGCTTCTCTACTTTGAACTTCTGAAGTAGAAGCTTATATTCAAAGTGAAAATATTCTCTTCTGAACTGTATTAAAGACTAACACTCACAAGATGTATTTATAGAAGTAAGACAAACATAAATGCACACAAGTAGCTATTACAGTGGCTAGAAACTGGAGGCTGCAGATTCTCCACTTACCCTTCTTAGTCCACTCCATAGGGCTCACTGTGGAGCAGACCATGAATAGTGAGTGAGGGCCATTCATTTTCAGTCTTTTTGCATTATATTGTCCCATTAGTGAAGTTCATGTTTTATACATTTTAAAATATATACTGTTCCTTTAAACAAATCTCCATCTCAGTTGTATACCGTGGTCACTATAGTCTGTAGTCAACAGTCAAGTACAATCTACACACCTGCCTAGGAGATGCTAGGATAACTGGATGGAGAGGAAATTGTACTGTGCTGCAGCATTAAAGCCATTATAGTGCCCCCAAAACAAATAATGCATACTCTTTTTTAATTAAGCTACACACATTTTATATATTAAATGCATCATATAATTTCTGTAGTTTTATATTCACAGGAAAAAATATGTTTTGTGTAATAATTTTACCTTAGTAAATACTGTACAAGATGATTAAAAGAATTAATTTAGTCACAGCCTGCGTAGCCCTATAAAACCCAGAAATATTCTTATAAAATATTCTCTGAAACCGTGGGACTGAGATGGTGACTACTGTTCTCTCCTGCTACTTAACTCTCTACAGCAGGCAAATCTGTCAAAAGAGTAAACAAATTGATGTTTGGTTTGAAGAAGGGCCTGTTGCTGAAGGACTTCCACAAAGGAGAGGCCATCGTAAGATATACATTTTTTTCTACATTGTGGCTTTGTTCTTAGGATACATTGCATCACAGTGCTTAAATGAGAAGAGTAGAACCTTATTTTCCTCTGGGAATTTGTTTTATTTGATGTGAAATTTCGATATACAATTCTTTCTCAGTAAATATGATTATGAAAGTTATCAGGCAAACATGAAACCCCAGTGTGGGGAAGCAGCTGGATCAGATACTAGTAGAGTGCAATTCATTGGCTGTCTTCTGTACTGTTTGACTGATATTCTTATGTAGGAAGTTTTCCTTAAAGAATGTATCACAACCATAGCCAGGAGCATACACACACACACACACACACACACACACACACACACACATTACACAGCTGTGTGGTCTCATCTAAGAAATGAATTTGCATTGGAAAGTGAGGTTTTTGAAATGATTCCCTCTGGTGTATAGCCTCCTTATAACAACTACTTCCTAAAATAGTTGTTTGTGTGAGTAACATGGGTGTTTCCTAAGATTTTTTTTTAGACAAAGAAAACTGAAAGAAAAATAAAAACCTAACTTTTAAGACAAATTTACATTTCTCTGTGCAATTCTAGAAAACAAACATGTTTGCCTTACTTTGGTAGAAGGGCTTGGGGCTGCCTCAGGGTTAGGAAAACACTGTGTTAGAGAGAGTGAGTCCAGAGCTATCCTGTATTAGTCCCTTAAGGACCATCGATGGCTCCTCAAATTTAATTCATCAGTACAATATAAATAGAAAAGCAAATGGCCCTTAAAATGACTGCATGTTCCAGACTGGTAGCATCCATAACTGTTGCCATGTGGCAATCCGATGATTAAAATGATTACAGAACAGGTGGTATCCAGCATTACCAGGGAGATCACACATCAGTCATTTAAGAACAGGAGTCAATTAAGCTTGTCTATTAAAATGAAAAAGTGTCTGCAGTCTTGCACTGCTTCCCAAGTACAATTTAAGGGCTTCATAGTCTCTGGTGCTTTCAGGAATAAGAACTAATTCTAGAGCATTAAATGTCCTTTTTATTCCCATAAGCACATTTAAAGTAACAGCTGACATTGGTCCACCCAACTTCCGGATTTCTTAAATCAACCCGCAATCAACAAAGAGCAGCAATGAATCCAGATTCAATCCTAGTTTTAGTTCCAGTTTCTGCAATTTTCAGAACTCGGAGGGATATACTTCCTTAGTTTTTTTCAGTCAACAGATTCCTTGTTAGTGTGCTAGTCTTTTAGCGTAGCCTGTACAGCAGTGTTCCTGTAAAGACTTATTTTCCTGGTGAGTTTCTTATGCATTTACTTACGTACCTGATAGATGGTAGGACTCATCGGGCCACTGCCTTCCTCTGGGTGTAAGGTTCCAGCTGCTAACTGGCCACAGCATTCCACTGCCCGTGTCCTGCCTCAAATATCTCAAGGTCCACGATTCACCCCATGTTCCTCCAGTCTTTAATTATTTCCCCCCTCAAATTCCTGGTGGTAGCACTCATATTCCAGATCAAAACTTTATTGCTAACCTTTATTTATTGAATGGCTAAAACATTTCCCTTGTGTGGGGCTGTGGAGCTCCCTTTGCCCCACGGCTCTGGGGCACACCCAGCCCGCAGTCCCTGACTACTCTCAGCTCTTCTGTGACTCTAAGCAGCTCAAGGATGTCCAAGAGAAGGAGAACCCCACAGCCCTGACCTTGTCACAGGTCCTGGGACTCCCCGCCCACCACCGCACCACCCTCAGCCAGCTCCAGCTTGTCCATGTCTCGGACTGTGCTTCCTCACACCTTTGTATTGAATTTCCAACTCGTACAAACTTTTGCAGAGGACCATCTTTGCTCTAGTTATGGAGAACCACAACTTTTCACTTCCTTTCTCATGTACATAGATTTGGTACTAAACATTTTTTGGATATTTTATTTACATTTCAAATGTTATCCCCTTTTCCGGTTATCCCTCCAGAAACCATCCCATACCTCCTCCCCCTGCTTCTATGAGGATGCTCCCCCTCCACCTACCCACCCACCCACTCCTGCCTCCATGCTCTGGCATTCCCCTGCACTGGGGCATCAAGACTTCACAAGACCAAGGGCCTCCTCTCCCACTGATGTCCGACAAGGCCATCCTTTGCTACCTATGCATCTGGAGCCAAGGGTACCTCCATGCCCCAACTGCGGGGGGAGGGCAGCCTAGCCTCTGGATGTACTCTCTACAGGTTCTCTCTCCCCTTTGTTGGGCATTTCAGCAAATGCCATCCCTGCTGGGTCCTTTCCTGGCATCTGGGACTTCTTGGTGCCTACCTCCAGTTCTCCATCCCCCATTGCAATACACCTCTGTTCAAATCCTGACTCTCTCTATCATCCCCCTCTCCTTGTATACCTGATCCTGCCCCCTTTTCCCACTCTCCCTCCTTTCTTCATCCCAAGTTCTTCCCACCCTTGACCCTCAATATTTTATTCTCCATTCTAAAATGGACTGAAGCATCCACACTTTGGTCTTCCTTCTTCTTGAGTTTCATATGATCTGTGGATTGTATCTTGGGTATTCCAAGCTTTTGGGCTAATCTTATAAATTCAGTAACAGGAGCCTACCTGGCTGGGGAGGTCTTATAAGTTACAGGACTCAAAAAGCTCTTCGCCCGTGTTATGAAATTTGTAAATAGTTGCAGAAAAAAGATTATGAAAGACAAGAATCCTGCCTGAAAGTTGTGCAGGGGCTTTAGGAATATAACTTACATGGGTGCTAGGTAGGGTTGGTTTTTGTTGATGTAGTCACAAATGAGTAACTCATGTTCCTTTAAATGACCACAGTATACTCATTGCTTCACTAGGCTGTGTGGTGTATGCTCACTTTAATCTGTTCCTGGTGCTCTACCTGGATAAAAAGAATTTCTTCATGTTTTCCACACAAATAGTCACAAACACACATCTGTTTGTCTATCTCTTACACCTCGTCTTTTCCCTAACCCTCTCCCTTTATTTCCCTCCCTTCAATTCCCTCTTTCCCTCCCTTTTTACTCCCCCCTCTCTCTCCCCTGTAATAATTTTGCACATAATTATTAGATGAAAATATTGCACAACTTCAGTGTCTGTTAGTTTCTTGTCCTGGGAAACACTTGGAGGTCACACGCTGTGTGTCTCGCCGTCTTCTTTAGCCTTCTTGACCCTGCTGTCATTCTTAGCAATGGAATTGCTCAGAGAGTCCTCCTACTTCGTGTTCTCCAGAGGAAGCATTTTCCTTGGGGTGAAGTCAGATTTTGTTAGACAAAGAAATGGGGGAAGATGCAGTTGCTCATTTTATGAATCCTTTTATGTTTAGCTTCGAGTGCTACATGACCCCAGGGAAAGGGAAGTGATGGTTCTAGGAAAATGACAGATGTACCACAGGATGAGGGATTCGTTCTGAGATGGAGCCAACTAGAATTTCCTGTGGATATTGACATAAACAGATTTCCACCCCTGGAAAACAAAACCAAATCAAACCAAACAACAGAAACTTGAGGCAGAAGGAAAAGGACTAGGATGGTGAGTGTACCAGTGGTGTCTTGTCTCGAGTTTGCAGACTCTCAGATTTCCACAAGGCTCCAGGACAGGAAGAGAATGGAGGTAGACCTACAACCATCATCTTCCTATTCTTTACTCAAGACAGAACAGAAATGAAAAAATATATATCGTTGTAATTAGGAATGTACAAAAGCGAATCAACTTTTTCATTTTTATTATGAATTTATCTCTCTTTTATTTCAAACCATAATGTGGATATTTACAGAGCCATTTACATAGATCAGATACAGAGTTCCTGATGCTGTGGAGTGCAGACTCTCTATGCTTCCTTGGCAACTAAAATTAAAGCATTTTCTCCAAACATATTAACTATGCAGATACACTTCACTACTCTCTCTAGTTAAAGCCCTTTCAGATTAAGAATTGGCAAGGGATACTCAGGTCAGAGAGAAGTGTCTAACACTCCAAAAGAAATCAGATGGCTTTTCCCCCCTTTTTTCTTTTAAAAAAAGCAGCTATTTCTTATAACTTACTAGCAGGGTGTATTTAATAAGGAATGTGTACTTAGACAATGGAATGACAAATTTCTTATTTATAGACAAAAAGATTGATTCAGAAACAAAGGTAAAACAAGGCATGCATCAACTATAGGACATTATAGTCATATGATTAAATATGTTCATCTACATTTTAGGGGGCACTAAGAGCTATATTTATATGTATATAAGACTTAAGATTGTACAATTACACAGTGTCAGTATTATGGTTTGGTAATGGGTTCAGTATGCCTACACAGGATTATGTGTTGCTACTTGTCCTCTACTGCCCTCCACTACCTGACACTAGTGAGAGGTGATAGGTCCTTAAAAAGGTGCAGACGATGGCGTGTCTTTAAGTGTGATTTAGAGGGATTTAGACTCCTCATACTCTCCTCTTTCCATTTTGGTAATAGGATCTCATTATTCATATGTGTCCTTGTTATAATGATCTCACCTACCCCAAGACCCTTAGTAAAGCTAAATACCCCTTATTCTCTAGAGTTGTGAGTTAAAAATCAAGTCACCTTTCTCCAGGTATTTGGCAATAGTTATAAAACTAATAATGACTGTATATACAAACTATATATAAACTAACACATATATGAACCTTTATTATATTATATATTATATTATATTATATTATATTATATTATATTATATTAATTCTATTATATTATATAAACATATGGGAGATTAGAAAGCAAGGGAAATTGCATATTTCACAAAAGTAAAATTACATAAATTACATATGACATATGCATTTATCTTTTACACTTATTTACTATGCTGATATATATTGCTCATTCAATAAAGAAACACAGTAAACTAAAATCTTTCTTATATTGTATAAATAACCTATTTCACTACTTAAAAGTCTTCTGCCCCATTTCAATTTATTCTCACAATAATTCTATAAAGATTGGCTCCTATTTATATATGCTTACCTTGATTTATATGAATTTCTAAATCGAGGTCTTGAAAACTTGAGTTCAGGATCATAACCAGTAGGTATGCAAAATAAAATGCTTTGCAGTCTCATTTAGGAGAAACTGTCAGGATCTCCCCTGAGATGCAGGCTGGCACCTTATGTTAGTGTGAAAACAACCTAAAAATAAACGTTAAATCCTGAATTGTCCATTGCCATGGCTCATGCAGGAGTCTGAGATGACACCAATTCCTGTCATTCCGTCCCTCCACAGCATAACTCCATTTAGGTTCCGGTGGACCCGTGTAAGTGATGGGAACGGTCTTGTTCTGAGATTGCTAGTAGGGTCACAGCATCTGGAGTTGAAAAGAGTCGTGAGGTTCAGGGTATAGCTGTCAATACGGTATTGGGTCTAGGAGACAATGGTGCCAAAGTGCTCAAATGCAAAGACCTAAGAAAGCTGGTTTGAGCAAGGAGGGATGTAAAATGAGTCAGGATGTGTATAAAGATATACATATTTTAATATCCCCTCCTTCCTCCTTCCTCTCCCAGCTGGAAGTCCAGAAATTGTAAATCCTGCATATATGTCTTCTCTCCAGCTATTGGCTGTTGGCATCTTTATTTACCAATTAACTGGGGGCAGGGTTACTCACTGTTTCATGTGTAGACTCTCTATTGGAAATAATTTTGGGCACCCAAATTAACATTAGGACACAAGCAACATTAGGGCAAACCCACTACATGTAGTGTCTCAACATCTTTCTGACTCTTCTCTAGAGAACAGTGTTGCTCCCTCCTTTCCAAGGCTGGTTCTGCTACCTGTCTGTGCACTTTGCTTCTGCTGTGTTTCCAGAGGCAGTGTATCATCTCTTTGCTCATATCGATCTCTTTCCTAGCAAAGGAACTAATTCTTACTGTCATTATTTGATGATGGCTATGCATCTTTCATTATAAAAAGTGAATGAATAAACAGCTATTATGTACCACTTGTGTTACCAGTGACATTTTCTACCTGATTGTTGCGAGGAATAATTTTCTCTTGGTCTATTTGGGCCATTTCTTAATTTTTCTGATTCTTCTAATTTCAAAGTTATACTGAATAGGGCTCTGTCAAAAGTAAACAGTATTTAAATAAAATTAAAATATAGAGAATATTTTCTTCTTTGTGGAGTTTGCTTACAAATATGCGAACATTGTAAGAATGATTAATTTGTTTTTCATAAGTGTACTGGGATTTCAGTTCCAAAGATTTTACCTCAAATATCACAGTTAGATAATGCCTTTTTGGATTCTATGTGGCTTAAAAGTCTGTCTTTATGGGATAATCTTTGACTTTTTCACCTTTTGAATATGTATCTATATCAATTTATATTCTAGTCATGTGTGTATAAAACGCCATGAAAAAAATTAGAGTTTAAAGAGGGTTTTTGTTTTGTATTTTTTTGGTTTGCTTGTTTAATTTGAAGGTGGTGTTAGGAGATTGCTGAATCTTGAGCATTTTCCCATTTCCTTTTACTGACTCCATCTTCCTGGCCCACAAACAAAACTCCGTTTTAGTTCATTTCTTCAAGGTAATAGCCCAGCTTAAGTGCGACTAAGTGGACCATGCATAACTGCATTAAATATCCCTTCCACTGTGCTAGCTCATTAATGTGGATACCTTCCAAAGACAGTGGTCTCCATCTGAGAGGCCTGATCTGCAGGGACAGGAGTGGGAGCTGAGGCTGTACGATTTGTGCTGGAAGTAAAGGATGACAGGCCTAGAAGATTTTCCTTTTAGAAGTGGTGGAAACATTTAAATCATTTGAACTTTAAGATTAAGTTGTATTGTCAGTATGAATGCAAACTGTCATATCTTTGAATGGTGGCTTTTTTACCCTTGGGAATAGACACTGAAAATGTAGTTTTGCTTACATGCTGGGTTTACATGGGCTTGTGGATTTTGTAGGATAGCTTGGAATGAACAAGCTCTATCTGAGCTAAGTTTGGGCAGCTTTTCAGCAAGTTTATTGAATTTTAGTAATTTGTTAACATATGCATTAAACTACTATTTTTGAATTTAGACATTTCATAGTAAGTGTTTTTATACAGATGACAAACTAAGTTTTAGCATGTAAATATTATTGGTTACCATGTTATTTGGTTTTGTAAAAGGATGATAGTGTTCTGTGGAATCCAGAGAGTAGGAAGAAGAAATGCTTTACTGATACTATCAGTTGGTACACATACCATTTTCATCCTTCTCTGGATACTTCTCAGCAAAAGCCTTTTGATCTGGGATAACTCTCCATGTCCCCATTATTTATTACTGTTACTAGAAACCATGACATGTTTCCTCACTTTCATAATATATTTGATTCCACATATTTTCCTGAAATAATCGCAGCACTTGAGTCAGAAACGTCTTGGGAAACAGAGCTGAGGGCACAGGGCTGTCGGCTTACTACCTAGTTTTATATAGACCACCAGCAGGTGAGCAGCAGAGAATTCTTCCTCCTGTACACTTGGACATCATTCAACAATTCACCAGTTCACCCACAGCACGAGAGGCTGTGGAGTGTGAAGAAGAGGAAGGCAAAGGCACCGGCTCCTTCCATCCCCAAAGGCACATGGAAAACTAGGATTTATATAACATTTCATTAACCTTCCCTAACTGTTGGTGCAGAAATCGTGGTTACTCAATACATTATTTTCAAATGCTTGAGAATGCACTGTAATTTGGATAAGCCCAATTTAATAATAGAGATCCCTTTCAAGGTTTCATTCAATTCTGCTGCTTGAATTACAGCACCATATTATAGCCCTCTTTGATGATACACTCTAGTTGTAAGATGGCTCCAAATGTTTAAGGATATTTAAATTGTCTTTATTCCAATAAAATTGATAAGCTACTCAGTTATGAATTTAATATTATAATATATTTATCAATATATGTTTTTATATGATCAATATGTGTGGTCTAACTATATCATAATAAAACTTTTTATAAAAATGTGAACTTCTGTCGCAAAATATGGTGACACAGTCCTGTTATTCAAGTGTTTAGGTATTCCAGTATAAATAAAGTATCAGAAGCCAAAGCCAGCATTTGACACATAGTCTGATGCAAACCCAGTATTCTTCAGAGCAACCTTTCTTTCAACAAAGTATAGTGTTATTTCTGAGATTATCTGTCAACATCAATATATGTTTAGAGATATGGCCTCATAGGAATTTCTTAAAATAAATTCTTGCTAGCTTTTTAGGCTTTCTTTACAGTAAGACAATAAATAAACCCAAACCAGAAGAAGAACAATACTGAATTCTTGGTTTGTGGTGGACCAAGCTATGCTTTTAATTTTTAATTGCTACTGTGAAATGCTACTAAAGCATAATTCAGAATGTGGGCATAGACATAGGATCATTGGAAGTAGGCCCAAGCCATCTAAATTCAAGAGCTTATATTTTTAGCTTTACCCTGGAAAATAGATATAAATTATTCTGGTGACAGACATATAACTACATTTCATCCTGTAAAATCAATCTGGCCATTTCTGGGTGCTGTTTGTACTCCAAAGTTAAGGGTTGATCCATTGATACTTTTCATGATCATTGTTTACTTAGTTCTGTAAAAAAAAAAAAAAAGTACTGAACAGCACTTTGCTTATTAATTAGTTCAAAGGGGCATGTCCAAAATTAAGATAACTGTTAAGGAAGCTGTATTTGCACTCTTATGGTTTCCTTCAATATTAACAGGACTATATGTAAAGCTCTTCTTCACGTATTTGTCTGAAAATTATCACTTCCTGGTTTTAGGGAATGCTACTATTTTGGGTGGATCCTATAGCAGTTTCCCGTGTGAGGTAGTTAACTGCCCTCAGTGTTATTCCTTGCAGCATTCTAACAAACTGCCTCAACTGTTGATATAATATTACATATGGATGACACATCATCTGGCATAGACATATAAATAGCTATTAGTCATTACTGATAGGATTTTTTTTCTGGTGCTTAGGTAGATGGACCTTTTTTTAATCTCCCCAGTATTTTAATAGTTTATTTACAGTTTATATCTGTGTATTTTTCTTCAAAACACGACTGTGGAGTAGGTGAAGATCTATGCCTCATAGGACTCATGCTGACTGCAGCACAGTGTTTATATACAGCATGCTCAAATTCAACTGTTAAAGCTCAGTACCAGGGCTTTGCACATTACCTACTAATTTCATTTTTTGTATATTTATTCTTTGAAAATTTCATACAATCATATCCAATCCCCACTACCCCTTCCTCTAACAATCCCTGTGACTCCTCCAGAGAGTTGTAAAAGTGAAAAATGTAACTTTTTGGATGTATTTGATTCATATTATTTCAAATGACCATCTCTCCAGGCCTGTTAAATCATATTGATAACATACACCTTTGGTATAGTAAGGTGAGAAATTTCCTTCGTATTTTGATTTTTCCCCCAACTTACAGAAAATCAACAGAAAGAATGAATGAAAGTAAATCCTAAGAAGTATTCAACTAGTATTCTGTAAATCTAGGTTTTCAAAAGGCAGGAATTTTAACCAGTGCAGCTGAAAGGGACCAAAGCAGACATAAAGAGTAACTATTTCATATTATTTGAATGGCTTACATTGGTGTACTATTTTTATTTTTCAATTTGACACAACCCTTGATGTATCTGGGAAAGGGAAATGTTAATTGAGAAAATGCCTTCTTAGACTGTAGGCAATCTACAGTGCATTTTCTTGATGACTGGCTGATGGGGGCGTTAATCCACTGTGGGTATGCTGTCCTTGAGCAGGGGGAATAACAGGACAATTAATACACAACTGAAGAAAAAGTAAAACTCCTCCATGATTTCTGTGTCAGTTTCTGTCTCCCAGTTCTTTCCCTGCCTGACATCCTACGTTGACTTCCTTTGACAGGAGATGTTGATGTGTAATTGTAAGTTGAAATAAACTCCTTTCTCATCATGTTTCCTTTGGACATCCATGGTGTTTTACCACAGAAATAGAAATGCCACATTCTGTTGATATGCTTCTGAGGCTTGCTCTTTTCTCAAGAGAAATGGAGGAGCAGTGGATCTAATGGTGGTGGGGAACTTGGAGGAGGAGGGGAGGCTGTGGTCAAATTTATTGTATGAGTGAATAATAACTTTTTTAACAAAGAACGAAATAAACCTCGTTATTTACAATCAGTGCAAATTAAACCAACCAACTAACCAAACAAACACATGGGATCTGGAAGAGAGGAAGACATTAGATAAACTACTAACTGGCATCAGTTTAAAAGGAGGTTCAGAATCCTGCTTCTCACTGAAGAAATAAATATACACGACTAATATACCCTGAAAAGTGTAGTCATTGCCTTCAGTTGTATACCCAATGGTTCCTATCGTCTTCAGTTGTATTGGATCCAACAAATCCCCAGTGGATACTTCTAGCCAATAGTCACACAGATGTCCACGATTAAACAAAACGTAAACTCATGAATAAGGTACAGGCAGGGAGGAAGGATAGGTAGGCTTAGGAAGTCAGTAAGAGAGGGAAATATTAACAAGAATGAATTCTCTACATGCATGGAGTTGTTGAAGAACCAAATTCATAAAGCCCATAAGAAATCTCTCAAACCTAAGTAATATTTTAAATGATTAACAATTTAATAATATTTATCTATTAATTGTGATAGCTGTGTAGAGTATATTGTGCATAGGGTATAATGGAACTCTCATTATACAAAATGGGTGTGGTCTGATACATAAAAAATGAAGTGGAGCATGTATTGCCTGTTTATGTCACTAACATGCAAAGATTAGATGGTTTTCTTAGTCTTTATGCTGTTTGATAATTGTACATATGATAGTTAATTTTTGATAAAATTAACTACCAAGTGTTCTCTTTCATTATTCTAGTGATTGCTTATGTGCTTCTATTAAATGTGTGATGAAAAATGTTATTTCACAAAGAGAAACTAAGTCTTTTTTCTGTCAAAAAATGACTGTGATCTGGAAATTCTGTCTCCTATGTAAATCTATATTCCTAGATGTAGATAACTTTGGTTATTGTCAAATGGAAAAAATACATACACTTCAGTATAGTATTCAGCAACTACACCACATTCTAGAAGAAAGTATAGGTGAGCTTTTGTACTATATAAATCTACAAATATACTTGTGAGAATATTAAAACAATTATCAATAAAGGGTTGGGCTCCCAAGCTTCTGCAACCTGTCTTCAGTCTGGTCATGAAAGTGCTTCTGGTGAGACTGCAGGCTGGCCCTCCACTCTAGGTCAATGAGAGAAATGGGTGGCATTGCAGAAGTTCCTCTAGTATCCATACAAACATAACAATATCTTTGGGATCTGCCTGTGGCTTACATGGGCATCATTTGTTAAGAGACTAAGCTTTCAGGGCTGAAGTGTAAAGATAATTTTAAAGAATGAATGTATAATTATTTTTAGACCAGGTACCTAGTACAACTATTTATGTTCTTTCTGTATGCTCTTGAAACACAAATCTCATCTCCAAAGCAGCTTTATGGGAACTCAACAGGAATTTCTAATGAGGTATTAATCAATTTTATTTGTTTTCATCTTTATCTTTTCATCGATCTAAAAACTTCAAATGATACATCTAGTGAAAATTTTGCATAGGTTTTATTTTGCTTATCTAGAAGTCAAGTCTATTTTTTATTTTGGTGATATTCTATTTTTCTAAGATATTAAAATATACTAAAATCAAATTGTTTGGCTTAATGTTTTTCTCTACTTTACAAATGCTTTAAATTTTAACCAAAACATTTTAAGATCCATTTTCTATGTATGACCCTGGCAGCCTTGGCCTGAAAATGCCATGTCTCAGAATATAGAGCATTATTTTTCTATAGTAATATATAAGCCATATAGATATATACATGCATATGTATGTTCACATAAGATATGCATTCATATTTTCATGTGCTATATAACAATGTTTTGTAAAGTAACAAATTATATATATATATAAATATATACACATATATATATATACATATACATACATAATATGATTTTGCCCCATGGTGATAGTGCTATGACATTTCTTTTGTCTAATGATGTCCTAGCCATTGTCATGCAGTATAATGCTGTACTTTTGTAATTGTATGTGTTCTGGCACAGCCAAGCCCAGTCCATGTCCAGTTAGATAAAAGTAAACTGTGCATAATTACATACAGAATGCAATGAAAAGTGACATGTATTTATTAACATTATTATTATTACAAAAATTCACTCTAAAATAGTATGCCATGTTATAAAGGTAGCAGCCTTGCTTATCAACTCATTCCCTTATATTTTTGTTGAACTTTTCTCTTTTCCTTGTTCTTAAATGAATTTCATACTTTGTTTTTCCTCCATTGTTGTATAGTATGTCATATTAGAAATGTTTTCATAATTCACTCATTAGTAAGGCTACCCCAGAGCATATTTTCCATAACAAAGTCCCATCATTCAGTGATCAATCATGCTGTGTATTCATAATATATGATGATGCATGTACAGTATAAGCTACACAAGAATATCTGAAAAAAATCATGAAACACTCGTTTAATTGCATTGATTTTTCTCTTTAAATTTAATGTAATGATCTATTCTTTAATGATTTCATTTATTTCTTTTAAAATATGTGTCAACATCCCTTTTGTTCATTTGTATTTATTCTTATTTCCACATGGCTACATGTCTGTAATAATTACACCTAAATTAATATATAATATGTAATGTGTAATGTATAATATGCAATATGTAATGTGTAATAGGTAACATGCAATATGCAATATGTGATATGTGATATGTAATATGTGAATATATTTATATAGATATAAAATGTATGAGTTATAGTTTACTCACTGCCAACAACCCGGTGAATTTGAATTCTTCACTTATTAGCTAGTTATGGGCAATTTTTTCTCTTTCCTTTCTTTGAAAGTTTTGTGCATATATACTGAATCTACAATAAATATGGCATATATAGTTTGCAAAAATTGTTTGTTTTCTTATCCTTTTAAGTAAAGGCAGAACACTAGCAATTCTAACCTACCCATGCCTTTTGGATTATGTGAATATGTCTTCTTACATTGAAAGAGGGTCTCATATAATTAAGGATTTCATTTTGAAGGCACTTTTTCAGATTGCTAGACAGAGCTTGGTGTTACCACAGAGGCTTCTACAAAGTGGTAAGGAATTTGTACCATTTAAAACCATCGATTCTATAGTATTTGTTACTGCAGTGGTAAGAATCTAATATACTAAGTAATGACATTCTCTACTTAGACACAACGTCTAAAGCTATGATTTCATTCTCACTTAATATTGTACCACATGATTATCATAAGTATTTACATATATTATTAATAGCAAGGCAATCTCCAAATTATTATATATTTAAATAAATAAATATCTAATAAAACTTTTAAAAATAAATTAAAATCTATATTTTATTTTCTGAGAGCGAATGTTTTTTAGAATCTAATATTTTACATATTTATTTGCTGAACTTCAAGTAATTCATCTGTTATAAAAGGGAAATAATAATTGTATATAATGCTCTATTTTATATAATTATTAATAATAGGTTTAGATTTCCCGTATGAACAATGAAAGCTGAACTGCATTTCTTTGTCAGTAACATGACAATTTCTATCTAAAGTCTAAGCTTAATTTTCAACATGTATGTACAGAGCTTTATTGGGGTGCCATGCCACCTGGCAGGAAATTGACATAACCAATGTGAAGTCCCTCTCACAGCATTTGAGTGGGAACTCCTGTGTCAGCCATAATCCCCTCCACCAGGGGTGGAGTGCTCAGACCAAGGTGAAGCCCATTGTTCTTCAAGGACCTGCAGTTTCCTGAGAGATACTAGTCACCTGCTGAGCAACTGAACCTGTTCTGTAGAGAAGTTCTAGCCTCTGGGGAAAGGGTCACGCCCCCTGTGCCTGCACCTATATATCTGGAGTCCTCCAAGTCCTTGAGGCCTTGAACAGCAGGTGTTGTCTTGGTCTCAATCTCTTTTTGTCACCTCCCCATACATTCCCAGCTTTCCTTCCAGATAACATGTTCGATGTATATGTGGCCAGTAACAAGTGTATTACTTCATTGTTGGGAGAGTTGGAAAGTAACCTAACCGAGAAGGTACCTGGCCTTCTCTTTTAGTTACCTAACCTCATATTTGTTACTGACATTATACTGTATTAAAATCATTGTAAGATGGTTGAAAACTATGTAGAAACTCCACGTGAGCTCCACATGCTGATTCAAAAGTCCTGGGTGGCTTCCAAGAATAAACAGTTTTTGAGAATTTATAGAAATGTCTTTTCTTTATTTCCTGTTCAATAATTTTTATGAAAAATGTGGGTGAGAGACATAGGGATGTATTCTGTTCTAGCATACTTAATAACAATATTGTACAATGTTCACACTGTGTAGCATCATCATATTATGTCACAACATTTGAAAATTGTGACTCTAGACTGATTTTGAGTAGCTGTTTTTTTGTTATTATTTACAGCTCCTTCAAGTAATCACATTTTAATTATGTTAGGTTTGATCCATAGTGAATGATTTTACAGCTTTCTTACAATTCTGTGTATGGTTTTAATTGACTATGCCTTTGGAATCCTGTCACCCAAACTATAAGAACAAAGTGTTCAGAAAATTTCTGCTAATGAAAATAGGGGCAACACTGCTGGCATATACAAAAAAAGAGAGACATTAGTAAAAATGTCCATGCTTAAGTTTCCAGGATGCTGAGATTCTGTTTTGATTTGGCTTTAAGAAAGTAAAAAATAGTTCTTTATACTTGAGTATACCCCGCCTACAAATCCATGAGTGAAATCTAACTAATTGATACAGGTAATGAGAATTTCCCCAGTTCATTCTATGATATAGACTTGGAGGAAAAGAAATATACTCATATTATATGAAGAAATCTAATACTATGCTGATGGCCCAGCTAGTAAAGATTAGCCTTACACCCAAAATGCCAAAATGCCAAGACTATATATATATATACATATACATATATATATGTATATATATATGTATATGTATATATATATGTATATGTATATATATATATATTCATATATATATATGACAAACAACTAGTGAATCTTTACAAACTTTGTAAGAAGAATATAAACAGTATCTAGGGTTTATTTAATACTGTGTTTTAATATCCACACTTCTTGCTATATCTTCATGTCTTCACCTTTTATAAGATCATGAACAATGAAAGACAAGGAGCTGAGTGATCTGTATGGCCATTAATTCTGGTAGAATTTTTCTTTCCTTACAAACTCTTAGCTTGCATTTTAAAAATCCACTAATACACTCCAGTAGCATTGTATCTGTGCTTCTAAAATGATTTCATTTTATTGGCAACTCAAAATAGTTTACATTGAATGGTCATATTGTGCTCCTCTCCACTTCCTGTCTTAAAAGGAATGCAGTCACAACAGAGATGAATAATATGATATTTAATTGTGAACTTAATGATACAAAACAATGTACATAATTAACAATTTGGTACAGCTTTCTTAGATCCCAAATAGACTTTCAGGAACTGCAATTAACCCACTTGCATTAGTTACATCCCTCCCCTTCTCCAAGCATACAAATCCTTCTGTTTACCTATATACTATTTTAGATTATCTAAGTCTGTGTATCTGAGTCAAGTTAAATGCTTAGACATGGGGCAAAATTTCTTCCAGCCTTACTCAACTGTTGTTAATTTTATTTATCTTCTAATGTTCTATTCAAACCCTCAAAGATAACTCTTTGAAATTATAAAACAACAAGCAAACATGTAAAAGTAGGAAGCTCTTCTCAATGTGAAATCACTCCAGTTACAGATATTTATTTTCTACATAAAGTACATCTCAAAAATATTTTAACTCTTGGGAAGTTTGTTGCCTTATTTATTGGCATAATAACACCTAGCTATCTCATAGGATTATTCTGAATAGGAAATGAGTTACAGTGTATTTGCCAAAATTTCATATCCCAAAGGCTGAGCATGCCTTTTTATTGCCCACAAATGAATGCTTTTTCATGTTTATAAACAACATTTTGATGTAGTTTTCAGAGTGGAGGGGCAAGGAACATTTCACCAGTAATGAAAACTGATATGCACACTGCGTCCATCCTACATCACAGATGCTGGCTTTCAGTTTCTTATTGTGCCTGGTATGTGTAAGCCTTGTTTCCCCAGCAAGCCTCCATGGGATGACTGAATGCACATGATGCTTTTGACCTAGTTGTTGCCCTGTGGTCTTCATGGATTGTAGGATACTTTGAACAAAAACGAGTGGCAAGTCTTTACATATTTCAAGTTATTAAATAAAAGCAATTTTGTTTTATGTGGTGCTTATCAATTAAAATATATAATCATACTAAGCCTATTTTCACTTGTTAAATTTTAGTACACATTCACATTAAATATTTAGAAACTGCTTAAAGCTCAAATAGATAGCTAAAACAATTGGTTCAGGTTTGAATTTACTTTTATTCATTTTTTAATTACAATACAAAATTAGGATTTTTGAAGAGAAGTACATGTTTATAATTCATTTTGAAGTGAGTATATGAACAACTGACACTTACCGAAAATATTTGAGGTTGTTCTAACTATGTTATGTGGTGGAAAGTTCTGTTTTGAATTTGAAATATGGAAGTTCAGATCAAAATAAATGTATATTCCAGGATATTCAACATCTGTAAAGTAGAGTCTGATTTCATTCAGTTTTCTATCCACATAGGAAACCTGGATGATTCATGAGAGGAATACAAAATCACCGTACTGATGTTTCAGGTATATAACAATAGAAAAACCTTAAGAAAAAGTCAATTAATACTTCTTTGTCATCATAATCTAGGGATTTATCATCAAAGAATTAAGCTTTGAAGGGATAGAGCCTATATTCCTAATTACAACTCGTTTCACTTTTTAAAATTGTTCGATTGACAGTTAATTTCAACATTAGGGACAAGTTCAGTCATGAATCAGGAAAATCATTGAAGTTTTTCTAATAGATCAGCAAGAAAATAGAAATTGTGTTATGCTTAGTTCATAGGTGGGTGCTTTTTATATATTTAACTCACTTTGCTGAACATTATAACTTAAGCATAATTTGATTTTGTAGATTATAGTTGACAGGAGATTCAAGAGAAATGAATGTTCTTAACAGCCACTTATCAATACAAATTTCTCAATCACAAAATTCAGTCTTCTGGTAAATGTGTGGTTTATCACATAAGCCCTTGTGGTACTATGAATGGAGAATGTTATCAGAGCCACCTTGGGGAAATAGCCTAAAAGTGCAGGGTTGCACTGTTTTTAAATGAAGTACCAAAGTGCTCACATTTTATATATACGCCAATGCAATTATTTAATCAACCATATTTTAAAGAGCTAAAGACATAAAGCCAAGCTATAAATTCCAATTACTACATACAGGCTCAGGGTTGAAGTAAAGCTTATTTTATGTCTTCTGAGCTGTTAGTTCATAATGGGCTGATATGACATATGAACATATACCCTGTAAAGTTGAATTTAGTGTTATCACATGCTTGGAACCTTTCAACTTTCATTTTAAAAGTCCACAAATGTGTAATAAAGGATACACCCTCTCACTCAAATGCCTCGATGTAGGTTTCCAATACTGTTTTATGATAACAGACCTAGCAAGATTTTATATTTTGAAACTTCTAAATTCTGTATATGTAGGTAAGGGCTATTTCACATAGTGTAAGAGAGAGTTGTTGCAAATAAAAACCATGGGATGCTTCAGGAGTGCTCGTGCTTGCCTGATATCAGTGTGTCCTTGGTTAGGTGCCATATTCTGAATGTGATAATAATGGATCTCCAGGAGGACAATGTGCACTCTAAATTGACTTCAGCAATTACACTCTGGTACACACTGTTTATCTCGCATTTATCCAGTATAAGAATCATATTTGTTAGGAAAACAGAATTTTGTGGAATCATTTATTGAGTCATGATGGTTAGTAAGCCATAGGAATAAAAAATAAGGAAAAAAATTAGTAATGTAGTAAAATATGAACACTGTCTCGAGTCCAACAGAATTAAATATTCTGTTAACATTGAACTAAAGATGAAATATCTTTGACATTATCCTTACAGTTTTTAGTGACTTGATCAGAACAGAACAGTGCAATAATTAACATTTTAAGTATGCATTATTAATTTAAATGTTTTCATACATATTATTGTATATATTCAGCTAAAGATACATTAGTTAAATATTGATGCATTTTAGTGTTTTATTACCATGGATCAATTAGTCCTGTGGTTTATTTTCTCCAATTTAATCATACAATTGTCTCTAGTGCCTGGAGGTGTCCTAATTGAATTGCATGGGATGAAAATGTAGGGACCATGTGCCTTTTTATTGTACATAATTGCCCAGTTTGATACACTTTTATGATTCAGTACAATCTTATTAACAAATAAATTCATGAAAGAAAACCCTAAATTTTGAGGAAGGATTTATTTTAAAAAACCCTACAGTTGTCAAGCATGTTAGTACATGCCTAAAATGTCAACCCCTGGGAGTCTAAGGCAGGAGGATCTCGAGTTTGAGGCTGCCTTGAACTTTGTCATATGATTCTCTAATAAAAAATAGTCAAATAGTGAGGTCTATTGTTACCAATAAATTGAGTTTGCTACTTGCAATTATTATCAATAAAGAGACTTAGTTATCAGCAAGCATCTCATGCTATATGTGTTTGCATCTTGCTTGGCTGATTTCTGAAAAAAAATGATGAAGCACTATGGTTTAATGGTATCTATTCTTAAATCTTAGTGAAATACATGTCTTTCTTACTATTGAGGGCACTTCCGGCTTATCAAAACAAACAGAAATATTTTCCAAGCAATGCCTTTGTTTCCAGCCAGAAGGGAAATGCAATATTCATCAATTTTCTCCAAAATTCTACCTGCTATTCTGAACTTACATCAAAAGAACATTTTTACTTAAGCAATAGTTTAGAGTCAACATGTTTTGTACCTTTTCACACTATCTTGTTGACTATTTTATAATGTAAAGATTCCTAATCTGAACATCAACAGAAGAGGAGGTAGAAAGGTTCTCTGAGCAGCAGGATGAGGGGATTTGATGTGAAGTTGTGTTTCCTAATATGACAAGCTATACCCATAAACCTTCACCAACAGGACTGCCCAAACGAGAGCTTAACAAGAAGGCAACTAATGAACATGCCAAACTGGATGGAGAAAAGCCTGTGAGGTCTCAATGCTATGCAAAAAGCATGAGCAAACCAGGAAAGTGGAGAATCAGAGGTGGCCTTCCCCAGGGAAGGGTACACCAATTTCCTGTTCAGTGGTTGTCAGCTCTCAAAACAGATGTACAGGTAACTTGATATGAACTGGTTATATTTAGAAAAATATGCACATAAAATGCACACACACACACACACACACACACACACACACATACACACTAACAATTAGTGAAAAGGGAGGACACAAAAGTGAAGGAGATTGCGCATAGGTCTAGAGGCATCTCTGCGTTTCAGCTATGCCTGCTTAGAATGGACTTCTTGCTATGATTTGCAAGTGAAGGTGATGTGGTGGTAGGCTGTTTACAAGAGACCCTTCTCACTTTCTTCTGCACACTTCTCAGCAATGCTCTTGTCTGTCTCCAGAGAAAATTAATTCCCATTGGGCAATTCTTCTCTTGTATCTACTGCTAATGCAAGTTTCATTACCCACCCTTTCTTGGATTCTTACTCCTTTATTCCCCACTTACAATATCCCCCAAATTCATTTTTCTACAGTCCTTATCTCCCCATCATGTTTTCATGGTGCTGTCAGGAATCTCTCCTTTATTACCACAAAGCCCCATTCATCACTACCTGTGTTTCCACTCACACCCATAGCACAGTGCCTCCTGGTGATCCTCCATTATGTAGATGAGGTCTGGGAGATGAGAATATTTGCAGTCTTAGGGATTTCCAATTATTTAAGTGCATTGATCTTCTTAGTACAAAAATCTCTTATTTCTGTGAGATTTACGCTGTTTGAACATTCAATTTTTTTTAGTCCTCATTGCTTTTCTTTATCAATCTCAAAATAAATATTTCACCTCAACAAACAATATGGCAAACAGCTCAAATTATAATTATGACTAAAGTTATTCAATTTGTATTGATTAATTTTGCTATTTGACAACTTTGTAAATGTATATTTTGTATTTTGATCATTCTTTTCCCCCCATCCTTTCTCATTTTCCTCCCACCCCTATCTATCAAACTTCCTTGTCTCTCTTCATATTTTTCCCCGGTTCCCATTCAAACTTAACCCTGTTTCCTTTTATTTCATTTCGTGACTTCCAGTTCAAACTATGAGTGGAGCCTAAAACTGAATATTTGCATCATTGCCTTAACTTTTCTGTATTAATCCTTACATTCCTCTCCTCACCGATTTGATATTTGTCAATTTTCTCATGATTCTATTGCTATGGTAATATTTTGAAATTTCCCATAGAGATCTGTCTGTATTCCAGTATGTTAGCTATTCTCTTAACTATGATTTTACTACTGTGAACAGACACCATGAACAAGGCAACTCTTATAAGGAGATATTTAATTGGGCTTGTCTTACAGGTTCAGAGGTTCAGGCCATTATTATCAAGGTGGGAGCATGGCAACATCTAGGCAGCCATGGTGCAGGCAGAGCTGAGAGTTCTACATCTTCATCTGAATGCTACTAGTGGAAGACTGACTTCTAGGCAGCTAGGGTGAGGGTCTTAAGCCTACTCCAACAGTGACACACCTATTCCAATAAGGCCACACTTTCTAACAGTGCCACTCCCTAGACCAAGAATTTACAAACCATCACAGCCATCTTCAAGACCTTTTCAGTTTTCTACTGATCTAATGCATATAGACTATTACATCTACCGTTCATTGTCTTGCCAGGGTCCTCAGTGAATTATCATTAACCAATTTGCCCTCACAATATCTAAGACTGAATGATGGTTCCTTTGTACACCTGTACAGAGCACACATAAGAACCTGCCATCTCCTATGTCATCTTACAATCCTACTTTCACATTCTGCAGTCATTGTTCTTCTCTTATCTGCTAGTATTTATTCACATGGAAAAGAGGTAAATAAAAAGGGTCCAATAAGTCTTTTATTATTTCTACCTACTATAATATTTGTTACCCAAAGCATGCCTAAGTATCCTATGAATGGATTTAAGAATCCATCTTCTTTATTTTTATGACTACATGGAAAATTGTATGTATATACTTATTTTTTAAAAGTACATTTATTTAGTCATTACATATACAAGAAATCTCTTGAACTTATTCATGAAATGCTTATATACTAAAAAGAAAGCAATAGCCAGAATGAAAAACAACTTATAAAAGCAAGAGACAAATATATGATAACTTTATATATGATAAGGAATTATTTCGATTTCTCAAACATACACACACACACACACATATATAAAGAAAATACATAATATACACACAGAGACACACAGAGACACACACATATACATATATACATATATATATCTACTTACTTATTACATATATATATATATATATATATGTATTATATATATTTTATATATATTACATATATATACATATATATATATATATATATATATATATATATATATATATATATGTAATAAGTAAGTAGATATGAAAATGAAGAAAGGACCTGAATAATTGTTTTCTAAGAAAGGCATGGTCAATGTGCTCATCACTTAAATGAATTCTGGAAAGGGAAGAAGGGTGTTGTTCATTGTATTAAGTAAATAACAACTCTAATGATTTTGTTTTTAAAAGTGTGTAAAGCCATGGTGGCTGATACCAGTGCTCTATGTGTATTCCACAGATTCCTTTATCTCTCACACCTGCTCTTCTTGGTTTTGACTCTCAAACCAGCACCTGTAACTTTAGTGCTGTGACTGAGGGGATCTCCCTTAGATGTCACTGCAGAACCTGGGCACAGAGGGAACCAGAAAAGCTTTAAAATTACTGCCAAGATGACTTCCAACCATCCTCTGGGAACTTTGCAAGGTATCTCACATATGTTTGTCTCATTTTCTCTACTCTCTTGCCATTAATACATTTGTTAATAAATTGCTCTTCATAAATAGCACTTTTGGAATCTGTTTCCAAAGAGCTGTCTGGGTTGACCTTTGATGCTATAACAAAAAGTTATAGCACCTGGGCCTTTATAAAAACCATGGTTATGCAACTCACACTTTTGGAGGCTTAAACTATGTCAAGGTGGTCGTAGTAGCACCATGCTGAGAGTGGGCATGAGAAAGTATAGGGATCGCATGTTAATGACAGAAGTAGAATCGTTGAGGACTTGGTGGGCTATTTTATAATAATGTGCTGTTATTGGAACTCACTGGATTCTAAGGGAATTACATTATCCTTTTCTCACAGTACCACTATGGATACAAACCACCAACCATTAGGTCCTATATATTAAATATTTTATTATCTTAACCTTGTCATGTGGCTGATAGGACTTTCAGCATATACTCTGGCTCCAAAAGCACTGAGCTACTTAAATTTTCCTCTTTCTCAGAGAGAACAACTAAGCACATTCCTTCAGTTAAGCAGTCAAGGTTTTGGTTTTTTAAGAGCTAACTTTTCCCTCTTATAGTTCTGCTGAAAATTTCTTTTAAAACGTTTGTTATCAGCTTATTCTTTTACATATGAAAATAGCTAACACAGGGAATTTATACTCAGGGAAAATTTGGGGGCCATAAATTCTTCACATTATGATCATCATTGGAAATTTTGAATCTTTACATAAATTTAAAATGTACCTATATTTTTTATTCATTGTTTTAGTGTGTGTGTGTGTGTGTGTGTGTGTGTGTGTGTGCTGTCACATGCTCATGGTATATGTGTGGAATTCAGGGGACAACTTGGGAGAGTCCATTCTCCATTTCTATCACACGAGTCTCTGAAAATAAATTCCGGCTGTCAGCTTTGACAGCACGTGACTCTCTTCAGCCTTGCCAGCCTGTTCTTAGATCGGATCCTAAAGCAAACATATGTATTATGCTGCAACAATTAGCTCATCTCTCACGCTGCAATTAACCTATATCAAAATTAAAATGACGATTGCATAGGTACCACCTTTTTTTATCTTGAAACAGACATGATGACAGCTTCTGAGGTCCTTCTTCAGTGAGTAGATAACAACTTCAAAGTTTTATAGTTATGAGGTGATAAAAAGTATAAACAAAAAAAAAGAGAGAGAGAGAGAGATGCGTAAAGTAGAATCAAACCCAAATCCTTTGGTAAGGTAAATGTGTCATTAAAATAGTTAAATAATTGTATCTTTACAAATACTTTAAAATACATAAATTTTACCCATTGAAACGTAATACCCATGTAAGAAAATATGAGTTTTACACATGGGGTTCATCACCAGTCCTGACCTCAAATCATTTCCACGTACTATACACAGTACATAACCATGTTAATACACCAAACAGCATGGCAGCGGTTGAAGGTCCCCACAGCCTTCTCCCAGGTAACACACAACCAAAGAGAGCCTTTGTGGTAAATGAATTAGGCTTTGTGTCTGGCCTTTTGCCCAGGGTTGTGTACATGGATTCATTCAAATTCTTGGTTTCAATTAAAGCCTGTTTACTCTTGTTGTACTGTGTTACTGTGCAGTTGCTTACTCTACAGTTAGTATTTGCTTTGATTCCATATTTTGGCTACTGGAATAGTTCTTGTATGGACAGAGAAGTTCAACTAGGATGCCTCAGAAGGCATGTACATATTTATCTTCAGTGATTTCACCAAATGGTCTTCCAGACGGGAACCTTTATGCTCACATTGACAGTGTATGGCAACTTTATTGATTTCACATCTCTCCCAGTTTTTTTTATTTAAATTTTTATTTTCTATATTCTATGTTTACATTCCAAAGGCTTTCCCCTTTCCCCGTTCCCTCCCATCATACGTCCCATAATTCCTCGTCCCCCCCAACTATTCCCCAATCATCCCCACCACGTTTTATGGACTTCATTTTTCAATTTAATTTTTAGCTATATTTCATTGTTAATTTATTTAATTTTTATGAATTTGAATATTTTGTATATTTATTTGCCAATATTTTATTAATATTTTTTATTAGATATTTTCTTTATTTACATTTCAAATTTACATATCTTTATTTACATTTCATTTTCTCGGTTCCCCTCTGAAAACCTCCAATCCAATCTCCCGTCCACTTGCTTGCTAACCCACCCACTCATGCTTCCCTGTCCTGGCTTTCCCCTACACTGGGGCAACTAGCCTTCACAGAACCAAGGGCCTCTCCTCTTATTGATGTCCAAAAAGGCTAACCTCTGCTACATATGCAGCTGGAGTCATGGGTCCCTCCATGTGTACTCTTTGGTTGGTGGTTTAGTCCCTAGGAACTCTAGGGGTGCTGGTTGTTTCATATTGTTATTCCTCCTATGGGTCTGCAAACCCTTTCATCTCCTTGGGACCTTTCTCTAGCCTGCCCATTGGGGACCCTGTGCTCAATCCAGTGGTTGGCTGTGCGCATCCCCCTATGTATTTGTTAGGCACTGGCAGAGTCCTTCAGGAGACAGCTATATTAGGCTCCTGTCAGCATACAAAATTAAACACGAATAATTAAAAAACATGCCTAAGAAAACAATGTGTCTCCTATAGACTGCAGGTATTTTTTGCTCCTTTTCAACATGCTCAATATTTAAAGGTGTTTAATCTCACAGCAAGTCAAAGGAGTGTGCCTAGGGAGTTCCCATTTATAGCCAGCTTTCCACAAAATACATCTATTTACTTTCAACACATGGTCTTAGAATGGCACAATATATCAAAGACAATAGTACTTGCATAGGTAATGCTCTCTCCAGATACAGTAGAAATCTCTCTCCCTGCTGTACATTCTGAGGTTGGTAAGTGTAGATGCTGTGCACCACTGCAGGTATGATGTCAACAGTTAAACTGCACCACTTCATGAGCCACACCTGCATCCTGCCTGCTCCCGCCAGCCCAGGCAATTCCTGTTAGTTCTGCCTTTTCAATAATGTCACGTTGTAAATACACAGCTTGAAACTGTGTGATTTGTCTTCTTTGGTTTATGTATGCCTTTAAGACTCTCCTTCATCTTTCATGATTTCATAAATGTTTAATTTTAAGCACTGAACAATTTTCCATTGCCAGGGTATACATTTCATCTATTGATCCATGGAAATGTAGGTGCCTAAAGCTTCCAAATTGTGGCAAAGTGATAGTTACAAAGATTTTTTGCTTTTGTGTGTGTGTGTGTGTTTAGGAAAGTTTTGAGGTTGTTTGAGTATCAAGTAGGGTGATTGGTGGGTCAAATTGTAAGCATATGCTTAACTTTACTGTGAATCATCAAACTTCATTTAAAGTAGGTGTACCATTCTGCATCAACCAAAAATTAGAGTGGTCTGATTGGGATCTGTGTTGTTTATATTTGTTTACTTATAAAAAATAATGTTAATTAAATATTAAACCACAAAGTTTCTGGGCAATACTCTACAACACAGTAAAAGTAGCAAGTCTGATAATTACATATGTGATTAATGCAATGTTTGTTGAAAGTCATTGTCACAAACTTGCTTGACCTTCTCCTTTTCCTTATAATAGCAATCTTACTTTCTAATCATATGAAGACAATATATAGTCTTAATATTCCTAACCTAATTAAAATATTCAGCAAGTAAAAACTTCAGTCAGAATATTCTTCATCATCGAGACCTCTGTTTCTTCTGATATGTGCCTGGGCATTACAAAAACTTCTTTATAATTAAACAAGGATTAAAATATTGATATAAAAAGGAATTTTTTGTCAGATAATGTTTTATCAGAAAAAGGAGTTAAATTACTTTAAATATTATTGTTACCAGGGACTTAAAAATAAAGTTCATCATAAACATTTCAGCTCTTTCAATATTTTTAGAGTATTGCAATAAAATTGTTTTTCATATAATATTTTGAGATTCGTATCGTTTGCTCATTATAATGTAATTATAGTAATTTGGGTTTATGCTTACTTAGGGAAACAGATGTTGACCATGTTTACATTAATTAGCAAGTTTTGCCAGCTCTATTTGATTTTTAATTGTGGCTTTCTACACAAATCAAAATTATAATATGTATTTTGCATTTCAATGCATTGAAAAATATATGAAAAAAACAATAACCTCTAGATATTGTAAATCAAACCATTTAATGCTCATTGAAATTACAGATTTTGGTTCCATAGTATATCTCAAAGAACCCTTAAAATCAAATTTATAGTCTCAGAGCTGGGCCTCAGTTTCACAGCACACACCTCTCTGGTGAAAGAATATTGTTCCATTAGGCACAGGCCATTGCTTCTTTTACTTTACATGTTTTAATCTTTCAAATACAATAAAACTCTGGACTTCAAATATTATAGCAAAAATGCCCTCAGCTCATTGACATTCAGTGAAAGTCTACTGTTGAAATGATTGCTTAGCTAACTCTTGATATGTTCTGCAAACCATGAAAACATCATTGGGAAGTGGTCTATGCCCATCAGTAAAAAGGGAGATATAGCTAACCAGAATTACTATAATGATAGATGACTGTAGGGGATTGGCACAGTGGAATTCTGATGTGCATAAAAATAAAACCAGATATGATGTGCACATTATTATTCCTAAATACACTTCTCTATGAAAAATGATATCAGATCATGTTTCTAGGAATGTATAAGTGAGTAGAATAATAATTTCCCATTGCTACAGGGAATTCTTGCAATACTTGTCAAGAAATTATTGCTACAGAGCTTCAAGTAATTAAGAGATTTATTTTTTAAGGTGAATAAGTTTCTGTTTCAGTCATATCAAACATATTTAAAAGGATGTAGTCAGTGCAAACATTCATATGTACTTTATGTGTACTTGTTATGCAAGGTCCTATAAAAGTATGCATCAGGGAAAGACATTACAATCTCAATTCCTTGTAAAGACAGCAGGATTTAATGGGCCAGAAAGCAGGTGTGCCATCCAAGGAGAAATTGCTCTATAACACTGCAGCATGATGGTTGGGCAGAATCATGATTCTGTTTTTCTTTCCACTATCATTGCACACTCTATTTAGATGCATTCTATAAAATTATGCCCAATGATCCATATTTAGGGTTGTTTCAGAATATATTATTAACAATAAATCAAGACTCTGGCAAAACTTGTGAAGTTCCTTTGAAATGCTCAGTGTAGAGAGGTTGAAGTGTATAATATTTTATAGACTAATTCAGTTGCAACACAGCTGAAAATGTATTTCTTTATGCAGTATGTTTTAATAAGTGAGAAATCTTCAGTTTATCCACTATTATGGATTGAGATTTTTGTAGGCTTTTTAGACACAGTTCAAAATATTTTCATTCAAAATAATTTTTGCAGCTCAGCCTAAGCTTACTTTCAGAAGACATACTCTATATTTTTAAGTGCAATGGAAATATTTTTATAAGATTATACTGTTTTAATAATGAATACATAATTATTATCATACATATATGGCACATACACATAAAAGCACTATTGTTAGGATCATAGTTTAATAGTTATGAAGTTATAAAAGATAATAACCAAGGAGTATCTGACAAATTCCTGTGAACAGCATCTTGAAGTTTGTAGTACCATGTTTATACCAAGTTTTATTGGCTGGATTTCAAACAACTCTAGTAATTAGAGCAATGAAAATACCAACCTTGAAAATATTAACAATGAAATAACCTTTCACCAAAATTATCATGCACAATGTTAAAATATTATAAACCATAGTACTCGTAGAGTTACATAAAAGTGAAAAAAATGCCAAGAAGAAATTATTATGTCAATAGAGTTTTCTCTGGGGAATATTTGAGAATTAAGCAAGATACTAAAATAGTTTTTACTTTCAGATTAAGGAATTATGAGAATTATCCTTCAAATAAATAAGGTATAAAGATTTAATTTCCAAAATGCTGATCATTGTGTTTTCTGATACTAAACGGGAAGGCTTAGGTGACGCACTGTTGCACAGGGCAGTCTCTGATAGTTTGGAGTCTCATCTTGTTGCTCTCTCTGCTTCACGTTTGTGTTTAAGCTTCTCCTGATGTACTGCCTGGCTTTTGCTGCTATGTCTCCTCATCATAGTGGAGGCTTATCTCTCTAGAACCATAAGTCAGATAAGGTCTTCTTTGTATAAGTTTCCTCTAGCTATAGTGTTTTATCAGAGCAACAGTAAAGAAACATACAATGGAAGAGAAAGCATATCACATGCCTAAGAGTTAAAATACATCAAATGGTGAAAATAGTATATAAATAACACACCATATATAAATAACACACCAATAGTACCTAATGTTTGAAAAATGCATTGTTGCATCAAGACATAAGTAGATGCCTATCTACCTTAGAGAGAATAGAGATGACAGGCTAAAGGACACATCTACCAAAGTCCAACTTGGCCAAGCAGTGAGTTTACTGTTCTTACTTCACTTATAGTAATTGAAATAGTATAGGAGCATTAGTTGAATTGCCACAAAGGCATGATCTCATCATGGATAATAAATGTATGAAAGCTTCAAGATAAAAATCTTTCTTTCAGTTAACTTTCTGCTTTCCATATACTGTAGCTTCTCCCAAGATCACTTGAAGAGACTTTAGGAAGCCATAAACACCCTAACTCTAGGTTAGGATCTGGAATCCTCTTTTCCTTAAACTTCTAGTGAGTGCCAATGGATCAGTTATCATCAGTGTGTACCTGGCTACTAAGGTATTTTTCTTTATATTCATTGTCATAGCTCCTACAATTAGGTATTATCTACTACCTAGTGGCAATGGGATATTTATATTATACTTTAAAAATAATTGCCATACTGTAATAGGCATTGAATACATATACTAGGGAATTAAAAGGCAGCCTACTCAACAAACAGTACTGCTGAGATTAGTTATCTATCTGTAGAAAAACATAATTGAGTCTATAGTATTTTTTGACACACACACACACACACACACACACACACACACACACACCTCAAAATAGTCTGATGACCATAATTCAACATCCAAAATGCTAAAAGTGCTGGAAGCAATTAAAAAATATTTTAAGATATATTAGTTTTTAAGGTATATGAGTTATTTTTCTCATTGTTGTGATAAAACAACTTCAAAGAAAAGGGATATGTTTTAGCTCATAGCTCTAAATTGCAGTCTAAAATAGAGAGTAAGCCATGTTGGAAGGACCTTGAGCTAGCAAGTTACATTGAAAATAAGGAGACGGGGTATAACGAATGCTAAAGCTCAGTTTACTTTCTCTCTCTCTTTCTTTAGCTTATTGCCAACCTAAGTTCTGGTGCTGTCCCAAAGATAAAGAGAATCCTTGTGTCTCAATTAACCTAATCAAGATCATTTCTCACAGAAGAGTACAGATAATAACTTAATCTAGATAACTTCATATGAGGCAAGAAGCTTGTATTCTATGTTATTCTGTCAAATTGACAATCAATATTAGCTTTGTGGTTCCACCCATTGTCAACTTGGTATTCAAACATATGTTTTAATTCATAAGCTTTCTCCACTTGTCTCCATAGATTCATGGCCATGTAATAATGCAAAATATACTTCTATCATCAAAATCCTCATAGCTTTTAAAGTTCCAAATGTCCTTTTAAAAGTCCTAAGTTCAAGTATTTTCTGTGACTCATTAATTTCTCAATTGTGAACTCCTATGATATAAGCAGAAGTTAATTCCGTAACTCCAGTGTACACTTGCACAGACTATACATCCCTATTTTAAGGAGAAGGGCTGTGGAAAAAGAATGTAGATCAAATATTAAATCCTGCTGTACCACTTTGAGTGTCTCATGATAGAATCATTCTATTGCTCCACTGTGGAGCAGGACTTTCCTACTTAATTATAACTACTTTATTTCAGCACTTGCCTTGGCTAAAACTTCAAACTTTCTCATAGCCTTTTTCTTGACATATTACATTTTTAACAACTCTCTGCCCAGTATATTTCTGTTTCTCAGTACAAGCTTGAATAAGTGCAGGTAGCTGTATCCATTTTGGAGCCTGAATGATCTCATGTCTTGAAATTTCCCTTTCTGGAATATTAGCTTAAAATTCAACCTTTCCCAGGATCTTGTAACACAGGCAAAAGGCAACAAATCTCTGTCAGAATAGCATATGAACAGTGTGGTGGTTTGAATACGGATGGCCCCATCAGCATATACTTTTGAAAGCTTAGGGAGTGGCACTGTTTGAACCAATTAAGAGGTGTGGCCTTGTTGGAGGAAGTGCATTTCTGGAAGTGGGCTTTGAAGTTTCAGAAACCCAAGCCAGGCTCTTTCTCTTTCTGCTCCTGAGGATTTGGATGTGGAACTCTCAGGCAGCTACTTCTGCAGCATGTCTGGCTGCACGATGCTGATGCGATGGTGATAATGAACTAACCTTTTAAAACTGTGAGCAAGCTTCAAGTAAATATTTTCCTTTATAAGAGTTGCCTTATAAGTGGTCTCAAGAATATTACAGTCAAGAGCTATCTACAGAGAGCTTTTTAGGGAGCCAAGGTGAGCACATTGCAAGGGTATCAGCTTGTACCCCGCAAATGATTTCGAATAGTTTCTTTTTGCTGCTCTCAACCCCCTTTCCTCAGAGACCCCCTTGTTCCTATAGGGAACTGTGATTAATGTAGGAAGGCAATAAGGCTCCAAGGACTCAATGGGGTTGACATTAGCCAAAATACCCAGTAGAGGGGAGATAGAACCTAAAGAAACCACCCCCAGTTGTTAGGCATGGTCCCCAGTTAAGGAAGGGGCCACTCACCCATCTCAACATTTTTAACCCAGAATTGTTCCTTTCTAAAGGAAATCCAGGGGAAAAACTGGAGCAGAGTCTGATGGAAAGACCATTTGGAGACTGGCTTACCTTGGGATCCATCCCATGTGCAGGCACCGAACCCCACCACTATTGCTCATCCCAAGAAGTCTTCGTAGACAGGAGACAAGCATGGCTGTCCTCTGAGAGGCGCTGCCAGCACTTGACTAAGAGAGATGCAGATACAGAAAACCGTTGGACTGGAGGACCCCAGGGAAAGAGTAAGGGAAGGGCTGAAGGAGCTGAAGGGGGAGAACAGTATCAACTAACTGGACCCGACAGGGTTCCCAGGATCTAAACCACCAACCTAAGAATATACATGGAGGGACCCATGGCTCCAGCTACATACGTAGCAGAGGACTGTCTGGCACAAATGGGAGGGGAGGTGCTTGGTCCTGTGGAGGCTTGTTGCCCCAGAGAAGGGGATGCTGGAAGGGTGGGGTGGGAGTGGGTGGGTTGGTAAGGGAGTACCCTCTTAGAGACAAAGGGAAGGGGGGATGGCATGGGGGTTGCAGGAGAGAGACTGGGAAGAGGGACATTTGAAATGTAAATAAAATAAAATAATAAAAATTTGGAAAGAGAATAACTGTGAATAAAAAATACAGGTTGGGGAGGAAGAAGGCATGAAATAGGAGCACAGGGAATGAAATAATGAAGGAAAGATGCATAAAACATTTTAGTAAATCTTCATTTTGTATTCTAATTATATGTATACACACATGTGCTCGCACACATACACACACACACACACACACATACACACACACACACACGTATCTTGAAAAGTTTTAGAATAGAACAAACCCATAAAATGTACTGATACAATTTTAAAATATAAACATTTCTCTTTGACAGCATTTATTAAGGATACTTATTATGAGTTTTCTAAAACCGTTTGGCTGTTTACAGCAAATAATTACCCCAGCACACATGCATTACTTTAAGCTGGTGATATGGAAGAGTGCGTAATTTAGATTAAAGCTGTTCTTTAGCTTAGGTTGCATAAACTGATTGCATAAATCCAAAGCACAGTAAGTCTGGCTGTTATGCTGTTCTCTTACAGGCAGGTTCAACTTAAAAGGACTGAGTACACAGGAGGATGTCCTGCTGAGTCTTAAGTGATATTGAGATGCATTGTCTGTGCAGCTCAGCAGCAACAGTCTGTTTGAATACAAAAGATATTTTCATAAAATTGTATTCTACAATAATACCTGATTGCATCAATAGATTCTCTTCATTCATTTATAGATATTTTTGGTTTGGGGTTTTTGTTTTTGTTTATTCTTTTTATCTTTTCTTTTAATGGCAACAGAGTTTTTTCATACAATAGGTCCTGATTACATTTTTCTCTCCCTCTACTTCTACTAGTTCCTCCCAGCCTCACCTCCCACCCAGATCTACCCTCTCTCTGTCCCTCTTAGAAATCAAACACAAATATAGTATCATAAAACAAAAGCTACTGTGAGCTAATTCCACCAGAGAACACACATGGGCTCTTCAAGCTAAATAGGAAGTTTGTATTTCTCGCTTGTGGCCATGGGGAACTTGTTCAACTCTTGCAGACTGAGCTTCACCCCTCTTTGTCTTTTATCCACAAAACCCACATTCCGACTGACACATATAAGTTAGCAAGAGCAGTTAGTGACAAGGAAAACTATAGAAGCCAAAAACCAAGATTAGTATATTTAGGGTGTTTTTCTGGATCCTGGAACAATGGACTAGGTCTTTGATGGATTGGGTCTTTGTTCTTGTTTTGGAAGTGGTGGGGCCTATGTGCTGGGTTCTAAGATCAGAATGATGCCTCTAACATGATGTCAGTTTTGCTAAGGTGTGTGAGTGGGTGGGTGTGGGGGGTGTTGAGGTATTATAAAACTAACCAGAATAGGACAAAATAAACACACAGGAAGACAGGAGCCCAAGAAAAGGCCCAGCAGCAGATACAAAGACACACTTATTCCCTCATTCAGAAATCCCATGGAAACATAAAACTGGAAGCCACAAAATATGCAAATATACATGGAAATATTTGCATGTAAATAATACGCAAAGGACAGAAGAAAATAAAAGAAAAGGGCAAGAGAGAGCAAATAGGCTCTGGCGTGGCCTTATGAGACAAAGAAACTCCAAAGAAGCCACTGAGTTCATATCCTTTCGCCATCCACTGTTAGGCACGCAGCCTATTGTTAAGAGTAGTTTATTTTGAGAAATAAACTTTCATTTGAGAGAAAACTAAACTTTGATTTGCAGGTGGCTGCCAGGTGGATTGTTTCATGGGTATGGATGGGGTCACGTGTCTACTTCTTTCAGTTCTACAACCTCAACTGGTGCAGACCCATGCAGGCCCTGTCAATGCAGCTTCAGTCTCTGCGAGTTCACCTGTGCATCAATCCTTTCACTTAGAAGGCCCTGTTTCCTTGGTGTCATCCAGCCCCTCTGCCTCTTTCTGCCTCCTCTTTGTAGGGTTTCCTAAGCCCCTAGGGGAGAAATTTAATGAAGACATTCTGCTGAAGGCTGTGTTCCAAGGTCTCTCACTCTGTACATTGTCTTGCTGTGCATCTCTATATTTGTTCTCTGTGTTTTCTATAGAGCCTCATACTGTTCTATGATAGCAAGATATCGCCAATCATTTATCACTTCACCCCTGTAGTAGGATTTGGTTTCCCCTAAGTTCCTGGACTATCTAGTCTCAGGTTGTTGATCACCAAAGCAGCATCCGGTATGGACTCCATCTGGTGGTTATTCACACAAGTTTTGTATGTAGTCAGGTCACCACTGTAGTTTGAAGGATTTGTAGCTGGATTGGTGCCTTTGTTTCTCTTGGTAGTTTACAGAATAGAGAGTACAGAATGCTAACCCATAGGAGTGAAGTCTCTATCTAGGCATCAGTTAAACTTCTCTGCATTCAATGAGTTTGTAGATATCGTCTTGCTATACTTTTCTTTAAGAGCAACCTATAGCACTAGGAACAGTCTGGGTTTGTTGTATGTTTCCATGTGATCCCTTTGGCCAACAACTATAATTTCTATGCTTAAAGGGGAAATTTTGGTAGAAAAAAAAACACATGCATAGGTACCCTATACTTAAAATTAGAATTTTCTATCACTTTAAAAAGTTAATTTAATAAGTTCTTAAAATATAAAATTATTTTATATTTTAAAATCAAACAAAATTTTATATATTTAATGCAACTCATATGTTTAATGAAAAAAATCCCTTATATATTTGATACATTTGTGCTAATGGTCATGTGGAGAAACAAATGATTTAGATTGGTCAGTTTAGTTTGGGAAAAGAAAAACAAGAAAAAAAATGAGGGTAAATACTTACACTATAAAAATAAAAAAGTAAACTCAAAGTTCCGTTAGTGATGATCAGGTCAGATTGTGAAAGAATCAGCTCAGCAAGCAAAGGAACAGAGTATTATCAATTCAGAAACTGATCTACATACATATATTCAACTGACATTTGTATAACAGCAAAAATATTCACAGGAAGATGATAATATTATAGATGAATTATAATTAAAAATGAACTTCAACCCAATGTTTGAAAGTTATGGATATTAATCTTGATTGTCAATTGGACAGAAATTGGGTAGTCATGGAAACAAGCCTTTGGGTCTATCCAAGAGGCTTTTTCTTAATTTAATTTTAAAAATCTGTTTTTAATTAAAATATTATGTTATTTTCTCATTCTCCCCTCTAATCCCTCAGGTGCCCTTACCTTTGTTCAATCTAAATGTATGGTCTCTCATTTCAGTATGATTGTTATATGCATGCATACATACATACATTCATACATATATACATTTATACAACGTGTGTGTGAGTATGTGTGTGTGTGTATGTGTGTGTGTGTGTGTGTGAGAGAGAGAGAGAGAGAGAGAGAGAGAGAGAGAGAGAGCGAAAGAGAGAGAGAGTATGTGAGCGAGATAATAAACTTGAAATTACAAACTGCTGAGTTTGCTTAGTATTGCTTCATGTATGTTTTTAAGGCTTATGACTTGCTGGATATCCTACTAGGGGACTTATCCTTGGAAAGATTGATTCTCCATCTCCGAGAAGTTTCTTCTTCTAGGGGTGGGTTCATGTGATTTCCTCTTCCATCTCTTGTGTTCTGCTGGTGATTCTGGCATCTGTAGTTCCTGTTCTCCTTTTAGGCTTTCCATCACCAGGATTGTCTCCATTTGTGATTTCCCTATTGTTTCTGTTTCCATTTTTATGTCTTGGACCATTTTGCTCATTTCCTTCACGTGTTTGTATTTTGTATATTTCTGTAAGGGATTTATATGTTTCCTCTTTTAGGACTTTTCATATATATATATATACATACATATATATATACATATATATATGTATGTATATATATATATATGTATATGTATAGGTAAGTCTAATAAAGATTAAATTGAAATTGTAATTCTTACCATATCAGATAAATATAAAGACCTAAAATCTAAATAGAAAACTCAGAAATGTGTAGTGTCCTAATTTGAAAGGGAAGTATTTATCTTGAGAATATCTTCTACTAGTTTTATTTGTTTTTGTTCATACAATGGAAACAGGTAATCCAAAGAATGGTGGACAGGCTTACATAGACACATATTATATACACATATATGAGGAATAAAAAATATATACTCATACCTCACACACAGGTAAGGATGTTGTACTGGCTGATTTTGTATATCAACTTGACACAAGCTGGAGTTTTCACCGAGAAAGGAGCCTCCTTTGAGGAAATGTCTCCATAAG
This sequence comes from Apodemus agrarius, assembly GCA_964023405.1. NCBI lineage: Eukaryota > Metazoa > Chordata > Mammalia > Rodentia > Muridae > Apodemus > Apodemus agrarius. The sequence continues at coordinate 50,575,010 of OZ030025.1, forward strand.
ATCCAGCCTCCTTTGAGGAAATGTCTCCATAAGATCCAGCTGTAAGGCATTTTCTCAGTTAGTGATCATGGTGGGAGGGCCCATCAGGGGCGATGCCATCCCTGGGCTGGTAGTCTTGGGTTTTATAAGAAAGTAGGCTGAGCAAGCCAGGGGAAGCAAGCCAGTAAGTAATGTCCCTCCATGGCCTCTCCATCAGCTCTGACTTCTTGACCTGCTTGAGTTCCAGTCCTTACTTTCTTTGTTGATGAGGAGCAATGTGAAACTGTAGGCTGAATAAGCAAGCCTCTTCCTCCCCAACTTGCTTCTTGGTCATGATGTTTTGTACAGGAATACAAACCCTGACTAAGACAGATGTGAATACAGAATCATAATGTTTTATAGTTTTTGGTGATCCATTTCTGATTTACATACTCTATTTTCCAAATATGTTGGCAGCAGAGACCTAAATCTACAGTGTCTGCCTGAAAGAATTTTGCTTGGGTAATTTTGAAAGAATCCATTCAAAGGCTTCCTCTGGGGAGCCCATTTCACAGTCTCAGACTTAGCTCATTTAGGTTTTCCTTGCATACAATTAACACTTTCTTCTGTTTAATTTAACCTTAATGAAGACATTACCACAAACATTTACTTTGTATCCTGTAGATTTTCAACCCCAGGATCTTAGAAATTAAGGTGCAATGAAATTAGCAAACAGTATTTTGCTTGGGATTTGACTATAATGAAAAAAAAAAAAACAGAAAAAAAGTATCAAAATGATTGCATTGGGATTATATTTTTAACATCATGGAGTACTTTAAAATGTATGTTCAGGAAGTCATTGGTATGCAGCTTTATTTATTTTATTGCATTATTATGAGATTAATAAATTGTGAAGTAAAATTTAATGGTAACAATTAATGAATTTTTGTATTTGATCTAATTCCCTTTCAGTTGAACTATAAGGCTTTATGTTAATACATATGACTTTTGTACCATGTCACTGCTTCTAGGTGATGACAAAAAGTATACTAGAAGCTCACTATGAGTAAATGAGTTCAGAAGTTCAGGGATGGGCAGTTGTTTATCAGGCCATATAAAGGTAAAGGCTGTGAGCTATTTACACAAAATGGAAACGAACTCACATCAAGAATTCACTAGGTAATGTATTTCACTCCTACATTTCATCTCAGCTAGCCTTACTTGATTTTCCGTGGCTTGATGAAATTTCAATATATATTTAGTAGTTACTTTAAAGCCACATCTCAGCTTAATATACGTTGTCATGTAGTATGTACTAAAAATTAAAGGTATGATCAACAGCCATAAGTTTTTTTCTAATAAAAATAATGGACTTATACCAGTAATAGGTATAATTTTACAGTAAATAGTAACAAGTAAATTCCTAAATTAGTTTGTATCTGAGGTGAAGAAACTGCAGGTTTTAGATGCCATTGACAAGAAAACATGGCAAGGCAGGTATAAAATACATGCACTCTTTGGACCATCATACACACTCAGAAGGAGCAGGATGCAGAGGGGAGTGAGAAAATGGATGGTTTCAGTTGAAGTGAAACTTCATTTGGGAGAACTATTAAAATAGAGCTTAATGGCAACTAGCGTGTTAATTAGGGTTTTACTGCTGTGAATAGACACCATGACCAAAGCAACTCTTTTTTTTTATTATTTTTTTAAGTTGGATATTCTATTTATTTACATTTCAAATGTTATACCCTTTCTCACTTTCCCCCTCCAGAAACCCCATTAAGGACAATATTTAATTGAGGCTGGCTTACAGGTTCAAAAGTTCAGTCCATTATCATCAAGATGGGGACATGGGTTCATCCCAGTAGGCATGATTTTGGAGGAGCTGAGAGTTCTACCTCTTCATCTGAAGGAAGCTAGGAGAAGACTCATTTCCAGGGAGCTAGGACAAGGGCACTAAAGCCACTCCCTGGACCAAACATACATAAATCATCACAACTAGATTTGCATGGTCCTTGTTCAATCAGTCAGTGACTATAGCCTTCACCTTCATTCCCTGAAACTGTGGCTATCCAGATGAAACATCTGCTGAGAATGAGTCTCCAAAAGATGGGAGTGCTATGAATCATTAATATCAAAATCTACAACATGGGAGGGGCAGTGCATCAGGTAGATAATTGAGGACTGGCAATCTGGGAAAGTCAATCTATGATGAAAAATATCTTTGAGAAGGAAAATAATTTTTAGCTTCTATATTGTAAAATTATAGAGAAACAAACTGTAAAATAGAAGCTGGCAGATGGTTATCTGTGGGAAAAAACTAGGAAAATAATCAACACATAAAAGAGTGATACTCTTCAGTTTTAAAGACTTTTTAAATAAGCGTAAATGAAGTCAAATACATCTGAAAGTATAAATACATGACCTTGAGTAAAAAGAAATGGAGAAGTGCTAACATTTTTCTTCACATACAAATAGCTTCTAAAAGGCATACACGCATTTGAGGTTACAGACAGAAAATGAGCCTAGATCATGGGCAGAGCTGTTCTTGAAGTTTTCATGTCTCTAGTGTATCCAACCTGTTCCATTCTCACTCTGAGCACTATTAAAATACCTGGAATAGTGGCAGATGCTTAAAGTATGTAATTTAATGTGCTTGGGAATGATAACTGATAAAAAGATGCACAAAGATCATTGACTGAATCCTTGTAATACATATTTCTTGATTAACCATCAGCCTCTCCCTTGCCTCCCTTTGAAACATAGGAATTTGTGATTTACATTATGCTACTTCATTATCATTTAAGTGTTCCCTGAAGATCAGAATTCTTGTTGAGTTTTTAGAAGTAATTTTTACTACTTTAATTCCAAATATAACATTTTAAAGTCCAGTCACATGCCTTATTAAATTGAACATAAATAAATTTTAACAGTCTCTAATATGTGTGCTTGTGTGTACATGAATACCTGCATCTATATGATGGACTATAAATAATTCAACGTAACAATTAGGTAGGTAGTAAAAATGGAAAATTAAGTATTAAATTAATAGAAATATTAAGAGTACTTTTGTAGTTCTATTAATATTAGATAAAATAAACTTGTTGTTGAAGAATATTACCAGTTATAAGAAAAGATTTTTGAGAACTGAAGCATCATTTTATCCATAAGACTCACACTAATAATGTATGTCTATAAATAGAGCTTGACAATGCAATCTCTATAGACAGAAGTTATCGGACCCATCTGATTAACCTGCCATTTTTATACCAAATCTGTAAAAATATAAAAAAATTTAACATTGCTTCAAATAATTTGACTCTAATTAATATGTATATACTCTACACCAATAATTCTGGATTTTTCTTTCACAATCATGTAGGTGATTACTAAATATTATCATATACTTGACTATAAACCAAATTTCAGTATTTTTAAGACCTAAGTTTATATAGACACTGATCAAATAGAAAATTATACACCTCTTCATTTCTATTTATGTGGCTTTGTTCCCTTTTTGACCTTTTCTGGGTCCTGGGTAGGAGATAGGTAATTATGACCAGCAATGAAGAACTGTTTTGTGCTAGCTTGCCATGATGTGATCCCTCCTAGTCAATCAATGTTGCTTCATGGGTTAAGAGAGAATTATATTTGTGATTTCCTGCTATTGTTTCTAAGACTGTGAGTCTGGGGAAAATCTTGTTTCAGCAGGTATCATGTCTCCCTTTTCCCCTGTCCTTCAGGAAGTCTATTTATTAAGCTATTTTGACACTCTTCAGAGATGTTTGTTGCTGGAGTGTATTCAGCTAAGGGACAGTTCCCTCACATATTGTTCTAGTGACACTGTCCAGCCTGTTATTTTCCTCGTTACTACTTGTTAAGGAAAGAGTAAGATTTTGTCTAGAAATACATGGGTCCGTGGGTCGGTATGGTAGGTTTCCCTCAATGTTATTTCCCTGCTAAGGGCCGACTCTTCAGCCCAAGTGTACATTTCTGGTTTGAGGAGAACATAATCGCCTCCTCTTCATGTAGTCAACCCAAATATTTCCATGGAAACATGGGCCTAATGACTCCCTTCCTTCTTGTAGAAACCTGTGTGGGATGGGGAATGAAAATGATGAAACCTGTTTGTGTGTATACAGTAACTATATGGAGAACTATAGAATCTATGAAGTGTACAGAGAGAATTATAGAGGGTATTGATTATATTTTTGAGTTTTCTTTTGATTTACCTTTTTAATTTTTACATTGAAATTGTTCAATAGTTTTCCCTAGACAAAATTTCAATTATTATTTTTAAGCCTGGAAATCAATTTTTTAAGTTAATTTACCATGTAACTTGTATGTGTTCTCTACTTCTTTAGATTACTAAATTGAAAGGTACAGTGATTTAAAGATTTGTGAAATGACATCATTAAGGGTGAAACCCCATTTTCTCCCTTTGTGAAGTATCACTAATTTTGAATGCAGACACATTTCATTGGCTTTCTTGCATGCTTTTATTGGAAAGTTGGAATGAGTCTGGACTCTGCTACATTTTCCTGGAGATAGGGAGTTGATCCCATGTAGAATAATTTAGGAATGGCTAACATGTCACCTGTCCCAAAGTCAATAGTTGACCGTTGCAGTAGAGGAGATAGGATTTTCACGCTGTTTATTATTAATATCATATTTGATCAAGAAATGGGAGAGTTAGACAAACAGAATTTGGATTTACTTTTTGGATGACACTGAGATTATATAGATGGGGAAAGCACACACCAGATATGTTCCAGTAATATCTTGAAAATACTGTATATGCCAACCATATCTTCTTGACTTATGATATTAAAACTTCTCAATTTTAGAGCAGTTAATATGTGGCTAATGAAATATGCATTACTTAGGATTATAAAGAAATTATAATATAATAAATTTATTTAAAACTGCAAGATAGTAAATAAATACTAGTTATTAGACAAAATGGGTATCAAAGACAAAAGGCATAGACAGGGTGGCTTAAGCAGCTGACTTGTCCTCTCAGACATTACAAGAAGATAAAAGTCTGATCTCAGGGTATCAGCAGAATCAGTGTCTTCTGGGGATTCCCTCTTAGTTCATATATAGCTATCTTCTCATTATGCTAATAAGTCTGCCATATGATTACTGGATAAGAAAGCCAGCACACTCTGGAGTTTCTAAGAATCCTAATAACTTGGTTACCCTGAAAAAGATAATTTTTCCAAAACATCAGATAGGAGATTCAGAATATCTGAATATCTGATTGTGAGGAAGAGAAGGCACAAATATTCAGTCCATGGACTGAGTTATTATTGGTGACCACACTAGACCGTGATGCATGGAAACAGGATTATATGATGTCTGTCTGTCTGTCTGTCTGTCTGTCTGTCTGTCTGTCTGTAAGAGATATGTTTTATGGAATGGCTTTATGAGTGTCAAGGGCTTGGATATTCGTGATGATTCCAATGAGTATAAGAAAGCCACGGTGTTGTCATCAATGTGTAAATTCAAATCATGAAACCTACAAACCAATGACATATTTCCAGTATAAAGCCTGATTCAGGAAGAACTTCTGTGTCAGGTTGACTATGACATCTGATAAAACGTTAAAGCCCAAGTTGGAAATCAGTCTGGCAGGATAGCTTCTTACTTCCTCAAAAAATGTTTAGCTATTAGTTGAACTCAGGCTTTCAATTGATTGACAATCTCCACACTCACTAAAGAACACAGTCTGCTTTTTCATTCTACTGACCTGAATATTAGTCTCACTTAGAAACATCTTTGCAGGCACTTACAAACTAACATGTTGAATATCTGGTTCAATCAATTTTTCATGTAGAATTACCCATCACAGTAATAACTAACTCAGGAAAATATCTGCCCATAAGTTTCACAGTCAGAAACAAGTCTCTTCAATGCTATGAGCTAATGGACAAGAAGAGCCTGAGCAGAACCTAATAGTAATTTTGGAAAGAAAATCATTCTATAATAAATAATGATAATAATTTAATTATACAATAAATTATATATGTGTGTATGTGTATACACACATATATAATTATATAATGAATTATCATTATTCTTACTCTTCATTTGCCTTGCCTTTGCAGCACCCACCTGCTATGTCTCTGCACTGAGAAGGAACTTTGGAGGTTTTCTTTTGATTCAGTTTTATAGGCGGGATCATGCTAACTTTCAATGTGGAAGAGGCAGTGTACGTATTTATTCCTATAAACTAGATTATCTCTGCTTTTACTTAAATGTCTTATTTCATTTTTCTCTCTCTTTTGTTTCAATAACTTTGTTTCACTATCATTTTCTCCATCATTATCCTTTAATATATAATTTTTAGGGAAGAATTTAAACAGTTTTAAAACAGAAAAACTTTAAATAAGAGAAGATCAAATGATTTGAATAAAGTCACACTGCATTTGGAACAGCGAAATAAATAGAAGATAATTTTCCTTCCTCACATCCAATCATATCTCTGCTACAACTCAAGTTTATAAGGAGGAAGCATATTTTAAAATTATTGTCACTTATGATAATAGCAGAAGCGATTTCGTATCTCTCATGAATTTGAAATCCTTTTCAGGAAAGCAGAAACTAAAACACAGACAACATCATAATTTCAGAATTAAATCTGTGCTAATTATACAGATATGTACATGTAAGACCAAATGTGATTCCTGTGAAATTGACCTTACTTTAATGTTTTTATAAAAGGGAGTCTAACTTCTTGAGTTCTTTGTATACATTGAATATTAGCCCTCTGTTGGATGTAGGGTTAGTGAAGATCTTTTCCCAATTTGTTGTTTGCAGATTTGTCCTTTTGACAGTGTATTTTGCCTTAAAGAAACTTTGTAATTTTATGAGGTTCCATTTGTCTATTCTTGATCTTCCCCTATCCAAAAATGGGGTACAGAGCTAAACAAAGACTTTTCACCTGAAGAAATTCGGATGGCTGAGAAACACCTTAAAAATGTTCAACATCATTCGTCATTAGAGAAATGCAAATCAAACCAACCCTGAGATTTCACCTCACACCAGTCAGAATGACTAAGATTAAAAACTCAGAAGACATCAGGTGTTGGTGAGGATGTGGAGAAAGAGGAACACTCCTCCACTGCTGGTGGGAATGCAAGCTGGTACAACCACTCTGGAAATCAGTCTGGCGGTTCCTCAGAAAACTGGACAGGATACTTCTGAAGCACCCAGTCATACCACTCCTGGGCATATACCCAGAAGATTCCTCAGCATGCAATAAGGAAACATGCTCCACTATGTTCATAGCAGCCTTATTTATAATAGCCAGAAGCTGGAAAGAACCCAGATGTCCCTCAATGGAGGAATGGATACAAAAAATGGAAATATATACACAATGGAATACTATTCAGCCATTAGAAACAATGAATTCATGAAATTCTTAGAGAAATGAATGAAGCTGGAGAACATCATACTAAGTGAGGTAACCCAGTCTCAAAAGAATACCCATGGTATGCACTCACTGATAAGTGGATATTAGCCTAGAATCTTGGGACACCAAAAACACAATTCACATACCAAATGATGTCCAACAAGAAGAAAGAAATGGACACTGGTGCTGGAAAGGCTGAAAGCATCAGTGTAGGGGAATACCAGAACAGGGAAGTGGGAAGGGGTGGATGGGGGAGCAGGGGGAGGAAAAAGGGCATGTGGGACCTTTGGGGGGGCGGGGAACCAGAAAATGGGAAAAGAAATGTAAATATAGAATATATCCAATAAAAATAAAACTATTTATGATGTATTAAATATGTAAAAATATTCAGCAGAGTATATAACAGATGATTCTATATGTAATCTTTAATATGTTAATGTAATTAGAAAAATAAGATAGTCATGGACTTTATACATTTTTGGTTTAAGACTAGTTTCAATAGCTTAGAATAAAAGTTTGCCCACTAGTGTCTAACCACACACTCAGCAGAAGCCCTCGAATAACTATCCCCATGAGAGCAGCATACAATACAAATGCTGTGCTCCTTATGTTACAAAAATACTTATGCTATGCTTCATATGTTAAAAATGACAATGAAAAAAACTGAAATTCATTTAAATTTATTCACAGATTTACTATCTTGTGTATATTTTATTCTAAGAGGTAAACTAAGACTCACTTTCCATAGAGACTTGTGAAGGCCTGAAGTATCTCCACAAAATGAAAACCCAAAACAAAACAAAACAAAAATTAAAAGCAAGGACGAATAGCGTGTCCTCATGCCAAGCAGAGTGGAAACCACTTGGGTTCTGCTCACGGTTAGGTCTTACTGTTTTAAGTAGTTGACATTAGTTTTTAATGAAGTCACAATGCCTAACCTGTAAGTTTATCTGTTAATCCAGTGCCCTTAACTCAAAATTTTATTCTGCCAAATGACAAATTTCTTCCTTGATGAGCTTGACCTTGTCTGGCTGCTGGAAAACTTTGTGACGTTGACCTGCTTATCTTTCAGTTTAACTGGGATATAATCTTGTGAACGTGACATGTTCAATACAATAGGCAGTAACGAAGGGCTGTGGTGCTGTGTTTAGTAGCTTAACTTTCAACACAGATGGCGGGAGGAAGCTCGTGTCCGGGAGTGGTGCTGCCATCCACTGCTCTTCCCACAAAGGCCTGAAGAAATGGCATCCAGCTAGCCCGATTCTATTATTTTGCCTAAAGTACAGCTCTAAACAAGAAGTCAACTCATAGAGACAGAATAATCTGTATGGCTCTAATTTCCATATGAATTGCAAGATTAAGGATGAGGATTTGTGCCTGGAGTCTCATAAGACAGATAAAAAGCAGCCGTGCATATGTCAGGAGAAGGCACCTTAATAAAACGTAGGCTTTGGGGAGAAGCAAGGCAGATGTGGAATATAAAAGTACTTTAGTTTTGCTCTTCCTTAAAATGTGGGGCAACGACTTTTTTTTTTCTATTTTATGAGTGGACTTCAGCAGTAAAGAAAACACACATTCTTTTTCTCATTGCCAAAAGCGAGAAAGGGGGAGTGGTGAGGGGAGAAACTCTGCGTGCTCTGCCATGTCCTAGTCCCACAGTGAGTCCTGAAACATAAATTGTAGACAAATCCCATAGCAATAGGAAGGCAGACAAATTGCCTTTATATATTTTAAGGCATAAAAGTTAAGAGCGGGGGTATAAGTAATAGAAAAAATTCATATGAGCTGAGGGCCTAAGATGTAGTTGGTATGGCAACCATCACTTTGAATTTTTGCACCTGTGTGTAAAATAAAATTCTAGTTATATTTTCCATTAATGGGAACACATAACAAGAAGCTAGCTAGGTATGACACCTGTGTAGAGACCAGCATTGGAACACAGGGAATAAAATACCAAAAATTCAAAGTAATACATTTTTTAAATGAAAAGTTATTAGTTATTAGTATTTGATATCAAATACTAATCAGAACTGAATTGTCTGAGTTGCCACCTGGGGTTTTGGTGATGCCTGAGTTCCAGGCAGCCTCTGAGGGGCATGTCTGGGTCCCGGGTCCTACTGGAACAGTGGTCCTGTTCATCGTCTTTACTATTTCCAGAATAGGTGTGGAGGCCCCAGATCCATGGACCGGAAGGCTGTGAAAGCAAGAATGTATGTTTGTGATATTGATGACTGCAGATGCACAGGTGAGAAGGTGGGAAACAGAATGCCCCTTTGACAACCCCTAACCTTGAAAACTCCCCCATTCCCTCAAAAAGTAGCAGCCTAGATAGGAAGGACCAAAGTTAAGCCTTCATAGTCAGGGAGAGCGGTAGGAGCATCCCCAGTAGATGGTTTCGGACAGTGTGGGAGGGGAAGGACTCAGTTCTGTTTAAGGAGCAGACAAGAGTCTGACTGTGCTCCAGGGACTAGATAGACAACACACAGTGAACTTGCCTTTTGCTTTGTTGTTTTTGCTTTCTCTCTTTCCCCCCTTATTTTTATTTTTTACTTTTATTTGTGGGGGAGTTTACAAGTGTGGACATGAAAGGACTACGAAGAGATTCTGATTGGGGTACATGAGATGAAACTCCCAGAGAATCAATAAAACTGATATGTGGGGAAAAATCAATCAGAGACTTAGGTTTCCAATTACACCAGGCTACATTTTCCTACAATTAAATTTCTTTAGCAGTAAACATGCATTTAATTTCGTTATTCACCCATTTAGTAAATACACATAACATAATCATTAACATACCAGATACCATTTAAAAAAAAACAGAGCCAACCAGTGAATAAAATTTTCAGTTCCCATGAGGTCTCACTCTGTGGAAATTTGTGTGTTTAAAGCAAAATAAAAAGTGATCATATAAATTTTTGCTACATTTTCATGAATTATATGGAAATGAATCTAGGGATCTAGAACCAAAGGGATCTAGAACATTGAGGAGATAAATCTTGAGACACGCCTTTAGGGGAAACTGAATTCTAATTAAAAGGAGCAAAGGGAGATGAAGGATGATAAAGTGCATTTCTATGCGAATACAACTCATTAAAACCTGGCACTAAGAGAAAGTAGAGAATAAGAGTGGAAACTGTGACGCACTTCAGGCCTGCTGAGGAAGAGCATCTCAAGGAGCCTGTGTGGGAGCTCCTCAGAGGTTCTGAGTAGAATGGTCATGAGTGGATTCCGCAGCATCAGCAAGGACATTCTCTTTTATAAGAAAGGAGTATAGTGAGACAAAGCAGGAGGCGTGAAGACCAGGTAGAACTATAGCAATGATGTATACAGTTGAGCTACACAGAGTGACAGACTGGCCTTAAGAAGGTGATGATGTAAAATCCTAGTTTATATTTTGATAATTGAGTAAAAAGATATTGTTAGTTAGATTATGCATAGGATGTAAGTGAAAAGAACCTAACCAAAACAAAGCCAAGGGCCAGCATTTTGTTCCCCTGCTAAATATCCCAAATCATGAAGTTTCCTTTTATTTACTTACAAGGGAAGCACAAGAGCAGCCTGAGAGGGACAGTTAAATATCAGCATGTTGGTCTTAAGGAAATAAATTTCAGATGTCAATTAGTAAACTTATTATAGAGGTTAGTAGGAGGTAATATATATGACCACTACTTAATATTTACACTTAGAAGATGAGTTCATACTACTCAAAAAGTGTGCAAGAGTTCTACACTTGATTGGCAGGTTAGACATGAAATACTGGATTAGGGTTACCAATAATATGGTCCTGATATTGATTCAATTGGACATACCACATTATCACATGGTGGGCAGTACACAAAGATCATTGAAATTTTAAGCAAATAAGAAAATAACCCTTGGAGATACAGTATCTGACCCATGTCCAGTTCTCTTCCATACTGCAGATACTATGTCAACTACAGATTTTGAAGACCCATCTTTTTGATATGTTCTTGGATTCAGTTTACAAATATTTTATTGAGATTTTTTTGCCTCATAAGTGAAATTGATCTGTAATTATTTCTTTTAGGGATCCTTGCATGGTTTCAGTATTAGGCTAATTGCAACCTAATAAGAGTTGGCTAATGTTCCTTGTGTCATCCAGCATGATCAAGTAGAACTCATCATAGAGATGTGGGAGTGGTACAAAATGGGTGAATTGATAAAAATAAGCCATCATATAAACAAACCAAAGACAAAATCTGCTTGACCATCTCATAATTTACAAAAAAAAAGCCTATGACAAAATCCAGTACCACTTCATGACAAAAGTCTTGGAAAGGTTAAAATTATAAGGGATACGCTTAAACAAAATGAGGAAGTTCATAGCAAGCACATTGCCCACATCAACTTAAATGGAGACAAATTCAAAGCACTTCCACTAAAATGAGAAACAAGACAAGGATGCCTACTCATACCATACCTATGCAATGTATTACTTGAAGTCTTATCTAGAGCAATAGGACAAGTAAAGGAGACCATGAGGACAGAGATTTGAAAGGAAGACATCAAAGTATCTTTTTTGCAGATGATATGATAGTATATACAAGTGAACATAAAATTTCCACCAGAAAATCCCTAGAGTTGATGAACACTTACAACAAAGCAGCAGGATACAAAATTAACTGACATAAACCATTAGCCCTCCTATACAAATGGCAATAATATTCATAATAACCTAAAATAATATAAAATATCCTGGTTAGGGTAAATCTAACCAAGGAAGAAGAAGATTGGAGTGGGCTGATACAGTCCATAGGAGACACAGCTGTCCAACTTGGCTGCCATTTGGGCCCAGACCAAGTGCTGTGAGTCAGTCCTCCACAAAATCTACACATCTACAAGCTGCTGAAGTGAATGTAGGAGCTGTAGGAGTTGTAGGAGCCAGTTCTGAAGAACTAGATGTCATTACTGAATAGGACTGGCCCTGGGTCCACTGGCTACCTCCCAGCATGAAGCTGCTATAGTTGCAGCCCACACTGCTTGAAGTGCTAGGAGAAAAAGAGCACGGGGCAGTGGTGCAGCCTTCAGGCAACAAGCACAATGATTGAGCTCAGTGAGCCTTGGGGCAGCTGTCATTATTATTGATGGTAGATATGCAGTAGCCGGGAGCTCCAGCAGTTCTTGATCCCAGTTTCCCTGCCTAGCTGCATGATCACCATGACTCTGAACAATAGAATATCCAGAACATGCTCAAAGATGGTGTAATACAAATAAGAAAACTTGGACCAGACCAACAGATAATTTCAATGAATAATTGATTCAAATGATGATTTATATATGTATATATATATACATACATATATACATATTGTACATAAATATGTGTTTATATATACACATATATATGTGTGCACACACATATATATCATGCGTGTGTACGCACATATATATATATACATGCACATATATATGCGTGCACACGTACACACATGATATATATATATATATATATATATATATATATATATATATATATATATCATGTGTGTGCGACACACACTGCAGTTTCCATTACCACTATGAAGAACAGATTTGAGATGGAGAAGTGGGGAAGAAGAGGAAGCAGAGTTATATGTGTACAGGGAAGAGAGGCCAAACTAGAGATGTGATGGTGACAGATGTGAGAGAAGGTTGCAGTCAAAGGGAAAATATGTCCCTGTTAAGTAGAGTTCACAGGATGATGTGCAACAGTCTGGAGATTGTGCAGAAACAGCAACCTCTATGCTGCCCAGCCCAGGCTCTGAGCAACAACAGGATGTCCAAGATCAACAGTTCATTTTCTGGGATGGACCGCCTTGAAAGACCACTATAGTCCGTGCTGCCTCACAGGCTATGAAAGTATCCATGGTCAGCGCTATAGACCCAGGCCAGGTTTAAGCTTGAAGTTCATGATGCCCAAGGACTAGGCTGCTGCTAGAGGGAATATAGATATCCTAGACTCATGCTACCACAGGAGGCCATGTTGGGAGCCATGGTCGTACTGTAGCTGGGAGCCTTGTCAATGCCTATGGCTTGTGTTTCCACCAAAGGCCACACAGATGCTCTTAATCTGTGCCACCTCCTAAATCCATGTTGATATCCATAAGCCACTCACTCACTGGGACCATGTCAAATGACTGGCTTGTGCCGCCCACAGAGGGCCAAGTTGGGTTTGTGATCCAGCTGCCAACAGAAGTCAGAGTGGATGTCTGTGTTCTGTGCTGTTTATGTCTATGGGACAGATTGCCACTGGGTGCCATATTGGTATTTGTGGCCTATAACCTCAAGGCCATGTTGTTGTCTGTGACTTGTGCTGCTGCTGAGGTCAATGATGGTATTAGGCCTTTACCCCTACATGCTAGCATATTTTCCACATGAAGAAACTTTGCAGACATGCAAAAGGAAAATGTAAACACAAAGTCAGCCACAACCCTATGATGTCTAATGATGTCCTGACTGCAAGATATGCTAGCAGAGTGGTAGCACAGAGGTTGTGGGAATGACCAACAAATGCCTGATTTGTTGTAAGCCTCACTCCACATGATGGGACACATCTGATACTGCTTAAATGACAATGAACCTGAGACTAGATATCTGGCTAGTTTTGTGTGTCAACTTGACACAGGCTGGAGTTATCATAGGAAAAGGAGCTTCAGTTGGGGAAGTGCCTCCATGAGATCTAGCTATGGGGCATTTTCTCAATTAGTGATCAACTGGGGGAGGGCCTCTTGTGGGTGGTACCATCTCTGGGCTGGTATTCTTGGGTTGTATGAGAGAGCAGGCTGAGCAAGCCAGGAGAAGCAAGCCAGTAAGGAACATCCCTCCATGGTCTCTGCATCAGCTCCTGCTTCTGACCTGCTTGAGTTCCAGTCCTGACTTCCTTTGGTAATGAACAGCTGTGTGGAAGTATAAGCTCAATAAACCCTTTCCTCCCCAACTTGCTTCTTGGTCATGACATTTGTGCAGGAATAGAAACCCTGACTAAGACAGGGACCTAGGGTAAAATCAAATACTTAAAAACAAATTAACAAGAAAATGACTTCTGCAAACATTCTTTTATACTTGTAGAGTGCCTTGTGAATCCCATGTAAGAGAAGTTTCCTGCTATAGCAGATGAGAACAAATACAGATCTAGACAATATGCTGAGAGTAAGAGACCTTTGAACACTTAACCTTTAAGAGGATGTCTTCATCAAATTCTGACTTTCGGGGCTCAGGAAATGCTACTAAAGAGGAGGCCAAAGGAATGTAACAGCCAGAAGAGTTGGGGGATACCAAGGCATTGGTTCTTTCTAAGTGAACTGGATTGATGAACCTATGAGCTTACAGAGAATAAAGCATCACGCACAGGGCTTGTATGGGTCTGTACCACAATTGGGTTCTTGAGCTCAAAGTTCTTTTCCTAAACCAGAAGCAGCCTTCGGTTGATAACCACTTGTAAATGAAAAATTAATTTTTACCAAGGGGGCCTCACTAGGAAAACAACTGACTCTAAGGGGTGGGCTGCACACCCATCCACAGACGGCAAACAAAACAAGCTCAGTAGTATCTTTGGAGGTCTCGTGACTGATAATGTCGGCCATGGCTTTGCTTTTAAATTTTATCTTATTTTTAGATTGTTTGTTTGTTTTTTTTTTGATTTTTTTTTATTGTATATATTCTATATTTACAATTCATTTCCCTTTTTCTGGTTCCCCACCCCCAAAGGTCCCACATGTCCTTTTCCCTCCCCCTGCTCCCGCATCCACCCCGTCCCACTTTACTGTTCTTGTACTCTCCCACAATGATGTTTTGGTCCATTCTAGCACCAGTGTCCACTCCTTTCTTCTTGTGAGACATCACTTGATATGTGATTTGTGTCTTTGGTGTTCTAAGCTTCTAGGCTAATATCCACTTATCAGTGACTGTATACCATGGGTATTCTTTTGAGACAGGGTCACCTCACTTAGTATGACATTCTCCAGCTCCATCCATTTCTCTAAGAATTTCATGAATTCATTGTTTCTAATGGCTGTATAGTACTCCATTGTGTATATATACCACATTTTTTGTATCCATTCTTCTGTTGAGGGACATCTGGGTTCTTTCCAGCTTCTGGCTATTATATATAAAGCTGCTATGAACATAGTGGAGCATGTATCCTTATTGCATGCTGGGGAATCTTCTGGGTATATTCCCAGGAGTGGTATGGCTGGGTCCTCCGGAAGTATCACGCCCAGTTTTCTGAGGAACCGCCATACTGATTTCCAGAGTGGTTGTACCAGCTTGCATTCCCACCAGCAGTGGAGGAGTGTTCCTCTTTCTCCACATCCTCGCCAACACCTGATGTCTTCTGAGTTTTTAATCTTAGCCATTCTGACTGGTGTGAGGTAAAATCTCAGGGTTGTTTTAATTTGCATTTCCCTAATGACTAGTGATGTTGAACATTTTTTAAGGTGTTTCTCAGCCATCCGAATTTCTTCAGGTGAAAAGACTCTGTTTAGCTCTGTACCCCATTTTTGGATAGGGTTATTTGGTTTTCTGGGGTCTAACCTCTTGAGTTCTTTGTATACATTGGAGATTAGCCCTCTGTCGGATGTGGGGTTGGTGAAGATTTTTTCCCAATTTGTTGGTTGCCGATTTATCCTTTTGACAGTGTCTTTTGCCTTACAGAAACTTTGTAGTTTTATGAGGTCCCATTTGTCTATTCTTGCTCTTAGAGCATAAGCAATTGGTGTTCTGTTCAGGAATTTTTCCCCTGAGCCAATGTCCTCAAGGGTCTTCCCCAGTTTCTTTTCTATTAGTTTTAGTGTGTCTGGTTTTATGTGGAGGTCTTTGATCCACTTGGAGTTGAGCTTAGTGCAAGGAGATAAGAGTGGATCAATTCTCATTCTTCTGCATGTTGACCTCCAGTTGAGCCAGCACCATCTGTTGAAAAGGCTATCTTTTTTCCACTGGATGTTTTCAGCTCCTTTGTCGAAGATCAATTGGCCATAGATGTGTGGGTTCAATTCTGGGTCTTCGATCCTATTCCATTGATCCGCTTCCCTGTCACTGAACCAATACCATGCAGTTTTTAATACCACTGCTCTGTAATATTGCTTGAGGTCCGGGATATTGATTCCCCCAGAAGTTCTTTTGCTGTTGATGATAGTTTTAGCTATTCTGGGTTTTTTGTTATTCCAGATGAATTTGAGAATTGCTCTTTCTAGCTCTATGAAGAACTGAGTTGGGATTTTGATGGGAATTGCATTGAATCTGTATATTGCTTTGGGCAAGATTGCCATTTTGACTATATTAGTCCTGCCAACCCACGAGCATGGAAGATTTTCCCATTTTCTGATGTCTTCTTCAATTTCCCTCTTCAGAGACCTGAAGTTTTTGTCGTATAAATCTTTCACATGTTTGGTTAGCGTCACTCCAAGATACTTTATATCATTTGTGGCTATTGTGAAGGGTGTCATTTCCCTAATTTCTTTCTCGGCCTGCTTATCCTTCGCGTATAGGAAGGCTACTGATTTACTTGAGTTGATTTTATAGCCAGCCACTTTGCTGAAGTTGTTTATCAGTTGCAGGAGTTCTCTGGTGGAGGTTTTTGGGTCACTTAAGTAAACTATCATATCATCTGCAAATAGTGATAGTTTGACTTCTTCCTTTCCGATTTGTATCCCTTTGACTTCCCTCTGTTGTCGAATTGCTCTAGCTAGTACCTCAAGTACTATATTGAAGAGATATGGCGAGAGGGGACAGCCTTGTCTAGTCCCTGATTTTAGAGGGATTGCTTCGAGTTTTTCTCCGTTTACCTTAATGTTGGCTACTGGTCTGCTGTATATTGCTTTTACTATGTTTAGATATGGGCCTTGAATTCCTGTTCTTTCTAGGACCTTTAGCATGAAAGGATGCTGAATTTTGTCAAATGCTTTTTCAGCATCTAATGAGATGACCATGTGGTTTTTTTCTTTGAGTTTGTTTATGTAGTGGATTACGTTGATGGATTTCCGTATATTGAACCATCCCTGCATCCCTGGGATGAAGCCAACTTGATCATGGTGAATGATCGTTTTGATGTGTTCTTGGATTCAGTTGGCAAGTATTTTGTTTAGTATTTTTGCATCGATATTCATAAGAGAAATTGGCCTGTAGTTCTCTTTCTTAGTTGGATCTTTGTGAGGTTTTGGTATCAGGGTAATTGTGGCTTCATAGAATGAGTTGGGTAGTGTTCCTTCAGTTTCTATTTTGTGGAATAATTTGAAGAGTATCGGTATCAGGACTTCTTTGAAGGTCTGATAGAATTCTGCACTAAAACCGTCTGGTCCTGTGCTCTTTTTGGTTGGAAGACTGTCTATGACCCCTTCTATTTCTTTGGGGGTTATGGGTCTGTTTAGACGATCTATTTGATCCTGGTTTAATTTTGGTATTTGGTAGCTGTCGAGGAAATTGTCCATTTCCTCCAGATTCTCCAGTTGTGTTGAGTATAGGTTTTTGTAGTAGGATCTGATGATTTTTTGAATTTCCTCAGTTTCTGTTGTTATATCTCCCTTTTCATTTCTAATTTTGTTAATTTGAATACTGTCTCTGTGCCCTTTAGTAAGTCTGGCTAGGGGTTTATCTATCTTGTTGATCTTCTCAAAGAACCAGCTCCTGGTTTTGTTGATTCTTTGTATAGTTCTTTTTGTTTCAACTTGATTGATTTCAGCCCTGAGTTTGATGATTTCCTGTCTTCTACTCCTCCTGGGTGAAATTGCTTCTTTTTGTTCCAGAGCTTTCAAGTGCGCCATTAAGTTGCTGGTATATGCTCTCTCCTGTTTCTTTTTGGAGACACTCAGGGCTATGAGTTTTCCTCTAAGCACTGCTTTCATTGTGTCCCATAGATTTGGGTATGTTGTGCCTTCATTTTCATTAAGTTCTAAGAATTCTTTGATTTCTTTCTTTATTTCTTCCTGGACTAAGGTATCATTGAGTAGAATATTGTTCAGCCTCCAAGCGTATGGAGATTTTCTGTTGTTTTTGTTGCTATTGAAGAACACTCTTACTCCATGGTGATCTGATAAGAGGCATGGGATTAGTTCGATCTTTTTATATTTGTTGAGATCTGTCTTGTGTCCAATTATATGGTCGATTTTGGAGAAGGTACCATGAGGGGCTGAGAAAAAGGTATAGTCTTTTGCTTTAGGGTGAAATGTTCTATATATATCTGTTAAATCCAATTGCTCCAAAGTTTCGATGAGTTTCTCCGTGTCTCTGTTTAGTTTCTGTTTTCCTGGTCGGTCCACTGTAGATAGAGGAGTATTGAGGTCCCCCACAATCATTGTGTTAGGTGCAATGTGTGCTTTGAGCTTTAGTAAGGTTTCTTTTACAAATGAGGGTGCCCTTACATTTGGAGCGTAGATGTTTAGAATTGTGAGTTCCTCTTGGTGGATTCTTCCTTTGACTAGCAGGAAGTGACCTTCTGTGTCTCTTTTGATGACTTTGGGTTGAAAGTCAATTTTATCTGATATTAAAATGGCTATTCCAGCTTGCTTCCTGTGACCATTTGCTTGCAAAATTGTCTTCCATCCTTTTACTCTAAGGTAGTGTTTGTCTTTGACTCTGAGGTGTGTTTCCTGTAAGCAGCAAAATGTAGGGTCCTGATTCCGTATCCAGTCTGTTAGTCTATGTCTTTTTATTGGGGAGTTGAGTCCATTGATGTTAAGAGATATTAAGGAATAGAGATTATTACTTCCTGACATTTTTTATGTAATTTTTGTTTTTGAGTAGTTATCTTCCTTTGAGTTTGATGGAAGAAGTTTACTGTCTTGCTTTTTCTTGGGTGCCATTTCCTTCCTTGTGTTGGAGTTTTCCTCCTATTATCCTTTGTAGAGCTGGGTTAGTGGAAAGATATTGTGTAAATTTGGTCCTGTCATGGAATATTTTGATTTCTCCATCTATGTTGATTGAGAGTTTTGCTGGGTATAGTAGTCTTGGCTGACATTTGTTTTCTCTTAGGGTCTGCATGAGGTCTGCCCAGGATCTTCTAGCTTTCATGGTTTCTGGAGAGAAGTCTGGTGTGATTCTGATAGGTCTTCCTTTATATGTTACTTGGCCCTTTTCTCTTACTGCCTTTAATATTCTTTCTTTGTTTAGTACATTTGGGGTTTTGATTATTATGTGACGGGAGGTGTTTCTGTTCTGGTCCAGTCTGTTTGGAGTTCTGTAGGCTTCTTGTACATTCATGGGCATCTCTCTCTTTAAGTTAGGAAAGTTTTCTTTCATAATTTTGTTAAAGATATTTGCTGGCCCTTTAAGTTGTAGATCTTCGATATTGCCTGCAGCTTCCCGCCCAGCTGGCGGTGGGGAAGCCGGAGGGTCACCCAGCGTGCCAGGTGCTCAGAACCATCCGGCGGCGGCGGCAGAACCAGGTACCCGAGACAGCCCAAGCTTAAGAACTTCGGGGACTCAGGCCTGGAGTGGGAATTGGGCACAGAATAGCGGGTGCACTCTGCACTCGCGCGCGGGGCAGACCCCGAGCTCCCTGCAGGCAGCTGCCATATTGCCTGCAGCTTCCCGCCCAGCTGGCGGTGGGGAAGCCGGAGGGTCACCCAGCGTGCCAGGTGCTCAGAACCATCCGGCGGCGGCGGCGGCAGAACCAGGTACCCGAGACAGCCCAAGCTTAAGACCTTCGGGGACTCAGGCCTGGAGTGGGAGTTGGGCACAGAATAGCGGGTGCACTCTGCACTCGCGCGGCGGACCCCGAGCTCCCTGCAGGCAGCTGCCATATTGCCTGCAGCTTCCTGCCCAGCTGGTGGTGAGGAAGCCAGAGTCAGCCAGTGTGCCAGGTACCCAGACCCAGCCGGAGGCCGAACCAGCCTCCCATCCAGCCAGTGGCAGGGAAGCTGGAAACCGGACCCAGCCAGCTTCCCAGCAGCTTGGGACCAGCAGGCGGAACCAGATAACTGAGATATCCTATCTTTAAGACCCCTGGGGAAATAGGATATCAGACAGCGAACCCTGAGCAGGAGCAGTGCAGAGCAGCCGCCCAACAGGCGGAACCAAATACCTGGGATATCCTGAGGTTAAGACCTCGGAGGACTCAGGCCACCTGTCAGCAATCTGTGAGCAAGACCCCCGCAGGACAGTGATTCAGGTATCCCAGTCACTGGGAAATAGCCTTACAACCCCACAGGAGGGTCAAGCACCAGCTAGTATCTACAGGACCAACTAACACCAGAGTTAACCAGATGGCAAAAGGCAAACGTAAGATCGCTACTAACAAAAATCAAGGCAATATGGCGGCATCCGAACCCAGTTCCCCAACAGCAATAAATACTGGATACCCCGAAACACCAGAAAAACAAGACTCAGATCTAAAATCACTGGTCAGGATGCTGATAGAGGAACACTTAGATAAATCTCTTAAAGTAATACATGAGAAAATAGATCAAAAGCTAGAAGCCATTGCAAGACAAACACAATTAAATCCCAGATATCTCAACACACCAGAAAAACAAGACTCAGATCTAAAATCACTGGTAAAGATGCAGATTGAGGATCACTTAGATAAATTTCTTAAAGTAATAGAGGAGAAAATAGATCAAAAACTAGAAGCCCATACAAGGCAGTCACAAAAATCACTTAAAGAAATCCAGGAGAATATAGAGCAAAAGGTGAATCCCAATACGGGGGAGAAACAAAAATCACCCAAAGAAATACAAGAGAACATGGGTCAACGAGTAGAAGTCATAAAGGAGGAAACACAAAAATCCCTTAAAGAATTACAGGAAAACACAAACAAGCAACTGAAAGATCTGAGCAAAACCATACAAAATCTAAAAACAGAAGTAGAAACAACTAAGCAATCGCAAAGGGAGACAATGTTGGAGATAGAAAACCTTGGGAAGAAATCAGGAGTCATAGATGCAAATATCAACAATAGAATACAAGAGATAGAAGACAGAATCTCAGATGCTGAAGATACCATAGGAACCATGGATTCAACAATTAAAGAAAATGCAAAATGCAAAAAGCTGGTAACCCAAAACATTCAGGAAATCCAGGACACAATGAGAAGACCAAACCTAAGGATTATAGGGATAGATGAGAATGAAGATCTACAACTTAAAGGGCCAGCAAATATCTTCTACAAAATTATGGAAGAAAATTTCCCCAACCTAAAGAGAGAGATGCCCATGAATATACAAGAAGCCTATAGAACCCCAAATAGACTGGACCAGAACAGAAATACTTCCCGTCACATAATAGTCAAAACCCCAAATGTACTAAACAAAGAAAGAATATTAAAAGCAGTAAGAGAAAAAGGACAAGTAACATACAAAGGAAGACCTATCAGAATTACACCAGACTTCTCACCTGAGACCATGAAAGCTAGAAGATCCTGGGCAGACCTTATGCAGACCCTAAGAGAACACAAACTTCAGCCAAGACTACTATACCCAGCGAAACTCTCAATTGCCATAGATGGGGAAACCAAGATATTCCACGACAAAACCAAATTTGCAAGATACTTATCTACAAACCCAGCCCTACAAAGGATAATAGGGGAAAAATACCAACACAAGGGGGGAAACAACACCCCAGAAGAAACAAGATAGAAACCCCATCTCATCCAACCCAAAAGAAGAGAACCACTCAAATACAAATAATAATAACAATTCCCAAAATGTCAGGAAGTAATAATTACTATTCCTTAATATCTCTTAATATCAATGGACTCAATTCCCCAATCAAAAGACACAGACTAACAGACTGGATACGGAAACAGGACCCTACATTTTGCTGCATACAGGAAACACATCTCAGTGTCAAAGACAAACACCACCTTAGAGTAAAAGGCTGGAAGACAGTTCTACAAGCAAATGGTCCCAGGAAACAAGCTGGAGTAGCCATTCTAATATCAGATAAAATCGACTTTCAACCTAAAGTCATCAAAAGAGACACAGAAGGTCACTTCCTGCTTGTCAAAGGGAAAATCCACCAAGAAGAATTCTCAATACTGAACATCTATGCACCAAATGCAAGGGCACCCTCATTCGTAAAAGAAACTTTACTAAAGCTTAAAGCACACATCGCACCTAACACAATGATTGTAGGTGACTTCAACACTCCACTCTCCTCAATGGACCGATCAGGAAAGCAGAAACTAAACAGGGACACAGTGAAACTAATTGAAGCTATGGACCAATTGGATTTAACAGATATATATAGAACATTCCATCCTAAAACAAAAGAGTATACCTTTTTCTCAGCACCGCACGGTACCTTCTCAAAAATTGATCATATAATTGGTCACAAGACAGACCTCAACAAATACAAGAAGACCGAACTAATCCCATGTCTCCTATCGGATCACTATGGAGTAAAAGTGGTCTTCAATAGCAAGAAGAACTACAGAAAGCCCACATACACATGGAAACTGAACAATACTCAATGACACCCTGGTCAAGGAAGAAATAAAGAAAGAAATCAAAGACTTTTTAGACTTCAATGAAAATGAAGGTACGACCTACCCAAATCTCTGGGATACAATGAAAGCAGTGCTAAGAGGAAAACTCATAGCCCTGAGTGCCTCCAAAAAGAAACTGGAAAGAGCATACACTAGCAACTTAACAGCACACCTGAAGGCGCTGGAACAAAAAGAAGCTAACTCACCCAGGAGGAGTAGAAGAGAGGAAATCATCAAACTAAGGGCTGAAATCAATCAAGCAGAAACAAAGAGAACCATACAAAGAATCAACAAAACCAAGAGCTGGTTCTTCGAGAAAATCAACAAGATAGATAAACCCTTAGCTAGACTAACCAAAGGGCACAGAGATAGTATCCAAATTAACAAAATTAAAAATGAAAAGGGGGATATAACAACAGAAACAGAGGAAATTCAAAAGATCATCAGATCCTACTACAAAGGCCTATACTCAAAACAACTGGAGAATCTGGAGGAAATGGACAATTTCCTAGACAGATACCAAATACCAAAATTAAATCAGCATCAAGTAGACCAGCTAAACAGTCCCATAACCCTTAAAGAAATAGAAGGGGTTATAGAAAGCCTCCCAACCAAAAAAAGTACGGGACCAGATGGTTTTAGTGCAGAATTCTACCAGACCTTCAAAGAAGACTTAATACCAATACTCTTCAAACTATTCCACAAAATAGAGACAGAAGGGACACTGCCCAACTCATTCTTCGAAACCACAATTACGCTGATACCTAAACCACAAAAAGATCCAACAAAGAAAGAGAACTACAGGCCAATTTCTCTTATGAATATAGATGCAAAAATACTAAATAAAATTCTTGCCAACCGAATCCAAGAGCATATCAAAATGATCATTCACCATGATCAAGTAGGCTTCATTCCAGGAATGCAGGGAAGGTTCAATATACGGAAATCCATCAATGTAATCCACTACATAAACAAACTAAAAGAAAAAAACCACATGGTCATCTCATTAGATGCTGAAAAAGCATTTGACAAAATTCAGCATCCTTTCATGCTAAAAGTCTTGGAAAGAGCAGGAATTCAAGGCCCATACCTAAACATAGTAAAAGCAATCTACAGCAAACCAGTAGCCAACATCAAAATAAATGGAGAGAAACTTGAAGCAATTCCACTAAAATCAGGGACTAGACAAGGCTGTCCTCTCTCTCCATATCTTTTCAATATAGTACTTGAAGTTCTAGCGAGAGCAATCAGACAACATAAGGAAGTCAAAGGGATACAAATTGGAAAGGAAGAAGTCAAAGTATCATTATTTGCAGATGATATGATAGTCTACTTAAGCGATCCAAAAAACTCCACCAGAGAACTTCTACAGCTGATAAACAACTTCAGCAACGTGGCTGGTTATAAAATTAACTCAAGCAAATCAGTAGCCTTCTTGTACTCAAAGGACAAGCAGGCTGAGAAAGAAGTTAGGGAAATAACACCCTTCACAATAGCCACAAACAACATAAAGTACCTTGGCGTAACTCTAACCAAACAAGTGAAAGATCTGTATGACAGGAACTTCAAGTCCCTGAAGAAAGAAATCGAAGAAGACCTCAGGAGATGGAAAAATATTTCTTGCTCCTGGATTGGCAGGATCAATATAGTAAAAATGGCCATCTTGCCAAAAGCAATCTACAGATTCAATGCAATCCCCATCAAAATCCCAAATCAATTCTTCATAGATCTAGAAAGAGCAATTCTCAAATTCATCTGGAGCAACAAAAAACCTAGGATAGCTAAAACTATTCTCAACAATAAAAGGACTTCTGGGGGAATCAATATCCCTGACCTCAAGCAGTACTACAGAGCAATTGTGTTAAAAACTGCATGGTATTGGTACAGCAACAGGCAGGTAGATCAATGGAATAGGATTGAAGACCCAGAAATTAACCCACAGACTTATGGTCACTTGATCTTTGATAAAGGAGCCACAACCATCCGGTGGAAAAAAGATAGCCTTTTCAACAAATGGTGCTGGTTCAACTGGAGGTCAACATGCAGAAGAATGCGAATTGACCCACTCTTATCTCCTTGTACTAAGATCAACTCCAAATGGATCAAGGACCTCCACATAAAACCAGACACACTGAAACTATTAGAAAAGAAACTTGGGAAGACCCTGGAGGACATGGGCACAGGGGTAAAGTTCCTGAACAGAACACCAATAGCTTATGCTCTAAGATCAAGAATGGACAAATGGGACCTCATAAAATTACAAAGTTTCTGTAAGGCAAAGGACACTGTCAGAAAGACAAAACGGCAACCAACAACGTGGGAAATGATCTTCACCAACCCCACATCCGACAGAGGGCTAATATCCAATATATACAAAGAACTCAAGAAGTTAGACCCCAAAGAACCAAATAACCCTATCAAAAAATGGGGCACAGAGCTAAACAAAGAATTTTCACCAGAAGAAATTCGGATGGCCGAGAAACACCTTAAGAGATGTTCAACATCATTAGTCATCAGGGAAATGCAAATCAAAACAACCCTGAGATTCCACCTCACTCCAGTCAGAATGGCTAAGATTAAAAACTCGAGAGACAACAAGTGCTGGCGAGGATGTGGAGAAAGAGGAACACTCCTCCACTGTTGGTGGGATTGCAAAATGGTAAAACCACTCTGGAAATCAGTGTGGCGGTTCCTCAGAAAATTGGGCATGCCACTCCCAGAGGACCCTGGCATACCACTACTGGGCATATACCCAGAGGATTCCCCTGCATACAACAAAGACACATGCTCCACTATGTTTATAGCAGCCTTGTTTATAATAGCCAGAAATTGGAAGGAGCCCAGATATCCCTCAAAGGAGGAATGGATACAGAAAATGTGGTATATTTATACAATGGAGTACTACTCAGCAATTAAAAATAATGAATTCATGCAATTTGTAGGTAAATGGTTAGATCTGGAAACTATCATCCTAAGTGAGCTAACCCAATCACAAAAGAATACACACGAAATGCAATCACTGATAAGTGGATATTAATGAGCCCAGAAGCCCTAAATACTCAAGGCACAATTAGCAAGTCAAATGACTCTCAAGAAGAAAGAAAGGAGAGAACCCTGGGCCTGTAAAGATTGGATCCAGTATTGTAGACCCAGAACAGAGAAATCGTGGGGGGGGGGGAAAGAGTGGGGAATAGCATGGGGGGGGAGAGGAATTATGGGACATATGGTGGGGGGTACCTGGGAAAGGGGAAAGCCTTTGGAATGTAAACAAAGAATATAGAAAATAAAAAAAAATGATAAAAAAATAAAAAAAAATAAAAAAAAATAATAACTTAAAAAAAAAAAAGTTGTAGATCTTCACTCTCATCTATCCCTATAATCCTTAGGTTTGGTCTTCTCATTGTGTCCTGGATTTCCTGGATGTTTTGGGTTACAAGCCTTTTGGATTTTGCATTTTCTTTGACTGTGGAGTCAATGGTTACTATGTTATCTTCAGCATCGGAGATTCTTATTTCTATCTCTTGTATTCTGTTGTTTATGTTTGCATCTACGACCCCTGTTTTCTTCCCAAGGTTTTCTATCTCCAAGGTTGCCTCCTTTTGTGATTTCTTAGTTGTTTCTACCTCTGTGTTCAGATCTTGGATGGTTTTGCTCAGTTCCATCATTTGTTTGTTTGTGTTTTCATGTAGTTCTTTAATATATTTTTGTGCTCCCTCTTTCATGACTTCTGCCTGTTGTTTCAAGTTCTCCTGCATTTCTTTAACTGATTTTCTCACTTCCTCTTTATTGGTTTCTGTCTGATGGCCCATATTCTCCTGGAGTTCTTTAAGTGTTTTTTGTGTTTGGATTGTAAGAGCTTCTACTCTATTGATGTTCCCCTGCATTTCTTTAAGAGATTTGTTTATGTCTTTTTTGTGTTCCTCTAGGAGCATCATGACCTGTGCTTTTATATCTAACTCTTGTTTTTCTGGTGTGCTGGGGTATCCTGGACTTGCTGTGGTTGGCGAATTGGGTTCAGATGGTGCCATATTGCCTTGATTTCTGTTAATAACGTTCCTACGTTTGCCTTTTGCCATCTCTTTATCTCTGGCGCTAGTTGGTCTTATTGTAGATGGCGCCCTGCTGAAAGCACAGCACGCCTGTCCCCAGGAGACAGATCCCTTCTGGCAGCTTGTCTGTGCTGGGCTATGCTCGCTCTGAGTCCAGGTCCCTGACTCCAGCTGCTAGAGTGCCGAGCTGTGCCCCGAGGCGGCCCGGTGGCCCCTCACTGCTAGTCCGCTCAGAGAGCTGGTCCCGGCCAGTAGTCTGCACCCGCAGCTGATCTTTCTGTGCCCGGATCTGCTGCAGAGCTAAGCTAAGCTATAACTCTGGCCACGCACCTGATTCCAGCCGCTCACTGCGTCCAGTGTGCCCGCTGTTTGCGTGCGGGGGTCTGGGGCAAGATGGCTGCCCCTGCTGAAAGCACCGCGTGTCCTTGGCTCTGTTTGTTTGTTTTAACTTATTTTATTTATATTTATTTCCTTCTCTTTTTTTGAGTATTTATTGTGCTTTCCAGTTTAGTGTTGTTATGGTATCCCTGAGTGTGAGAACAAGTGACTTTCGGTGCCTTCCCTCAGGCACTGTTTCTTTTGTTTTGGTCCACTTTTGTGTGTCAAGTTTTGCTTCATCTTTATGTCATATTTCACATATCATATCATCATATTATATCACAACTACCTCTAAGAACTCTGATCTTTCTCATGTAGATCTGGATGGGAAGGAAAGTGGAGAGGAACTGGGAAGAGTACAGGGAGGGGAACCTCTAATCAGGATATAGTATGTGGAAATATTATGAGAAAAATAATCTTAAAGGATGAAACAAAAATAAAACGATCTTAATTACTCACCATTTGGTTATTCTTCTGAAAATCTGACCTGAAGTGTGTTGTTGTTGTTGTCGTTCTATTTTAGGTTCTTGTTGATGGAGATATGCTGGTCTTACCTGCTACTATAGCTTTTCCATCACAGAAGAATGGTTGGCCCTTCATGCACACCTGGTGTATGTTCCCTATAGGAATACTCAGGCTTTCCTGAAGTTGTTGCCCTTTATGAATAGAAGAATACTTTATTGCTATGAAGTTTTCTTATCCCAAATGATTGTTGTTGCTTCTATGGCTTTACAGCTTTAAAAAAGTACAGATTTTAATTCTTTATTTCTTTATGCTGTTACTGCTTTATTCAAACATAAAATAAAAAAAAATAGATTTTTCCTTTCCATTTCCTCACATTCAGGCAAATAGAAATTACTCCTGAACTAGATTTAATTTTAAATCCAATTAAATCAAATGAGAAATTAATAAGGACATTTTCTTTAAAGTCAAGTTTTGAAATGGGCACAAAGATCAATAATAGACCCTTTGCTTCATAAAACTGAAGTACTAATCTGAATCTTTGATATGTATCATCATGGAATGTTCTTGGCAAATGATAGGAACTGGGTGACTTTGGGACATATAATATGTGAATAACTGTGGACTCAACCATTTTGATGTCCATTTCTTCATGGCTATATAGTTTTATAACAGGGGGTACTCAGCTTTAAGTACTTTATAGATAAAAGGAGACTTTATGAATGAAATAGTCATCCTTATCAAGTTGTCTGCCTTGTTGCAGTTCACAAAGACACTCGCTTGCTCAGTTGGATTTTCCCATCACCAGCACACTGAACCAATTTAGGGATTAATGCCCATGGAATCTGCCTTAAGCAGTGGGATAGAAGATAAATTGGGAGCATGATAAGAGACAGACCTCAGGTTTTCTCAATGGTACAGATTCAATTTCTGATTTTCCCACTGTTCTATGTGGAATCCACAGAAAAATTAATATTCTGAGCATACAGAAAGAATCAGTCTTCATAGCTTGTCTGATATTGAAAGACACATATCTAGAAAATGACTGAACCTGTGTGAACTCTCTAGTGTGTCTTTTTGTTCATCTCTAAAACATGCTTCCTGTTTTCACCATCCAGCTGTTTAATCTTCTCTATGATTTCTACTGTTTGAATATTTTCCTCTGCATTCTGAGATTTTTGTTCCATAAGTAACACTACCAGTTAAGTTCTCAAAATTATTTATTATTGTCTATTGATTGGTTGCTCAATGACCTTTCAGTTATCTATCTTTATTCTGTCAAAGAAACATTGTAAGGTTGTTCAGAAAAACAATCACATTTCTGAAAAAAAATTACATTTCTTGTGAATGTTGTTTCATTTTAATAAATCTAGTTCTTAAGTATTTTTCACCAATTGAAGCCTGATCTAATTGGCTTTTTTCCCACTTCTCAAGCTACTAGTTTTTCTGCATGCTCTTTTTGTTTGTCCATTACAGACACCGAAGTTTAAATCCCATGTTGTTTACTAAGCAGTGACAGTCCTAAGTGTGGAGGGAATCTGAGGGCTACTAACTCCAGAATTCACTTGGGATCCAGAACTTAGATAAGAAAGAAACATTTTCTTGCTGATTTTTGTTCAGTGATTCAGAATGACTATTCTCCCAGCTCTCATGCCTGAAACGATACATGTTGAGTCTGGTTTTGTCTTCAAGAAGGGAGGGATCTAGGTGGGAGAGGGGACAGGGAGAAGAAGGGGAAACATAATCAGGTATTGGGGTGGGGGACAGGACTGAAGTCTTGAGGGCCAGCAGAAAGAATGGAAATAGACAACCTTAGGAAGTAGGAGGTGGGACACTCTCTAGAATGTACCAGAGTCCTGGGAGGCAAGAGACTCTCAGGACTCACATGGAGGGACCTTGGATGAAGTGGTCTACAATGGGGAGAGGGGACTTGTAGAGTCTCCTCCAGTGGAGGGATAGGATATCAAGTGAAGGAATGGGGTTGCCATGCTACAATAAAAAGCTCTGACCCAGAATGGTTCCTGTCTAAAGGAACTTCCAGGACAAAAATGGAGAAGAGAATGAGGGAAAGGAGGTCCAACAACAGGCCCAAATTGGGATCCAGCTCAAGGGGAGGCTCCAAGGCCTGACACTATTACTGATGGTATGGTCTGCTTATAGACACCTTAAGAGACACTCTGAGAGAGGCCCAACTAGCAGCTGAAAGAGTCAGATGCAGATACTAGCACCCAAACAATGTACAGAAGCCTGTGGCGGAATTGGGGAAAAGCTTGAAGAAGCTGAGGAGTAGGGCGGCTCCTTGGGAGGACCAGCAGTCTCAACTGACCTGCACCCCCAAGATCTCTCAGACACTGAGCCACCAATCAAGAAGCTTCACCAGTTGAATATGAGGCCCCTGACACATATATAACAGAGGACTACCTGCTCTGGCCTCAGTGAGAGAAGATGCCTCTAAGTCTTGAGAGACAAGGCTCCAGGAAATGGGGAGGTCTGATGGAGTGAGGAAAGGAGGGTGGGTACATCTTCTTGAAGAACAGGCTGGGGGGGGCAGTATGGGATGGAGAACAGTAAGAAGGCAGACCAGAAGGGATATGAAGTCTGAACTCTAAAAAAAGGATTAAAAAATAATATAAAATAAAATGAAATGAAATGAAATAAAATAAAATGAAATAAAATACCCCAGCAAATGTCTAAGTCATGCTGCATTACCTAGTGTGTTCTGTACCCAGAAATCCCCTGAGAAGGTGTAATGTTTGATAATGACACTATGTGAAATCTACAGTCCTTAAGTGTTGTTTATGCATGAGCAAAGGATAACTGACATTCCTTAAAATTGACCCAACATTCCTGTCTGATTTCATCTCATGATGTTTGCTGTGCTTTTTCCTTATCACTGCTCTGCTGTGTAGATGATTCCCATTTTTCTACACCATCTTAAAGCAAATCCTACTCTTTGGAGCACACTGGCTTTATTTTTGTTTATTAGATTATATTTACATAGCTCACAAATTTTTCAAGGTGTCAATTTGTTCTGACTTAAAACATATTTAGCCAAAAAGTACAGAATACCTAGGATACAATCCATAGACCATAAGAATTTTAACAAGCAGAAAGGCCCAAGTTTGGATGCTTCAATCCCACTTAGAAATGGAAAAAAAATAATCACAAGAGGCAAAGGAAAGGAGGGAAGTGGGTTTGAGTGGGGAGGAAAGGGGAAAAGGGGGACAGGATCATGGATGGGATGGGGGACAGGAGAGAAGTCCAGAAGGCCAGGGAATGGATGAAAATATGCAGTCTCAGGGGGGTGGGAGGTTGGGGATCCTCTAGAAAGTTCCAGAGGTCTGGGAGGTAAGAGACTCTCAGGACTCAATGGTCTTGACCAAAATGCCCAACAATGGGGAGAGGGAACTTGTAGTCCACCTCCAGTAAATAGATAGGTCCTCAAGTAGAGGGATGGTGTTACCAACTCACAGTCAGAATTTCTGACCCAGAATTGTTCCTGTTTAAAAGAACTGCAGGGACAAAAAATGAGAAGAGAATGAAGGAAATGTGGTCCAGTAACTGGTCCAACCTGGGATCCATTTCATGGGGTATGGGGAGAACCAAGGCCTGACACTATTGCTGATGTGATGATATGTTTACAGACAGGAGATTAGCATGGTTGTCCTCTGAGAGGCCCTACATAAGCTCACCGAGACAGATGAGGATACTTACATCCAACCATTGAACTGAAGTCAGGGAACCCAGTGGTTGAACTAGAGTAAATATTGAAGAATCTGAAGGAGAGGGGGACTCCATAGAAGACCAGCAGTCTCGACCAAATTGGACCACAGGGAGCTCCCAGAGACTGGCCCACCAGCCAGGCAGTATACACAGGGTGGTCTAAGTCCCCTGGCACATATATAATAGAGAATTGCCTGGTCTGGCCTCAGAGGGAGAAGATGTGTCTAATCATCTAGAGATTTGAGACCCCGAGAAGAAGAAGGCCTGGTGTGTGTGTGTGTGTGTGTGTGTGTGTGTGTGTGTGTAAGCATCCTCTCACAGGCAGTGGGGAGGAGAAATGAGATGAGGAACTGTGGGAGGAGCTAAGAGGGAGCAACAGCTGGAATGTAAATAAAAAAACATGTTTACCACATGTTCTCCTAGTTTATAAAGTCAGGCATGTGGCAAAAGTGACTGTTTAGAGTAATATTTGTTTTGCAGGCTTCAGACAGGTTCCTAAACATGAAGCCTGAGCAGAGGTCTGGATTTTGATGATATTCAAGGCAGATACTCTGGTTCCATGTCAAGAAAAGTAGTGTACAATTCAACTGTAATGTGTCCTTTTTTTCAATTAGTAATCAATGGAGGAGAGCTCTGCCCACTATGGGTGGTGCCATTCTTAAGATGGCAGTCTCATGTCCTATAAGAAAGCAGGCCTAGCAAGCCAGTAAGCAACACCCTCCATGCTCTCTGTATCAGCCCCTGCCTGTAGGATCCTGCCTGGTGTGAGTTCCTCTCCTGACTTCTCTTAATAATGAACAATAACATAGAAATGCAAACTTAATTAACCCTTCTCCCCCCCCAAAAAAAGAAAAGTAGTGTACAATTTTTCTAATTTTAAAAATTAATCCAAGAAAGAAGCATTAAAAAATTCTCGTCTCAAATATCTTGTGCTAGTCAGGAAGTATAGAATTCATAGAAATCAGCATGCAGACTATACCCTGAATCTTATTCTTCAGATCCCAACTTTCACCAGGAAGCAAAACATCAATCTGTTTGTACATCAGATTGCACTTTTCTGTAGGCTACCAAACTTTAGATATGTTGTTAATATGTATTTTATATGTTGTTATATATGTTCAATTTCTGCTTTATTAAAGGGCCTAAATCTTTCATGGCAATCATAGACTTGTTCTCTAAATGATAACATTTTATAGCTAATACATGTATCATAAATATATGAACTCAATAAAAATATATGAATCTAACTTTTATCCCTCTGGCATATAAAATTACAATTCTTATAAATTCAGTTAAATGTCAAGTCAAACAGGCTTGTGGATGAGGTGAATCAAAATAATAAAGGAATGACTGAGAAGCTTTTTTTCTTCCATGTCTCTGCATGGGAAGGGCTATCTCATCAACTCTCTTTTTTATTAGATATATTCTTTATTTACATTTCAAATGTTGTCCCTTTTCCTGGTCTCCCCACCCCATGAAAGTCTCATAATCCATCTCTCCTCCCCCCTATTCCCCATCATCAACTCTTCATGCTATCTTAGGCAGTCAACATTGGTGTTATCTGGGTCCTTGGTAGTTCTTGTTGGAATTACATTTTATTTATTTAGTGTGCATGGGTATCTTTAAATACATTTTTATGTGTGAGCATGTGACTATCATGGAAATAAGAACACCTTGAGGGAGACCATTTTCTTTCACCATGTGGGAGCTAGGAAGTGGACCTAGGTTATCATTATTGGAGGCTGCCACCTTTAGCCACTGAGACATCTCCATTGTCTGTTTATGTCATATCTGTTAGCAATCGCAATTCTCACTCCAGGTTCTATAATACAGATAGGATCCTGCATAGACTTCTTTATCCTTTGATTCTCAAAGGAATAGAACTTTTGGTACTTTGTCTAGAAACTGAAAAAAATGGATTTCTTCCTTTTCTCTATTTTCCCCCTTCTTCTAAAAGATCTTGTTGTACATTCTTAAATTTAGGCCTAAATCTCTCTCAAGTTGCTGTTTCAGTGGAAATCTGTGTCTGCCTCTTTATCCATATTTTTAGAAGAAATTGTGTCATTGGATCTTTTTGGACTTGATTGCCATATTCCTTTTAGCTTTGTGATTTTGAGTTACTCAGTATTTTAGGCATAGTTTTTTCTTCATATCAGTTAATTATTTAGCCTTATTTGAAATGACTTTATCATATCTTAGGAGGATAAAGTAAGAGTCACGTTAAGGTTTGCATAACATCTTTTATAAATATACAAAAGGGGCAGAAGTGCATTGGTTTGCATGGGAATGGCCTTTATAGGCTCATATATTTGAATGCTTATCCATCAAGGAGTGGTGCTAATTGAGAAGGAATAGGACATGTGATCTTGTTGCAGTAGTTGTAACTTTGATGGAAGAAGTGTGTCACTGGGGTGGGCTTTGAGGTTTCCAAAGCCTAAGTCATCCCAGTAGCTCGCTCTTCTGCTGCCTGTGGTCCAGAATCAGCAACTTCTATAGCAACATGTCTGGCTTCATGTGTCCATGTTTTCTACCATAATGTACTAAACCTCTGGATCTATAAGTAAGCCTCAAATACATCTATTTTTATAAAAGACTTGCCATGATGTCTCTTCACAGAAAAGAACACCGACTAAGCAGAAGTTGGGATAAAGGAGCAGGATATTTCTGTGAAAGGCTTGTCCCAGCTGTTTTTGGGAGGAATATGGAAGAGTTTGGAACTTTGGGCTAGAAATTCAGTTGAACACTTTAATCCAGTAGGAGCATGAAAAACTGTAGTGCTGAAGGCATTGTAGATTATAATGGCCATAGTCCAAGAGGTTTCAGTGGGGAAGGATATTAAGAAGTGACCTAGAAACTATTCTCATAATATTTTGTGAACAATGTGGTTTCAGCTCTCATCAAAATAAATAAATAAATTAAATAAATAAACAAATAAACAAATATATATGCCTGAGGCTTAATTTAAGATTTTTTGGATTAATAGCGTTGGCAGACTAGAGTACAACATAGCTTTGTATTGACTCTGTTTTGTGTTTATTAGTGGTCACTTTTTGTGTAGATCTATAGTAAAAAGGGAAAAGCAGAGCAGGGAAAAACAGAAAATGTCGAGGGTGAATATTATGGAACTAGGTCAGGGAAATAGAACATATAACGAAAAGTCTGGTGCTAAATGCAATAAATGGAGTGATGAGCCCAAAGGAAGTCCCCACACCACCTAAGTTTCCAACTTCTAAATTAAATTAAATGAAAAATTTAAGCAGTGAAGGAAACCATGAACAATACAAAGCTAACGAAAGTGTATTTGGAGAAGGTCTAGATCCAGCTCCTGCAAGCAGAACTTGGCAGCATCAGCCCCATGATTCTGGCTTTAGAGTCAAGGATCCAAGGATTATGGAATTTCTATTGGCAGCTAAGGAAAGCCACTGAAGAAAGACATATAGCGGCTTTCTCTGCATGGAGACCCAGAGAGGACAGTATGTAAATTTGTGAAGGTGAAGCCTGGATTATTTTGGAGACCCCACATGTCAAAGATACCAGAGTCATGGAATACCTGCTAAGGAGAACTGTGTTTTATACCTAGATCCAGTCCAAGAGAGAGAATTAACTTGCAGATAACAAACTTTATAGGAATTGGAGATATTGAGAAGTAATTTGAAATCAGAAGAGAGATGCAGAATTTGGAGGTTGTCTTGCTGGCTGTTGGTCTTACTTGGGTCCAGTATTTCATCACTATACTCCATTTCCTCCTTTTTTGAATGACAATGCACATTCTGTCCCATTGTATATTAATAGTATGTGACCTGCTTTTTTATTTTGATTTTACAGGGGGTTACAGGATAGAGTCCCTTGAGTCTCAGGACAGATTTTGCACTTTGCCATTTCAAGCACTGCTTAGACAGTGATAGAATATTGATGGTGTTATATTGTGGCATGGATATAAGCCTCTGACTAAGACACATAAGTATAAAGCATTAGCCTATCATGTACTCCTAGCAAAGCAAAAGCATTACACCTCTGTTTTACATATGAGAAAAGCAAGGCATAAGGGCTTAACTTGTTGATTTCCAAAGCTACCATGTGAGAGACAGATATTCAAACTAAGGCAGTCTATTGAGCTCTCAAGAACCTTAACATTGAAATGTGCTACTTCTATTAAGAAGTATAAGGTATTTTCAGTGTCAGAATAAATAAGCCTTATCATTAGCTTAACATTATTAAATATATATAGGAATGAAGCTCTTGTATTTAAGCTAAGTCAACAAGCTCATTTTAGAATATCTTCATTATCCTTTACAGTTCTAAAAGAAATTCAAGTCAAATAAGAAAAGGTAAACTTGTATTCTACTGGGTAACACACACTACTTCAACACCTTACTTCATTCTAAGGAGCTTGAAAACATCTCACCTCTGTAGAAAATCTTTTAGGTAAAAATTTATTTAACTGAACACTATAGGTCTCTATGGGACCCAAGGGCTACATTAATAACCTAATTATAACTGTTTTCTTCTGATTATGAGCAATCAGTATTATGCTATACAATACACTCCTGTTCTTAGTAAAAAGCTCTGGTACTTTCTTATTGTATTTAAATGGGCCAGGCGTAGTCATTCCATGATGCTGTTAACGGTTCTTAGAAGTATCAGAGCACACACCGTTGGTGCTTCTCTGTAATGGAGGCGAGCAAAGACAGGCAGAGCAGGGGACAGGTGGCCAGGAGGGCGACAGTGAACACAGACAGCCTTCTCAGAGGGTAATTTGTACGGCAAAGTGTTGGCATTTTTCTCATAATCTTTTTTTTTTTAACTTGGATATAATCTACAAGCCATATTATGAAAAATGTAAAATCTGAGTCTCATTAAAATTCTCAGGCTTGGTTTCCATAACTTGTGAAGGACTGTGAAGTGGGTACAGGAGAGATCAACAATGACAGTTTCAAATAAGAGGAGCTGCCGAGAAGGGAGGAATTAGTTAGTGTGAAACAGAGAAGATTGGGGATAATTTAAACATTGTTCAAAGATATGAAGAAAAATTATTCATCTCCTTTCCATTGAGAGTCTAACAGCAGGAGACAGGTTCTTACTGCTGTCTGAGGAATTCATGTTATTATAGAAAATAGTTTCTTCAGGCAAAAGTTTTAATGTATTTTTTCAGGAATTCACTGTTGAAAGGTTGTAGATCTGTATTTTGAATGTCTCTAAACTTAAAATGTTTCCTCATCAGCTTGGTGTGGCTGTATATGATTCTATAAAATGCATAGGAAGGAAACGGAAGGAGCAGCTACATTCTTAGTACCTACTAGAGATCATTTTGTTTCTATGAAAAGAAACAAAATTAAACTTGTATATTAATTAATAAATTTCTATGAAAGAAACAAAATTAAAATTGTATATTTAATTAAATATTAGACTAAGCACAGTAAAAATAATGTTTTTAATATTTTATCATTTTAATACCTCGTCATTTAATATAAAATATTTCTGTATGTTATGTACAAAGAAATTTATGGTCTATGTATGAACACATGGAAATTAGGATGATAAAATCACAAATAATACTGCTTTAGGAAAACACTGAGGTGCTGTGCAATGTTTCTTGACCTTGCAGATGCAAAACTCCAACCCCTAAAATCCAATAAAGGCACTTTATGACCAAAATAAACACAATAAACTTGACTTATGCCATTCTGCAATGTTCCCCTAGGGGATGCTGCCTGCCCTGTTTCCTCTCCTCTCTTAGCTCACGTGTACTCCTCCCTCAGAACTGTTCAGCAAATGCTTTGCAAAGGGTTGGTGGCTGTTCTCCGAGCTCACTGAGGTGTGGTCCATGACTCTATCTCTTGATTTAGTCAGCGAGAGTAAGGGGATGATGCACAAGCTACTCGGCTCCCCAGCTTTTTCAAAGCTATTGTTGACTTGTTTTGAAGACATTTTCTTATCCTTTTTGCTATAGGTAATATTTATTTAAAAACATGCTTTTTCAGTACTACCTATAATTTAAGACCAAACACTCTTATTTGCTACTTTCAAAGACATGGAGAACTTATTAATTAGGACAGTTAATATTATAAATTTAAAGCTTGTAATAATTTAGAAAAGAGCTGATTGAAATTATTTCTACTTGGAGAATCTTTCCTTCAAATTATCCTAAATTGCAGCTTGAGCTAAATCGCAGGAGGCATGCTTAAAATACTTAAGTGAATGGGTGATTTTGAAACGCTTTCCCAAACGCCCACATGCTTACAATTTACTTGCTAACTTGAAAGCATTTTTACTTTTTTAGACAGAGTGCCTTGGCAGCTCTCAGAGTTTGTTAGTTGGAGTTTCTTAGTTAAATCTAATGTATTTACATTGTTTACTGAATGTGTTCACTTTAAAAAGTGTCTCAGGGAAAACTTTTTTTTATATACATAGTTTTCTGAGATGACCATCCTTTAGACTTCGACTTGAGATATTTTGTTTATACATGTTCTCATTTTCTTCCTGTTGCTGTGATAAGCACTGTGACCAGATGCAACTTGGGGAGTAAAGGGTTTATGGCAGTTTACAAACTACCATCCACCAGTGAGAGAAGCCAAGTTAGGAACTATAAGCAGAAACTCTAAGCAGAATTCACAGAAGAATGCTGTTTACTAGCTTGTTCCCATGTTCAATTTCACCTTCCTTTTTCATATACTCTAGGCCCTCCAGCTTAGGGATGGTAATGTCCACATTGACTGGGTCCTCCTCTATTAATTAGCAATTGAAAAATATTCTATAGGTCTAGATCACTACATGAGAGAATTTCAGTTCTTCTTTTCACATATTTGGATCAGGTTGACAGCTGAAGTGAGCTATGACAATATGACCCCTGGACACATTACTGGATACGTATGTCATGCCAGCTACCGTGACAACCATGCAGAACTAAGAGACAGAAGGCAAGTGGACTTCTTGGCCCCACAAAACTGAGATCTAGCTAGTGAAATAAGCATAACATAATGGAAATAAACAAAATTAAATGTTTGATAATGCTATTGAAGAAGTATTGAATTATCAGAACTTAAATGAACCTTAAGCAAAAGGGAGAACTGCAGAAAAAATGCTTGCTGACAGGTAATAATGGGAAAGATTCTGTGGCTATGAGCATTTCATCTGTTCTAGACTCCAGTGTCTTCAGAGACTTAGGTGTAAATGGGTCTGACTAGATTATCACATGAGAGGAAAAGTACCAAAATATGAGGTTGGAGGATAGCCAATGTCCAAACCATGTGGGATTATTCCAGTTTATTTAAGGAAATTCTATCAAGAGTTTATTTGGTTCTCAAAGCATTTTGGAAAAGTTATCACATTCATGTCATATTCAGTAATTTTATAAATGTTACTATATCTAGTATGTGTGAAATGACTAAAGGACACAAAAGTGCATTTATCAAAATAGGAGGCTTTTCATATAATCCAAGAAGCATTGGTATGTCTAATAATGACTGCAAACTATCAAGCTATTAGTACTACTGAGGCTGTAAATGTGATTTGTTGTTTGGGAGGATATTGAGTAGTGAGAGAAACTAGCAGGATGTTCTCAGTTTCAACATAGTGAATTTTATATATAAGTAGAAAATTTAGAGAGAGGAAGTAAACATATATGCTTGAGGGAGAAGAGTTGAAAATGTGTATGTGATGCCTATTGGAACCCCAGTCTCTGAATGATCCAAACCTTGGAGATACCAGGAGTCTGACACCACTAGTGATGCATAGTTGAAACAGAAATGGTTTACCACAGTAAAAGATTACCAGAACAGGACAGACTCACAGGAATATTCAAGTATCATTGAGAATACAATTTGTTGTTTTAAATCACCCACAGGCTATTGGTTAAAGGCAGTTGATTAAAATCAGAGATATCATGGGAAGAGACATGCACAATGGCAGAAGCCTACCTAACTCAAGACTGTCCACTGGATAAGCACTGTGCCACCCACAGAAATCAGGACCCTCTAAAGGCAAGACAGTCCTCCACAGACATGCTCAGAAGCTAGTCTGTTCTGGGAAATTCCTCAATCAAGAAGTTCCTCTCTAATTTGTGCCAAACTGACATTTACTATCCTAGAAAATAAATATGTTCTCTCCTGCGCTTCTTGATGTGGTCTGAATGAGGATAGACCCCTTATGCTCAAATATTTGAATGCTTATTTACCATGAAGTAGAACTCTTGGAAAAGATTAGAAGGATTAGAACTTGTGAACTTCTTAGAGTAGGTGTAGCCTTGTTGGAGAAAGTATGCCATTGGGGGTAGACAGAGGTTTCAATAGCTCATGCCAGTCTCTTTTTTTTCCTCTTCCTGAACATCAGAAAGTAGCCCTGAACTACTTCTCAATCACCAGGCCGGTCATGCCTGTTATCATGTGCCCTCCTGGTGATAATGGACGAGATCGTTTTAAGCAAGCCCCAATTAAACATTTCCTTTTCTAATAGTTGCTGTTGTCTTTGTGACTCTTCACAGTAAGAGAACATCAACTTAGACATTCCATAAAAGGAAATACCCCCCCAAGTAATCATGACCTTAAGTATCCGCTCCTATTTGGCCTGATGCCAATTCTTGACAGTGTATTTCTAATCTATTTTATAGCTTTCTTTGAATACAATTTCCTTGCTATTCTTTATTCAGCCTAGATGTTTATTTCATTCTTGAACAAGAAGCTAAGACCCTGGAAATAAATGGCAAAGACTCTAAGCACTCTTAATAATAATGTTTGCAAACTGTGCCATTGATTTAAGTTGTCACAAAACAAAATTTTTATTAGTAGTTCATAAATGCAGAATTTAAAATTATATAACTGGATTTAGCAAAAGGCAATTACACTGTTGAAATATACAAGCATGTTCCACTTCTTTTCTTTAAGGGGAAAATAAAGTCAAATAATAAACATTGATAAAGTTCAAAACTTCTCAAAACAGTGTTTCAATTATTTTCACTCCCTGCTGCCACTCAGCATACGCACCCTAGGAAACTATATTCTTCATTTTATTATTTTTCTGTCTTCCACTTCTTCTACTATTTGAAAAGCTATTACTTTAAAGAAATGTTCTCAAAGTGTACTCTACAGTCTTCATATGCTATTCTATTCCTTACTGAAACTCTGCTTCCACCCATCCCCACCCCCTAAGACACAAATACTAACCAACCAACCTTTCCCTGCTTCAATTTCCTGTTCAGTAAATAATTAATTGGCACTTGAGTTCCCTTTGTGACATTTATAAGGGAAAGAAAAGAACCTTGAGAAAAGGGGTGTTTTATTTCAGCACAAACAGATCTGGTGTTTCAGAGCTTCTCTTGTTAAAGACAGGCTATTGGAGGATAGTGTGCTGTGCCCATGAATCAGCCGATACATGTTGCTGTGGGTATGAAATCTGGCTCCAAGGTGCTATTTGACAGCTTGTATATGCTTACTAACCATTCCACATCAGGGAGATATTTGGGTCTGGAATCAGAGTTGTTTATGAACATTGCAAAAGTTGTCCATTTGCACCATGCTTATAAACATTTAGAATGATGCAGACCGGTAGCATGAGCCTCATTCAGGAGAATATCCTCCAGAGAGAAATTCACTCATTCCCTTACAACGAAACTATTTTTACTTCTCATTTTCTTCTGTGACTGAATATAGTGAAACTCGATAGTGAGCCAAAAGCACACAGTATCTTCTTGTCTATATAGAGAGCTGTTCTTCATTCTTTTCATTGAATGTATATTTTATTTTCTTCCTTAAAAATATTCAAAGAAATTGCATAACTGTTTCTTAGTATTCATTCTTTATGAATAACACTTCATTTATTCACAAAAGTTAAGAGACTATGCAAGTTAGAATTCTAAACATATCTCTTCCTCTTAAGGGACAGTTTGTGAGAGGAGAGAGATAGCAAAGACATTTTGCCTGCATGTATGCTTATATTATATATATGCCTGCTACCTAAAAAGGACAGAAGAGAGTGCTAGATCCTTTGGGCATGGTGTTACATATGAACTAACATATGGGTGCTGGGAATTGAACATGGGTCCTTGATTAGAGAAGCCATTATTTTTAACTCCTGAGTCATCTCTCCTGTCCCTATAACTTTTCTCTTTGTCCTATTATCAATGGAAATTAAGCATCTGTTTATGGCCAATTCTACCTGGTCGGATCCTTGCTGGCCCCCAGAGCCAGGAAAGGTGGGCAGGAACTCTGAGCACCTGCAGCTCAGAGGCTGTCCCTGATCCCTGGGGACTGGCTAGCAGGCTTGCAGCCGGCCGCCATCTTCCCTCAGGTTGCCGAGGACTGCCTTCTGGCAGCTGGGTTCAGGTGCTTGGACAGAGACTTACCCTGGCAAAGAACACCTGGTCAAGCTCTTGCTCGCACCCAGAGCCAAAGGAGGTTGGAGATAGGTCTGTGCACCAACAGCTTGGCAGTGCACACAGAGCCAGATCAGCTTGGCAAGCAGTCTCTGTGCCAACCCAAGGGGGCACCAACCTGCTAGTGGGTCGGTGCCTGGAGTACAGCCAGAGGCTGACATCGTGCCTCAGGACACCACAGACAGCTAACATGACAGAGCCCTGTGGACTGAGAGTACTACCATCTAGGTTCTAGCAGCCCAACCAGGGAACCTCCAGTCCTGTAGGGAACCCAGTGGTTAGACAGAGCCCTGAGACCCACCACCATTTTGGAGCTGGTGGCCTGTACAGGTCACCATAGAGAACCAACAGAGGAACCCAGGACACCATAAAGATCTAACAGACTAACCCAGAACGGTGGAGGAAAAAAAATCTGATTCTTAAGAGCTAGCAACTAGGCAGGCCAGGAGGAGACTGTGGGAGGCCAATTGCAGCGAGCCTCGGGAAGACTTAGATCCGGCACAGCAGAGCTGAGGAGGTAACTGAGAGCCCAGTAACTGAAACCTCCCGGCCTCCACCTCAGGAGCTGGGATGCCCTCTACTACAGCAGTGCCAAACACCAGGCTCACAGGAGCCTAAAACACCAACCACTAAGAACAAGACCAACTAACTCCAGAGATAAACAGATGGCAAAAGGCAAACGTAGGAACGTTACAAACAAAAATCAAGGCAATATGGCAGTATCTGAACCCAATTCGCCAACCACAGCAAGTCCTGGAAAACATTGTTTCATAACTAATCCGAGTTTGATGAAACTTGAGCAACGAAAGAGCATAGACTTTTCTTTGTTTTAATTTTTTGTTCTGTGTTATGTTATAGTTAAAGTAAACTTTAACTTATAGCAAAGTAAACTTGTGCTCTACACAAACATGCCTTCTTACGAAAATCATCTGTAATGAATTTGCTAAATATTTTTATACCATCTCCAAGTAACATGTACATTATATCCTGAATTCTGACATTATGCTATATGGGACACTCACCCCACTCATTGTCTTCCTGTACTAAGAAGACCTTAGTGATTTTATTTTTATTGCTTATACTAAGTTACTTAGAAGTTATTCTGTAAAGACATATAATATCTATATTCGTCAGGTTACTTCAAATTTCAAGTTGCTCTTTTGATAGTATAATGGCAAGTTTTCATGTTTTCTTTTTTTCCACTTAGATTTTTTCCTATTTATTTACTTACCATATCACCTTCAGTTTCTATATGATCCAAATTGAGTTTATTATTGTTAAATCAAAATATTATTATTATCTTATTAGATTCTTAAAATAAACATGTTTGGGAATTGTGCTCATGTATCCTGAAAAACTACATAGAAGGTAGTATACAGGGATTTGAAAAGGTACTTAGAAAATTCTTGAAACATGGAATATATCTTGTACATTAAGAGATCACAAAAGAAATGGCAATGAGTAGTGCTCTTTGATTTTTTCCTTTAAATATTTTTCTCTCATATATTATATCTCCAATCAAAGTTTCCCCCAACACACCCTCCTGTTCTCTAAATTAACTCCTCCCCTGTTTCCATTCAGAAAGAATCAGACATCTTCCCAGCAATAGAAACAATAACTAAGACATACCTCAAAGGTCATGTGAGATAATGGCTAGAAACTCCATTTGAAAGCCAAAAAAAAAAAAAAAACCCTATAATTCCCATTAGACATTGTAATAGTTGCTGTGGTCATTGTGTGGGTATGTTTGATACTTTTAGCTCTCAGAACTAGAAGAAATTAATTTCTGTCATTTAATAAATTCATGAAGTATTTGCTTATACCAGTTAAGACAACACTGGGTATGTAATTTTCCTATGCCACTCTATTTCCCCAAATGACTTATTAATAAAGTCACTTAATGACTTCATTATATACTATCAATGCCTTTGCTTCAGGAGGTCTTTGTGATGAGTAGTACTGGTTTGACTTTTTAACATGTGTCTTTCTGTGTTTGTGTCACTTTGCTCCACAAGAAAGTATATTGAGTAAGTCTTCAGTAGTAAAGATACTGACAGATTTAACTCTATGCAAGTGATCATTTGGAGGTGAGACCTCAGTGAAGATACAATCTCACGCAGAAATACATCTCAGAAAGAACACTGCATAGCAGCTACCAGGAAAAGACTTTTACAGCAATATATGCCCTTGGAAGTTCATCAGCAATCTACCCACTGCCACTATGTAAATAAAGTTCAACGTATAGCATGGTTTCACCATCTGCCTGCATCTTTCATCAGTTGCTTTATCTCCTCAATCCTCCCATAAGACCTGATATTTGTAAATAAATATAGAATCATTAGCCATTCCCAAATATTGAAACTTAAACCTGGGGCAACAAAAAAACTATTGCCTATCTATTTTATTATCTGAGAAATCTCCCATCACATTTCTGTCCAGGAGAAAAATCCACATTTTAAGTAAGTGGTGCTGGATTTAAGACTTTGTATGAACTTAACCTTAAGTACCAACCATCCAAAATTGCAT
The DNA here is from genome assembly GCA_964023405.1 of Apodemus agrarius. Classification (NCBI taxonomy): domain Eukaryota; kingdom Metazoa; phylum Chordata; class Mammalia; order Rodentia; family Muridae; genus Apodemus; species Apodemus agrarius. The sequence continues at coordinate 50,619,313 of OZ030025.1, forward strand.
GCACTTGCTCTCTCTCTCTCTCTCTCTCTCTCTCTCTCTTTCTCTCTCTCTCTCTCTCTCTCTCTCTCTCTCTCTCTCTCTCTCACACACACACACACACACACACACACACAGAGAGAGAGAGAGAGAGAGAGAGAGAGAGACAGATTTTTGAGTAAGGCTAAAATGATTCATGAAAGATATGCGAACAATTGGGAATATGAAGACAGACTCCATAAAGATTATTTTCAGTCAAGAAGGACTCCTTTGCCCATCAAGGGGAAAGAATGGAGGAGCCCTTCTTATTACTCAATCTTAGAGTCTCATTTGGACTCAAGTGGTCTCTCTGTGTCTTCTACTGTCCTTCGATGTACTGCTTCACCTCTTTTTCCCTTTTTAATACTAAATATTTCAAAGTTTACATTAGTCATTCAGTGCATGGAATTCTGCAGAGCAAAAGTTCAATATTAATCAAATACATTTCACACTCTGGGGCTAGAAGCTAAATGATAGCTATACTGCTAACCAGAAAATTCTAGTCAGTGGTAAAATATTGAATGATTCAAGTAGATATACATCAAAGCTATTATTAGAGCTATTATGTTTAAAATATAGGTATTTAATATCAAAGAATATTCAAATGCATGCATAACAGAAAAATTTATAATGATTTGACTTCTCTGGCTAAAATAGTTGTTCAAATTTATAACGTCTTTTTAAACTTGCCATATTTTGCTGACTTAATACCTTCATATTATAAAGGTGAGCTAAAACATATTACTATAAAATATGGTTAACGCATGCAGATTTAAAATGGGTTAGTAGAACTAAATATATCTTGACTATTATCCAATTCAGATACATAATCACTTGGAGTAATGCATGCCTAGAAACAGAGATATGTTAGGGGTGGAGTAAAGCAAGCCACTTCCATTATCCAAACAAAGAAGTTTTATTTCCTATAGCAGAAATGTTCAGTATCTATCAGAAACCATTTTTCCATCCCTTTATTAAGAGAATAATGACTTTGTTGGGGTTAGGAGTGAGCCTCGCTAAAATGTTCTATTTCTCTCCTCTCCTGCAGGCAGTGGTCGCTAATGAGACACAAGCAGAGTTCTGGGGCAAACTTCTGATAAAACTCTTCTGATACAGTTGTCAGGGAGAATGCCCCATTTTACCTGTCAATCTTTATTTCTATCCTTATTTGAACGTGAAAGTAATGACTGGGCTGCCCATGTCTCATAAAATTGAGGCATTTTTGAAAAATTGAAGCCATATACTAATGATGGGTATATAGGAAAAAATAGGAAAGCTAAGAAGCTCTTGGGACATGGGACACAATTTAGTTACCACATTTCCTGTCTGCCTGTTGAATTTTCCAGGGACGACATACACACTCTTATGTATTTTACGTTATTAGACTTGGTTTCTGCCTCCACCCAAGTACAATAAAGAATTATGTTCTCCAAAATGGATACTGTTTCATAATAGCATAGAGCTGGGGTAACTAAGTTTCCCATTTCTCCCTATGTCTGAATATGTCATCCAGATTTACTGCGTACGTGCAAAACAACCAAAAATTAATGCAGACAAATTCTTATCTTTACACATGTATGAAAAAAGCAGAAGGTTTGGCTTTTGATCATAAATATAGACTCCATCTCTACGCAGGTTCCTGTCCCTGCAGAGGAGAGAAAGGAGGTTAAGCTACAATTATCTTCACTGAAAGTGTGTCTATTCCAAGTAGGACAATGATGAAAAGAAGATCGTTCAGATCAAATATTGACTACTATAAGACTTGAAATGACAGATGTCCAGTAGAGGAAGGGGGAGAATAACATATTTTAGAGGGAGAAAACGCTAAGAGAAGACAGAGGTCAGTTTGGAGACTGAATTTTAAAGGAAAAGGAAACTAAAAAGATGAAGTTTGGTATTCTAAAGAAGATACTCAGTTGTTTCTTTGTGGCTCTTCCTCAGCCACTGAACTTACTCCATCAGTGCAATGTCATTTGTCACCACTCACCAGAGCTTCTAAAGCCAGAATTGTAACACTGGTCATGAAATATGTAGACAAAACACATTTTACTCAAAGCTAATATTAGAAGAAAGCTGGAAATGAAAATATGAGGCAAGTGAAAGAGCATCTAAAGGGTTCTTCTAGAGTTGTGGAATGAGCCAGGATATGGAGTCTGTGTGTTTGCGCATGCTCATAGTGCTTTGTACTGTAGAGACTGAGGCAGAAAGGTTATTGGACTCTGAGAGTCCAAGTCCAACATGGGAAATGAAAAGATATGCCCATTAAAAAAACAACAAAACAGAAAGCAAACAAAACATACACTTTTTTCATAATCCTTCAAAAAGAAGTAGATCTAGTGCAGTTAGGTGATATGTGAAACACATGCATGAGTGGAATCACAAAACAACCAACAAACTGGGAAAAGATCTTCACCAACCCCACATCTGACAGAGGGCTAATATCCAATATATACAAAGAACTCAAGAAGTTAGACTCCAAAGAACCAAATAACCTTATTAAAAATGGTACAGAGATAAGCAAGGAATTTTCACCAGAAGAAATTTGGATGGCTGAGAAGCATCTTAAGAGATGTTCAACATCATTAGTCATCAGGGAAATACAAATCAAAACAACCCTGAGATTCCCCCTCATACCAGTCTAGAAGAATAATCCTGTTCTACCTGAGGCCAAGCCAGAATAACAAATCCCAGATAAGACATTGCCCGTTGCCTGCTAACAGTCCTTAGAGCCTGACTAGCTGACTTCAATAGCACCACTCCCCTCAGCTCTTTATCTCTCCTCACAACTCCATCAGAAGGCTCCAACTCTTCCAGAGGCCAAACTGGTACCCAGAATTCCAGAGTCCATACCAGTTTACAGAATCCCAGAACTCCAAAGGCAATATAGACACCCTAAACCCCAGTGACCATACCCTACTGTACCTGAAGACATACTGTTTACTAGAAACTCAGGCCATTCAGGCCAGAAGACAAGACAGAAAATAGAAACCAAAGGATAAAAAAAAATCCATCTAAAAATTCAGAAATCAGCATGTATCTTGGTTTGGGTTTTAATGCTGTGAACAGACACCATGGACCAAGGCAACTCTTATAAGGATAGCATTTAATTAGGGATGGCTTGCAGGTTTAGAGCTTCAGTCCATTATCATCAAGGTAGGAACATGGCAGTGTCTAAGTAGTCATGGTGCAGAAAGAGCCGAGAGTCCTACATCTTCATCAGAAGACTGACTCCTATGTGATTAGGAGGATGGCTTTATTTCCAGCCCCAACAGTGACACACTTCCTCCAACAAGCCCACACCTATGCTAACAAGGCAAATACCTCCTAATTGCATCACTCCCTGGGCCAAGCATATTTAAGCCATCATATTCCACTTCCTGGCCCCCATTGGCACATGAGTCTATGGGAGTCAGACTTATCCACAGCATAATGCAAAAAAATATTTAATCCAAATTAAAAAGTCCCCATAGTCTATAACAGTCTCAACAATTTTAAGAGTCTACAGTTCAAAGTCTCTTCCAAGATTCATCCATTCACTTAACTGCATTCCCCAAAGCAAGACAGGAAACCAGCTAGGCAAACTGCAAACTCTGCATCTTCATGTCTGATATCAAAGACGTCTTCAGATCTCCAACTCCTTTTTTATCTTTGATGGCTACAACAAATTTCCTTCTCTTGGGCTGGTTCCACTCCCTATTAGCAGCTTTCCTCATCTGCTATCCCATGGTTCTGGCATCTTTAGTATCTTGGGATCTCCACATCAACTCAAACTTCATAACTTCATGTTTCAATGTCTGGAATCCACATAGGATCTTCTGGACTCCTCTGAAGGCTTTCATCACTTGTCCAGCTCTGTCCTTTGTAGCACTCCAGGCTCTAGCTGACTCCACTCTACTGCAGCATTGTTCTTGGTAGTTAGCCCATGGTATTGGCATCTCTAATATGCATAGGTCTTCTGCTGCAACTAGGCTTCAGCAATAGCCTCTCATAGGTTCTCGTCACATTGCCAGATCTTAACTTCTTTGCATGACCTCTTCAGTCCTGGGCTACACATTCATAGCTTCAGCTATGTTCCATGATTCCTTTATGCCTTCCAAACGAGTACCACCTGGATAATTCTTACATATTACCAAGGCCAGCTGCTATCTCAGGAATGCTGCTTCTTTGTGATTTCAGAAAATATTTCCTAGAATGTTTTACCTCAGTGATGCTGATCTTTTCTTAATCACTGCTAACTTTTTAGCTTCAGCTAACTAACACCAATTGTTCTAGAAGCTGCTTCTAGATGCTAAAGCCAGAGAACCACATGGCCAAAGTTGCTGAGTTGTGGTGCTTCTTGGGGCTGGAACACGACCACCCTTATTCTATTACCAGCTTTCTGTTTTTCAACTCTCTCACTGACTAAGCTTGGTCATCCTGGAATTTGCTGTGTAGATGACCTTAAACTCAGAGATCTCTAAGGCTTTCTCCAGAACACTGAGATTAAAGGTGTATACCACCATGTCTTGATTTAGGCTTTTCTTTACTTAGAACTTACTCCTTCCCAGGATGGCCTTGAACTCAGAGATGTGCTTGTCTTTGTCTCCTGGGATTAAAGGTATGTACCACCATGCCAGGGCCTGAGATTTTCATGGGCACTGTTCCTCAAGATCCAAATCAAAGGCTTATGTCTTCCAGCCTCAGGATCTTTACTACAAGGGTGCCCTCCACTCCTGGAGTATAGTTTATTCTACATTAAAAGTGCAAACTATTCCTTGTTCAACTAACTGCAAACTCAAACAATAAGCTTAGCTGGGTGGAATCTTGCCCTGAGAACACCACTCTGTTAATCTCATTCTCTCCTTGAACATGGGATTCTGCTCTGCTCTGTTCTACTTCTTGGTTGGAAGTATTATTACTTGAACCACACATTTTGTACTTTTTGTTTTTAAGCTTGCTATGATTGATCAGGATGCTCATCATGAGACCAAGCCAGAGAACAAAGTCTCTGTTGGACTTTTTTGAGATTTCCTTTGTCAATGTAATTTTCCAAAAAGGAAATGGAGGAGAGATGGATCTGGGGATGGGTGGGGGGGCAGCATGATGAAGAGAATCTGGCAGGAGTACAAGAAGGAGAAACTCTGAATGGTGTGTTTTGGATGAGAGAAGAATGTTTTCTTTGTAAAGTAATAAATGGCATACAGATCTAAATAGAGAAATACCTAAAGAAATGTTCAATTTTCTTAGCCATCAGAAAAATGCAACTCAAAATTATATGGAGATTCCATCTTACACATCTCAAAAGGCCTAAGATCAGTAACATGAGTGTGCAAATAGGGAACATTCCTGCATTGCTAGTGGGGGTGCAAACTAGTACAACCAAAATGGAAATCACTGTGGTAATACCTCAGAAAGATAGAAATTGATCTACCTCAAGATCCAGCTATACCAGTTGACATATAACCAAAGGACACTCTATCCTATCACAAGGGTATTTGCTCAACTATCTATATGCAGCAGCTTTATTTATAATAGCCAGAAGCTGAAAACAACCTAGATGTCCCTCATCAGAAGAATGAATAAATAAAATATGGTACATTTACACAACAGAATTTTAATTACTCTGCCGATCAAAAAATAAGACATTATAAGATCCTCAGGCAAATGTAAGCAAAAAAGGCTATCTTGACTGACGTACTCCAGACCCAGACATAAATATAATACATTTTTGCTTTTATATGACTATTAACCTTTAAGTAAATGATAACCAACTGTATCTACAGAGAGGTCATATATATATATATGCATATGTATATATATATATATATATATATATATATATATATATGTAAATATATATGTATGAACAGCCTAGCAGGGCATGTGTATCTCTATTGTATAGTAAACAGAATAGATTTTATGCATGGGCTGTAGGTAGGAAATAGGTGGGAACAGGAAGATTAGATAGGGAGTGGGTTGAGGGAGGGAATCTGTAAAGGGACAGCTAGAGTTTAGGGGCATTTTGAGGAGTGATATGGAAGCCTAGTGCTGAAATCTGATGAAAATATACAATAGTGAATCTATTGTATTCTTGAAATAACTTGGAAGACAGAATCCTAACTGGCTATCTCTGGTCACTAAACAATACTCCAAGGAGTTGTTAGTCAATAATGTCCCATGAAAATTCCCAATCAATCATGGTAAGAATTTGGGTTACTATTCACAAACTGAAAGCAAGAACCCCATTGTTTAAGACAACACTCACAAAACTTGTTGAACATGGCGAGTTCAAGCTGGTACATACATACAACCTCCATCCTTGTGTTCTAATGTCTTTGATACAGGAATGTACTTTGCAGACTATCAAAAGAGAAATGTAAACACTAACCCACAAAACCATTGACCTGTCCTACCTACACAATATGTAAGGGTATGGGTACACGATGCTCATGAGAGTAGTAACCAACAAAAATCTGATTTGGCTTAAGGCCTACTCCATCAGATAGAACACATACCCAACACTGCTTAAGTAACCAAGAACCAGAGAAGAGATAGGCCAGAGACCTAGGGTAAAAAACAAACAAACAAAAACAAACAAACAAACAAAAAAAAACCCAAACTAACAGATTTTTTAAAAAAAAAAAACATGTTGATCTTTAGTGAGTTACAGTTAGTGAAGCTCTATCCTGAAGCAGACGGAAACAAATACAGAGATCCAGAGCCAGATATGAGTCAGATATGCTACACAGAGACCTTGTCTCTTTCAAGTACCTTCCCTCAGAGCTCAGGGAAGCCCCCGGATGAGAAGGCAGAGAGTGTATAAGCCAGAGGGGACGCCAGCCTAGGCCCTCCAGAGCATCTGAGTAGTGCTCCTAGGAAGTCACGGATGAGCAGGCACAGGCCTGTGTGGTCTGTGCCAGGTCCTATGAAGATGCATGTGGCTTTCAGTTTAGTGTCCTTTGTCACACTCCCCGTGGTCTCTGACTCTCGTGCCTCCCCTTGGCTTTGTTTCCTTCTGTTTGTTCCCCTTGTCTATCTTCGATGTGATGTGATGTTTTCAGTTTAACTTGTCACATTTTATTATGCTGGGCATGGTTGTGATCTCTTAGAAGCCCGTTCTTTTCTAGTGAAAAGAGTGGGTACCAGTTCCTCTACATCACACCCGCTGCCCCCCTCCCCAGCAGCAGAGTGGGCACCGGGTTCCTCTTCAGCACACCTGCTGCGCCCCTCCCCAGCAGCAGAGTGGGTACCGGGGCTGGAGGGGGGGGGACAGCGGGTGTAATGAAGAGGAACTGGAAGGAGAAGATGGATGGAAAATGTAGTCAGGATGTGTAGTATGAGAAAAGAACCTATTTTTCTTTTTCTTTTTTTTTTTTTGATTTTTTTGTTTTTTTGATATATTTTTTATTTTCTATATTTTTTTGTTTACATTCCAAAGGCTTTCCCCTTTCCCAGTCCCCCCCCCATCATATGTCCCATAAGTCCTCTTCCCTCAGCCCAATCCCCACCCCCCATTTCTCTGTTCTGATACTCTCTTACAAAACTGGATCCAGTCTTTTCCTTTCCTTCCTTCTTCTTGGGAATCTTTTGATTTGCTGATTGTGCCTTGAGTATTCAGAACTTTTGGGCTCATTAATATCCACTTATCAGTGATTGCATTTCATGTGTATTCTTTTGTGATTGGGTTAACTCAGTTAGGATGATATTTTCCAGATCTAACTATTTGCCTACAATTTGCATGAATTCATTATTTTTAATTGCTGAGTAGTATTCTATTGTATAAATACATTCCTCCTGTGAGGGACATCTGGGCCCTTTCCAACTTCTGACTATTATAAATAAGGCTGCTATGAACATAGAGGAGCATGTGTCTTTATTGTATGCAGGGGAATCCTCTGGGTATATGCCCAGGAGTGGTATGACAGGGTCCTCTGGAAGTGTCATGCCCAATTTTCTGAGGAACCCCCATACTGATTTCCAGAGTGGTTGTACCATCTTGCAATCCCACCAACAGTGTAGGAGTGTTCTGTGGGGAGCCGATGGCCGGCCCAAAACATCCTGCCGGCCCAAAACATCCTGCCGGCCCAAAACATCCTGCCAGCCCAAAACATCCTGCTGGCTTGAAATAAACAAGTCAGTGCCAGGTGCTGGGTAGTTTACCATCCCTTGGTCTCCACCTCTCCCGAGCTGCAGCCAATCAGGGGTAACACGTCCGAGGCAGGGGTTGCAGCCTATATAAGGGATGGGCTTCTGGGTATCTGGGTCTCCGCTCTGTAGGCTTATGCTCTCCCTCTCAGGAGCATTAAAGCTTTACTGCAGAAGGATCTTGAGTGTGCCGCGTCGTTCTTGCTGGCGAGATGGTAGCGTGGGACAGTGTTCCTTTTTCTCCACATCCTCACCAGCACCTGTTGTCCCTTGAGTTTTTAATCTTAGCCATTCTGACTGGTGTGAGGTGGAATCTCAGGGTTAGGAAAAAGTAACTTTGTTTCTCTACACAAATGAACAGGTGGAAGGACTCTGAATACATATTGCCAACAGACAGATGGTAACTAGAAAAGAGATGGTTTGCCTCACAATGCATTTCCACCTTGAAAAGAATCCCAGTAATTTCCACCTCAGCTTCAAGAGTTGTTTGACTCCCCCTTTGTGATGCTGAAAGACCAAATTATATTTTATCCAAATTTTAAGGTATAATTAAAATATATTCTGATGCCAAGACCAAATGCATTTTAAAAATGTGTGGAACATGCATTTACCAAATTATTTTGTCACTTCCTTATTTGCAGAAATGTTAACATTTCTATATTAATATTTTAAAAGAGCTTTTAGCTGGAAGTAGTGGCTCACCTATTTAACCTTAGCATTTGGGAAGCTGAGATCAAAGAATTAAGAGTTCAAGGATAGATTTTGCTAAATAGCATAATCCTGTCTGAAAGTCCTATACAGAGAATATGAAGGTAAATAAATAAATACTATATTAGTTAACAATTACATATAATATAACATGGAAAATATTAATTAATATTAAACATTAAATAAAAAAAGTGTTATATTAGTTTCCTGCAGGTGCTTAGTAGGAAGTTACTGCTATGTGGTTCTAGAGGTTGTGAATCTAATATCAACAGCCAAGCTTTGGTTCCTCCTTCTGAGGTTCACTGGCAACTTCATTTACATGTATTCCATATGTACTATTGCAGGCTCTGTTTTCATGTGTTCATTATAGGCTCCCTGTGAGTCTATCTGTGAACTTCCCCTTTACATAGGAATACAAGACCTTGCACTCTTATAGGTGTCCTTTTGCTTGTTTTGTTGTGGTATGAAGAGATTTTTCAGCAAAGTTGAAAATGATTACATATTTTGTTAGCTGCAGCCATGATTTTGTACTTTGGGTCTGTACATCTCATTTACATTATCACTGCATGCTGCTGTCACTTTAGATAACATTTTCCCCACCCCAGCCTCACGTGGCCAGATTTTACTTTCTGTGAGTGTGATTCTTTCAAATTCATATGTGCTTTAATTACTTTTTCTGGTTGCTGTGATTAACCAGATCTGGTTGCATTCAAGAAGCCACTTAAGACAAAAGTGCTTATTTTGACTTGCAGTTTTGAGAGATACAGTCCATCTTGTAAGGGCTGGCAGTGTGGATGGAGAATGATGGATGATATCTTAGTTTGGGTTTTATTACTGTGCAGAGACACCATGAGCAAGGAAGGCAACTCTTGTAAAGGAAAACACTTAATTGGGGTTGGCCTCTAGTTTCAGAGGCTTAGCCCATTATCATCATGGGAGGAAGCATGGCAGTGTGCAGTCAGGCTTGGTGCTGGAGGAGCCAAGAGTTCTACGTCTTCATCACCAGGTGGCCAAGAGGAGACTACCTTCCAAATTTGGTGGATCTTGAAGATAAGACACACCCTGTCCTAAAGATCCTGTCCCTGTAGGGATATACATCCTCCAAGGAGGCCACACCTCCTAATAGTGTTTCTCCTTATGGACCAAACATTCAAACACCTGAGTCTATGGGGGCCATGACTATTCAAACCACCACAGAGAGATCGAATTCGCAGGCAGGAAGCAGAGAGTGGACAGGAAATGGGTAGGACTCTGACATTCTAAAGATTTGCTCTGCTTCAGCCAGGATCCATATGCTCAAGGTGGTAAACGTTATAACCTTTAAAAATCTCTAAAAGATTTTGAACACAGAACTGTCTTCTGGGTACCAACTGTTCAAGATGGTGAGCCTACAGCACACATTTTATATTCAAACCAAAACAAGATGATTTATCTCACAAACATTTGGTTTTGTATCTGACTCACTTCCCTTGGCATATCACTAGTCCTTACTTATTTTGCAACAAATGACAGGCTTTCATTAATAGTTATGTAATAGTCCATTCTATAAACTGCATTTTAATCCACTTATTCATCAAAGTTGATTCCAGATTTAAGTTATTATATGGGAACATATACAATGGGAATAGATATGAGGATGTAGACATAGATGTCAATATAGATATCTCCACTCTTTCACACGCAGGGTTAGATTCCATATCTGTCAATCAATATATGTGTATATATATATATATATATATATAATTATGATCCTATTACAAAACAAAGTTACATTTTCAGATAGTGGCCATATGAATGTTGTGGGTTATAAGTAAATTTCTAACAATAATTGTTTTTGTATGGTGAAATAATCAACAATTTCATTAACAGGTTTTCAAATATATAGTCAGAACCTTATTTGGTAGGAAAGATGCAAAAACTAAAAGTAAGGACTACAAAAGCTTCATAAAGAAATCAGGAAATCCACACCAGAAGCTAGTTCACTTTAGGCATCCTGCCTTATGTGTAGTGAATTTCCCTTTGTTCTCTCCGCTGACAACTTTACATTCCTTGTGGCAGGATAGAGGTTTACTCACTTTGTCACATAGTTCTTTATACCCCAATTCTAATTACCAAAAAAACCCATGTCTTTGTGTGTTACACTGCAACTCTTGGATGTCAGTAGTGCATCATCATATTTTTGCCTTAATCTAATTTGGTACTGATAGTAGATATTCTATAATGATGTTTTTAAAATTATTCATGATGAACATTATAGTGAGTGTCAAATGAACTGGATCTATGGGCAGGATTCAACTATGCACAGCTACCAATGTTAATACATGTATTTCATTTAGGCAAACAACATTTTGCTTTGTGTCTTTTATTTCAATGGTTGCACAGAGTTTAAGTAGATGTGTAGCAACTTCAATGTCTTCCACTCTATCACACCCCAGGGTGAGATTTTGCATCTGTCACACGACTCACAATCCAGCACCAGAACAATGCTGGTACCCAGGAGGGATATCAAGTCAGACTGAAAACAGAACAGCTCAGATTTAGGAGAGCCAAATATAATTACTCAAAGATAAATTTGACCAAGAAGTAGAATTAAGCTGTTTTGTCAAGAAGTCTATTGACTCTTTTGGGAAAATGGTAAAAAATAAAATCACCCTTAGGCAGTTAATGGAGTCCAATCAAAGTCACATGCTACATAATTACACAGGAGGAATATTTTGGGAGCTGCAGGTCATATGGGAAGTTTGAGTTTTTGGAACAATTTTCAAAGATATTAAGATGTTTCAACAGTCACATTGCAGAAGAAGAAAATGTGAAATATGCACAATATAATAAAAATGAAATAAATTTAACAATTCAAGTATTGTAGGCCCCTCATTATAACTGGAATTAGCTGAGAAATGTAAACAAGTCATTTCATGCATCCTTTCCAGATTTTTTCAAATTTCTGATAATTTTGTGTGGTATCTCACCACAGAGAACTATTTGCTTTAAGGTTTCATTTTAAAATAAAACTGGTCTCCTGTTTTCACTAAGATGATAAAGCAGGGAGATGTGCCAACTTATTTCATCTTTATTTTGTGGGTTTTATCACTTTGATGCAGTTCCTGCCTTTCAATTTAAGGAAGTAGATTGAGCACAAGTTTTGAACTTGTTCTGCTTTTCTTTCCAATGTCCTTAGACATTTTCTAAAGCTGACAGGCCTCACGCTTTTCTCATAGATGAAAATACTAGGTGGATTTTCACATGGTGATTTAAATTGTGTTTTCACCCTTAATATCCATTTCTTCACCAAGCACTTTTGTAAAAGTATGTAAGAAAGCTATTTAAGTCTTTGGTCAGGATCTTTTGTAGCTTGTTATTTTCATCACCATGAATTTTCAAGCATAGATATTTTTAAATTATTTGATAGATACTTTAAAAAATTTTTCCTTATAGTCTTTATTTATCAAATCTAAACAAATATAAGTTGTATTTTCATAAGCAGTGTGTAAAAATATAAAAACAAATATTTAGCTACATGATGGCTAGAAGCCTTTCTTTTCCAAACTTAATTAAAAGTGGGTTAATCTAAAGGAAGATAAGTGCTACCAAGGGGTAATGAGTAAATTTGAGAACTGCAGGATTATTATAGAGTGTTGCATTAGTACTTGAAAAGAATTAGTGCTGACCTTTACTGATTAGCCAGATTTTAACTACATATCAACACATTCCCCAAATTTCCCAATAATGAATAGAGTATACGTTTCTGTGCACCATGGCTTTTTGAGGAGCATATCAAATCTTAATGGAGCTTGAATCCCAAGACTGTGTGTCTTCTGTATTACAGTCAATTGCTTCACCTCAGCTAAGAGACTTTTCAAGCAGGTTCCGTGAGGGGCCTGCATCCTCTTACTTTCATTCTGACAAACTTATGCTGAAAATAGGCCACTTAGTGCAGCTCCCTAGACTTCACGCTTTCTGTTCTGGTCCACGCATCATTATTTCCTCGCCAGGTCCTCAACAGTGTGGCAACATTACAACCAATCTCACGAGGTTTATTCAACTCCACATACCAGGGATGAAATAATAAAAATTACTTTTGATTTCATTAACAAGATGTATTTTTCTTTCTTGCAGTCTACACACACACACACACACACACACACACACATGCACATACACGTGCACACATGAATATTGTTTACACCTGTGTGGTACAATTATTTTTGTTTTAATTATTTTTATTGAAATTATTCTCAGTTTTGTATTTATAGAGTAAGCTCTGTAAGAATAGAGCAAATATCTGTTGGGAACATATCTGGAATTACATTTGAGTCATTTCATTTAGGTCATTTTATTATATAACATTCTAGAAACTTTAAACTTATTCTGTACTGACAGGTTACTAGTTAGTTGCTTGGGATTGGGATTGTTTGACTGAGCGGTATAAACAGAGAGGGACAAAAGAACTCATTTCCAAAGCGATTAGGAACACATTTTAAAATGATGAGTATATTTACTATCTTAGGTTTAGTTATAGCTTCATAAGATTATACATGTAAAATTATTTAAATATGTAATTATTGTTTGTTAATTTTAAAAACTGTTATTTTTTATTCTTTATGTCTTTGTGTCTCTATGTGCGTATGTGCAAGTGAGTGAAGATTCTGGCAACATTCAGAGTCATCAGACTTTCCTGAAGCTGGAGTTAAAGGAGGTTGTGAACTATCAGATACAGGTCTTATGACACAAACCTCAGTCCTCTAGATGAGCAATACATACTCTGAAATGTTGACCTGTTTCTGTCTTAAAAGAGGTTTTAGGATAGCAATGAAGTTTAATGTAATGCATAAGAATGGAAAAAAAATTCAGGCAGTGCTGGACTTGTGCTTATCCAGACAGAAGGAATAGTGATACATCCAAAACAATTTGAAGTATTCCTCAATATATATGGGTAAATAAAGTAGATATTGTGGGGAAAAGTTATCACTTTTCAAGGTTAAGAGTCAGGTTTTATTATTGATGCTTTCAAACAGAACTTTTGTATAATCTAATTTATGTCTTAAAATAATTCTTGGGCTGGAAAGATGGTTCAGAAAGTATAGGTGCTTGGCCCCAGAGCTGAGGGCCTGAGTTCTTCCTCTGGAGCCCACTTGATAGAGGTAAAGAAATTGTCCTCATCTGTGCTGTGTCACAAAGACACACAAACACAGACACACACTCACACAAACAAACAAACAAACAAACAAACAAACAAATGCTTAAATTATTCTTTCTTCCATGCAGTCAATGAGTATGGGTGTCTGCATCTGTGTAACCCTAGTGGGCACAGCTGAGAGAATGGAAAGTGTCCTGGCATGGACTGGAGTCACCAAGTACAAATGGACACGGATGAAGCGATTCCAAATACATTTTAAAGACAAAAGTAGTCCTGTGAATGGTTTTAATCAGTTTCAAATCAAATAGGAAAGAATAAAACAGTATAATTAAGTTTCTCTCCCTCAACAGATAGTGGAAGTTTGTGGTTCTTACTGGATTGCAAAAGGTTCTAGTTAAAAAAAATATTTAATTTTTATTTTCTATATTCTATGTATATATGGTGGGGGGGGGAACTGGGAAAGGGGAAAGCCTTTGGAATGTAAAGATAGAATATAGAAAATAAAAATTAAATAAAAAAATTAAAAAAATAAATGAGCAAGGCTATTTCTATTAGGATGTAAACTTGCACGCTTTTTAATTAAATGGTAAAAAAAATCTCTGCTCTTAGGTATATTCATGTCATAAATGAATTGTACTCCCTTCTGATGCACACACAACCAAAAGCTCAAATAATCCTTGTGAAATTGTGCTGATTCTCATGACTTTTACATTTCTGGGGGGGGGGGAGTAGACTTCTTTGCTATTGACTGTATTACATCTACCTGGGAGTAACTTAGGAGGACTTTGTGACAACTAAAATAAAAGCATGTATGAACAAGGAAAAAATTGAAAAAAATATTAATCAGACTTCAGATTTTGATGCTCTTTGGTTTCATTTTCTGTTTCTGAAGTTGAATACCCTGGGAAAGGTAACTTGAGGAAGAAAGGATTCACAGTGGTTCACAGATTAACACTGGACAGTCAAGAAAATAGGAATTAGCTGGTCACATCACCTCTGCAGTTGAAAAAGATATTGCATGAGCTCAACATGGTTTCTCCATTTTAAACAATCCAGAATGCTGGCCCAGGGAATGGCCCCTCCCACTTTTGATGTGGCTCTTCTCATATCAATTAACCTAAACTTTAAACCCTCATGGGCATGCTCAGAAACTAAATACTCCTTCACAGATTATTTAGATTCTTCAGATATTGTCATGTTGCTAATCAATACTGAGGACTGTAGAAAGCCCTTCTAATTTCAAATGACTGGTAAATGTTCATGTGGATGGGTCAAACGATCTGGAAACTTGACCAAAGGCTTATGTTGAAGATAATATAGCTTTATGACACCTGAGCCACCAAGCATACACACATACACTCACACACATGTGTACAAAATACACACAAGCATCCATTTGCAGACACAGACACAAACTCACGTGTGCATGCACATGTGCATATATGCACACATGTACACATGTATGCATGCACACACATGCAGGCACCTGCATCCACACAGGCATATGCACCCACACACAGGCACCTGTACCCATATATAGGCACACAAACAGACACACACACACACACACACACACACACACACAGAGACAAACACACACACACACACACACACACACACACACACACACACCAGTTTAAGTAATTAAGGAATCTGTCTAACCTGTTGAAAATGACCCAGATGATAGTGGCTATAGAGGTGAGTTCACTGAATCTGATTCAGACTCAGTTCTACCCTTTCATAGTGAACCATCCTGATATTTAAGATTACATCATCTTATTACATTACAACAGGTTGTATTTCCTATAGCATAGATCTTAAACACAATCTAGATATTTCACATGATTTTCAAGAAAATAGAATTGTCTCATCATTTCCATGAATTATTTTCTAAGAAGATGACTATGAGGATTCTCAAGAGTAATTTCAATTTCAATCACTGATGGTTCTGTACCTTTAAACATTCAAAATAAAGCTGAATTGTGTGAGTGTATTATCGACCTATTGATGCCACTGAAGGCAAAGTAACTGCGTGAAATTGCTCAGAAAAGAGAAAAAAATCTCTTTCTTTGGCAACTTATAGGGAGGGAATGCCAGCATTCACAAATGTGAACTCACAGTGAAGACCGCTCACAGTGAGTGCAGGAGGAAAGGAAAACAGCA
The DNA here is from genome assembly GCA_964023405.1 of Apodemus agrarius. Taxonomy (NCBI): domain Eukaryota; kingdom Metazoa; phylum Chordata; class Mammalia; order Rodentia; family Muridae; genus Apodemus; species Apodemus agrarius. Next base: position 50,635,460 of record OZ030025.1, read on the forward strand.
TCATGAGATAAAACAGAGGAAAGCTTATGAGAATCATCCAATTACTTCAAAAGTAGGATGGAAAACAGGACATGCAACATGTTCAGCTTTCTATGTCGCCTAGTGCCCATGGCAGTCTGGCCCTCAGAAGACAATAAATAAGACTTGCCATAACAGATCCTTAAACACTCTGGGTGACTGTGAAGAACCTGACTTTATTATGGTAGCAATTTCTGTGGTATCTTCATATTGAAAAGAAATTATGAGCGTCTCTAGCAAAAGAGAGCTCAGCTGAACTACTGAGAATAGCATATAAGACTGAGAAATTTGCAGAATGAACACTGGTCCCAATCATGCAGTCACTACTGCTGCTTCTCACTGGGCTTTGACTGCTTCTCTGACTCTTAAAGGTTTAGTTTACTTGAAGGACATCCATTTGGAAAAAAGCAAAGCAGGCCCGAGATTGGGGCACGAGGTGAACACTTTCAGCTCTCCCATCCGCCGGATGCGTGCTAAGGGTTGACCTACTTGCTGTCTAATTTCAAAAGCTGACTGTGATGGAAAGAATTACTCTATACATAGCAAATGTACTTTAAAATTTTGAAATCCCTGTCACTATCTGGGAAATATTCCATTTTGTATAGCTGACAATGATGGTAATGAATTTCAGTTAAATTAGAGAAGAATAAGTAATGCTACAGTTATTTAAAAAGGAAACTAACAGAAAACAGTATTAAGATTAATCTTTCTTGGTTTAGATGATTTATCTTTCCATCTTTCAGGAGTCTCTCTCTTGATTTATGACTCATTTTCTGTTAAACCTTTTCCAAGCAGTGGCAACTTGATTGCTGAATGATTGACAGAGTTTAAACCTTTGCTAAGACATCAGGTTTAAAACCTTCGAAGATGGTGATAGATCACAGGAAGAAGTTGTTACAAAAGAATTTAAAAATATAAGCCAATAAGCCAGATCTAAGTAAAATGTAACTTCTATCCAGTCTAATTTTCTGGGTTCAAAGCAACACTTCATTCTAACTCCAGTCAATTGGGCTTAGACTTCTGACACACACTCTTCCATTTCTAACTTTAAGGAAAGCATAACAATGGATATAGATGACACAATTCCTATAGATTGAGAACCACATATTTTAATTTGTATATGCTTACATTGTGAAATGATTTTATAAAGAAAGTAATTAATTTTGCTTAAATATTATCTTTATTATATGTGGGCAATTGGAAAGGTATAGGGCATTAGTTCAGGGATGTTGGATTAGTTAAAGATTTTAATCTTTGTTTGTAAAAGTAGTATATTTCCGAAGAATTAAAGGTTGTTTCTTGACCGGCCGGGACCAGCTCTCTGAGCGGACTAGCAGCGAGGGCCACCTGGCCGCCTCGGGGCACAGCTCCGAACTCTAGCAGCTGGAGTCAGGGGCCTGGACTCAGAGCGAGCATAGTCCAGCACAGACAACGCAGCCAGAAGGGATCAGCAGAGCCGGGTACCAGCAGCTCAGCCAAGGTCACGCAGTGCCTTCAGCTGGGGCAGCCATCTTGCCCCAGACACCCGCGCACAAACAGCGGGCACACTGGACGCAGTGAGCGGCTGGAATCAGGGGCGTGGCCAGAGTTATAGCTTAGCTTAGCTCTGCAGGAGATCTGGGCACAGAAAGCTCAGCTACAGGTGCAGACTACCAAGGCCGGGACTGGCTCTCTGAGCTGACTAGCAGCGAGGGGGCACCTTGCCGCCTCGGGGCACAGCTCGGAACTCTAGCAGCTGGAGTCAGGGGCCTGGACTCAGAGCGAGCATAGTCCAGCACAGACGAGCTGCCAGAAGGGATCTGTCTCCTGGGGACAGGCGTGCTGTGCTTTCACCAGGGCGCCATCTACAATAAGACCAACTAACGCCAGAGATAAAGAGATGGCAAAAGGCAAACTTAGGAAAGTTATTAACAGAAATCAAGGCAATATGGCACCATCTGAACCCAATTTGCCAACCACAGCAAGTCCAGGATACCCCAGCACACCAGAAAAACAAGAGTTAGATATAAAAGCACAGGTCATGATGCTCCTAGAGGAACACAAAAAAGACATAAACAAATCTCTTAAAAAAATGCAGGGGAACATCAATAGGGTAGAAGCTCTTACAATCCAAACACAAAAAACACTTAAAGAACTCCAGGAGAATATGGGCCATCAGACAGAAACCAATAAAGAGGAAATGAGAAAATCAGTTAAAGAAATGCAGGAGAACTTGAAACAACAGGCAGAAGTCATGAAAGAGGGAGCACAAAAATATATTAAAGAATTACATGAAAACACAAACAAACAAATGATGGAACTGAGCAAAACCATCCAAGATCTGAACACAGAGGTAGAAACAACTAAGAAATCACAAAAGGAGGCAACCTTGGAGATAGAAAACCTTGGGAAGAAATCAGGGGTCGTAGATGCAAACATAAACAACAGAATACAAGAGATAGAAATAAGAATCTCTGATGCTGAAGATAACATAGTAACCATTGACTCCACAGTCAAAGAAAACGCAAAATCCAAAAGGCTTGTAACCCAAAACATCCAGGAAATCCAGGACACAATGAGAAGACCAAACCTAAGGATTATAGGGAAAGATGAGAGTGAAGATCTACAACTTAAAGGGCCAGCAAATATCTTTAACAAAATTATGGAAGAAAACTTTCCTAACTTAAAGAGAGAGATGCCCATGAATATACAAGAAGCCTACAGAACTCCAAACAGACTGGACCAGAACAGAAACACCTCCCATCACATAATAATCACAATGCCAAATGTACTAAACAAAGAAAGAATATTAAAGGCAGTAAGAGAAAAGGGCCAAGTAACATATAAAGGAACACCTACCAGAATCACACCAGACTTCTCTCCAGAAACCATGAAAGCTAGAAGATCCTGGGCGAATCTTATGCAGACTCTAAGAGAACACAAATGTCAGCCAAGACTACTATACCTGCGAAACTCTCAATCAACATAGATGGTGAAATCAAAATATTCCATGACAGGACCAAATTTACACAATATCTTTCCACTAACCCAGCTCTACAAAGGATAATAGGAGGAAAACTCCAACACAAGGAGGGAAACTGCACCCAAGAAAAAGCAAGATTGTAACCTTCTTCCAACAAACTCAAAAGAAGATAACCACTCAAAAACAAAAATAACATCAAAAATGTCAGGAAGTAATAATCTCTATTCCTTAATATCCCTTAACATCAATGGACTCAACTCCCCAATAAAAAGACATAGACTAACAGACTGGATACGGAAACAGGACCCTACATTTTGCTGCTTACAGGAAACACACCTCAGAGTCAAAGACAAACACTACCTTAGAGTAAAAGGATGGAAGACAATTTTGCAAGCAAATGGTCACAGGAAGCAAGCTGGAGTAGCCATTTTAATATCAGATAAAATTGACTTTCAACCCAAAGTCATCAAAAGAGACACAGAAGGTCACTTCCTGCTAGTCAAAGGAAGAATCCACCAAGAGGAACTCACAATTCTAAACATCTACGCTCCAAACGTAAGGGCACCCTCATTTGTAAAAGAAACCTTACTAAAGCTCAAAGCACACATTGCACCTAACACAATGATTGTGGGGGACCTCAATACTCCACTATCCACAGTGGACCGACCAGGAAAACACAAACTAAACAGAGACACGGAGAAACTCATTGAAACTTTGGAGCAATTGGATTTAACAGATATATATAGAACATTTCACCCTAAAGCAAAAGACTATACCTTTTTCTCAGCCCCTCATGGTAACTTCTCCAAAATCAACCATATAATTGGACACAAGACAGATCTCAACAAATATAAAAAGATCGAACTAATCCCATGCCTCTTATCAGATCACCATGGAGTAAGAGTGTTCTTCAATAGCAACAAAAACAACAGAAAATCCCCATACGCTTGGAGGCTGAACAATATTCTACTCAATGATACCTTAGTCCAGGAGGAAATAAAGAAAGAAATCAAAGAATTCTTAGAACTTAATGAAAATGAAGGCACAACATACCCAAATCTATGGGACACAATGAAAGCAGTGCTTAGAGGAAAACTCATAGCCCTGAGTGTCTCCAAAAAGAAACAGGAGAGAGCATATACTAGCAACTTAATGGCGCACTTGAAAGCTCTGGAACAAAAAGAAGCAATTTCACCCAGGAGGAGTAGAAGACAGGAAATCATCAAACTCAGGGCTGAAATCAATCAAGTTGAAACAAAGGGAACCATACAAAGAATCAACAAAACCAGGAGCTGGTTATTTGAGAAGATCAACAAGATAGATAAACCCATAGCCAGACTTACTAAAGGGCACAGAGACAGTATTCAAATTAACAAAATTAGAAATGAAAAGGGAGATATAACAACTGAAACTGAGGAAATTCAAAAAATCATCAGATCCTACTACAAAAACCTATACTCAACACAACTGGAGAATCTGGAGGAAATGGACAATTTCCTCGACAGTTACCAAATACCAAAATTAAACCAGGATCAAATAGATCGTCTAAACAGACCCATAACCCCCAAAGAAATAGAAGGGGTCATAGACAGTCTTCCGACCAAAAAGAGCACAGGACCAGACGGTTTTAGTGCAGAATTCTATCAGACCTTCAAAGAAGTCCTGATACCGATACTCTTCAAATTATTCCACAAAATAGAAACAGAAGGAACACTACCCAACTCATTCTATGAAGCCACAATTACCCTGCTACCAAAACCACACAAAGATCCAACTAAGAAAGAGAACTACAGGCCAATTTCTCTTATGAATATCGATGCAAAAATACTAAACAAAATACTTGCCAACTGAATCCAAGAACACATCAAAACGATCATTCACCATGATCAAGTTGGCTTCATCCCAGGGATGCAGGGATGGTTCAATATACGGAAATCCATCAACGTAATCCACTACATAAACAAACTCAAAGAAAAAAACCACATGGTCATCTCATTGGATGCTGAAAAAGCATTTGACAAAATTCAGCATCCTTTCATGCTAAAGGTCCTAGAAAGAACAGGAATTCAAGGCCCATATCTAAACATAGTAAAAGCAATATACAGCAGACCATAGCCAACATCAAGGTAAACGGAGAAAAACTTGAAGCAATCCCTCTAAAATCAGGGACTAGACAAGGCTGTCCCCTCTTGCCATATCTCTTCAATATAGTACTTGAGGTACTAGCTAGAGCAATTAGACAACAGAGGGAAGTCAAAGGGATACAAATCGGAAAGGAAGAAGTCAAACTATCACTATTTGCAGATGATATGATAGTTTACTTAAGTGACCCAAAAACCTCCACCAGAGAACTCCTGCAACTGATAAACAACTCCAGCAAAGTGGCTGGCTATAAAATCAACTCAAGTAAATCAGTAGCCTTCCTATACGCGAAGGATAAGCAGGCCGAGAAAGAAATTAGGGAAATGACACCCTTCACAATAGCCACAAATGATATAAAGTATCTTGGAGTGACGCTAACCAAACATGTGAAAGATTTATATGAAAAAATCTTCAGGTCTCTGAAGAGGGAAATTGAAGAAGACATCAGAAAATGGGAAAATCTTCCATGCTCGTGGGTTGGCAGGACTAATATAGTCAAAATGGCAATCTTGCCCAAAGCAATATACAGATTCAATGCAATCCCCATCAAAATCCCAACTCAGTTCTTCATAGAGCTAGAAAGAACAATTCTCAAATTCATCTGAAATAACAAAAAACCCAGGATAGCTAAAACTATCATCAACAGCAAAAGAACTTCTGGGGGAATCAATATCCCGGACCTCAAGCAATATTACAGAGCAGTGGTATTAAAAACTGCATGGTATTGGTTCAGTGACAGGGAAGCGGATCAATGGAATAGGATCGAAGACCCAGAATTGAACCCACACATCTATGGCCAATTGATCTTCGACAAAGGAGCTGAAAACATCCAGTGGAAAAAAGATAGCCTTTTCAACAGATGGTGCTGGCTCAACTGGAGGTCAACATGCAGAAGAATGAGAATTGATCCACTCTTATCTCCTTGCACTAAACTCAACTCCAAGTGGATCAAGGATCTCCACATAAAACCAGACACACTAAAACTAATAGAAAAGAAACTGGGGAAGACCCTTGAAGACATCGGCTCAGGGGAAAAATTCCTGAACAGAACACCAATTGCATATACTCTAAGAACAAGAATAGACAAATGGGACCTCATGAAACTACAAAGTTTCTGTAAGGCAAAACACACTGTCAAAAGGGTAAATCGGCAACCAACAAATTGGGAAAAAATCTTCACCAACCCCACATCTGACAGAGGGGTAATCTCCAATGTATACAAAGAACTCAAGAGGTTAGACCCCAGAAAACCAAATAACCCTATCCAAAAATGGGGTACAGAGCTAAACAGAGACTTTTTTCACCTGAAGAAATTCGGATGGCTGAGAAACACCTTAAAAAATGTTCAACATCACTAGTCATTAGGGAAATGCAAATTAAAACAACCCTGAGATTTCACCTCACACCAGTCAGAATGGCTAAGATTAAAAACTCAGAAGACATCAGGTGTTGGCGAGGATGTGGAGAAAGAGGAACACTCCTCCACTGCTGGTGGGAATGCAAGCTGGTACAACCACTCTGGAAATCAGTATGGCGGTTCCTCAGAAAACTGGGCGTGATACTTCCGGAGGACCCAGCCATACCACTCCTGGGAATATACCCTGAAGATTCACCAGCATGTAATAAGGATACATGCTCCACTATGTTCATAGCAGCCTTATATATAATAGCCAGAAGCTGGAAATAATCCAGATGTCCCTCAACAGAGGAATGGATACAAAAAATGTGGTATATATACACAATGGAGTACTATTCAGCCATTAGAAACAATGAATTCATGAAATTCTTAGAGAAATGGATGGAGCTGGAGAATGTCATACTAAGTGAGGTGACCCAGTCTCAAAAGAATATCCATGGTATACAGTCACTGATAAGTGGATATTAGCCTAGAAGCTTGGAACACCAAAGACACAAATCACATATCAAGTGATGTCTCACAAGAAGAAAGGAGTGGACACTGGTGCTAGAATGGACCAAAACATCATTGGGGGAGAGTACAAGAACAGTAAAGTGGGAGGGGGTGGATGCGGGAGCATGGGGAGGGAAAAGGACATGTGGGACCTTTGGGGGTGGGGAACCAGAAAAAGGGAAATGAATTGTAAATATAGAATATATACAATCAAAAAAAAGAAGAAAAAAAAGTAGTATATTTCCAATAATTTTAATCTTATTAATATTAATAATCACAACAAACTAAAAAGAAATAAATTTATTATTGAAATATATACCTGATAGTCACAATACTATGAATATAGATGCTTTGTCCTAACATGAGGACTGTGTATAATACATGTATTATTATTTTTATTTGTTTTGTTTTATTTATATGGAATGTTTATAATCCATCACACCTCAAAATAGTTTACTTTCATTTGGGAGATGTGGTCTACACTCTTCAGTTTTAACCTATTTCCTTGTACATCCATTTGAATGAACTAAAGCTCACTCTTCCTGAGAGTTTTGAGGCTTTGGGGAATGCTTATGCATGCTCATCACAATCAGCAAAAATATTTGACTACACTTTCCAAGTCATGGTGAAGCTCCTTGAAGTCAGCTCCTGTCCCTGCTTACAATGACCTAGAGACGTTTCTCAAGGTAGCAGATCCTTGTGGTGCTACACTTAAAAGGAGAGAGCCAAATGCTGGGCTCACTGCATGAATGAGGTTAAACTGTTCTTTCATCCTTTTAGACTCTGGTGACATTTATTGGAAACTTGTTTGTATTTTATAATAGCCCAAAACTGCTGTATTTGGCAGAATATAAATCATTTAATACCTAATCATATTTTTTTGCTATCACAATATGCTAATAAGGTAATTTAGAATTAATCCCAATTTTAGGATTCATTATAAAGATTCATTTTACTTTGTAACACACATGATTTTGGTAGGCATGCATTAAAATTGAATTTTGAAAAATGAAATAACAGCTTGAAATGTTAAAATATTTTTTACTTGTATGTTTTAAAAATTCACTTTTTATTGTTTAGAGATATTGAATTACCAAGAAAATTTGAAAACTCTTAAGTGGTATTCATATCTCTGATTTAAATGCTACTATCTGTGTATATCATAAAGTATTCAAATCATTCAGTAAACAGAAATTTACTTGAAGTAAGGTTTTTCAGGCAAAATGTTTAACAAATATAAGGCCAATGTTGATTTCTAGAAGATAGTAGGAAAGCAGGAAGGAGAGAAAGTACATCAATTTTAGATGTAAGTGTTGTTAAAGTGTGTGCATGTAGGTACTAAGTACCATGAATATTCATCCATGGGGTAGTTGAGAAAGGGGGACTTAATTCAGACCCCAATATTAGAAGTGCAATTCACACACAGAACAACCAAGTGATCAAATAACCATGATTGTTGAGGCCCAGGACCCCAATGGTCATTTTAGCTTCTTAGCATGGATATTGAGGATAGGAGGACAGCATAATACCTTAGATAACTGGTTTATTCCAGTGCAGTTTGATTTTTATAAGGAAATGTCATTTAGACTGAAGTGAAATGCTAAGCAATTGTCAGAAGCAAGATGATAAAATAAGGCTCCTCTGGAGGAGGGGGAAATGGGTCCAATTACCATTTTCTTGAATTAAATAGGACACATGCCAAAATCTGAAAGGGACATACTGCATAAGAAAGAAGGAAATGATTATCATTTCAAAAGATTGAGGAAATGAAGGGACATGGGTCACAACATACTTCCTTATAGGAGTGAGATTTTTGTAGTAAATGATTCCAATGCTACTCTATTCCCTAATCTGTATCTCTCCACTTGCCAGAGAGGCAGGAGGGTTCCTGACATTGAGCTGGAAAATAGCCTGGACAACATAAGAAGACTCTGTCTCTTTAAAAACAACAAACAAGCAAACAAATAAACCATCAAAAAAAAAAAAAAAAAAAAAAAACAGAACAAGCCGGGCGTGGTGGCGCACGCCTGTAATCCCAGCACTTGGGAGGCAGAGGCAGGCGGATTTCTGAGTTCGAGGCCAGCCTGGTCTACAGAGAGAGTTCCAGGACAGCCAGGACTACACAGAGAAACCCTGTCTCAAAAAAAAAAAAAAAAAAAAAAAAAAAAAAAAAAAAACAGAACAAACAAAATACACTTAAAACGGGGTGGAAATGTTAGTTGAAAGAATTAAGTGACATGTTTTGCTTTTCTGAACAGGCAGGATTAAGGCAGCCATTAGCTGTCTCATAACAGTGTGCATGACAGACAGCCTCTGGGTGCACAGAATTAGGCAGCCTCTACCCAGGGACTGAGGCATGTGGCTATCTGACTGAGCCAGAGACACAAGGGATGAAGTTATGGCCCTTCTGGATAAGCTGGACACAGTGGTAAATTTCCACGTCTGCCATCGTGCACGGTGTTGTTGTGGGATTAAGTGTTTATTATATAAACCTGCTTTCTGTGGCATATTCATCACAAGACAAACAATATTACATTTTCTAGTCTGAAATTATTCAGATGATGGCTCATTCTTGTCTTTCAAAGATTACTGTTTGAAGCGTCTAGAGTAGGTTGGTAAATTTATATTATTTTAGAAGTCAATGATAATTTAGAAAGGACAACAAATTGCAGGCCTTGAAGAATTCTTGTGGCTCCTAATGACAATGCTTGCTAAAAAGTCCTTTTAAGGTGTCATCAGTGGTCATGGCCAGCTACTATAGTCACTAAAGCACTTATGCTCCCGTCTGTCCCTTTGTTCCACACTTCAAATGCTGTAGGAACTCTGGTCCTCAGAGGAAACACTCTTTATCCTTAACCAAAGGATCATTATTTTGCAAATTAAAATTAAATGTTCTTATTTAAGCGAATGGGGAAAAGCTGCTGAATCATGAACTTTTAATGCATGTAGGTATACTTTAGAACCTAGGCTGGAAATTAATAAAAATACGGTTTTAATTAAGAAGATTAAAAATTAAAATGACAGTCCTAAACAAAGTCAAGGTTATTAGATCCCATGGAGACCTAAGCCTTCTTTGAGAAGGCTAATGTGCAATAAATTTCTTTCCAAGCTGAGACCCTGGATTCCCTTGCTTGTTATATCCTTATCATTTCTACTCTCGTTTTTCAAACTTCCTGACCAATTTCAGGACTTAAGAAGTAAATGAACCATTTCCAAATGACATTTAATCTTTAGGAAAGACACCTTTAATAAAATGAGTAATATATATACATATATTCAAAATGGTATAAAAGAATTAAATATTAAAATATCTCAAAAATGCAGAAATAATAATTTGTGGCCAAAGACATTAAGTACCTTTGCTTAGCATTCCAGATATAATGACAATAAAACTATAGATAAAGATTTCTCTAACTACAATGATGATAATCACAGCACATGTGAAGTATACGTAACATACATACATAATATATATGTAGAATATATTATATATATCTGCATCTGAATGCATAACATATCTTAAATAAATTACCTTTTTAAATTTCACTTTTGTGTAAAATTGGGACCATTGGTGGATGTTGTGTCTATTAAGGAAATAGATTCAGACTATTATGATTTACTCTAAATTTGATTAAGATTCCGTGACCAAGATCTGCTGTATTTTCCGTTGTATAAAATTTCCTTCATTTCTTCAAGGACTTGAAGTTCCTGTCATACAGATCTTTCGCTTGTTTGGTTAGAGTTACGCCAAGGTACTTTATGTTGTTTGTGGCTATTGTGAAGGGTGTTATTTCCCTAACTTCTTTCTCAGCCTGCTTGTCCTTTGAGTACAAGAAGGCTACTGATTTGCTTGAGTTAATTTTATAACCAGCCACTTTGCTGAAGTTGTTTATCAGCTGTAGAAGTTCTCTGGTGGAGTTTTTTGGGTCACTTAAGTAAACTATCATATCATCTGCAAATAATGATAGTTTGACTTGTTCCTTTCCAATTTGTATCCCTTTGACTTCCTTATGTTGTCTAATTGCTCTCGCTAGAACTTCAAGTACTATATTGAAAAGATATGGAGAGAGAGGGCAGCCTTGTCTAGTCCCTGATTTTAGAGGGATTGCTTCAAGTTTTTCTCCATTTATTTTGATGTTGGCTACTGGTTTGCTGTAGATTGCTTTTACTATGTTTAGGTATGGGCCTTGAATTCCTGCTCTTTCCAAGACTTTTAGCATGAAAGGATGCTGAATTTTGTCAAATGCTTTTTCTGCATCCAATGAGATGACCATGTGGTTTTTTTCTTTTAGTTTGTTTATGTAGTGGATTACATTGATGGATTTCCGTATATTGAACCATCCCTGCATCCCTGGAATGAAGCCTACTTGATCATGGTGAATGATCGTTTTGATATGTTCTTGGATTCGGTTGACAAGAATTTTATTTAGTATTTTTGCGTCAATATTCATAAGAGAAATTGGCCTGTAGTTCTCTTTCTTTGTTGGATCTTTTTGTGCTTTAGCTCCTGGATTGGCAGGATCAATATAGTAAAAATGGCCATCTTGCCAAAAGCAATATACAGATTCAATGCGATCCCCATCAAAATTCCAAATCAATTCTTCAAAGATCTAGAAAGAGCAATTCTCAAATTCATCTGGAGCAACAAAAAACCCAGGATAGCTAAAACTATTCTCAACAATAAAAGGACTTCTGGGGGAATCAATATCCCTGACCTCAAACAGTACTACAGAGCAATTGTGTTAAAAACTGCATGGTATTGGTACAGCAACAGGCAGGTAGATCAATGGAAAAGGATTGAAGACCCAGAAATGAACGCACAGACTTACGGTCACTTGATCTTTGATAAAGGAGCCACAACCATCCAGTGGAAAAAAGATAGCCTTTTCAACAAATGGTGCTGGTTCAACTGGAGGTCAACATGCAGAAGAATGCGAATTGACCCACTCTTATCTCCTTGTACTAAGATCAACTCCAAGTGGATTAAGGACCTCCACATAAAACCAGACACACTGAAACTATTAGAAAAGAAACTTGGGAAGACCCTGGAGGACATGGGCACAGGGGTAAAGTTCCTGAACAGAACACCAATAGCTTATGCTCTAAGATCAAGAATTGACAAATGGGACCTCATAAAATTACAAAGTTTCTGTAAGGCAAAGGACACTGTCAGAAGGACAAAACGGCAACCAACAAAGTGAGAAATGATCTTCACCAACCCCACATCTGACAGAGGGCTAATATCCAATATATACAAAGAACTCAAGAAGTTAGACCCCAAAGAACCAAATAACCCTATCAAAAAATGGGGTACAGAGCTAAACAAAGAATTTTCACCAGAAGAAATTCAGATGGCCGAGAAACACCTTAAGAGATGTTCAACATCATTAGTCATCAGGGAAATGCAAATCAAAACAACCCTGAGATTCCACCTCACACCAGTCAGAATGGCTAAGATTAAAAACTCAAGAGACAACAGGTGCTGGCGAGGATGTGGAGAAAGAGGAACACTCCTCCACTGTTGGTGAGATTGCAAAATGGTAAAACCATCTGGAGATCAGTGTGGCGGTTCCTCAGAAAATTGGGCATGTCACTCCCAGAGCACCCTGGCATACCACTCCTGGGCATATACCCAGAGGATTCCCCTGCATACAATAAAGACACATGCTCCACCATGTTTATAGCAGCCTTGTTTATAATAGCCAGAAATTGGAAGGAGCCCAGATATCCCCAAAAGAGGAATGGATACAGAAAATGTGGTATATTTATACAATGGAGTACTACTCAGCAATTAAAAATAATGAACTCATGCAATTTGTAGGTAAATGGTTAGATCTGGAAAATATCATCCTAAGTGAGCTAACCCAATCACAAAAGAATACACATGAAATGCAATCACTCATAAGTGGATATTAATGAGCCCAGAAGCCCTAAATACTCAAGACACAATTAGCAAGTCAAATGACTTCCAAGAAGAAGAATGGAGAGGACCCTGGGCCTGTAAAGATTGGATCCAGTATTGTAGACCCAGAACAGAGAAATCGTGTGTGTGTGGGGGGTAATGGCAGGGGGGAGAGAGGAATTATGGGACATATGGTGGGGGGTAATTGGGAAAGGGGAAAACCTTTGGAATGTAAACATAGAATATAGAAAAAAAATTTTTAAGATTTTCTTGTAAAATGTCAGAGATATAACGTTGGCTTAAAAAATGGAATTTAATTAAAGAAGGAAGTGGAGAAATTTTCTGAAAAAAAAAAACTTCCTTCTTTTAAATAGCCATTTCTTATTTATAGACAGATATGATGCATACACCATGGAATTCATTTCCAAGCTTACAGTTTTCTTTCAACAGGCCTCAAGCTCTGAACACTGAATCAATAAGCGGATTAGGGCTTAGTAATCTGCGTGCTATTTTCTCTATGGAGTAGTATATAAGGATGAGGAACCTTCAGAGCGTTGCTGGCCGTAGGTGTGGGCAGCATCTGTGTGGGGACCACTGAAGAGCAGGCCAGAAACATCTTGATCTGGAAATTTCAAAACAAGTCTAATTTTTAGACATCTGGTTTGAACCTTATTAGGAAGAAAAACCTCTGTATATGTTTTATTAAATTTACTTTATTCAGATATTACTAATTATAATTTTCAAGGTTATTATTTAAAAAGGAAATAGAATAAAATCTGTTATCAATTATCTACCATCTATCTACCTGTCATCTATAAGTATGTAGATGTATTTTCCTCATCTGTCATCTATTGTATATTTTTCTATCATCTCTATCTATCTGTTTATCTATCTATCTATCTATCTATCTATCTATCTGAATTTATGTATCATCTGTCATCTATGTATTATCTATCCATCCATGTAATAATGTGTTTAAAAAGGAAAATGAAAAAATGGAAAAGGCTGTGAGTTTCAACCTTTTTCTATTTAAAACAAGTAGACAGGGGCACCCTCCAGCCCTGAGAGATAGCTTAAATGATGCCAGGAGTCATTAAAAAGTGTTATGGATTAGTGGTCTTACTGAGAGTCCTCTCAGGCTGCTCTGTTTTTTGTGGACAATGCCTTTATGGTGGATATAAAACCCAAGGCTAAACCTTTGCAACGACCTGCTTCAGTGCAGGGCATGAGATCAAGGTCTGTGAACAACTTTGAAAACAGCTTGTGCTTTTTTTCATAGTCAGTCATCAGTATTCTTTATTTCCTCCCATATATATAAGATCCCTTATAAGGGGTATTAACTTAGTTAATAAGATCCTGAAAATCAAATGGCTATCCTCTCATAAACCTTTGGAAAAAGTATAATTGTTTTAAAGACTAAATAAAGTGGCTTGAGATATGAAATTCTTTTTTTCTTAGTATAATCACTTTATCTTTATTAGACACTTGTTTATTTACATTTCAAATTGTATCCCCTTTCCTCATTACCCCTCTGAAAACCCTCTATCCAATCCCCCCTTCCCCTGCCCACCTGCCTCCCAATTCCTGATTGCATTTCCCTATTCTAGGGAATCAAGTCTTCACAGGACCAATGGCCTCTCCTCTCACTGATGTCTGAAATAGTCATCTTCTGCTACATATGTAGCTAGATCCATGGGTCCCTCCACGTGTATTCTTTGGTTGGTGGTTTAGTCCCTGGGAGCTCTGTGGGTACTGGTTGGTACATATTATTGTTCTTTCTTCCTGGCTGCAAACCTCTTCAGCTCTTTGGGTCCTTTCTCTAGCTGCTCCATTGGGGAACCTATGCCCATTCTATTGGTTGGCTGTGAGCCATGGGTATTTTGATCCACTTTCCAATAAGATCAAAGTATCCACACTTTGATCTTCATTCTTCTTGAGCTCCATGTGGTCTGAGTTGTATCATGGGTATTCTGAGCTTTTGGGCTCATATCCACTTATCGATGAGTGCATACCTTTTGTGTTCTTTTGTGATTGGATTACCTCACTCAGGGTGATATTTTCTAGATCCATCCATTCGCCTAAGCATTTCATGAAGTCATTGTTTTTAATAGCTGAGTAGTATTCCATTGTGTAAATATACCACATTTTCTGTATCCATTCCTCTGTTGAGGGACATCTGGGTTCTTTCCAGCTTCTGGCTATTATAAATAATGCTGCTATGAACATAGTGAAGCATTGTTTCCTTATTACATGTTGGTGTATCTTCTGAGTGGTATAGCTGGGTCCTCAGCTATGTCCAGTTTTCTGAGGAGCTGCCAAACTGATTTCCAGATTGGTTGTACCAGCTTGCAATACTACCAGCAATGGAGGAATTTTCCTCTTTCTCTACATCCTTGCCAGCATTTGCTGTCCCCCAAGTGTTTAATCTTAGCCATTCTGACTGGTGAGAGGTGAAATCTCAGGGTTGTTTTGATTTGCATTTCCCTGATGGATATTGAACATTTTTTAGGTGTTTCTCAGCCATCTGGTATTCCTCGGTTGATAATTCTTTGTTTAGCTCTGTACCCCATTTTTAATAGGGTTATTTGGTCTAACAACTCTGGAGTATAACTTCTTGAGTTCTTTGTATATATTGGATATTCACCCTCTGTGGGATGTAGGATTGGTAAAGACCTTTTCCCAATCTGTTGGTTGCCATTTTGTTTATTGACAGTGTCCTTTGCCTTATAGAAGCTTTGCAATTCAATGAGGTTCCATTTGTCAATTCTTGATCTTAGCTCATAAGCTATTGGTGTTCTATTTAGAAAAGTTTTCTCTGTGCCCATGTGCTCCAGGTTCTTCTCAATCTTCTATTCTATTAGATTCAGTGTGTCTGGTTTTATGTGGAGGTTCTTGATCTATTTGGACTTGAGCTTTGTACAGGGAGATTAGAATGGATCAATTTTCATCATTCTACATGCTGACTGCCAGTTGACACAGCACCATTTTTTGAAAATGCTGTCTTTTTTTTCCACTGGATGGTTTTAGCTCCTTTGTCAAAGATCAAATGAGCATAGTTGTCATGGGTTTATTCCTGGGTCTTGAATTTCATTCCATTGATCTACCTGTTTGTCACTACCAATACCATGCAGATGAAGAACACTTCAGCTTGTGTTTTAATTTCAGCTCTCAGAAAGCTCCCTAAGTACTCCCATTTTACTAATATATTTCTTTCTAAAAATTTCTTTCTTAATGTAAAAATCAACCTTAATTTTAAATTAGTCTGTAGAGCAGTAGTAGAAGGGATATTATTAATTTATAAACATCTAGAAAGTAATGAACATGTGACCTTATTCTCAGTCTGACAGGTGAGTGAAGAACTTTGAAACATATTAAATGATCCAAATGTTTGATGTCTTAGAATGAGAAATTGTAGAACTAAACAATTTCAAAGAAAATGTCCATTTGAATCAATAACTTCTATGGTAACATTCTGTTTTCTCTGTATATCATTACTTAGTATACTCTTATGGGCACTTTATAATTTATGAATATATTTCTATTTGCATTATTGTTATTAAAAGATTTGCCAGCCTGGTGGTGGTGGCGCACGCCTTTAATACCAGCACTTGGGAGGCAGAGGCACACAGATTTCTGAGTTCAACATTCTTGAATAATATCTTCAAAGTGAGTTCCAGGACAGCCAGGGCTACACAGAGAAACCCTGTCTTGAAAAAACAAAAAGATTTGTCCACCAACTTTTGTGATTCAAGTGAATTTAAGCCAAATATAAATAAACCTAATAGATTCAACTAGGTGGGATATGTGCCTCCTGGGATCTATTCACTTACAAACTAGGACATATTGTTCTCAAAACATCTCATCATACTTCAAGGAGATCCAAATCATAGTTTCAATATTTTATACTTATAGGTCTACTTTGAATCAAGTGTATTTTCCCATGGTGCCTAATTATCAAGATTTGGTGACCGTAATAGAAGTTCTGTAATGTATTGTCTTACAGTGTACTTGGTAAAACCAGATCATTTTGAATCCTTATAATGCAAAATAGTTTGAATTTTACTAGCTTAATGTATTCAGAAATTTTTGTGGCTTATTCTTTGTTGTGTTGCTGGTGCAAACTAGTTTATACAGATAGTCTAAGATGACCCTTGTCTTTTGGAACATCCTGCACAATTCTAATGAAAACATGTTCTGCAGATACAATTTGCAAAACTGTATTTGATTGCATAATTTATATTAGAACCTGGGTATGAGCATTGCCCGTACTGTGATAAACATTCTTGAATAATGTATTGACTCCTTATCAACCTTTGATTAATTACCCATGAGCATACAAAGGATTAAATATTTATGTCTTTATCTTCTATTTCCATGTAAAAGTTACTCCAGCAGAAGTTAGGAAACCACAAAGTAGATGTCATATTTCTTTCCAGGGTTGTCTATACACATACTTTATCTTGATAATATGAATCTGCATTGAGGTTTTGCTAATATATTTATTCTTCTATGCAGTGTTGGTTCACATTACCTGAAACAAGTTGATTTTGAAATATACTAGTAATTTGCAGTTGTAGAAGGGACAAACTCTACTTTTCACATTAATTAATTTTACTTTTATGAGCAATATGTAAGATTATATTTAGCATTCATACAAACTATCAAGCTCTTTTCCAAAATGGTTATAGCAGGTTACATTCCCATTACACATGCGAGAATTTTAGTACCTCTGAATCTTTTTTTTTTAATTTTTTTTATTTTCTATATTCTATGTTTACATTCCAAAGGCTTTCCCCTTTCCCAGTTCCCACCCACCATAGTTCCCATAGTTCCTCTTCCCCCCCAACTGTTCCCCAATCATTCCCCCTCCCCCCTCGGTTTCTTTACTAAACTGGATGCAATCTTTTTAGGCCCAGGGTCCTCTCCTTTCTTCTTCTTGGGAATCATTTGACTTGCTATTTGTGTCTTGAGTATTTAGGGCTTCTGGGCTCATTAATATCCACTTATCAGTGATTGCATTTCATGTGCAATCTTTTGTGATTGGGTTAATTCACTCAGGATGATATTTTCCAGGTCTAACCATTTACCTACAAATTGCATGAATTCATTATTTTTAATTGCTGAGTAGTATTCCATTGTATAAATATACCACATTTTCTGTATCCATTCCTCCTTTGAGGGATATTTGGGCTCCTTCCAATTTCTGGCTATTATAAACAAGGCTGCTATAAACATAGTGGAGCATGTGTCCTTATTGCATGCAGGGGAATCCTCTGGGTATATGCCCAGGAGTGGTATGCCAGGGTCCTCTGGAAGTGACATGCCTAATTTTCTGAGGAACCTCCAAAGTGATTTCCAGAGCGGTTTTACCATTTTGCAATCCCACCAACAGTGGAGGAGTGTTCCTCTTTCTCCACATCCTCGCCAGCACTTGTTGTCTCTTGAGTTTTTAATCTTAGCCATTCTGACTGGTGTGAGGTGGAATCTCAGGGTTGTTTTGATTTGCATTTCCCTGATGACTAATGATGTTGAACATCTTTTAAGGTGTTTCTCGGCCATCGGAATTTCTTCTAGTGAAAATTCTTTGTTTAGCTCTGTGCCCCATTTTTTGATAGGGTTATTTGTTTCTTTGCAGTCTAACTTCT
This sequence comes from Apodemus agrarius, assembly GCA_964023405.1. Lineage (NCBI taxonomy): Eukaryota > Metazoa > Chordata > Mammalia > Rodentia > Muridae > Apodemus > Apodemus agrarius. The sequence goes on from OZ030025.1 coordinate 50,654,038, forward strand.
TGAGTTCTTTGTATATATTGGATATTAGCCCTCTGTCGGATGTGGAGTTGGTGAAGATCTTTTCCCACTTTGTTGGTTGCCGTTTTGTCCTTCTGACAGTGTCCTTTGCTTTGCAGAAACTTTGTAATTTTATGAGATCCCATTTGTCGATTCTTGATCTTAGAGCATAAGCTATTGGTGTTCTGTTCAGGAACTTTTCCCCTGTGCCCAAGTCCTCCAGGGTCTTCCCAAGTTTCTTTTCTAATAGTTTCAGTGTGTCTGGTTTTATGTGGAGGTCCTTGATCCACTTGGAGTTGATCTTAGTGCAAAGAGATAAGAGTGGGGTCAATTCGCATTCTTCTGCATGTTGACTTCCAGTTGAACCAGCACCATTTGTTGAAAAGGCTATCTTTATTCCACCGGATGGTTGTGGCTCCTTTATCAAAGATCAAGTGACCATAAGTCTGTGGGTTAATTTCTGGGTCTTCAATCCTGTTCCATTGATCTGCTTGCCTGTTGCTATACCAATACCATGCAGTTTTTAACACAATTGCTCTGTAGTACTGCTTGAGGTCAGGGATATTGATTCCCCCAGAAGTCCTTTTATTGTTGAGAATAGTTTTAGCTATCCTGGGTTTTTTGTTGCTCCAGATGAATTTGAGAATTGCTCTTTCTAGATCTATGAAGAATTGAGTTGGGATTTTGATGGGGATCGCATTGAATCTGTATATGGCTTTTGGCAAGATGGCCATTTTTACTATATTGATCCTGCCAATCCAGGAGCAAGAAATATTTTTCCATCTTCTGAGGTGTTCTTCGATTTCTTTCTTCAAGGACTTGAAGTTCCTGTTGTACAGATCTTTCGCTTGTTTGGTTAGAGTTACGCCAAGAAAATTTATGTTGTTTGTGGCTATTGTGAAGGGTGTTATTTTCCTAATTTCTTTCTCTGCCTGCTTGTCCTTTGAGTACAAGAAGGCCACTGACTTGCTTGAGTAGAATATCATCTTAGTTTTAATTTGAAAGTCTTCAATTCTTAATAATGTTGAGCCTGTTTTCATGTGTTTATATGCTACTTCTGTGAGTGTTGGGTGATGTCTCTGTAAAATCTTGGCCTGTTTTTTTATTGGATGTATTTTATATTTACATTTCATTTCCCTTGTTTTGTTTCCCCACACCCCTAAGTTCCCACATGCCCTTTTCCCTCCCCCTGCTCCCTCATCCACCCCTTCCCACTTCCCTGTTCTTGTATTCCCCTACACTGATGCTTTGATCCTTTCTAGCACTAGTGTCCATTCCTTTCTTCTTATCAGACATCATTTGGTATGTGAATTGTGTCTTTGGTGTCCCAAGATTCTAGGCTAATATCCACTTATCAGTGACTGCATACCATGGGTATTCTTTTGGGACTGGGTTACCTCATTTAGTATGATGTTCTCCAGCTCCATCCATTTCTCTAAGAATTTCATGAATTCATTGTTTCTAATGGCTGAATAGTATTCCATTGTGTATAATTTTACTTTTATAGAGTTCAACTTTTTATTTACATGTGTAAGCACATGTGATGAAATGTGGAAGTTGGAGGACAACTTTTGAGAACTGCTTTCCTCCTTCTACCATGTGTGTTATAGAACTCAAGCTCAGGTGGGCAGATCTGGTAGCAAACATCTTTTCCTCTGAGTCATCTATTAGCACTACCTTCATTCTTTTATAACAATTATCTGTGGATATGTCAATTCTAATGAGCTCACTGCTGGCATGCTCTAAAGACCAGGAGACCCAACAATTTCTTCTGGGCTCAAGGGCACACATACCCTCACAGGACCAGCATACAAGCTCATATTTATTCAAAGTAGTTAAAAAAAATGAGACTTAGTGATCCCTAAGTTGGGCATAGTTCTTCATCATCTAAATGGCTTATCCTTGAATAATTGATGTTTCTGAATCCAAATGGTTTTCTTGCTTCTTCAAAGTTTTCCACTTCTGTTGGCATTTTATGGGCTGCTATGCTGTTTTGAAGAGTCAATCCAGTTTACATGCAGGTTATAGAATGGTTGACACATGGTCTTTTATTTTAAGTCAATCTCAGCAACCACACTTATCCTACTTAGCAGGAGAATGACATTTTGTAATGCACAAAGTAACAAGTAACTATGTATTTTCAATCAAGATAAAAACTTCTCTTTGGTGAAAGTAGTATTCAAAAGAGGTAGTTCTCATCCCAGTCAATGTTTACACATCAACACCTGATCTTGCAAAAGCTTATCACACACATGAACAGTTTTTCTTTTCAGGTGTGAACTATAATTCATATATGTGTTTGTGTTCATATTTACTTTATATTTCTCACTTGCAAACGCACTGGAAAAGTATATACATTCTATAGGAAATGAGTTCATCACCTCTTTCCTTTCTCAGGAAACACTTTGTCTTCAATATACATTTCAGTGAAAAACAAATTGCAATGAATTTTGTGAATATCCTTTGGTAAGAAAGTTTCCCATGACTCTTGATCAAATTAAATAATAAATATAAAAGTATGTGTTAACCTACAAAAAAAACCAAACTATTGGATTGTATTGGCCTTTCATAATAGACCAACCTAATTTGAAATGAGGGTCATTTATAGTTATTAGGTATTCTGTAGTTGAAGTTAGCAATGTATAATACAATCCAAAAATCATTCAATTTTGAAAGCACAGCTATCCTTCATAATCACATGTGTGTTTGCTTGTATACATGTTTATCCTTGTTTGTGGCATAGATGTGTGGAAGCCACAGATCCAGGCTAGATGTTTTCCTCCAGAAGTCTCTACTTTTTGAGACAGGGTATCTTACTAAACTTGAGACTTATTTGTTTGTCAAGACTTCCCCTTATGCCCTTGGGGATTCTCCTGCCTCAGAATCTTTCATTTTGTGGTTGCAGATATGCACTGCTGTGACGAGCTCTTTATGGGAGTAGTGGATATCCAAATGCAAGTGCAGTATAGCAAACCCTTTAGTGATTGAGCCATCTCCCTAGCTCTGATTACATTTTTTTAAATATTTCATATTTTTCATTGAACTACTTTCAAACTTTGAAAGGAGGAATTGATTTTCAAAACCACTTTAATATTAAAATTTGCATTATGACTTTAAGAAGAAAATACTTAAAGTTTAAAATTAGACTTAAGAATATTTAATAAATATTAAATTTCCAGTCAAACAAAATGTTTTTAATGATCTTTCCACTTACTGACTGTAGCAAAAGTAGCTATCTAGATGAAACATTGTGGAACTGATTTCATTAATGGTGGTAAAAAGGACATGACCTTTGAGCATATGTGATCTTCCTTTTGTGTTGGTTTTTGATTACATGCCCAAACGACTGGGGGTCCATACATGCTCTTGTAGAAAACCTAACACATATTATTTTTCATATTTATTAGATTAAAAACATCTCTCCTTTCTCAACCCCCTCAATGCATACATGCATATACATATTACATATGCTTCATATTTCATTGAGTAGAATATTCATTTTTATATTTCAAGGAATGGATGATATTTTAAAAATATTATTTAGCTCAAATTACTATTGATTAGGTGTTATAATTAGATGGAAGTAGAGTGTGGCGGAGAGATTCATAGGAGCCACCAGAAATGTTGAGAGGAATTTGTGAAATGGATTTATGTTCTACAAGGAAGTAAAAATGTATGGAATCCTGTTTTATACATGGCATAAATTTTTCTTTAATAACACCAAATTTATTTATATTTTTATGGATGAGCTATTTGTATCATTAACATCTTACATTAATATTACACTGTGTAGTTATTTCACAGTGAATGAAATTAAAGACCCAGGACTTTTTACAAGCTAAAAACACTGAGAACATTACAAATAACTGGTCATCTATTGAAGATCACTCAGCAAGATTTGGTCCATTGAAAATTCTTTTACAACATCAGCAAAATAAGCCAAGTATAAAATTTCAGATTTTATAAAATGTTGAAATGTACAATTTTAAAAAATAATAGTTTTATAGTGTGTATGAGTATTTGCTTACATGTATATAAATGTATAATGAGTGTTCTTAGTGTCTAAAGGGATAGAAGAAGGCATTAGATCCTCTAGAATTGCAGTTACTGATGATTGCAGGCTGCCTTGCGGGTACTGAGTGTTGAACTCTGGTCGTCTGGAAGAGAAATCCCTGTTCTGCATGATTGAGCTACACTAGTCCTCTGCACTTCCTTGAAAAAAATCAAAGTCTGCCTATAATAGGGATATATGTGCACCCATGTTCACTATCATATTATCAATACTACAATTATAATCCATCTGTGTGCATGATGGAAACATTCATGACAATCAATTAATGGAATCAGCCCAGGTGCTCATCTGCTAACAGATGGGTTTTAAAAACACGGTCATAGAAAAGCAGTGAGGTAGAAAGATAGTATCATGTCATTTTCAAGAAATGTATGGAACTGGAGATCATCCATGTTAAACAAAGCAAGCCATACTCAGAAATACAAGTTTCTCTTGTTACCTATACATGGAAACAAGGCTGAAAGAAGACATGGGAATATTAGAGGCCTATTACGAAAGAAAACTGGGATTGGATAAGGACAGTTACTAGGCAGACTAATATGATTAAGATATGCATGTGTCATCAGGCTATAATGAAAGTCTCATTATAATAGAATTGATAAATCTTATCAAAATAAGCCACCACATGACTCATTAGAGCCACATCTAAGCAGAAGCAAGATATGACTCAAAGCAGGGATACAAGATAATTTAGAGTGTCCTTAGGAGCCAAATGGCTGGCTTTGCCTAGTTTTGTTTATATAAGTGATTTCCATTCCTGGATAGGGAGACCTTTGAAATGCTGCCAAGAAAGAACTTTACCTCTAATGGAGCACCTCACAGAATAAGCTGTAACCTTTTCTTCTGCTTGAGTTCATTGCTCAGTAAATGTTATCTGGAGGTTAATATATAATCATCAATGCTCTTTTTGAATAGCTTTTTGTTCAAAATTTTAAACATTTTTTGTCTAGCATATTTTACAGTTGTGCTGTGAGGAAATTGAACATTATAACATGTATAATTTTCTTGATTTTAAAATACCAGGGTTTAAAAAAAAATAAGTACACTCAATCAAGGAACAATTAGATGGATTTATAGTATAAAACTTTATCATTTAGCTATTTCTGTTCCACTCTATACCTACACTTTGAATAAGTATTAAAAATAATGTTTGGAAATGATATTGTTATCAAGAAAATATAAGTAAATACACATCCACAAAATATACACACAGACATAGTCATGTACACAAATGGTCACACATACACAAACATGCATACACATGAGCAAATACGCACAACTATATACTACAATTTGAAACTGAGTTCCGCTCCTGTCCTATTGCATTCACTAATCTTCACACTAATACCACAGCCATTAGCAAAGCAGGCATTTGTCTTAACATGTAGTTTTCTTATTTCCATTCAGTTTTATTTTCAAAGTAAATAAGCTGAAATGAAAATCAAACTGTAGTTTCCAGTGAGAATAGGGCCCAAACACTGCTGATTATTATGTAATAAAGAGTGAGAACCTTTTAAAAGCTGCACTTCCATGAACAAGCAACAAGATTAGTTCAGAGTCTTGCAAAAAATCTTTCTTATAAGATGTCTTGGGAGAATGAGGTTTTCAAAGAGCGATCACTTTTGTGTCTTGAATAATTACACAATCCAAAATACACCCCAAACCAAAATATCTCAGATGACTAAGAGCTATACTGGGTTATATGATGATGCAACTTACTTAATTTGCATGTAATTTTTCATCTAATCAAATGTTTAAATGAATCCAATTTTTCTGTACTTCTTTGATTCGCACCTCACCCCCACCCGCATGCTGCTCTGATGAGTTTGTAGTCTCTCAGCTCTCCTCGGCTGCTGTCTAGTCCTTCACTCCTCTGTGCTCTGTAGACTGTTATTGTCTTCTGTGATCCCCTTACCTACTTACTCGGAGACTTAGGAGTCTCCAACAACCACCCTCTTCATTCTCTCTTTCTCCTTTCAATGTCTCATCACTATTTTAAAGGATTTCAGTCCATTCAAGAAGAGGGCTCAGCATTTTGGCTCTATGTAAATCTGTTACCTCTGTTTATGCCAGCCTCCCTGTCACATCGCATATTCTTCTGAAGAATTTCTCTGGTATTATCTGCAAACCTCAGCTCATGCTCACATAGTCCAAAAACCTCAGATGGCAACAAGATTCCTCAGATTCCTCCAAGTTGATGGTCATGGTAAGAAATATAAAATTAAAAAAAATTACAATAAAATATAAAATTATCTGACACCTCTCAGATAATTCAAAACAGCATTTTTTCCTTATTTTCTCCCAGAGCACGCTTGCTTCTTTTCCTCAACACTGTTACCCCGAGGCTAAATCATGATCAATTCATAGGTTATTTTTTGCAACATCTATGTATCTATGTATCTATCATCTAAACATTTTAATCATTGTTCTAATTAGGTTAAAAATGAAAAAAATTTTCATTTTTATTCAAACAGTATTAAAGTTATGCATGCTCATAATTGCATTTACAAACCTACAAGCAGAACACAATGATATTCTTTTGTTAGTCCCATTTATTCCATCTGAGATTACATACAAGCTCTGAGATACAAGGCCTTTCTGCCTATGCAATACCGACCCTTCCACATAAACAGTACTGCATCAAATTCATATAATATGATCATGCAATTGTTTATTTATTGATTATTATATTTATTTACATCCCAATTGCTGCCCACCTGGTATACACTTGCAGAGTTCCTATCCCCGTTAACCCCTTCCTTCACCTCTGAGAGTGTGCCCCCTGGCTGTCCCCCTACCCTGGGGCATCAAGTTTCTACAGAATTAGGAATATCCTATCCCACTGAGGCAACTATCTGCTATATATGTGCTGGGGCTTGGACCAACCCTTCAATGTTCACTGGTTGGTGACTCAGTCTCTAGGAGCTATCAGGGATCTAGTTTAGCTGACACTGTTGGTCTTCCTGTGATGTTGTTATCCCCTTTAGTTACTTCAATCCTTGACCTAACTCTTACATAGGGGTCCCAGACCTTCACACCAAGCTTGGCAGTGGGTATCTGCATCTATCTCGAGTCAGCTGCTGAGTAGAGCCTCTCAGAGGGCAGCCATGTTAGGCTCTTGTTTGCAAGCACAACACAGCATCAGACATACTATCAGGGATTGGTGTCAGCCCATGGGATGGATCTCAAGTTGTGTCAGTCATTGATTGACATTCCTTCAGCTTTTGCTCCATTTTTATTCCTGCATTTCTTTTAGACAAAAGCAATTTGGGTTTAAAAAAAAGGGTTGGCATCCCCACCCTTCCACTGGGAGTCCTGTCTGATTACTGGAGCTGGTCTCTTCAGGATACATATAAACCACTGTTAGGCATTTTGGCTAAGGTCATCCAACAATCCAACCCCGGGAGCCTCCCCTATCCCAAGTCTCTAGAACTTTCTAGAGATGCCCCCACCCCATCCTCTGCATGATCTCATTAATTTTTCTGAACCTGTAGGTCTCTCTCCTGTCTTTCCCCATACCTGATCCGTGCCCCCTATTTCTCTCTTTCTCTCTCATTCCACCCAGGTCTCTCTCTCACTTTGCCTTCTCGGACTATTTAGTTCCCCCTTCTAGGTGGGATTTAAACATCCTAACTTGGACTTCATTTCTTGTTTAATTTCTTTGAGTCTGTGGTGGCATATCATGGATAGTCTGTGCTTTGTGGCTAATATCCACTTTCAGTGAGTACATACCACGGATGTCCTTTTGGGCCTAGGTTACCTCACTCAGGATGATATTTTCTATTTTGATTGTTTTACCTGCAAAATTCATGATGTCCATGTTTTAAAAACTGAATAGTATTCCATTGTGTAAATGAACTACATTTCTGTATCCATTCTTCTATTGAGAGACATCTGAGTTGTTTATAGTTTCTGGCTATTATAAAAAAGGCTACTATGCACATAGTGGAGAATAAATATTTATGCTGTGGCAGGGCATCTTTTGGGCATATGCTCAGGAGTGGTAAGGCTGAAACTTCAGGTAGAACTATTTACAGATATTTTTGAGAAACCCCCACATTGATTTCCGGAATGGTTGTATAAATTTGCAATTGCACCAGGAATGAAGGAGTGTTCCCATTTCTCCACATCTTTGCCAGCATGTGCTCTCACTTGAGTTTTTGATCATAGCCACTGTGATTGGTCCAAGGTGATTTGCATTTCTCTGATAACTGATGATGTTATTTATTTTTTATGTGCTTCTTGGGCATTTGGGATTCCACTATTGTGAAATTTCTGTTTAGCTTTGTAGCCCAGTTTTAAAATTGGGTTTTTTTGATGTATAACTTGTTGAGTTCTTTATATATTTTGGATATTAGCCTTCTAATAATGTAAGGTTAGTGAAGATGTTTTCCTAATCTGTAGACTGCTATTTGATCCCATTGACAGTGTCCTTTGCCTTACAGAAGATTTTCAGTTTCATGAGGTTCCACTTTATCAATTGTTGGTCTTAGAGCCCGAGTCATTGGTGCTCTATTTAAAAAATTTTCTCCTGTGCCAATGGGTTCAAAGCTAATTCCAATTTTCTCTTCTATTAGATGCAGGGTGTTTGTTTTTTTTGTTGAGGTCCTTGATCTACTTGGACTTGAGCTTTGTGAAGGATGATAAAATATAAATATAAATATAAATATAAATATAAATATAAATATAGATATAGATATAGATATAAATATAAATATAAATATAAATATAAATATAAATATAAATATAAATATAAATATAAATATCAATGTGCACTCTTATACATGCAGACCGCTAGTAAGACCAGCATCATTTGGTGAAGATGTGTTCTTTTTTCCACTGTACGGTCTTTGGCTTCTTTGTCAAAATCGACAGTGTCCTTGTGGGTTTATTTCTGTGTCTCTCATTCTATTCAATCGAACAATCTCTGTATTAATACTATGCAGTTTTTTTAATCACCATTTCTCTATAGAAGAGCTTCAGGTCAGTGATGGTGATTCCTCCAGAAGGTCTTCTATTCAGAGATGTTTTGGTTATCCTTGGTGTTTGGGTTTTCTATATGAAGTTGATAATAACTTTTTCGTGGTCTGTAAAAAATTGTGTTGAAGTTTTAATGGAAATTGAATTGACTCTCTGGATTGCTTTTGGTAAGATGGCCATTTTCACTGCTAAATCTATCAATCCATGAGCATGGGAGATCTTTCCATCTTCTGCATCTTCTTTGATTTATTTCTTCAGGGACTTGAACTTCTTGTCATATGGGTCTTTCACTTGCTTGTTTAGAGTTACACCAAGATATTTATATCACTGTGGCTATTGTGAATGGGGATGTCCCACTAATTTCTTTCTTAGCCTATGCCTATGGATCCTTTGTATAAGGGAGGTCAATTGATTTCTGAGCTAATTTTATACCTAGCCACTTTCCTGAAGTTGTTTATCAGCTGTAGAAGTTCTCTAGTAGAATTTTTGGTATTGCTTATGTATACTATCATATCATCAACAAAAGGGATAGCATCACTTTACAAGTTGTATTCCCTAGATATCCATTATTTTGTCTTACTGTTCTACATAAAACTCAAAGTACTGTATTGAATAGATAGGAAACAAGTGTGCAGTCTTGTCCCTGATTTAGTAAGATTGCTTCAAGTTTTTTCCATTTAATTTAATGTTGCCTTGTATATGGCTTTTATTATGTTAAGGTATGTGCCTTGCATTCCTCATTTCTCTATAACTTTAAACCTAAAGGAGTGTTGCATTTTGTCAAAGGCTTTTTCAGCATTTACTGAAATGATCATGTGACTTTTTTCTTTGAGTTTGCTTATATAGTGAATTATATTGATGGACTTTCATATATTGGCGCATCCCTGCATCTCTGGGATGAGGTCAACTTCATCATGGTGAATGATGTTTTTGATATGTTCTTCGATTTTATTTGCAAGAATTGGATTATTTTTGCTTAGATGTTCATATATGAAACTGGCCTGAAATTCTTTTTTTGTTCGTTCTTTTGGTTTAAGTATCAGGGTAACTGTAGCCTCACAGAATAAATTAAATAATGTTTCTTATGTCTATATTTTGTGGAATAGTTTGAGGAATATTTGTATTAGCTCTTCTTTGAAAGTCTGTTATAATTCTGCACTAAAACAATCCATACCTGGGATATTTTATTTTATTTTATTTTATTTTATTTTATTTTATTTTATTTTATTTTATTTTGGTTGTGAAGTTTTTCATTTCTGCTTCTATTTCTTTAGTGCTTATGGGACTGTTTAGATAGTTTATCTGATCTTGATTTAACTTTGGTACATGATATCTCTCTAGAAAGTCAACTATTTCCTTTAGATTTTCCAGTTTTGGTGAGTATAGGCTTTTGAAGTAATACTTGAAGATTTTTTGAATTTCCTAAGTTTCTTCTGTTAGGTTTCTGCTTTCCTTTCTGATTTTGTTAATTAAATACTGTCTCTGGGTCTTTAATTGGTTCAGCTAAGGGTTTGCTATCTTGGTGATTTTCTCAAAGCAACCTCACTTGGTTTTGTTGATTCTTTGTGTTGTTTTCTTTGTTTCATATTGATTGATTTCAGCCCTGAGTTTGACTATTTCCTGCCTCGTCTTAGGTCTGTTTGCTTTGATTTGTTCTAGAGTTTTCTGATGTGTTGTAAAGTTGCTATTATAAGATTTCTCCAATTTTTTATGAAGGCTCTTAGTGCTATAAAATTTCCTGTTAACTCTGTTTTCATTGTACCCATAAATTTGAATATGTTTTACCTTCATTTTCATTGAATTCTAAAAGATCTTTAATTTATTTCTTTATTTCTCCCCTGACCAAGTTATTATTGAGTAGAAAGTTGTTCAGTTTCCATGAATACATGGGCTTTCTGTTATTTCTGTTGTTGAAGTTCAGTCTTAGTCTCTGGTGATCTGCTAGAATGCAGGGGGTTATTTCAATCTTCTTTTATCTGTTGATGCTAGTTTTGTGTCCATTTTGAAGAAGTTTCTTGAGGTGCTGAGAATAAGGTATATTCTTTTGTTTTGGGGGTGAAATAGATATTTGTTAAATCTATTTGGTTCAGAACTTCTGTTAGTTTCAGAAGTTTAGTCTATTTAGTATCTCTTTAGTTTATTTCTATCACCTACCCATTTGTAAGAGTGGGGTGTTGAAGTCTCTCACTAGTATTTTGTGGGTTCAGTGTATGTTTTGAGATTTAATCAAGTTTATTTTACAAATATGAGTCCCCCTTGCATTAGGGACATATATGTTCAGACTTCATCGTGGTAGATGTTTCCTTTGATATATATGAAGTATCCTTTCCCATCTCTTTTGATTACTTTTGGTTCAAAGTTTATTAGCTATTAGAATGGTTACTCCAACTTGATTCTTTGGACTGTTTCCTGGAAAGTCTTTTTGTAGCCCTTTACTCTGAGTTGGTGTCTACCTTTGTTGCTGTGTTTCTTGTATATAGCAGAATGATGGATTCTGTTTATGTATCCAGTTTGTAAGTCTGTTATTTTATTTGTAAAGTGAGTACATTGATGTTGAGAAATATTAATGAGCAATGATTCTTCTTGTTTCTGTTTCTGAAGGTAAACTGTGTGTGTGTTTGATACTTTTCTTTTAGCTTTGTTGTGAAATTATTAATTCCTTGTGTTTTATATTGGAATTTTCCTTTTAGTATCCTTCATAGGACTGAATTAGTAGATAGATATTGTTTAAATTTGGTTTGTCATGGAATATCTTGGTTTCTCCATCTATGGTAATTGAGAGTTTTGCTGGTTGTAGTATTCTGGGCAGGTATCTGTGGTCTCTTAGGGTCTGGAAAACATCTATCCAGGATCTTCTGGCTTTTAGAGTCTTAGTTGAGAAGTCAGGCATAATTCTGATAGATCTCCTATTATATGTTACTTGGTCCCTTTCCCTTCAGTTTTTAATATTCTTTCTTTCTTCTGTACACTTAGTGTTTTGATTATTATGTGGAAGGAAGATTTTCTATTGTGGTTCAATCTATTTGCTATATTCTATGTTCCTTCTACATTTATGGCCTTCTCTTCCTTCAGCTTAGAGAAGTTTTCTTCTATAGCTTTTTTGAAATTTTCTGGCCCTGTGAACTGGGAATCTTTTCCCTGTTCTGTTCCTATTATTTTCAGGTTTGGTCTTTCCATTGTGTCCTGAATTTCCTGAATATTTTGTCTTAGAAACTTTTTACACTTGATATTTTCTTTGATCATTGTATCAATTTCTTCTTTAGTATCTTTTATGTCTGAGACTCTATTTTTCATCTCTTGTATCCTGTTGGTAATGCTTGTATGCATAATTCCTGTTCTCTTTCCTAGATTTTCCATCTTGAGCGTTGCATGTATTTGTGTTTTCTTTATTGTTTCTATTTCAGCTATTAGGTTTTGAGTGGTTTTGTTACCTTCACCTTTTGATTGTATTTTCCTATATTAGTTTAAGAGGTCTGTTTCCTCTTTTAGGGTTTCTATCGTTTGATGTGTTTTCCTGTATTTACTGAAGGGAATTACGTATTTATGTCATCTTCAAAGGCCTCTATCATTTTCATGAGATGGTGTTTAAGGTCAGAGTCTTACTCTTGAGGTGTGCTGGGATATCCAGAGCTTGCTATAGTAAGAGAGGTGGTTTCTGTTGATGGCATATTATATTGGTTTCTGTTTATATTCTTGTGCTTGCCTTTCACCATTTTCTTATGTCTGGTATCAGCTGGCCTGTATTTCTTTTATTGGAGCAAGCCTCCCAAATGGCAGGGGGGCTTTGTGTCCCAGGTTAGAGAATACCTCCTGAGAGGCAGTCAGAGTTGTTTTTCTGTTTTGAGCAAGTCCTCCCCCCTTCCTTTGCTACCCATCTCTCAGTGTCCCTGGTTGAAGTAGCCCTCCTGGGAGACAGGCAAGGCTGTGGGGCTGTGGGGAGGGGCTGAACAGTTCAATCTGCTGTAAGTATGGAGGAGGTATGGAGTGCGAATTACCCAATTTTAAACAGTGACATTATTTAAGGATATCAGTCTGACCAATACTGCCTGCACTGAGGTAGAAAGAATTTGTCTCATATTTGTTTTATCTCATACATATGTTGGAGTTTGGAGCTTTCTCAAATTTTCAAAACACAAATACATCTTCAAAATACCAGACAAAATACCACTGTACAGGGAACAATTGAGGAGAATAGATAGTATTGGATTAGTTTCATACTGCAGTTAAAGCAATTAACACAAATCTGCTGAGAAGATGTTAGTAATTTATAGTAGTTGAGAATGTTTTCTTTAAGTCTGTGGCCCATGATACAGGGACCTTTTTCCAGAGGGAGAGTATATTCACAGCACAAATTGGACTTAATGAGAATATAACAACAACAAAATGAGGAAACAATGTTTGCTGGGTCAGGAAGAAATTTATATATGTGAGAAATTTGGGGAGGAGGATGGATACAAAATACATTGCACAAAATTCTCAAAGTAAGAAAAAAAGGAAAAGAAATGATTAGAAAAAAATCATATCAAAATATGTGGTAGGTAAGTCTGAGGGGCATCAGCAAACACAAAAGAATATGAAAAATGAAAAGAAACAGTTCTCAATTTTTGGAAAGCTTTCTTACTCAAAATACTTCATCTTGTGGCCCAATTCTTCAACTGAGATGGTCTTGGGTTTAGCAATTTTACAAACACTTTCCCTTTGAAAGTAAAGTTACAGCAATAGAGAAGGTCACAGCTGAAAATCACCTTCAATATTTCCTGGACTAACCTCACTTTCCATGAAAATAAATTGCCAGCCACTTTTTTCAAAAATTAAAGAAATGTTGTACAGTTACTCATTGCCAAATGTAGAATCTAGCCTAAAATGTTTTATTTAAAGTTCATTATTTTCCCACATTCACCTCCCAAGGTCCTTTTTTTTTTTCTTCTGGTAGAAGATATTTCCTTTCCTTAGGAAATACAGTGTTTTTCCTATTATAAAAGATTTCTCTGTCACCTTTCTTTCCAGATGTGTCCTAGAATAGTCATCTTTCTTTTTGTACAGGTTGGCTACTGTTAGGCTTAGACTCAATTACATGGCACAATCTTGATATCTTGTAATTTGTCTTCTGTAAATCTAGCATTCTAGAACCCAGAACATACTCAAACATTTATGCTACTGACTTTGCTTCTCAGGAGAAAGATGTTATGAGACCTCTTCATAGGAATGGTAAATTTTGTTGTGTCACATATGCAAAGACAAACTCATGAGAACTGTACCCTAAATTAGAGCTAAGGATTATGGGATCTCCATATTGTACTTCTACTTATGGGCTTTGTGATTTTTCTAAATATTCCAGGATCTTGGCATTAGTATTTTCACTTGAGAAATAATGGCACCATTCTTCTTGACTCATGGGTCAATATGAAAATAAAATATAATAATAAATGAAAAGGTCCTTTAAAAAAGTTTGTTGTGGATGGGCCTCGTGCCATTTGTATTTTGATGCTATTCCACTCTCCTGGGATGGACTGTGGACAAGGAATGAGTCATGCTCAGATGACTTATTGTGAACCAATCCCTAATGAATAAAAGAGCCAATCACTGGGTAAGAAGTCTGGACTTCTGAGTTGGAGAGTGGAAGAGAGCAAGGAGGAGAGAGTTAGGTCTTTTTGGGACAGGCATGGCTTGAGGACAAGATGTAGTTAGGAGAATCTCCTGATTTCAATGGCGGATCAATCAGGATTTGCCACTGGAGGATTTAGATTTAATAATGCTTATATAAGATTAGGATTTTAGTTTCTGTGCCTAGTGATTGAGTTACCTTCATTTCTGAATAAGTTTGTGTTGTATTTTCCTTCACACAGAAGCTCATCTAGGTTCAAGAGAGAAAGGTACGGTGGCAAAATATGGGTTTGCATGAGGTGCTCCACAAAGGCTGTGGGGTGTTAGTGTGGTAGTGTCCTGCCAGTGGGAACTTAATGAACTGGGTGGAGAAATTGTGGAGTTCTGAATCAGAGTCTCCATGAGATAAAAACAGGTCAGCTACTGCCTGCCACTAAATGGCTGGCCAGGTTGCTGGGGCAGAGAGTTGCCAACACAAGTGCAGGAACTTGCAGGTCAGTTTTTTAATATTTCCTGTAATGAAAGTTTACATCTAACATTACCACAAATTGGCTTTTTGCTTGTTTCTGTGATAAAGATGGGTCCCAGAGCACTGAACATGGTAGTTGAGTTGAACTCAGCTCATTCACACCTAATGAATGGCAAACAAGAAAAGCATCATGGCTTTCTTTTTTTATGATACTGTCTATTATATAAATGCCATGCTAGAACCTGCTTGTCTACTCAGACTCCTGAAAGACCATATATTTTAATAAACTAGGAAGATAAGGACCAACATGTGTGCTTGAATGTGCAAAATGAAACATTGAGAATTCAAAGTATTATTTTAAAATAACTTGACAGGATCATTATGATGTAAATACAGTTATTATACACATTTTCAAGAGGATGTACTTAGGCAGTTTGACTTTACAGACTTAAACACACTTTGTTATCTTCCCAGTCCTTCCTGTTCCTGTATTGAAAGAACAAATATCACCTATATCACAACTAATTATTACATATATTATCAAGAGAAAGAAGTGTCAGGAGATACCATGCCTTTAGATTTTATGAGACTTTTATTTCAATATTATATTCAGCATGTTTCTTATTTCAAAAGATAGAATGGAATCAACCTAGATGCCCACCAACAGATACAGTGGATAATGAAACTGTAGTGCCTATATACAATGGAATTTCTTCCAACTGCAAACAATAATTACAGTTTCAGGAAAATAGATGGTATTGTAAAATCCTATGTTAAGTAAGGGAACTTGAGCTAAGAAAGACAAACACCAAATATTTATTCTTATATATGCCTCCTCGCTTCTTACTGTTGAATACACATGCCCAGATGAAGTAAACATAGGAAATGACAAGGACACTAGACATGGGCCTGCATAGATAGAAATAAAGGGTAGCTTCAAGGGAGGAGGGTGCAAAGACAATAGAACCAAATCAAAGGGGAGTAGTGGTGGCAAAAGGATTACTATGTGGAAGAGAGGAGCAGATGATATGGATGAGGGCATTGAACAGGAGTCAAAATGAAGTATGGATGGAAAGTCATATGGAAATATGTCACTGTGTGTCTTAGTTAGGGGTTTACTGCTGTGAACAGACACCATGACCAATTCAAGTTTTATAAAAGACAACATTTAATTGGGGCTGGCTTACAGGCTGAGATGTTCATTCCATTGTCATCAAGGCAGAAACATGGCAGCATCCAGGCAAGCATGGTACAGGAGGAGCTGAGAATTCTACATCTCCATCTGAAGGCTGCTAGTGGAAGACTAAATTCCAGGCAACTAGGGTGAGGGTCTTAAGCCCACACCCACAGTGACACACCTACTCCAACAAAGCCACACCTCCTAATAGGGTCACTTCCTAGGCCAATTATATACAAACCATCACATTCCACTCCCTGGCCCTCATAGACTTGTTCAAACATGAGTCTATGGGGGCCATTCTTAAACAGCATAATGCAAAATACATTTAGTCCAACTTCAAAAATCTCTGCAGTCTATAGCAGTCTCAACAAGTCCAAAGTTCAAGGTCTTTTTTGAGATTCATCCAAACACTTAACTGTAATCCCCCAAGCAAGACAGGAAACCGGCTGGGCAAAGTCCAAACTCTGCATCTGTATGTTTGATGGCAAAGCAGTCTTCAGATATCCAACTCCTTTTTCATCTTTGTTGAATGCAACAAGGTTCTTTCTCCTGGGCTTGTTCTACTTCCTGTTAACAGCTTTCCTTGGCAAACGTCCTGTGGCTCTTTAACATCTTGGGGTCCCCAAGTCAATTTCAGCTTCACAGCTTCTTGTGCCAATGTCTGAGATCCACACAATCTTCTGTGCATCTCCAAAGAGCTGGTATCATTTCTCCTGCTCTGCCCTCTGTAGCACTCTAAGTTCAGGTTATTCCACATTGCTGCCACTGCTGTTCTTGGTGGTCATCCCATGGTACTGGCATCTCCAATATGCTAGGGTCTTCCACTGCAACTATACTTCACCAAAGCTTCTCATAGGTTCTCTTCATGGTACCAAGTATCAACTCCTTTGCATGACCCCTTCAGTCCTGGGCTGTCAATTATAACTGAGGGTGCACTTTCACCAATGGCCTTCCATGGCCTCTCACAGTGTCCAACCTGAGCTGTTCTTCATGATGCCTTCATGCCTTCAAAATCAGTACCACCTGGATGATTCTTACATGTTACCAAGTATAGCTGCAGCATCAGGTACAACCTTGGTGATCTCTGGAACACAGCTTCTTTGTGCTTTAAGAAAACACTTCCCAGAAGATTTCATCCCAGTGATGCTGGTCTTTTCTTAATCACCACTAATTTCTTAGCTCCAGCTAACCAGCATCAATTGTCCCAGTAGTCTTCTTCTCCTGATGAGTTCTGCTGCTTGCAGGAGCTGAAACATTGGCCCCCTTGTTCTATTACACTATCACTAGCTTCCTTTTTCTCCAGCTCCTTCACTGCCTAAGTTGGCTGCCCTGGATCTTGCTTCATAGACTGATTTTGAACTCAAGAGATCTGCATGCCTGTCTCCTAAGCACTGGGATTAAAGGTGTGGTCTACCATTGTATAAATATACCACATTTTCTGTATCCATTCTTCCTTTTAGGGATATCTGAGCTCTTTCAAACTTCTGGCTATTATAAACAAGGCTGCTATGAACATAGTGGAGCATGTGTCTTTATTGTATGCAGGGGAATCCTCTGGGTTTATGCCCAGGAGTGGTATGCCAGGGTCCTATGGAAGTGACATGCCCAATTTTCTGAGGAACCACCAAACTGATTTCCAGAGCGGTTTTACCATTTTGCAATCCCACCAACAGTGGAGGAGTGTTCCTCTTTCTCCACATCCTTGCCAGCACTTGTTGTCTCTTGAGTTTTTAATCTTAGCCATTCTGACTGGTATGAGGTAGAATCTCAGGGTTGTTTTGATTTGCATTTCCCTGATGACTAATGATGTTGAACATCTCTTAAGGTGTTTCTCAGCCATCCAAATTTCTTCTGGTGAAAATTCTTTGTTTAGCTCTATACCCCATTTTTTGATAGGGTTATTTGGTTCTTTGGGGTCTAACTTCTTGAGTTCTTTGTATATATTGGATATTAGCCCTCTGTCTGATGTGGGGTTGGTGAAGATCTTTTCCCACTTTGTTGGTTGCTGTTTTGTCCTTCTGACAGTGTCCCTTGCCTTACAGAAACTTTGTAATTTTATGAGGTCCAATTAAAAATAATGAATTCATGCAATTTACAGGTAAGTGGTTAGATCTGGAAAATATCATCCTAAGCGAGTTAACCCAATCACAAAAGAATACACATGAAATGCAATCACTGATAAGTGGATATTAATGAGCCCAGAACCCCTAAATACTCAAGGCACAATTAGCAATTCAAATGATTCACAAGAAGAAGAAAGGAGAGGACCCTGGGCCTGAAAAGATTGGATCCAGTTTTGTAGATCCAGAACAGAAAAATGGTGGTGGTGGGGGGGATAATTGGGGAATAGTTGGGGGGGGAGAGGACTTATGGGAAGTATAGTGGAGGGGAGGACTGGGAAAGGGGAAAGCCTTTGGAATATAAACAAAGAATATAGAAAAAAAAGGTGTGGTCTACCAAGCCTGGATTTAAGTTTTTCTTCACCTAGAATTTGCTCTGTTCTAGGCTGGCCTTAAACTCAGAGATCTGCTTATCTTTGCCTCCTGGGATTAAAGAGTTGTACTATCATGCCTGGACCTAAATTTAGCTGGGTGTAATCTTGCCCCAAGGTCACTACTCCCTTAATTCAATTTAATATCCTTGAATTCAGCTCCATTTCACTTCCTGGAGTCCCTTTAATACTCAAACTATATATTTTGTATTTTGTTTTCTTTCTCATATTGCTATGTTTGTTCAAAATTCTCTTCAATTAGACTTAACCAGAGAACAAAGCCTTGTTGGGCCTTTTTGAGATTTCCTTTGCAGATGCAATTAATATAAATCTCTTTACCTTAGCCCTAGGCAGTCTCTTCAGACAATGACAAAAAGCAGCCATGTTCTTCACCAAAACATCACAAAACCAGTCTCTTGGCCACATATTAAAGTGCTTCTCCACTGAAGCCTCTTGGGCAACAGGGCTAAGCAGTTCAAATGACCCTCAGCACCACTGTCTTCCATATTTCTACTAGGCTGGCCCATTAAGCTCCACTTAAAGCATTGCATGGCTTTCCAAATCCAAAGTCCCAAAATCCAATTCTTCCAAATAAAAGCATGGTCAGGCCGATCACAGCAATACCCCACTCCTGGTACCAACTTCTGTCTTAGTTAAGGTTTTACTGCTGTGAACAGACACCATGACCAATGCAAGTTAACATTTAATTTGGGCTGACTTACAGGCTCAGATGTTCATTCCATTGTCATCAAGGCAGAAACATGGCAGCATCCAGGCAGACATGGTGCAGGAGGAGCTGAGAATTCTACATCTTCATCTGAAGGCTGCTAGTGGAAGACTAACTCTCAGGCATATAGGGTAAGGGTCCTAAGCCTACAGCCATAGTGACACACCTACTCCAACACCTCCTAATAGGGTCACTTCCTAGGCCAATCATATACAAACCATCACACTGTGTAAGCTAATTTAAAAAAGATTTAAAAATAATTGTTGTATAAATACTATTAGGAATTTTAGACAAATAAAAACAGGAGATCAGTGGAACATGCATTGTGGTGAGTTGAAAGTCAAAACAAAGAGCAAAGCAAGAAAGCAAGTGAGAGAAGAAATGGTGTTTTTTCAACTGTTCTAGGCTCTGGTCCACCTACCATTTCCAGTGCTTGACTTTTAATTAGAGCTTAAATATGGCATCGCATATTGTTTATCCAACTCTACTTTTTACCATTCATAAATAGAATTGAGTTCATTAGTTAGACATTTTGCAAAAATAATAGATACAAATGATCAAAACTATATTTAGGACAAAGTGAAATAGAAAGTATTACGACTATAACTCTATGGGATGTACACTAAATATCAATTCACAGAACCCCCAGGAGGCTTAGCTACCTCTCACACAGCCAGAAATGGAGAATTGGCTAATGTCTTTCTCCCATGAGTAGAATTATCTTCTATCACATTTGTGATTGAGTTTTTAGTATTTTAAGACTCATAACCACAGGAGGACTTGGCATTTCATACAAATCTCTTCTTCTAAAACTGAGGTGTGGTTTCATTGAACTTTTCCCTTTTACTTTTTGGTATATTTTGTAAACTTTCTGAAGAGGTAGAAATAAATTTCCAGGTATAAATGAAATTTTGAATTACTACATGGTTTTAAAAATAAGTGGAACTTAGAGAATACTTAGATGGGAAGAAGAATGACATCTTCATATTCCACAATTAGAGGTGAATAAAAAATATAACAAATTAACTGTGTCACAATGCCATTATATTATTTAAATTTATGGTCTAAAATGCATGAATACATGCCTGTGATGGTTAGATTTCTCATCTTAATGTATTCTGGAATCATGTAGGCTGAATGTCACAATGAGAGATCATCTACTCTGCATCTGCCTGTGTTTATGTCTGTGGGGACTTGTCGTTTTAACTGAAGTGGGAAAGTCCTGCCTTCCATTCCCTCTTCAGGGATCTCTTGAATGCATAAGAGGAGAGAAAGTGAGGGGCGTCCCAAGCACATATGCATTTTCTCTGCTCTTGACTGCAGTGTGATCTGATTAGATGTCCTAAATTCCTTCTGCCTTGACTCCCTTGCAATGGCCACTGGAATATGTAATTGTGTGCTAAAATAAAGCTTTTCTCCCCTAAGTCACCTTTTCTCAGAAATGAAACTAGGACAATGGCTAATAAGCTAAAAGAGCAAAATATTTTCTGGTATGAAACAGAGTACCAATAAAAAGGAAGAAAGGACATAAGTTCTCATTAGAGCCTTATGTGATTGTTAGATATTTTAAACTATATTCATGTGTACCTAAAATAGTGCCAAAAAATTAGTAGATAGGCACATTGCTTAAACATAACATTTCATATTTTCCAACTCTTAATGATTGTATAGAGTCTAATTAAATAATATATTAGGTATGCCACACATACTATCTACCTCTCTCTTATAAATAATTAATGTTCTATCCTGGTTGAAGAATGAGAAAAATGTTAGAGCTAATATAGGCTAAGAACCAAGAAAATGATTGAGTCTCTATTGCTGGTCCTACGTTGTATCACACTGCATCAGTCTGAGCAGAACACCGGATAGAGAGGCAGTAACCAGGAAAATGTATTCACTTAGTACATTTCAGCTACCTGTGCCAAAGATTGATTAAAATGACTGGAGAATGTCTGAGTTAGTGATGGCTTTTGATTGCAGGGACTTGCCACCAGCTGTACACTGAGTGTGAAGACCAGTGGCCAGCTCTGCAGGACCTCTAACCCACTGATGAGTATGCTACTACAGTCTCAGCACTTCCTTCATTTCTCCACCTCAGCAGCTAGAAGTTGGCAGAATGCGAATGTGATATCCAACTGTTAATATACACGACATGAAGCATTTGCTGAAAATTATTTGGTGTCCTAGGGCTCCACTTTCACATCATATTTCATGAAAAGGGAATAATAAATAAATCCTTTATATGAATTTGACACATGAAGGTCACATTTCAACACTTAATTTTAGTTGAAAAATACCAAATATTTGAAAACTAATAAAGAAGCAGGAAAATTAAGCAAAGGTTAAGACAGTCATCTTTAAGTGTTAACTAGCTTTATAAAGAAGTAGAGAAGATAGGTGAACAGTCACTGAAGGGTTTTGAAAGTAGGAGAGCCCACTTACCATATCTTCACTATGTTTTCTAAAGTAGAAAAATAAGTGTTAGTCATTACAGCATGCTGGTGGGGATGATACAGGAAAAAAAAAGCAGAGAAAGAACGATAGCAAGGGAAGCATCACCAGTGGGGGAAAGGACAATGATTTAATATCAGCAGCCAAAGAATTCATCCTGTAAAAGAGCTGAGGAATGTCTGTTTATTTATGTCAATATCAAGCCTTTGTAGTATTCTATATGTTCATGAGGCAGAGCACCAATTTGGACTTTAATACTTAAATTAAATGATATGAATAGGCAGCTGTCGGCTCGCCTATTTTGGGAAAGTATAATTTCTGTGATACTGATGCAATCTGTCATCTTTCCACACTATTAAACATCATGACATCCTTTCATGGAAATGAATACTTACATACTGAAACATCTAGAATACAAGTTCATGATCAGTCAACTTTGTAAGAACAATCACTTCAAACTCACATTGTTTTGCTCACTATAATTTATATGACATTTAGATAAATATTCATATAGAAATTTTGTGGGTGGGGACAGAAAATAGAGAAGGGAGGGGAAAATTGTGGTTAGGATATAAGGTAAGGAAAGAAGAATAAATTAAAATACTTTTTTTTGATTTTATAAAAATAGAAGAAACTGCTTATGCTTAATCTTTAACATCGCTTCCAAATTAAAGAATACTATGTTTACCTAATAATAGAATGCAATTTTAATCATACACAGTTCAAAATATATAAACTCTTTGAGAAATTATAATTTATAAGTATTTATGCTTGTTTACACACACACACACACACACACACACACACACACATACATAATATAGTGTTTTCTATTTAAATCCATATCATCCATCAAGGAAAAAGGGCCTCTACTTTTGGAGTAATTTTTGTCAGTTAATATCCTATTAATATGTTCCAATGTTAGTCCAATGTAGCAAATCAAGGTTATAGTCCAAATGCCAAAGAGTTCCACAAACCTCCCCTGAATGCTTTTACCCTGACAGTGTAATATTTTACAGTAAATATTAACATCCAAGTTAATGTATTTTCATATATTTCCCATTATATTGATATATTAATTTATTTTACTACAGTTAATATATCCCTTATGTAACATAATTATTCAATTTTATATTTGCATATTGAGAATTTTAAGGGGCTGGCCACTGGCAGATTGAGCATGCTTTAATGAGTATATGGGCAACACAAATTGGACTTGGTATATATTTTTTTATCTTTCAGGAGGCAGTAGTAAGAGTGGGAGTGTAGAGTGGGAGGGATGGGAAACAAATGAGATTGAGTTGCATTGTGTGAAATTCCCAAACAATAAATAAAAATACTGTGTTGTGGGAAAATAAGAAATTTTTAAAATTCTCAGGTGCTGAACAGAACACCAATTGCTTATGCTCTAAGATCAAGAATAGACAAATGGGACCTCATAACATTACAAAGTTTCTGTAAGGCAAAAGACACTGTCAAGAGGACAAATCGGCAACCAACAAATTGGAAAAATATCTTCACAAACCCTACATCTGACAGAGGGCTAATATCCAATGTATACAAAGAACTCAAGAAGTTAGACACCAGAAAATCAAATAACCCCATCCAAAAATGGGGTACAGAGCTAAACAAAGACTTTTTACCTGAAGAAATTTGGATGGCTGAGAAACACCTTAAAAAACGTTCAACATCATTAGTCATTAGAGAAATGCAAATCAAAACAACCCTGAGATTTCACCTCACACCAGTCAGAATGGCTAAGATTAAAAACTCAGGAGACATCAGGTGTTGGCAAGATGTGGAAAAAGAGGAACACTCCTACACTGCTGGTGGGACTGTAAGCTGGTACAACCACTCTGGAAATCAGTCTGGCGTTTCTTCAGAAAACTGGGCACTGTACTTCTGGAGGACCCAGCCATACCACTCCTGGGCATATACCCAGATTCCCCAGCATGCAATAAGGATACATGCTCCACTATGTTCATAGCAACCTTATTTATTATAGCCAGAAGCTTGAAAGAACCCAGATGTCCCTCAACGGAGGAATGGATACAAAGAAATGTGGTATATATACACAATGGAGTACTATTTAGCCATTAGAAACAATGAATTCATGAAATTCTTAGAGAAATGGATGGAGCTGGAGAACATCATAATAAGTGAGGTAACACAGTCTCGAAAGAATTCTCATGGTATGCACTCACTGATAAGCGGATATTAGCCTAGAATCTTGGGACACCAAAGACACAATCCACATACCAAATGATGTCCAACAAGAAGAAAGGAATGGACACTGGTGCTGGAAAGGATCAAAGCATCAGTGTAGGGGAATACCAGAACAGGGAAGTGGGAAGGGGTAGATGAGGGAGCATGGGGAGGGAAGAGGGCATGTGGGACATTGGAGGGTGGGGAACCAGAAAAAGGGAAATGACATGTATATATAGAATATGTCCAATAAAAAAAATGGAAAAAAATTCTCAGGTGCTACATACATCAGCATACATGCCTTTGTTCTCTCTATGTATCTATCTCCCTCTATCACAAACACATGCACACACATACACACACACACATGCACACACATGCACACACGTACACACACATACATGCACACACACAAACACACATACACACATGCACACAGATTCACACACACTACAGAAAACATTATATTGCACATTAAGATCTTCATGATTCAACTACACCACTCTCAGGCCTATGCTTAAAGATTATACCTAGTACCAAAGACACACTTGCTCAACCATCTTTGGTCCTGCTTTATTTCTGATAACCAGAAACTGGAAACATCCTAGATGTCTATCAACTAACAAATTAATTGTGAAAATGTGTTACATTTACATAATGGAATATTATTCAGCTGTTAATATATTGAATCATAAAATATGAGGAAAAATGGAACTCTTACAGACAAATGTCATCCTGAGTGAAGAACTCAAATTAAAAAACCCAAATGCTATATAATTATTTTATTTATAGACATTATATTTTTAAGCCTTAAGTATGCATGATATAATTCCTATAATGACAGAAATTATGTAAAAGGCTGTAGATGACGAAAGACTCTCCCATGGAAGAGGAAATTGTTATGGAAGAGAACATGGAAGTACAGTGGGAACTGGAGTGGGTGATTAAATGGGAAGGAAAGATGGAAGAGATGGGAAAAAGAAGGAGTACAGGAAGTGACAGATAACAGGAAGGGTCACAGGAAAGCCTACTACTGTAGAAGTGTTCTAAAATCTATAAATAATTGAAAGAAATTGCCTTAGTTTGATTTTATTGCTATGAAGAGACACCATGATCATGCCCACCCATATAAAAGACAAGACTTATTTGGGGCTGGACTATGTTGAGAGGTTTAGTCTGTTATCATCATGGCAAGAAGCATGGTGGCCTGTAGCTTGATATGGTGCTAGAGAGGCAATCAAGAGTTCTATACCTGGTTCATTTTTCTTTTCTTTTCTTTCTTTCTTTCTTTCTTTTTTCTTTTTTTGTTTGTTTTTCAAGACAGGGTTTTTCTGGATAGCCCTGGCTGTTCTGGAATTCACTCTGCAGACCAAGCTGGCCTCGAACTCAGAAATCTGCCTCCCCCTCCCTCTCAAGTGCTGGGATTAAAGGCGTGTGGGAGATATAGAGACAAAGTGTGGAGCAGACACTAAGAGAAAGACCATCCAGAGACTGCCTCACATAGGTATCTATCCTATATACAGTTACAAAACCCAGACACTATTGTGGATGCCAACAAATGCTTGCTGACAGGAGCTTGATATAGCTGTCACCTGGGAGGCCCTGCCAGTGTGTGACAAATACAGAGGGGGACACGCTCAGCTAATCATTGAACTGAGCACAAGGTCCCCAATGGAGGAGCTAGAGAAAGCCCCAAGGAGCTGAATGGGTTTGCAGCACTACAGAAGGAACAACAACATGAACCATTCAGTACCCCCAGAACTCCCAAGGACTACACCACCAACCAAAGAGTACACATGGCTCCAGATGCACATGTAGTAGAGAATGGTCCTGTTGGACATCAAAGGGAGGAGAGGCCCTTGGTCCTGAGAAGGGTAGATGCCCCAGTCCTGGAATGTCAGAACAGAGAAGTAGGAGTGCGTAGATTGGCAAGCAGGGAGAAGGGAGATAGGTTAGGTGATTTTCGGGGTGGGGGGTGCAGAAAAGGGACAGCATTTGAAATATAATAAAGAATCTATCTAATAAAAACAATGAACAAAAAGTTTTTTAAAAGAGTTCTATTCCTGGAAGGGGAAAAGAATGGCACTGTGTCTGGCTTGAGCATCATAATTCTCAAGTCTACTTCATAATAGTGTCACTCCGTATGAGCCTATAGGGCCATTTTCATTCAAACCAACACAGCAGTCTAAATGTGTCACCAAATAATGGGAGAAACAAAGTTATAAAAATGTAATTAGTGAGGACAGGGGTGGTGGTCTTTTGTACCCTTTCTTCCTAAATAACCTCAGGGCATTTCAATTCTCTGTTCTAGCCTGCTTTAGTTCCAAAATAAAGACACAGAGACCTGACATGCACGAAGTTGGTCAGGTTCTAAACTATTCTAACCCAACTAGGCTACTAATACACAGCCATATGGACCTTTACCTGTAAACTCAGTCTTGTCTGACTCACTCTGGTCCATGGGTACTCTCATGGCTGCTCTTTCATCACTACCTCATGGTGAATCCTCCTGTTCTTTCTATGATGTTTCTTTACACCTTCTTGTCCCTGTGTTCTTGTCTACTCCTCTACTTCTAGTGTTGCTTTCTCTATCTGGGCTATTTCTGGAACACTCAGAAGTCCTGTCCTAATTCTCTTATGCTAAGCTAGTCAGCTGATCAACATTTTATTACCTAACCAGAAGTTATGGAAAATTATTTTTATATAGCACTAAGACTAGAGATGATTGTCCATGGCAACATCCATACTGCAACCAGATCTCTGGGCATAGCAATCAGCATCTGAATACACAGTATACAAAATGCCCCCTATCAAGTCCCAACAATTTTTTGACATAATGTGAAACTTCCAGACCCATGAATGACCTACATCTTGTTTAAATGTTGGTAAAACAGACCCTATGAAAAAGTCCAAACACCCATTGGTTGTTGTTCACAACCTGATGGTAAGGCCCTATTGCTAAAGACAGCACATAAATATGCCACTGAGGATAGAAAAGTAGAGTTAGAACTTCACTAGAAGCTTCCCCTCCACTGGCCAGTGTCCATGGTTCTGCAAGGTACTCTGTATGCTTCAAGAGGAGAAAGACAATCATCAACCCAGCTACATACTCTGCGAACTACAATGGCGACCTTGCTGTAAGATATGCTGGGGCAATAGTGACAAAAGTTTTGTGTGAGTAACCAGCCCATGACTGATGGGATTTAAGATCTACTCCATGTGATAGAGCCCATGCCTGACATTGTTCAGGTATATAAGAACCTGAGACTGGTTAGGTCATGGGCCTAAAGAAAAAAGAAATAATATTGTTATGCTAAAAATATAGAAATAAAATGACTTGTAATGACATCCTGCTATACCTGTAGATCAGTATGTTGCTCAGTTATCATCAGATCAGCTTCTCTTACAGTAAATGGGAACTAACACAGAGACTCACAGCTGGGAATGTGCAGAGTAAGAGGCTTTGAAGCATTAAGTCCTAAATAGCATAGCTTCATCAAAACCTTGCCCCTGGGGGATCAGATCAGAATCTATGTGGAAGAGGAGGCTGAAAGATTGGAAAAGGTGGAGTTGATGGATCACTTCTAGATGTGTCTTTCAGATACATTAATACTGATACACATATGGCTATAGTAGTATACACAGGGCTTGCATGAGTTCAATCCAGACATTGTCTCAGCACTTAGAAGGGAAAGTGGGAATGATCTATCACTGCTAACCAAGAGGCTATCTAAAATTGATACTCACTGGCAAAGGAAAATTAGTTTTCTTCAATGGAGTTACACTGGTAATCTTATCAATATTTCCAGGCCAGCTCCAAACTCAGGGGCTCAAGCAAAGTAATCTCAATGATGTTCAGATAAGGATTTTTGCCTCATTTTGTTCTGTATTAAGTATTATTTTTTCATGCCAGTATTTTATTTGTGTATTTTGGCTTTTATTTTTGTGTTTCTTTGGAGTTTGTATGTGTGTATTTTTGTTTGTTTATTTGTATTTGATTTTAAAGAGAAGGAGAAAAGGCAATGAGTTGGGTGTCTGGAGATATGGGAAGGATCTGGAAGGACCTGGGAGAGGGGAAACAGCATAATAAGAATATATGGTGTGATTTTTTCAATTAAAATAAAATGTCAAATATGTTCATGGTTTTAGGATATAAATTATTTCAATATGAGACTAAAATAGAGAACAAAGGGGGCAGACAAATTAAGAGACCATGCTGTGAAATAGCCTATTTCCACTTACTTTTGATGCTGACCACAATGCAAAACGCTGGAAAAAAAACACACCTTTGTTGGAGTATAACTCTTGTGTGATCAAACAACAGTTCCATATAATAGAAGTTTGCCCTGAAATTGGAATCCCTTAGGGGCCTAAATGTATATAATTAGGCATAAACAAACTTTTTTAACTGAGTACATCATTTGGTGTATTTTAGGAGTTTCTGACATTATTTCAAGGCATTTCTATTGGAGTAGCCCATAATTCCCTAATAAAGAACAAGTATTTTAATATGTTTACTGCATTTAATTTTATCTATACTTTGGACATCTTTACCTTTGAGGAGTAACTGGTTAGATTAAATTACATGCTATAAGTGACTAAATAGTGAATGTGGGTTCTAGGATAAAAATGTGAGCTGGTGATAATTTTACCTACTTGATTTGCCTTCAGAAAACAGACAGAAATTCAAGGTGGAACTTATTTCTAGAAAGGTTTCAAGGTTTCCTGTGACAACTTATACAAAACATGGGAAAGTTGGTTATGTTTAATCCTGAGAGTCTAGTCACACCTTTAATGTGTGCCCATATCCCTGAAGGATGAGTGAAGCTCATATTTGAAGGAAATCATTACTTTAAAATTTTACCTAATATCTATTTTAGTCACAGCATCAGATTTGAGGAGGGTCTCACTAAGGGGATGTGATTAATGAGCCCAAACCTACCATGAATAACATGTGGGTAAGCTTTCAATGTTGTGACACTAATGAGTATATAAAAAAATCTTTACATTTCTTGGTATTTGAACTTCATTTCCTACAAATCCTTGCATTTGATTCTTGCAATGTGTATTTGATAAAATTCAAGTATACAATTGAATTTTCTGAGTTGTGAATTTTAATAAATTTAATTTTGAAAATATAGATTTTTTTTATGTTTAGTGCAACAAAACATAGTATTTAAATGCTAAATTCTGCTGAGTGCTGACTGTAGTTGAAAGAGGCATTTGTTCCCCATCTTTCTAGAGTCACAAAACTCCTGGGACAAAATAGGAATAGCTAATTAGATTGCTGCCTCCAGAAAGTTAATTTATTGCAGCTTATACCATGAATATCTGTCTTTCTTTAAGTATTAACAACCAGGGGATTCTCAACAGTAACTCAGTATCAGTCCATTTGCAGATGTCTGGTCATTATTTCTCATTTCTATTCCATTTTAAAGCAATTCATGCTCTCATAAGTCATTTTTACCACTTTTATAATACATAAAACCATATATCAAGATGTCTAGTTGCCCTTTTGAAGTGAAAGTAACGTCCTAAAATGTAATTCAATGAAAAAAGATGAGTATTAGCATACTCTAGAACAATTGAATATTCATATGGAAAATAATGGAGTTCCATCAGATCTTTTGTGCCATATGTCATGATTAATTCAAGATGGATCACTGACCTGTGTCATAGGAAACTATAATGTTTTTGGATGAATAGAAAAGTGAGCCTTTGTGAGAGGGATCCCTGCAAGCATCACACTCCTCAGCATAGTGACAAGAATGAAATTTGGCTCATCTCAACTTGTCTTCATTGGTTTAAACCTTTGGTATCTGACACAATTTAATTTAGCCATATTTAAGCACAGCATAATTTTGAACAAAAATTTTCTGATGACAATTATCTCAGTCTTGTGTGCCTAAGAAAGTTTAAGACATGTTTACATTGCAATTCTTTACAATGTACATATGAAATCTTCAATAAGGATGTGTTCTGTTGTCTGAGAAGCAATGCTCAAGATGAGGGTCTAGGTAGAATGACTGATGTAAACATAGTGGCCTGTGGGAGTCAGTTTTTGGTGGAATACAGGTAAACATCTTTCTTTGAATATATAAGCTTTAATGTTTCACTTTTTCTGGTTTCCCTGGTGCCTCTCTGTGTACCCAAGGGCCTCTTACCCTCTACATTTATGTTCTTGGGCTAGGCAAGAAGTCACTAGAAATAATAATGCCACCTGATGTATATGCCCACACGTGATTGCTGATCAGAGTCTGTCACCTGGAAGACTCTGCTAGAGGATGACAAATACAGAGGGGGGCACGCTCAGCCAGCCATTGAACTGAGCACAGGGTCCCCAATGTGGGAATCTAAAGAAAGGACCCAAGGAGCTGAAGGGGTTTGCAGAGCCATAGGAGGAACAAAAATGTGAGCCACCCAGTACTCCCAGAGCTCCCAGGGATAAAAACATCAACCAAAGAGTACACATGGAGTTACCCATGGCTCCAGACACATAGGCAGCAGAGCATGGCCTTGATAGACATCAAAGAAAAGAGAGGCCTCTGGTCCTGAGAAGGCTCCAGCAGGAATACCCGGACAGGGAAGCCGAAGAGGGTTGATTGGGGAACAGGCAGAGGGGAGATGGACTATGGGACCTTCAGGGGTGGGGAACAAGGAAAGGGAACAGCATTTGAGATATAAATAAAGAATATATCTAATAAAAATAGAAGGCAGCCGGGCGTGGTGGCGCACGCCTATAATCTCAGCATTTGGGAGGCAGAGGCAGGCAGATTTCTTGAGTTTGAGGCCAGCCTGGTCTACAGAGTGAGTTCCAGGACAGCTAGGGCTAAACAGAGAAACCCTGTCTCAAAAAAAAAAATAGGAAAAAAAAAGAAAAATACTAAAATTATATTCAACAAAATTAATAATCTCTTCTGTACTGGCTAGTTTTATGTTCACTAGACAGAAATTAGAGTCATCAGAGATGAAGGAGCCACAATTGAGAAAATGCTTCTATGAGAGCTAGCTGTGAGGCATTTCTTTCAATTAGTGTTCGGTGGAGGAGGGCCCAGCCTACTGTGTATGGTACAAGTCCTTCATTCTAGAGAAAGGAGGTTAAGCAAGCTAAAGGAAGGAAGCCAGTAGCAGTACCCTTCCATGACTTCTGAGTTAGCTCTTGCCTCCAGGATCTTGCCCTGTTTGAGTTACTGCTCTGACTTCCTGTAATAATGAACAACAATATGAAAGTAGAAGCCAAATAAACCCTTTCTTTCCAAACTTTATTTTTGGCCCAGTATTTCATAACAGCAATAGAATCTCTAAGACACCTTTTTTAGGCTACAGTTGTAACTCAATGCTGTCTTAATATGCTAGGCTTTAGCTTCAACATTGGTATTGAAGATAGATAGATAGATAGATAGATAGATAGATAGATAGATAGGGGTGGAAACATAAGCTAATGTAGTGTGTGGCCAGTGTGATCATCACAATGGCCTTTCTAAATGCATCATTGTCAAAGATATAGATATAATTATGAAACTCTCTTCTTTAAGGCGTGATTAAGAGAATGAGACAACATGCTATATTTGTAGTCAGACAATCACAAGTCTGAAAAAATATATAGAGAGAGAGCACAGGAGAATGGAAAACCTAATTCAATACAGGAGAAATATTTTTAAGATGAATTCAAACACAGGAAATATACATGGTAAATTAACAGGTACATATATTTAACACTATTAGTTTAAGTTAAGTGATATTCAAGTTAAAATATTTTTTAAAATAAGTAATTGCTTTTGTAAAATAACATTGGCCATGTAATTGTTGTTATAAACCAACTAGAATTCTCATATACTTACACTTACAACACAAATGGAGGAGTGAGCTCAGAAAATCAGAATTATTTTTAAAAGGGTAGAGCATCATCTTACATATTGACTCAACCAGTTTAACCTCCATTTATGAGAAATGAAAGCGCAAGTTTATTACAAAAAATAAAACTTTCACAGAAACTTTCAGGCCAGCTTTATTTAGACAAAACTATAAACAAGCCAGATAAATCCAGATGTCCTAATTTTTATTCTGTTGTTATGATAATCCGTGCTGATCAAAATTGACTTGGAAACAAGCGAGTTTACTTGGCTTAGGCTTCCCATGGCTTCCAGTTCACAATTCCTCGTGGAAGTTGGCACCAGAACTTTAATCAGGAATCTGCAGGCAGGAACAGTGAAGCGGTGTTGCTTACTGGCTCACTCACGGACCTCCCCACTCCTGGCTTTCTTAGATAGCCCACATTCACCTTTCTTGGATGGTGCTGCCCATAGTAGATTGTGCCCTTACACATCAACCATCAGTCAAGAAATTCCCCACAAATTCTCACAGATATAGACACAGACCAGTCTGATCAAGACAACCATTAAATAAGGATTTTCTCTTTTCCAGGGATTCCAAGTTGTATCAGGTTGACATTAAAACTAGCCAGGACATCGGGTTAATAAATGAACAAGCTGTGGTATATGTATACAATTGAATATTATTTAATAATCAAAGATAATCTTAATACACACAATACTATGGAATAATCAATATAACTTTCCTTAAATAAAAAGAAATTATACACATTTATACAAAATGAAAACTTTTAATACTAGAGAAAAGCAAATAATTGTCAGAATGGGAACAGAGGATAATGTGTATATGTCAGGAAGGATTTCAGAGCATGCGCGCACACACACACACACACACACACACACACACACACACACACAAACTGGCCATAATGTATGTGTTATTTTTTTATTTATGTTAGTGGTTTCACAGTATAAACATTTGTCAAAACTTATGAAATTGTATGTTGTAATAAGTTCTGTTAGCTACACCACAGCAAAGCTGTTTACAAAATCATGTATATGGTATCTTAGCAGCTAAGCTCTCTCTGACTCTCTGGCTCAGAAGCCGTTTCTTATTTTGGCTTATTTCTACTGTAGTTTAAAAAGTAATGGTTGGATAAAGAACGAGTATCTTGAATGAGAAAGACACTAGAAGTGGGTAACTGACCCCAGGTCTCCTTAAACCCTGAGAGCCAGTCTGTTATATGTAAATGTAGTCCCTGGACCTTGGCACTGAGAGCCATCCCTCTTCCCCTGAAATGTGTATTTTTCTGTTTTATTTATTTCAGCAAATGACAGTATAATCCCTTGCCTTAGTTGTATCTGCAGTGAAACATATTTTCCTTGAACTCATACTGCATCCCATACTACCTAGTTATTCCATTTCTAACCACATCTTTAATCCTTTTGCAAATATTCACTCCTGCTTTATGTCTCCTGTAGTTCAGTGTTCTAAGCTGGGTCACGGAGAAAAATTTTCATGTTTTCTTTCCTTTTATTGAAAACCATTATGCCCTTGTTCTGAAAAAGAGAAAACACGAGTGGGGCATAGTTTATCTATTTTAATTCTGCAATCCAGTTCCTTTCATTCATATTTCATTTGCTAAAATTGAATAGGGATGGACAGTGCTCTGTTGAAGAATGATTGAAAGCAAAATTTCTTGTCCTAGAAATTGTTTTAGGCAAAGGTGTCTGTTCATAGATACTGACATCTTTCTAAAAGTAATTGGCTGTATTCTCTATAAGCACCTATAGAACATTTTAACATAGAAAGTACAGAATTTTTAACGAATTTTAGCCAGCAAGTTCTATTAGTTTAATATATTCTTTATTTACATTTGAAATGTTGTCCCCTTTCCTGGTTCTCTCTTTGCCCCTGAAAATCCTGTAAGCCATCTCCCCTGTTCCGCAGTCAACCCACTCCAGCTTCCCTGTCCTGGTATTCCTCTACACTGAAGCATAGAACCTTCCCAGGACCAGGGGCCTCTCCTCCCTTTGATGTCTAACAAGGCTGTCCTCTGCTGCCTATGTGTCTGGAGCCATGGGTAACTCCATGTGTACTCTTTGCTTGATGTTTTTTTATCTGCGAATTCTAGCTGGTAATGTGACTCCTCCTGTATCAAAGGAGTGTAGGAAAGAGAAGCCCAGGTCAGTGCTGGCATGCTGATCCTGGAATTAAGGGAACAAAGGGGATCTGAGAGTAGGCTAGTAGTGCAGCAGCTCCCAGGCGAAGGCCATAGGATGTGGTTTTTAAAACTATAAGCAACAGGTTTAACATAGTGTTACGGTGTATTTGAAGTCATACTACAGTGTGATAAATTCTAAAATGATTTCAAAGACTCAGTTTTTAAATTCCAAAGTAGCCAAATAAATCATAATGAAAGAGCAAACATGTTTGAAATTGAATGATTATAGAAATAAGAAACTAAGTATAGAATGCATTTTTAAAAAGATATAAAAATGTGTTTTAAAGAGTGTTTTAAGGAAGAAAAGATAAAAGATAAAAGTTGTGAAAGGATAAGGTTGTAAGCTAGGAATCCCCAGTGCCTGAGTCTAGGGTGACCCCAAAGGAGCAGAGGTTCAGTCTACACCTTGTTGGCCTGGAAGTGTGCACAAATCCCACCCGCCTCCAGGGTCAGACCACAAACCTCTGGGAGTGTCCCTGGCACATTTTCCCCTCTCCCTCCCCAGAGTGGCTGTGGCAGGGACAGGCACAGTTGGGGGCTGGTGGAGTCACCGCGGGGGGCTGCGGGGCTCCTGCCTGGGGGGCACTTGGGTCCCCAATGCCTATTGCCAGTGGGGGAGAGTGGGCGCGACCCTGTGCGTGGTGGCTACGTAGGTGGAAATGACTTAACTAGTTCTTCCGGCCTCTGTGGGAGGCTGATAGGTTCTCAAAGAGCTCGGGTTTGGATGGTTTGAACTGATTGGCTTAGAAGCTTGTGGTAGGTGGGTTCTGTTATACGCCTATAAAAGGCCAATCCAAGCCAGCCCACACGGGCTCACTTCTTTTACCCTTCATGGTAGGACTGTGACCCCCCAGAGCTTTGGAAATTAAAATTCCTCTTGCAAATTGCATCAGGTCTGTCTCTCGTGAGTGTTTGGGGTTCCGGTTTCCGAGGCATGGGGTGCTGGGGTACCCCCATTTTTCGTTCGGATCTTACAGTTGATGTGTATAATATGCCAAGAATAAAAGAACAAAGTAAGGTCAACAAAGTGATGTAAAAACATTATCTCCCCGGACCATTTATTGTAGGGGATGGTTTTGATGCTTTGATTGGGAATCTGCATGTAACTGACTGAAGTTCCTGTTCCCCAATTGGTTTTTGATTGATCAATAAAAATACCAGTAACCAATGGCTGGGCAGAAGAGGTGGGACTTCCAGGTTCCCGCAGGCAGGCTAGAGGAAGAGGAAGAGCAAGGATTTACCATGCTTCTGAGGGAGAAAGAGCCACTAGCTATGTGAGATCTCTGGTGGAGTGGCCATTGACTGCTTCCCCATCTGGGCCTGGGGTAGCAAAGAGAAGGCAAGCCTGCAACTAAGTTGAGGGCTTAGTTGAGATTAGATTGTTGAGCGAGGAATAAAGGTAAGGTCAGGCTAGCCTTGAAGAGGGCTATTAGAGCCCAGGCACTGAGATGTAAGGCCGGTTAAAAATGAACTAGTGTGTGTGTGTGTGTGTGTGTGTGTGTGTATGTGTTTCATCCACAGATCCAAGGGAACCAGGGCAGTCAATGTAGTAGAAACTACATGCTACAATTTATACCATTCATCAAGAAGAGGAACATTAACTGTGAGTCTGTCTGTCTGTCTGTCTGTCTGTCTGTCTCTCTCTCTCTCTCTCTCTCTCTCTCTCTGTGTGTGTGTATATATATATAAAATAGAAAAGGAAACATTTTGCAAAGTATACAGCTGATTTTAATTATATGGCTGTATGTTATTTCTGAAGCTGGGTTTAGCTTATTTTTACATATTTTTAAGATTTTAAAGTCTAAACTGTTATACAATAATTAAAAAACTACTAAGCAATCTCTCTGGATAAGTTATTACTGATTTGCTCTTCTATAAATATTAAGTGAATTTAAAAGTATCATTTATCCAATTAGTTTCTAGGTATTTTCTTATTTTAAATGGCACAATTTTTCTTAGCCATTAAATGTAAACGACCTAAGAAGATTTGCAAAATTTAAAATAAATACATACCTAATACAAGTTCAAAGATCTTAAAGGTAGCACAACTTATTTTTATTCTTTTGCACATTGTCTTTTGTTTTGTTTCTATTATCTTCTCTAGGTCATTCTATTCCTTAACTGTAGTTAAAAACATAACCAAACGTGGTTTTAAAAGACTGTCTTACCATAACTATAAAGAAAAATTCAATATGATTAAGAGCATATAAATGACACTAAGAGGTTTTTTAAATGGTTATGTAAAAGTAAATTTAGCATACTTGCCATAGAAAATGACATAAGCTATTCTTTGTTTCTTTTCTTCTTTCTTTTTTAAAAAAAAAACCCTTAATTTTCAGTTAGTCAATGTCTTAAATCTTATCTCATACCACAATTGCAGATATTAATGGGATAAAGTGCTCTATTCAAAGACAAATTATCATATCTTCTTCAGTAAGTGCCAATTCCCTCAACACCCACTAAAAGAGGTAGAACAATAGAAATGTGGTGGTTAACTAAAATTTTCTTAGATCATGAAACTTTCATTTATTTCATTGGGTAAACCTTTTTGTAAACACAGTAATTTTGAAGCTGTTTGCTTTTGTGGGATACATATTTTGGCATTGTAGCTATCCTGGCTTTCTTCCATGGTACTTTAATTTTGTGGTTCACTGAGCAAAACTAAGAGTTCTCCAGAAGGACTTGTACTTAAAACAGTCAGGGGTTTGCCACCTGATGAGATCCTTAGTCTTTCTTCTTGATGAACATGTCTGCTCAGGAAAGCCCCTTTGTTTTTGAAACTAGGAGAGTTCTTTCTTTCTTTCTTTCTTTCTTTCTTTCTTTCTTTCTTTCTTTCTCTTCTTTTTCTCTCTCTCCCTCCTTCCCTTCTTTCCTTCCTCCTTCCCTCTCTCCCTCCCTCCCTCCCTCCCTCCCTCCTTCCCTCCCTCCCTCCTTCCTTCCTTCCTTAAAGGGATATTAGCTGTATTTTCTACATTTTCTCACTCCAGCTCTTGTAGAATGTTATGGAATTCTATGTAGATCGAACAAGTTAATACTAACACATTTTATATTACAGAATTATAAAACCAACTGAATGAAATAAAACTTAGCAACTTTCAAATATAGATGAGAGATGTGAGTCTTAGGAGAGCTGTCCAAATTCCTGTTCCATATAAACTGCATCGAGAATGACAGAGGCTCAAACCTGTGTCCATCTGATTTGTAAGACCCATAAATAACCCATAAATTTGTAAGACCCTAAATATCCTAATAAATTTATACACAATTTGTAGCTAAATTTAATGGAGATAATTTATTGACTATTAAAGGGGGAGTAATGTTCTGGCATCCAAGCATATAAGCAGAAAATTTATTGCAATCAAGTGTTACTTCCAGTGGTATTGCTGTAGCTTCCATCCAATCTAATTCTTAGCTTTACTGGTGTTATCATAAACTAGTCCATAGTACCTTAAAAATAACATACAATAGGAACTCTCAGGATTTTATAAAGGTGAGCCTAGTAAGGCTTCATAGAAATGGAAAATACAGTGTGTTGGTACCTTAGCATTCCTTCTAGGCTCTGCCCAGTAGTTACCTAGCAACAGCCAGGTAAGCTATAAAAGGGACTATTTGACCTCCCTTAACTCTCTCTGATTTTCTGTCCCCTTTCTCTCTCACCTCTTTTGCTCTCTCTTACTCTCTCTCTCTCTCTCCCTTTCCCCTTCCCTTCTTCTCACTCCACATGTTCCTAGATGGCCTCTTCTCATCTCTTTCTCTTCATTTCCCCTCTCCCCTCTCTTTCTCTTCCTCTACTCCTTTCTCAAACCTCTTTCTCTTTCCCCAAATAAACTCTAGTTTATACTACCCCCATCTGGCTTGTACCTCAGGAGTAGGGATGCCTCAGCATGGGCCCACTGAGGCACCTCCTTCCACCCCATCATACTGCTCCCTATAAAACATGTTCTTGGCTTTACAAAACATATCATGGTGCCCGAACTTGTCATCAAAGCTTCCTTTGGTCGGACTGGGACATGGTATAACAAGATATAATAATATTAGGCACAAACCTTCATATCAATCTTGTCAACGCAACCCAGTAGGAGGAAAAGTGTTCCAAGGCAGACCAAAACTCAGAGATACACCATAAACCCACTGTTAGGAATTTCATAAAAATACCAACTGAATAAGCATAATACACAGAGGATGTAGAACAGACCCATGATGGCTCCATAATTGCTACTTCAATCTCTGTGAACTCTTATGAGACTCGCTAGGTTGATTCTGTGTGCCATGTAGTCACAGTGTCCTCGACCCCTCTGGCTTCTACAATCCTTCTTATCTTCCTTTCAGATTCCCTAAACTCTGCCTAAGTTTGACTGGATCTAGGCATCTGCTCCCATCAGGTATATCAGCTACCCAAGGAAGGCTCTTTGATGGTGATTGGGGTAGACACCAATTTATGGATATGGCAGAATATCATTGGGAATCATTCTCTGGACTAGCAAGCCTCTGGTTTCTGTTCAAAAGGGAATGTGGGGGTTGGGTCCCTTCTCCAGGCAAGAGTTACAAATTTTCCGGTCATTTGTTAGCCATTCTTACAGTTCTGTGTTTCAATTGTTCCAACACAGGCAGGATAGATTGTAGGTCAAAAGTTTTGTGACTGGTGGCCGTCCCAGTTCCACCACTGGAAACCTTGCCTGCTTATGTGGCCAGTTCAGGGTGCATATTCTCTAATACTAGAAATCTTTACTAAGGTCATCCTTATAGAATCCTTGGAGTTTCCACTATCCATGATTTATATATCACCTTAAAAATGGACTTTAATTCTAGGAGTCTCTCCTTGTACCTTCTTTCTCCATTCCTACCTGCCCACCTCATCCCTCTGTTCCTATTCCCACCTGCCTCTAGGCACATGCAAAATCTATTCTAGTTTCCTTTCACAGAGATCTGCTATCTTCCTTAGCCTCTCTGCATCTGTGGATTATAGTATGATTATCATTTTCCTAAACAGCTTATATCAATTTATAAGTGAATACATATGTTTTTCTGGGTCTGGATTACCACACTCAGGATGGTTTTCATTCTTTTTTTCTTTTTTTTTCTTTTGGATTTTCAAGACAGAGTCTTTCTGTGTAGCCCTGGATGACCTGGAACTCACTGTAGACAAGGCTGGCCTCCAACTCAGAAATCTGCCTGCCTCTGCCTCCCAAGTGCTGGGACTAAAGGCGTGTGCCACCACTGCCCGGCTCAGTATGATTCTCTATAGCTCCATCCATTTGCCTACAAATGTCATCATGTCTTGCCTTTGTTTTGTATTTGTTTTTGTTTTTAAACAGGTAAGTAATACTCCATGATGCAAGTGTAACAAATTTTGAGCCATTTTTCATTTGAGGGACATCTAGGTTGTTTCCAGTTTCTGGCTATTAAGAATAAAACTACTATGAACACGATTGAGCAAATGTCATTGTAGATGGAGTGTCTTTGATATATGCCCAATGGTGGTACACCTGGAATTGAAATAGATCAATTTTCAATTTTCCGAGGAATTCCACATTGATTTTTGAAGTGGTTGTACAAGTTTACACTCCCACTAGCAATGCAGAAGTGTTTCCTTTGCTCTACATCCTCACCCAGCATGAATTGTTACTTGTATTACTGCTCATAGGCATTCTGAAAGGGATAAAGTGTTATCTCAGATGAATTTTAATTTACATTTCCTTTATGACTAAGCATGCTGTACACTTCTTTAAGTGTTTTTCAGTCATGTGAAATTCCTCTCTTAAGAATTCGATATTTAGCCGGGCGGTGGTGGCACACGCCTTTAATCCCAGCACTTGGGAGGCAGAGGCAGGTGGATTTCTGAGTTCGGGGCCAGCCTGGTCTACAAAGTGAGTTCCAGGGCAGCCAGGACTACACAGAGAAACCCTGTCTCGAAAAAACCAAAAAGAAAAAAAAAAGAATTCTATATTTAGATCAGTGCCCCATTTTTAAATTAGATGTTTTGGCATTTCGGTATCTAGTTACTTGTGTTCTTTATACATTTTGGATATTAGCCCTCTATCTGATGTCGAGATGGTGAAAATCTTCCTATTCTATAGGTTGCAATTTTGTTGTTTTGATGGTGTCTTTGATTTATAGGAGCTTTGCTCTTTCATGAAGTCCCATTTATTAATTGTTGATTTGAGTGCCTGTGTTATGCTTAGGAAGTTGGCTCCTGTCCCAACATGTTTAAGACTATTCCCTACTTTATCTTCTATCAGGGTCAGTGTATCTGATCTAATGTTGAGGTCTTTGAACCACTTAAACTTGAGTTTTGTATGGGATAACTAATGTGTATATATTTACATTCTTCTACATGGAGATATACAGTCTGATCAAAACTACTTGTTGCAGATACTTTTTTTTTCTGATGGTGTCTTTTGGGTTTATTTATGAAAATTAGCTATCTCTGGGCATATGGATTTATGTTTGGGTCTCCAACTCAATTAAGTTGATCATTAATTATGTCTTTTTATGCCAATGCCAAGCAGTTTTTATTATTTTAGTTTTTTTAATTATATCTGGAAATCAGGGATGGTGATACATTCAGAAGTTATTTTATTGTTCAGGATTGTTTTAGCTATTCTAGGAATTTTGATTTTTCATATAAAGTTGAATATTGTCTTTTCAAGATCTACAAAGAGTTGTGTTGGAATTTTAATGGGAATGTGCTGAAAAGAAATATTTTTGGTACAATGGCAGTTTTTTACTATGTGGCCTCTAGTTAAGCAGGGAGGGGTTTTCCTGGAGTTGGGACAGGGAAGTGACAATATGACAATGAGGAGAGTGCGGACTGGCTATAGGTTGGATGGGCAATGAGATTGGCAGAGGTCTTAGTGGACTACTTAGAGCTCTGTTAGTTGGAGTGGCCTCTGTGTGAGCAGGATTTCTTTGTCCCATTTAGGGGCCAAGACATGGAAATGTGGATGAAAAGGGGGTGGTGGTGGAAGAAATGTCAAGGGTTGGGGTGACTAGGGAATGGAGAAATCCATAGGCTGGTGGTGGTGTAACTACATTCATTGCCAGTATGGACTCTTATCAGGCAGGGCTCTCTCTCCTCTCTCTCATAATTGAGGGTCAGGTGACAGCAACAGGAGGTGAGGACTACAGGAAGGGTATCACTAAGAGAGTTGGGATGTTGCTGGGCGGTGGTGGTGCACACCTTTAATCCCAGCACTTGGGAGGCAGAGGCAGGAGGATTTCTGAGTTCAACGCCAACCTGATCTACATAGTGAGTTCCAGGACAGCCAGGACTATACAGAGAAACCCTGTCGGGAAAAAAACAAAACAAGAGAGAGAGAGAGAGAGAGAGAGAGAGAGAGAGAGAGAGAGAGAGAGAGAGAGAGAGAGAGAGAGAGAGTTGGAATGTCCATGAGCAGGCCACCTGCCTTTTTTCATGTGTTTGTTAATACAAAAATACTATTCAAAGGCCCCCAAATCTTTATCATTTTCCCCAAATACCAATTCTCAGATATGTAGTTCAATCAATTCTCCCCAAAAGAAATTCCAACTTTTTAAGTCTAGATATCAAGCTTAATGACATTATCCAGCATTTCTAAAGACACTTGAACTTTTATGGTTTCTGAAGTTTAGACACCAATAAGAACATTTTAAAATCATATTTTATTCCTGGTATTCATTCATATCAGCACACTACAATGATGCCCTGCCCTGGTACTTCTTCCAGTGACTAACAATCATCTACTACACATACAGACAAGAATACTTGGTAATGAAAATCATTTACATTATCCTTAATTCTTGAAAAGAGATACTTTTCAAAGAAGTATTTTACAAGCCATGATTCATATCCAAGATATTTTATTAATTATTTTTAAGACACCCATTTATATAATATTTATGGAGCATATTATAGAAATATTTCGTAAGAAATAAAAAAGTGAAATTATATTAACTATGAAGTTTTAATATTGAACATATAAAAAATCTAATATCACTAATTATAAAGATAATAAAATATTTTAAATAATTATTTATATTTTGACTTTATTACACATATATTCCTACTGATGAAATTTTTTATTCTAATATTTCACAAATGATTAATGTGTTGTTTGCCAATACATTGTCTATGAATCATTTTTAATTTGCTCTTGTGATTTTGTTTATAATAGTTACTTATCAGGAGATTTTAAGGTGAATATGATTTCTAATTGATTTTGCTTATCCTACATCAGAAGCAACTGCCCCCCCCTTTTTTTTTTTTTGGCTAGCAAATTGACAAATAGATCTGGGAGAAAATGTAGGTGGCTCTGCTGTTTAGTTTATGTGGTTATCTACCCTGAATTGTTCCTGGTCAGCTGACTTTATTACTTAATTTTTTTCTAGTTTTCATAAATATATTTTTACCTCCTTCCATGGATACGCAAATTGAGGTTTTGTTGTAATGTAGTCATGGCAGTTCTGTCATACTCACCTAATTGCAGACTCTGTTCTGGTCCTTGTCTTTTCCATTCCATGTAGATGTTTCTCAAAGCTGTCTTGAGAGGGCTTCCATTCCTGAATACA
Source organism: Apodemus agrarius (assembly GCA_964023405.1). Taxonomy (NCBI): domain Eukaryota; kingdom Metazoa; phylum Chordata; class Mammalia; order Rodentia; family Muridae; genus Apodemus; species Apodemus agrarius. Next base: position 50,696,818 of record OZ030025.1, read on the forward strand.
CAGCCGCCCAATGTATTTCTTTCTTGTAGGAATACTGTTACCTAGAAGATAAAAATCTCATCCCCCGAGGATGTATTTTTCTATGTCCATCTGATACAAGATCCAGTCTGGTTCAACATTGATCAAATTAATTAGATTTGGCCAAGCCAGTTGTAGCCATTTCTGGAGAAATTGCATAATCATTAAAAATGAATGTATAGATCAATGAATTAATTCACAACAAGTAGTTAATTTTCACCAAAGTATCTTATTAGTAGCTAAAAAGGTTTGTTGACAACTCATTCTATTTACTAACTATCCTGATTGGATCTGAAAAAAAAAACTAGTAAGGATGAGTTTTTTGATAATAAGTGAAAAATGGAGAAAACACATTTCTGTTCATCTTCCAAGTAAAGGCATTCTAAATTGAGAAGTAAATCTTATTAATTAATTAATAGGTTCTGTATAAAAAAAGACTTAAGTATGGACCAAATAGATATGCTTACTTACCTGAGCAGAAATAGAGATAAGTAGACTAAAACATTCCGTGATTCCTCTGAATACTGTTTCTTCATTTACAAAGTGAGAAAATTGCATAAATTCATTTTTAAAATATCATTTCACTAAAATAGCTTTTAATGAATAGCTTAACAAAGAAATTGTCTGAATTTTGCCTCTTGCAGGTCCTCATATTTCCTTAAAAGAAGTGAAGAGATTATATTCATAAAGATCAGTATTAGTTAATGGAAAATTTATAGCAATATCTCCATGACTTCTTATCTTTCTGTCCACATTATTATTTTCCTTAATTAGCCCATCTTGTTCTTATTTCAGAAATTTCTATGATAGGATTTTAACTGGTCACCTACTCTGAAAGACTGCTAAGTGACAATCTTTTTTTTTTTTTTACAACCTAAAGGCAACTCTGGTACACATTAGACAGAGGCCTTTTCCAAACTTCCAAAATCATCTCTCTTAGTAAACCGCATACATCTTTGTGTTAGTTAACAGTATGAAACAATGTGAAAAATGATTATATCTATAATAAATATTCCTCTGATGAAATGTTTGTAACGTTCTATGAGAAATAGTAATTGCATATACAAAATAACAAAAGAAAAAGGAGAGTCAAGCAAGGTTATGAGATGAATGAGTATTGGAATTATCTGTTGGGTTGGAACACAAAAGTAGGTCAATAAAGATTTGTAAGAAATATGAGGAAGTAAGAAATGATTTGACTGAAATATAATTTGATTAAAATAGTAAATCAATAAAATGTGTGTTGCCAGAGTACTAGATTACCATTATGAGAGAATGTTTGATATATTTGTAGAATAATGTTTTGAATACTTTGGAATTGGAGGAGAATGAGTATGAGGACACACAGAAGTCATGTCTTCTAGTTAAACATAAGGACTACTGTCCTGACAAGACCAAGGGCCAAGGGACTTAAAAGGAACCAAATCATGCTGAAACAGATACAACACAAGCAAATATGTTCAATGAACAAATAAAACATTTGGAGAATAAAAAGGAAATACGTGGAAATGGAGCTAATAAAGGTAGAGGTAAGCTAAATGAATTTACAAAAACTGATGTGAAACTCAGTTATAAGTTTTAATTTACATACTGTACATAACTAATAGAGCATCATATGATATTTAGGGCACATATACTGCAGCAAAAATTAATTGAATAAATTGAATTTGTTCATCTTATCATTTCTTTCTTTATTATAATTATTTCTTTGTTGTAGAAACATTCAAAACACTTTTTGTTTCTTGAAATATAACATCATCTGACCATCCTGCTGGGATGGGTGGAGAGAGATGGGGTTGAGGGGGAAATGTGGAGAGACACAGTTAGAATTGGGGGGCATTAAGGAGTGATATGGAAATCCAGTGTGGTTGGAACGTTCTAAAATATATGAAGGTGATCATAGTGAGAGATCAAATAATGAGAGAGATGGAGTCCAAAGTGCTCATCTCTTGTCATCAAATGAAACTCGCAGTATTGAGACTGAAATATATCTAATTGAGTTGTTGGCCAAAGGAGTTCAATGGAAATTCCTAAATAATGGAGGCTGTTGCCAAAACAATAGTATACTCACAATAAACTGACAGTAAGGCTTCATTGCTGAATATTAAAAGCACAAAACAATTGAAAATAGAAAGGTTCAGCTGGTGCTTACATAAAGCATTCACCCCTATGTTCTATTGTCTTTGGATGAGAATGTATTCTGCAGGCTACCAAAAGAGAAAGATAAACATCAACTCACCCACAGAACCTTTGATCTGCAATACTGCTGTGCTTATAAAATATCTTAGGGTAATGGTGGTGGCACAAATCTTTATGGAAGTAACTACCTAATATCTGATTTTATTTAAGGGTTACTATACATGATGGAATGATACCCAGCACTGCTTAGGTAAACAATAACTGGAGACTACATAGCCCAAAGACAAGGGTAAAACCAAATACTACTGGTTTAAAAATACATAATATTCTACTATACTCATAGATTAATGTCTTCTTCAGCCATGATCAGAGAGGTTCCTCCTGCCTCAGATGAGAACAAATAGAGAGACCCATAGCCAGACATCATGCAGAGAGATGGAGGGAGGCCTTGGAATAAACAGCTAGCTATAAATGGAATGTCTCCATTAAATCCCTCCCTTCAGAACTCAGGCAATCCTTGGAAGCCTGAGTGGAATGAGTGTGTGAACCAGAGGGAAAGGAGGAAACCAGAAAAACAAATTCCTCTAAATCAACTGGTTGATGCTCATATAACCCCACAGAGACAGAAGCAGCACAGGGCCTACACAGTTGGGACTGCACCAGCTCCTCTGCATATATATTATAGCTTTTATCTTAATATTTTTGTGGGTCTCCTGAGTGTGTGAACAAGTTGGTCTCTGATTCTTCTGCCTTTTCTTGGTTCTCTTGTCTTTCAGTTAGTTTGCTTGTGCAACTTCAATGTTGTGGCTTTCATTTTAAATTATTATATTTTATTTTGTGATGTTTTGTTGTTAAAATTTTTATTGACAAGTAAAGCAATATAACATTGCAATAACATGCTAGAACTTCTTAACATTAACTTAGTATCTATTTATTATACAAGAATTTTAATCCAGCAACATGGCTAGTTTGTATGGCAAGGGATTGCATACAAAGACCTTCTAGGTCTCTGTGTGTTTGTGTGTGTGTGTGTTTCACTTTGGCAGTTTTGCAGAGACAGGTTGCAGGTGAAGATAGGAAAAGCCAGAGAATGAAAAGGAGCCAGAAGATTAAAACAGATTGCCAGAGGTAATTTGAAGCCAAGCAGAGCAATTCAGTAAGAAGTCAAAAAAACTCAGTTTGAATCAGGCATCTTGGATAGGAGTTTGTGTCAGAACAGCTGAATTGAACCAGCAAGCCATAGGTTAAAAAAAAAACTCTAGAAAAGATGAGGTTGGTTAACAGTAAACTTCTGAGATGACAATACATCTGACAAATAAAAAATATCTTTACAAACTCTCTAACTGTTCTGGAACTTCTTTCTTCTATCTTACTCCTATCTCTGGAAATTATAATTATATTCTCAACTTGTAAGAGAAGTTTTAGATGTCACAGTAGTATAGCAGTGTCTTTTTAATGACATGTTAGGGTTAATTTACTGGACATTACTTTCTTTGATGATATTCATATTGTTGCAAATGATATCTTATCTTTTGCTGATAAATTATACCCTCTGAGTATAAGTACCATGTTTTCTTTATCCACTCATTAACTGATACTTTGGTTATGTTTATGCTATTATGGGTGGTGCTACAGTGAACATGGAAGTGAAGAAGAACGTTTATATACTGAAAAGGGTGGAAATGCTAGATAGATAGTAGCATACAATTTTTGAGTAACTTTCATCAAAGTTTTCTTAATTGCCTTCCAATTTTTATGATAAAACATGTTGATAAAAGCAACATAAAGGAGAACAGGATTATTTTATCACTTTGTTTGAGGTTTTAGTCCATCAAGATGGGGAAGTAACAGCAACAGGAGTTTTGGGATGCATCCATATGCTGCATCCAAAGCAAGAAGCAAAGAATGACAATTATGTGGATTTAATTTTTATGTATGTATATACAGTCCAGGATGCCAGCCAATGGAATGGTAGTGCCCATCAATTCATCAAGATAATGCTTATATGTGTGTTCAGAGGCCCATTTTTCTAGGTAGTTTTATATATAGCATTTTGACAGCTGATATTAACCACTACAACTCTAGCCCTTGCCAATGTGGCACAAAACATCACTTTAAACTATTGCTTTCTATTCCTTGTCCTTAAAGTCTTGTTAGATAGCTAGAATGGAATTATGTCTTTAGGTGCAGGCATTGAGGATGCACCAATCCATCCATTGACAAAAGGCCTACTTTACATTCTGTTCCTCATTTTTCTTATAACTATAGAAATAAATACATCATACCTGCCCTGGCAAAAGAATAAGCAAACTCTGTCTGTGTGTATTGGCATCACAGTTTGGTTTACAGGTCAAAAGATAAGAACATTACGTACTGTATTCTGTTTCCTTAAATTGTAATCCAGCTGGACCCATCAAATGGGTACTGAAAGAATGCTAAGAAGATGTGAGGAATCATTATTCCCATATTGATAGAAAGTGTTAATAATTACTAAAAGTTCCTCTTGAAATATAGTAGCTTTTAGATCTTCAGTGCATACATGCTTAGATTTTGTATGTAGAATGGTGAGTTGGCTTGCTTCATAGAGGAATTTTCAACCAAGCTTGATGGCCTGAGTTCAATCACTTGGACCCAGGTGTTCCCTGAAAGTGACTTATGCAAGTTATCTTCTGACCATATACATGTCTTGGAGTGTGTATGCACATTCACGCACATGCAGATTCTAGCACGTGCACACACACACACACACACACACACACACACACAGAACAATGTAATTTACAAGAACTTTCAGAGCAGATTCTTTCCTTGTCTTCATTGTTGTGTCTTTTTTCAAATTCCTAAGCATCTCTCCCTATTAATTATGCTTTTCTTGATCTTTTTCATTACCTCTATTTTTTGATGTTTCTCTTTTTGAAAATGCCCCTTTGCCATGCAGTTGCTTACAGATTTATGATACTAAAACTACCCAATTTCTTGAATTCTAACTAATTTGAATAAAAATAGTCCTCATGGACTCATATATTTGAATGCCTGGTCCCCAGTTGGTAGAATCAAAGGGTTAGTAGCTATAGATTTGTTGGAGGAGATATGTTACTAGAATGCACTCTAAATTTTCAAGAGCTCATACAATTTCTTAGTTCTCTCTGTGTGTCTCTGTCTGTGTCTCTATGTCTGTCTGTCTGTTTGCCACTCTTTGTCTTTCCTTCTCTCTCACTTATGGATATGACTGTAAACTTATTTAATGTTCCAGCACCATGCCTGCATACCTGCTTCCATGCTCTCCATGATAATGGTCACAAACTTTCATCTGAAATTATAAGCATGCCTCTGATAAATGCTTTCTTTGGTAAATTGCTTTGGTAATAGGGTGTTGTCATAGCCATTGAAGGGCATGTGGGACCTTTGGGGGGTGGGGAACCAGAAAAAGGGAAATGAAATGTAAATATAGAATATATCCAATAAAAAAAGAAATAAAAAGTTGCAAATTCAAATATATATATATATAAAAAAAGAAAACTAAAGACAAGATGTTCTTTTTTGTCTCCATTTCCCTTGACTCAGTAGCTTCAAAATGAAAAGTTTTCTTGCCCTATCAGTTTTCTTTCAGAATGTGATAAAGTACTTTGTGAGTTTTTCTGAGTGTTTTAAATTCTCTTATTTACAATACTAAGAAGCTAACCAAGGAAACTTGGCTTTTGTCCTGTGTTTTAGTTTGCTTTTATTGCTGAGATAAGGTCCATGACTAAAAGCAGCTTGTAGAGGGGAGATATTTTTCTTCACCTTTCAGATGGTCCATCAGGAGTGAGGAATGAACAGGTACTCAGTGCAGGAGGCAGAGAACATGTGGAATGCTCTTACAGACCTGTTTTTATTGCATGCTCAGTCATCATTCTTACATAATCTAGGACTACTTCTTAGAGGTGGAATTGCCTATAGTAGAATGGATTTTCTTCCATCAATCATTAAATAATAAAATGTCCCATGAACCTGTCTACAGCCCAGTCTAATGGACACATTTTTTCCAATTGAGATTCTTTCATCCCAGAAAATCCTAGCCTGTGCTGACAAAAATCTAACCAGCACACACTGTAACAATGAATAGTATGCTTTTCTCAAAGAACAAAATACACTCCAACTTAAAATCTCCATAGCTTTTAATTCAAAGACTTTAAAAGTCTAATATCCTCATAGCATCTGATTTAAAATAGTGTTTCAACTGTGAACTTCTGAAAAATGAGAGTTACCAAGCCCGCTCAGTCTGTCATCAGGTTTTCCAGCGAAGGAGTGAGGATAAAAATTCTTGCTGTAACCTACTTCCCTCTTATGCCCTAATGTCAGATTCCTGCTTGAAGCCCTCGACCTTGGTCAGTGTCAGGCTACTGCCAGGCAGCATGGTGCACCAATAAGGCTCTTCACATCTCCCCCTTTTTTATTTCATAAACAAGGCTGAGTCTGTCTTAGGTTGTCCTCACAAGATGACCTCCCTTACCCGTCATCAAAATCATGCACAGCTTGTTTATTTTAAATGAACAAACACAGCCTTATTAGTGTTTACTAATAAATAAACACTGCCTTATTAGTGTTTATTAATAAACTCGGCCTTTTGGTGCATGTCTCTGTCTTAGGTCGGAAAGGCTTTGTGTAGAATCTTACCCGTCCTTGACTTGCCAGTCTGTTATATAAGTGACTCTGTTTGGGGGTTCGTTTTCAGTTTCAAGCCATGCACCTTGGCTGCCAACAGATTAATATTGTTAAAGACAAGCTTTAACAAGATGGGCAGGAATAAAAGTATTCCCAGGTCAAGAAGGGCTAGCATGAGCAAACCATATATGCCATTCTTAAAGCTTGGCCAGAATAGAAATACCGACTTCAGGCTATGGATAATTTTGCCAGCAATATTGGCAACATCAAAGCTCAGTAGAGCAGCATTCTTTAAATTCATAATCTCAATATTCAAAGCTAAAACATCTAGGGAGATGTTGGAATTATTCCAAATACCCTGCAATTGTTTTGAACCCTTTCCCAATTATAGTGACTATCACTGTAAACTTTAGAAATAACACAAATCCATTGGTATTTAGCATGGCACTTGAGATGACTCTGGACCTGCTCACCAATAATTTGAATAGTATCATAAAGAGCACCAATCCATTGCTCCCAACGCCTATCTAAGTCTTCTTGAATACTCAGAACATTAGTAACATTTATTGCCAAATGACTAACAAAATTAGCTGTCTTTAACTTCTTGTGTCAAGGCAATTGCAGAGGCAGTGGTGCTAGCTATCAATGCAATTAAAGCTGCTATACCAGCAATAATCTAGCCCACTACTTTCTTGCTTCTGCTTAAAGCCTGACTCACTTCCTCCAGTACCTGCAAGCTTTTCTCAGAATACCAGGGTCCTATGATACACACAGGTAACAAGACAAAACCTGGTTGATAGACCACCATAACAGACATGCCAGTTTTTAACACACTAACACAATCAGAAAGTGTACAATCAATGCAACTTACATTAAATACTGTAGAAGAGACAAAAGTAATTTTGACATGACCAATTAATAAAAGATTGGGAGCTTTAACACATGGACTAATACTTGTTTCAAATCCATATCCTATCCCAATTTTATCTATTGCTAACATAACATCATAGAGAACTGCAACTCACTTCCAAATATGTCTCTGAAAATTGTCCAGAACCAGTCTTCCAAATGAAGATTGTCATTTCCAATATTGGATTGATTTCTGTACCGGTCCATGTTTCAGTGAGAATAACTGATCACACTAAAGGATAGAGGAGTCATTATAACAACTTCTTTATCTGATTAATTTTTCTAAGTCAGTTTTCAGTCTCCATGTTCTCTGTCCCACAAGGTCTAAAAGCTTGAGTCAAGGCAGTTTGTCTAAACTGGGATATAGGCAAACAAAGGTGGGTCAGGAACAAATGTCCAAAACAGCTTTTTTTTTCCGCCATTGTCAGGGCATTCAGCAAGCTTACAGGTCAGCATCATTCTTTCTCCCAGCAACAGCATGTCACACCAATCACTCTGGCAGCTAGCATGCTCTTTCAGCATCCTGAGGAAAAAACACAAACATGCCCTCTTCCCCATATTAAATACCTGATCAGGATCATGACATACACCAGTATGTGGATCCTTCCATTTCACATAGGTATAAGTATGCCTAGATGTAGGGTGCCATAGACACTCAGCAAAAAGTTCCTTGGCATCCAAATTTAAAAATTTTTTAACATAAAATAATATGATTTAAATAATTTTGTGGTGTATATATGGAATATATAACTCCCCCTTTCTTTATTTTATGAAGATATTGTTTTAAGGTTCCACAATACCTGTTTCTTAATACTTTGTCCTTGAGGATGATAAGGAATCCTAGTAATATGGATAATATTAAATTGTCCACAGAAAGTCTCAAATGCTTGATTGCAATAGCCCCCAGTTCCATTATCAGTTTAAATCTGATTGGGAATACCCAATATAGAAAAATGGTGTAGGCAATGATTGATTATATTTTTAGTTGCTTCTCCTGTTAAAGCAGTGGCAACTAGAAAGCCTGAAAAGGTGTCAATAGTCACATGTACATATTTTAATTTTCCAAAATCAGAATATGAGTAGCGTCTATTTGCCATAAGTGATTAGGTATAAGTCCTCTAGGATTAACACCGTTATGTGGTACAGGTAGAAATTGGGGACATTCAGGGCAAATCTTTACAATTTGATGTGCACATTCTCTAGAAATACAAATTGCCGTCTCAAGCTATTACTATTTTGATGATGTAAAGAATGAGATTGGCTAATTGTTTCTGTGTAAGACCTATAACCTTCCTGGTATATAGATCTGCCTTGGCGTTGTCCTCACTAAGGGGTCCTGGCAATCCAGCATGAACTCTTAGGTGGTCTACAAAATAGGGAACTGTATGTTCTCTTAATTTGAGTTGTAGTTGCATGAATGATTGCAAAATTTGAGAATTATCAATATCTAGAAAAGGAACAGTTTCGAGTAATTGCAAGCCATGAGCTATATATTGGCTATCAGTATAGAAATTAAAAGCTTGGTTTTTCAGTATTTAAAAAACAACAGCCACAGTACGTAGTTCGATTATTTGTGCTGAAGCAGGGGAACACTCAAGAGAATGAACCTGCAATTCAATCACATATGCAGCCTTCCCAATAGATGAGCCATCTGTAAATACAGTGAGTGCATTCTCTATGGAATGCATGTGTAAATTCTCAGGGAATACAAAAGCATGAATAGAAGAAAATTGTAACAATTTGTCTTTTGGATAATGATTATCATTTTTGCCTAGAAAATTTGCACATGCAATAGGCCAAATATCAATACTTTGCAATAACCAATTTAATTGGTGTTTGGAATAAGGGCTAAATATTTCATCAAGTTCTTTCCCAAAATATTTCCTTGACTCTATCCTACAGTTCTATATTAAAACAGCAACAGCTTCGTAATAAGGCTTTAAAACTTTCTTTGGAGACCAAGAAAGATGAATCCACATTAGTGGTCCCTTCTGCCAAAGGACTGCTGTTGACATGTGACTTGTAGCAAGAATGCAAGCAACCAATAATTGATCATAGTCTATATAATGTATCTGTTGTTGGTTAATAGCTTCCTCTACTTTCTGCAAAGCTATTCGTCCCTGATCAGTTAATTGTCTAGGGGAATTAGGATTTGCATCCCCCTTGAGGGTATCAAACAGAGGTTTAAGTTCTCCTGTAGTAAGTTTTAAGATGAGGTTTTTGCCAGTTAATATCTCCTAATAACTTTTGAAAATAAAGTAAATTATCTTTTCTTATTTGAATTTTCTGTGCCACAATTCGTTTAGGATATAACTGATATCCCAAATATTGAAAATGATATTGTCTTTGAGTCTTTTCTGGAGCAATTACTACTCCCCAAAATTTTAAAGCCCATTGTAAGAGCAAAGGCCTTTAATGAAACTCCATGAATAATATACACTGAAAGATTCAAAGTCCTAGCTTCTTGTATTAAAGCAGAGACAAAAGTTGTTATTTTTTTCTCACATTAAGTGAGACTATTAGCCATTCCTTGACGCAAAACTTTCCAATGATAGCACTTCACAAACTCTTTATCATCATCAGGATGCAAAGGAATAACAAAAACAAAATTCTCCAAATCCATAATAACTATGAGGTAGGCAGGCCAGATTTTAATGACTTCATAAGTGCCATAGCCTCATTAACCTTTCATAAATCTTAAATTTGAACTTTATTTTGAATAACATCTAGATAAATCTGTAATAATGCTACTTTGGCCTAAGAGGAATCGCCGAAGGCTAGGCAAGGAACTCCCCCCCCCAAAAAAAAATCTTCCCTAGGCAAGGAGGGTGATGCAAGCCTCTGAGGCAGCTCTGAGCTTTGCAACTTCAAATGTAAATATTTCTTTATCTGAGACTATTGCCTGAGGCCAGGCCCAAAGATTACCCCTCCTGCCACGAGGGCAGACTCCAGGGGAGCAATTCTACTACCTGTCTATGTCTTTTTGAACAATCCTAAAATTATTTATGCCCCATACTTAAATCATTCCTTATCACCTCAGAACTGTGAAAACATTACTTGTACTCTAGACCCCTGCAAGGCAGCAATCATAGCCAGACCCGGATTGTATGAGGGTCTAATTTAAATCTGTCTTTGCGTTGGATGGCTGGATGGCTGTGTGGCAGACTACATTAGCATTCTCATACTAGCTGTTTTTTAAGTTTATCCACACATTCCTAAAACAGTTCATCAGGAACCTGTTTGATACTAAATAAATTCCCACTAAGATCTCCTTTCCAATCTTGGGTTAAATTTTGCTTCTGCTACTGTATCCAATAAAGTTTGTGTAAAAGTGGCAGCAGGCCCATACTGGCCACAGCCGTTTTTCACTTTTATCACTCTTGAAAACATCCTAATTACAAAATATGGGTGAGTTAAGAATCATGAGCCTGTGATCAGACTGCAAACTGCAGTCTATGGAACACTGGCAATTCAGCCTTAATTCTTAAGTTTCCCTTGCAATATCAGAGCATAACTACAAATATAGAAAACAAAACCCAATTTTAAACAATCCATTTTCTTTAAAAGCAATACCAAAAGCATTACCTTAACGACACAAAGTTTGACAACCAGTTCTTACACACAAACACATGACAGTGCAGCCTCCAATGCTTCAAAGAGACACTGCCTTAAATCTTTTATAAGTCTCATTTCTAGGATAAGAATTACACAAAAGACTATGAAAGACTATGGCACATTCATGAAGGAATGCTTAGTTCAAGCAGACATAAGAGGGAGGAAATTCTGCTAAAGCAAGCACATGAAATGACATGTGATGAAGGATTGCTTGCTAATGACGAGCACATATTGTTCAGCCTTATATTGTATAGTTGGACTGCATTTGTCAGGGCTCTGTAGAAAGAAATGTACCAAAAAACTTCTGGTGGTGTGCTGCGGCTTCTTGCCACTTCTTTAGACTAGGGTTGATTGGCAAAGTGATGTCAGTTGAGACAGGTGCACATGCTGAGGCAAGACCTGTGGAGGCCATGTGATATTTGGAGAGTATAAAATAGGACTGGATGGACAACAACAGAGGCTGAGATCTACTTGCTTATAGAGCTAGTTGTGCAACACTTGGTCTTTGTCTTTGTTGATCTTCAATTCTCTGAGAGGCACAGCTGAGAACATCTCCTGACATTCCTCCAGGTTCCTCCTGCTGACTCATGCCAAGGTTGAGGCATAGCAGTTCCTGCTGAGTAGTGCTACCAATGCTCATTTGTGTTTCTTATTCCAATTTTTATTCTACTGAACTGGACTGCTGGTGTATCCGTGAGGGGTTTGCAAGTAGATCAAGCTGCTAACCTGTGAAATGAACTGCCAATTTCCGATAACACAGATGGGAACTGCACCAAAGAACCTTTCTAAACATGTCCACTTCCCCCATATTCTTTCTTTCCCACTACCCTTGGTGGCTGATGGGCTAGAAGTGAGGTTAAAGTGTTTAAGAACCATCATTAAAGATAAGGTTTGAAAAAAATGAAGTTACACCTACCACTCCCAATCTGTTCTCTGTTTCACAAAAACTGTATATTATGTGCCTGCAGTTTTTCTTGGTGTGCATTCCCATAGTCTAGACATCTCTAGCTTTGTGAGGTCTCTGTTACAACATTTGTGTGACTGACACAGCTTCATGCTATGTGATGGTAACACAAAATTTCTAGTCTCAGTTGCACTCTGAAATAGTGGAGCAAATTTCCATGGACCTTTCCGTCTTGCATCTTTTTGTGCCTTCAAAATCTACTCTATGTTGACAACACTGCCAAGTTCTGCTGACAAATTGAGATATAGACTGTCCCAGTTGAACCACTGACCTTTGTGAAATATTTCCCTACACACATACTTTTGAGGAAGAAGCAACCCCTTCAACTTCTTTCTATACTTCAGATTGCTTCCTTTCAAAATATTTGAATTTTCATGAGTTGGAGCCCAACATGGGTTAAAAACTTGCCTTTGTGACATTTCCTACTGCACCGGCGCAGAGCAGAATGTTTCTAACAATTATCGCCTTCTCTCAGCACAGCCTGAATGCTGTCATGCCTTGGAATTCTCTCTGTTGAACCAATTACTTTTCAATTAAAACTTCATTCAAATATATCAGCAGAATTAGGTCACATTCTTGGTCAAAATGTCACCAAATGTCCTCCCCCTCCATTCCTGATAGAGGTCCTGTAGACCTATGAAACTTCCTGAACTAGGTCTCTATAGCCTAAAATTCCCTAGACCTTCTTGTCTTACAAAATGTCATCAGATCAAGATGTTACATTTATTTTATAGTATTTGAGGGATTTCAGGGTCCAAAATCTGAAACTCTTTTGGATATTTCCTAACAATGTGTTTCAAAGGCTTAAGAACTATGAATCACAATTATCCCTACTTCTCAGTACAAATTTTCTGTATTAGTTAATTTCTTCATAGTTTCAACAAAGTACCAGACCAAAGCAACTAACGGGGGGGGGGGTGGCGGGCTGGAGGGGTATAAGGGCTTAGTTTAACCTTCATGGTGGGAAAGTCCCAGGATTGAAAATCATTTATATTTCATCTACAGTCAAGAAATTGAGAAATGGATGCTTTGCATAGCTCACTGTCTTCTTTCCATGTTTTATAGGATGACCAAGGTATGGTGCCACCCATGATGGGAGGGTCTTTCCATATCAATTGAATCAGAGTAATCCTCCACAAGCAGGAACCATCTCCCAGGTGATTCTAGATATCGCCCAGTTGTCAACCTAGATTAACGATGAGATATGCTAACTTCTATTTCTACAGCCAGTCTGTAAAGGCTCTCCTCCCTATACCTCTTTCCTCTACTTCCTTACCAGCACTTGATGCTTTTAGTCTTTTTAAAATTTGCCATTCTTATTGGTATTCAGATATAATGCCATTGTTGTCTGCATTTAAATTTTACAGAAAATCATGACTCTATATATTAATTTAAATAGAATAGACAATAAGAAAATCAAAATTAAAGGATTCTTATTTGCTTAAAGGAGCAATAGGAAAAACCTGGTGTACTTACGTGCAGCAATAATAGCAACCAGTACAGTATATAAACTAAATATAAATGCCAGATGGACATTTTGGAAACACACTGGTGGTGGTGGGAAAGCTAAGAATGTAGCAGACGTTTCCTGTGAAAGGGATATGAAAGTGGAAAAAACTTAACTTTTCTGAAGTTAGTAACTTAGACCCTGAGATCTGCTACCTGAGTGGTTACAAACATGAAAAGCCTGAAAGTTCAAGTGCTAACGACCTTAAAGTATTATGAAATACAACTGACAGGAGTTCATTGATATATATTTTATGCCATATTTTATATAAAATAATGGCATGAACAAGTAGGTTCACTCCTAGTAGTAGTCACTGCTAGGAAGTGTGGCCTTGTTGAAGGGGGTGTGCCACTTCAGGGCAGGTAGCTTTGAGGTTTCCTAGGCTTAAGCTCCACTCAGTGTAGAATTCCAGTCTCTCCCGGCTCCTTTCAGATCAAGATGGAGAACTCTTGGTTCCTCTAGAACCATGTCTGCTTCCACATTGCCATGTTTCTTCCTGTGATGTTAATGGACTAAACTTTTGAAATTTTAAGCCAGCCCCAATTAAATGTTTGCTTTTATAAGAGTTGGCAAATAACTAACACATAGGATCATCCCACCATTCATGGGTTCAGTTTTCATGTAACATTCAGATAGTATATTTACACAATGAAGTACTACTCAACTATTAAAAACAATGAATTCATGAAATTCTTAGGCAGATGGATAGAACTAGAAAATATCACCCTGAGTAAAGTAACCTAGTCGCAAGAGAAACACATGGTATGCACTCACTGATAAGTGTATATTAGCCCAAAAGATTGGAATACCCATGATACAATTCACAGACCACATGAAGCTCAAGAAGAAGGAAGACCAAACTCTGGGTGCTTCCTTGGCTCCTTCTTAGAATGGATAACAAAACACTCGAGGAACAAATACAGAGACAAAGTCTGGAGTAGAGACTGAAGGAAAGGCCATTCAGAGACTGCCCCACCTGGGGATCCATCCCATATAGTTACCAAATGCAGACACTATTGTGGATGCCAAGAAGCACATGCTGACAAGAGCCTGATAGAGTTGCCTCCTGAGAGGATCTGCCAAAGTTTTCATATATAGAGGCAGATGCTTGCAGCCAAACATTGAATTGATCACAGGGTCCTTAATGAAGGAGTTAGAGAAAGGACTAAAGGCGCTGAAGGGGTTTGCAACCCCATAGGAAGAAAAACAATATCAACCAACCAGAGGTCCCATGGTCTAAACCACCAACCAAAGAGTACACATGGAGGGACCCATGGCTCTTGCAGTATGCGCAGCAGAGGATGGCCTTGTCAAGCATCAATGGGAGAAGAGGCCGGTGGTCCAGGAAAGGCCCAATGCCTCAGTGTAGGGAAATGTGAGGGCAGGGAGGCTAGAGTGGGTGGCTGAGGGTACACCCTCATAGAAGCAGGAGGAGGGGGGATGGGATAGTCAGTTTCTGGTGGGGGTATTGGGAAAGGGAATAACATTTGAAATGTAGATAAATAAAATATCCAATAATAAAAAAGAAAAAAAAGATAAACTATATGGAAAAAATTGTGCTGTTGTACTCAAGGACAAGTTTTATTGTCACAGCATCTTGAATAACAAAATTATATCTCCTTCACTATAAATAGAGACTTTATTTAGGTCTCCTTGTGTTCTCTCAGTAGATTGTCTGTGTTGTTCATTGAAGTCTGGTTTCAGGTTGATTCAATAATAAAAACAGCTCTTCTTTACCATCACCCCCCTTTTGTTTTTCTAAGACTAAATGCTGAGTTGGAGAATATTTTGTTTTTAAATACCTTTTCCATTAAAATTGTTGATATATTCTGCATACAAGATACTATAATTAACATAGTTTTAATCAAATTTCTAATTATGATTGTGGGCAAAGTGGCTACTAGAATTGAATAAATTATGTCATCTATTCTCTTTCTTTTAAATGTATTTATTTTTATTTTATGTGTATGGGTATTTTCATGTGTGTGTGTGTGTGTGTGTGTGCGTGTGTGTGTGTATGCATGTGCAGCATGTAAGTACTTGGCATCCACAGAGATTAGAAGAGGTCATCAAGTTCATTGAAATTTAAGATGGTGGACAGTTGTCATGCAGTTGCTGGGAATTAATTCCTAGTCTTCTAAAAGAACAGCTCTCTCTCTCTCTCTCTCTCTCTCTCTCTCTCTCTCTCTCTCTCTCTCCCAGTTAGTTATGTCCCTAGCACTCCATGAATAATTTTTTAATTTTTTGTGAAATGTCTTACTCTGAATAATCTCAAAATTAACTGCATAGAAAAGGCCATCTTCAAACTCACAGATATAACCTGCCTCTCCCTCTGAGCACTAGGATTGAAGTCATATATCATTAGACATATCATCTAGGCTTCTTGATAAAAGTTGGTGATGGTTACCTTTATCTTTCACATTTAATGCTTTTGCACACTTTTGATTATCTGTTAATTTCACATAATGCACTCCCAATCACTTTCATCTCCCAGCCCTCACAGATCTGTTGCCAACCCTTGTGACCTCCTCCAAAACAAAAGAAGAAGAAAAAGAGAGAGAAAACACCAAGTATAATTTGTGCTGCCCATATGCTCACACAGCATATGGTTAAACTCTCAGTGGCCAGTCCCTTAGATAAAACTGAGTCCTCCCCTACCCCACCCCAGCCAGGAGGCACCAGCTCTGAAGAGCTACAGTTTAGCATCTCTATCACATGTTTTTAAAAAGAATTTTATTTGATGGATTCCTGTCTAGGCTGTTTCTTTTGGGGCTGGGGGAATGGTAGTCAGGGAGACAGGTTGTCTCACAAAGCCTTCTATCTCTTTCATTTTCAATTATGAGTCTGAAGTCATTATTATTAATGCAAAAGAATCTTCATTACCCTTAATAGTCAACAGTAGAATAGATCATGGGCTTCCACATGATTTCTGGCTAGAAAATAGGCCACAGTCATCAATATGGCTTTAGGTGGTAGCATAAACCATGCCCATCCCCATGGCCTTTAGTGGTAACTTGGGCCACAGAGATCAACATGGCCCGAGGCCACAAATGGGCAATGAACATCATCATGGCTCCTGGAGGCTTCATGGACCACAGACATCAACCTGAAACCCTGTAGCACCAAAGACCATGGGCATCCATATGGCCTTTGTCTGTGACACAGACAATAGAAATATGCTGTAAAAAATATCACATAATCCCAGTACAGGGTTTCTTCCTCCATTTGACCATTTATGTTCCTGGATGAAAGACACACACAGCCTTTATATTTTTAAGTATGTCTTATGCAGCATAATAGCTGGGGAATGGCCTTCTCTCCACATTATTAGACTCAACCTTCCTATCTATAACTCATGTTATTACATACTGTGTTTCATCTGGGCTGCTCTTAGCTCCAATTGGTCAGCCCACATGGCCACATTTTTATATGCTCATGGTGCCTCTCCTTTCTCTACTTTTGCACCTTCTCTTTCTTCTGTGGTGGCCTCCCTGTCTCTCCTGTCCTCATCATCTCAAACCTGAGAAACCTAAATCCAACCTATGTCTCTTTGCCCCAGGTATTGGTTGTAGGTATCTTTATTCACCAATCAGTTTATTTGGGAGCAGGGTCCCTGGGTCTATGTGCAGACTCCAGGTTTGTGGAGGCCTGCAACTAGCATTACAACTGACAGAGACAAAACTTCAACAGTCATATACATCATCCCCAGTAAGCCCAAGGACACCAGCATGATCTTTGGTACATTAACCTGTTTTCACATAGCAGCACAGGTCACAGACATCAAAATGTTCACATCAACAAGGCCTCTAGTGGATGAACAGACAATGGAGATGCACAGTTTTTGGTTACAGCACTGACTGCCTTTGCCTAGATAATTCATCTCCTTTCTTTCTTTCCTTCCTTCCTTCCTTCCTTCCTTCCTTCCTTCCTTCTTTCTTTCTTTCTTTCTTTCTTTCTTTCTTTCTTTCTTTCCCTTTCTTTCTATCTTTCTTTCTTTCGTTCCCTTTCTTTCTATCCCTTTCTTTCTTTCTTTCTTTCTTTCTTTCTTTCTTTCTTTCTTTCTTTCTTTCTTCCTTCTGTAAGATCCGAAAGAAAAAACCGGGGTACTTCTGTACCCCCATGCCTCAGAAACCGGCACCCCAAACACTCACGAGAGACAGACCTGATGCAATTTCGCAAGAGGGTTTTAATATCCAGAGCTCTGGGGGGTTGCAGTCTCCCCAGTAAGGTAAAGATGTAAGCCCGCCCAAGCTGGCTTGCCTTGGTCTTTTATAGACTTATAACAGAACCCGCCTACCACAAGCTTCTAAGCCAATCAGTTCAAACCATCCGAACCTGAGCTCTCTGACAACCTATCACCCTCTCACAGAGGCCGGAAGAACTAGTTAAGTCATATCCGCTTACGTGGCCGCCACGCAGTGTCGCGCCCACCCTCCCCCACTGACCTTGCGGATTCAAGTGCCCCCCACATGCCCAGGCATGGGGGATTCCTAGCTTATAACCTTATCCTTTCATTCCCCACTTCCTGTCTTGTTAATAGTTCTAACCTTAGAACTAGGAGAATTAAAGGTCAGCCTCTTCTTGTCTCAGAAGGCTCTTATACTGCTGCCTAAGTACATAATCTGGACCGCACACACCTGGTCCCTGATGAAGGCAACTAATCTATTGACTGTATAAGTCTAACTAAGAAACAGGAGCATTATCATTAGGGGTCCTATCAGGGCAGAAAACAGGGTGGTCAAGAATACAAGATAAGGGTCTTTTCACTGAGTCTTAAAGTTTCCTGCATGGTGGCATCTAATGTAGACCATATCTCCGACTTGGAAGCGATGTGGGACTTGTGGATCTCCTCCTGAGTAGGCCTCCGGGACCTCGATGCCTTATCCATTGGAGTGCCTCGAGCCTAGAGAGCAAAGGTCCAGTCTCTGTGATCAATTTGGTGAGGATCTCTTTTACCAGGGTTCCAGCAGGGTTCTGAAGCCTTCTTTGACAGATCCAGTAACCTGTCTGGAAGCAGCGAGGAGTCTCTGACATGCCTAGAGCATTAAAGCGAACAGTTTGAGCCAAATCTCATGTTGTGCTACACCTCTCGGGAGGACCCAGTAGATGACAAAGAAATTGGGGTAACAAAGAGGATTAAAATGGCAAGGACTATTCAGAAACAAGGGGAGAGGCACCACCCAGCCTAAACCAGTCTCCAAGGTCAATTTAGTTAAGGTCTCTCATAGAGTTTTGTTTATTTTCTCTAGCTGTCTTGAGCCCTGGGGACAGTACATCCAATAACATTTCCAATTAGTCCCCAATATCTGTTAATTTCTGACTTACCTTAGAAACAAAAACAGAACTATTGTCTGATCCAATTACCTTGGGCACTCTGAAACTCGGGAAAATTTCTTTTAACCCTGGCTGCTGTTTCCTGCCTGCTAGGGGAAGTCTCAATCTATCTAGATTAACTATCTACAAGTGCTAGAAGATATTCATGACCATACTTTCCTGCCTTATCTTTTATATAACCTCTATATACTCTAGGTTGTTCTCTTCTAGGTCTTCTGCCTTATTTACTCTTTGCTGCATAAGCATTCACTCGCTGGCATACCTTACACTGTTTTATTGATCCCTTAAATGAGTTCATGTGTGCATTTGTCCTGGCGAGTCCTTGGCTTACTTTCTGGGGAGTATGATTCTCCCTTCTGTGTGCACCTTTCCTTGGTAATAGTTGGTCAGATGGCTATCAATCTCAGTCCTTCTTTTCTTCAGCATATGTTAAGTGAGGCTATCTCACTTTGTCCCATTTGTCAGTGGATGCCTCTCGCAGAACCACAACAAGTATAGGCTCCTGTATATCTATCCTTGGAGCCATTTGCTCTGCCAGGCTATTGCCCACTGAGTCTTTTCCCTTTTGACATCCTGGGCAGAGGGTGGTACTCACGGTTGTTGGCTTCATTAGGGCATCTAAGAGGTCCAAGATTTCATGTTGGTTTTCTCTGATGTGAGCAGTCCTTTTGGCATATACACCTGTGGACGTGGGCTGTGGCAAAGGCATACCTGTTACCCATGTGGATGTTGATTTTCTTGCTGTCTCCAAGTTCCGAGATCTTGGTAAGGGCCATTAGCTCCACTTTCTGCGTTGACATGCCAGGGGGTAAAGATTCTTCTACCCAGATGCCGTTTGTGCTGCCCACCATAGCAGCACCTGCTTGTCCCTGTCCTTCATGGAGAAAATTGCTCTTGTCTGTAGCAACTTTCAGCAGGGGTCAGTCTCTCTTTTTGGGCCAGTTGCTGCAGCCCTTTGGACAGTAAATATATCTGTCCTCCCCACCATTTTGGAGAGTATGCCTTGCTCCAACAGTTAGGAACATCCTGGGGTGACCTTAAATGAATGGGTTACCCATCCCATCCCTAGGTCCATTGTTCTTCGGGTAGTCCATGAACATATTTTGGTGCCAGTGGCTTCTCGGACCCTAGATCTTTTCTTGGAAACAGGGCCATTGGGTTGGAAGACCGTGTGTTAAGCCCCTGTGTCCATCAAGAACTGAGTGGGTTTCTCTTTCCCTCTCACAGTTATCCAGGGTTGGGGGAGGTGGTCAGAACACCCATCTCCCCTAGTCATTGTCTTTATCCAGGGATAACACCTTTGCCATTTGGGGCCACTTCTCCCAAGACCTGTGAGTTCTTGCTCCCAGCTTGTTAGGGCACACTCTGGCTTAGTGGCCTCTCCCTATAGTATGCACATTGATTCCTTTCTTCCTTTTAGCCAGGATTTTCTGTAGCTTCCTTCTCTCATTTTTTCTTTCTACTCTCTCTCCCTGTCTCAGCAAACTATACTAAATCTCTCTATAGACTTTTCTAACAACCTGCACCACCAAATCTCTCTACAGACCTTCTAAATAACTTGTACCAAATCCCTCTACATACTTTCTCAGCAAACTAAAGTCCTTCTAGTCTGGGGTGTATAGCAAAATGCTTCTGAGCTGCACTAGAAAGGCTGTCAGTGACTCCTCCGGTCCCTGCTTCACATACCTTTGCCAAATCTGTGGGCTATCATGCCCTCAAGACCTGCCAATGGAGTCTGGTGTCGTCCTTCAGGTGCCTCTTACCTTTCGTCTGAGGGGGTATTCTTTTCTGGCTTCCTGTATTACAAATAAAACAGTCTCAAAGAGATTAATCAGTCTCTTGGGAAATATGTCTTTAGTGAGGGTGTCACCGTGAATCAGGATAGGTGGTTTCAGATCTTCTGCTCCATTCTGTGGTCTTCTCTAAATATAAATTGAGCATAACATCCAATCTCTGTCAAACAGAACCCTTGTCACCTTTACTATCTTGAAAGACTATAAGAATTAACACCTGACTCATGTTTTGGCTATAAATTTTATATCACCTGAAAATCATTTCTGTAAACCTATATCAGTTTTCAAGATTAAAGAGCCTGAGCTGACTATGAGACTAACAGTTTTTAATCCCCGTCAGAAATCCAAGAGTGACCATTAACTGAAAATATATAGAAAGCTTAACACACCTTTTAAGAATTAGCCAAATGATAGAGATTGCTAAATACCTGAACAGTTTATACTTTAAAATGTTGAAACATTGATCTTCAGCCTTCTGGCACTAGAACATCTGACAGACTTAAAGAATCAGGAATTATTAAGCCATATAATAATCTATAGACACATTGAGTTTGTCTGTAAATGGAGAGAGGCAATCTCGTTGCGCTCTCTCTCTCTCTCTCTCTCTCTCTCTCTCTCTCTCTCTCTCTCTCTCTCGCCATAACAGAAGCAACTCTAATTAAAACATTGAAAACACCCTAATAATAAACTCAGAGCCTTATATTTTTGTATGGCCCCAAACTCATAGGCTTAAACATTTCAGATCTATAACAATAACAGCAAGAAAGGACTGGGTGTAAATCCTGCATGTTTACATTTTTAGTATTTATACCAGTGAAAACCTTGATTTTGTATCAAAATAAAATCAGTATCAAATAAGAATTTATGCCTTGAACATAATATGATTCTCAAAACAAGATTTTAGTACCACCGAGACAGATATTTTTGCTTAATGTTTCAGAATCTAGTCTTCTAGAGGTCCCCCTTATTTTTGACCTCTTCCCCAGAGAAACAATAAAGCCACAGCTTAACAGTATATCTATTATAATTTAAACAATTTAAAATAAAAGAAATAAGCCATCTGTAACTTAAATTCAGAATTCCTACCTCCGCCACTTTGAGTGTCTTGTTAGAAATTATTTCCCCCACTAGGGGGCCTCACAGCTTAAATATTTTGTCTCTTGTTCTAACATGGTGGGCCTGAGTCACGGGACCCGATCTTGGCGCGAAAAACCTCAACATGGCGGGCCTGAGTCACGGGACCCGATCTTGGCGCCAAAGACCCTAACATGGCGGGCCTGAGTCACACGACCTGATCTTGGCGCCAAAGACCCTAACATGGCGGGCCTGAGTCATGGGACCTGATCTTGCCGCCACAGAGCCCACCATGGCGGTCCTTTCAGTCGGTCTAAACTCTTAACAAAATTATCAGTCGGTCTAAATCCCTATGCGTCAGTCATCTAAGTCTGAGAACACAAGACTATACAAAACACAAACAACAAAAACACAAGATTACAAAACAGAAACAATCACCACATAGACAGCCTGATGCTGCCACCATCAGGCGTCTCAGTTCAAGAAAGTTTGCCTCTAGACAACGCAGTTTCAGATACCGAATATTCCTGCCAGTTGCAGGACACAAATACAGAGAAGAGAAGAACCCTATTCGGCCTTCTCTAGCTTCCTCCAGACCCCCGAGGTTTCG
The DNA here is from genome assembly GCA_964023405.1 of Apodemus agrarius. Classification (NCBI taxonomy): domain Eukaryota; kingdom Metazoa; phylum Chordata; class Mammalia; order Rodentia; family Muridae; genus Apodemus; species Apodemus agrarius. The sequence goes on from OZ030025.1 coordinate 50,719,425, forward strand.
ATTGCCAGCCAGAACTCTCCGCCCCAGTCAGGCTTTTGACAAAACAGTGAGACAAACAGAAAACAGAACCAGATCAGAAAACCAGATGGCCGGGAGGGCGTGTAAGTTCTCCAATTTAGAACTACCTTATCCTCCCGACACCCAGATGGGAACTTTCCAGGCGTCCCTGGATTTCCCCACACTCGGGGACGTCTCCCCGAGTTACAGCTTGTGGCCTCCACTAGCACGTCTGCCTATACCACGGTCTCCTGGCCATCACGGTCCGAGGAGACAGCTGCATATCTAAAAGCACGCGTCTCATCAGATTCAGATCCCAAGAACAGAACAGGACACTCAGGACGAACGAACAACATCACATCGGCCGGCCAGCGCACACACACACTTCAGAAGGGGTCCCCTTACCTCCAAGTTGTTTCTCGAGTGTGTAGGGGTGTCCGCATTTTCCGGCCCAATGCACCAACTGTAAGATCCGAAAGAAAAAACCGGGGTACTTCTGTACCCCCATGCCTCAGAAACCGGCACCCCAAACACTCACGAGAGACAGACCTGATGCAATTTCGCAAGAGGGTTTTAATATCCAGAGCTCTGGGGGGTTGCAGTCTCCCCAGTAAGGTAAAGATGTAAGCCCGCCCAAGCTGGCTTGCCTTGGTCTTTTATAGACTTATAACAGAACCCGCCTACCACAAGCTTCTAAGCCAATCAGTTCAAACCATCCGAACCTGAGCTCTCTGACAACCTATCACCCTCTCACAGAGGCCGGAAGAACTAGTTAAGTCATATCCGCTTACGTGGCCGCCACGCAGTGTCGCGCCCACCCTCCCCCACTGGCCTTGCGGATTCAAGTGCCCCCCACATGCCCAGGCATGGGGGATTCCTAGCTTATAACCTTATCCTTTCACTTCCTTCCTTCCTTCCTTCCTTCCTTCCTTCCTTCCTTTCTTTCTTTCTTTCTTTCTTTCTTTCTTTCTTCATGAAAGATGGAGGGAGACTGCCAGTAGTAGCAAAGACAGAAACACAACTCCAGAATGACACCAATAGCAGTGATGTACTTATATTCTTCAGGGCATTATATAAAGTAGATCCTTGGCTTCAACCCAAAAATGCAATTGCGAATTATCAAGTATGTAGTAGAACCAAGATGTGGGAAAATATTTTAATATAGATTTTAAGAATGAGTATTAAAAGACAGAGATGCTGTTAAATCAGAATTAAAGTAAGGCACAAAAGCATCAATATAGGTTTCTCTAAGGGGAGGCATTGTTCTTTAAGTAACTTGATTGTAGTGAAATAACAACTAAAAATATACCACAGTTAAAGTAGCCAGTGAAATAAAACACTTTCTAAGTTCCTAACTCTACATTTTAATGGCCTAAAAAGAATGCTCATGCCAAAGCCATGGAAGTTAACTTACATCTTTCTATTTTCACTTCCAAATACATTTTGATGCGCTTATGTGTCACAAACACAAAAAATGTCTGTGATAGTTGAAATGATAAAAAATCAGCTTTATATTTTCTTTCATGTCTCTTATCTTGTTCAAACATCATCTTTATCAGTAGATATTATACCCCACATACATGTTTTGATGTTACTTTTTCTTGATTTCTTTTCTAAACTTTATACTTTATTCACACTTGCACAGTTGCTTATAGATGTATGTGTATACATTATAAGATAGAATATCTTGTAGAGTGAAATGGAATAAAAATATGAGGGAGAATGTGTATTATTTTTCCCTGAGATTTGGTCACCTTTCAGAATATTTATTCTGAGTGTACACATTTTCCTAAATATTCCATAACATTCCATTTTATATATGTACATGAGTTTCCCTATCCACTCCTATCTGATGACATTTAGATTGACTCCATTTCCTTGCTATCACTAACATTGATAAACATGAATGTATAAGTGTGTCTATGATGTCTTTTGGGTGTCAAACCAGGAGTGGAATAGCTTGGTCATATAGTAGCTCTATTCTGAAGTTTTAAAGAATTTCCAAACTGATTTCTGAAGTGGCAATATTAATTTGTATCCTAACAGCAGCAGAAAGTGTTTTTACCTTACACCTTTCCAACATTTGTTGATAGATTTCTTGGTGATAACCCTTCTGATGGTGTGAGGTGGCGTCTTCACATAGATTTAATTTGCATTTCTGTGATGACTAGGGATCTTCAACATTTCAAAAAAATAGTGATTGGCCATTCATGTTTCTTCTTTCAAAAATGTCTATTGCATTCATTGATCCATTTTTATTGACAGTTCTATTCTCTTTAATTTCTATGGTCCTTTGTAAATTCTGGATATTAGCCCCTGGTTTGAATTACAGTGGGTAGTAGTTTTCTCCTGCTCCATTTTCTATGTCCTTTGCTCATTTACTTTATAATTCAGACGTTTTAATTTTATGAAGTCCCATCTGTTACTACTTGGGGCTAGTTTCTATGTTATTGAAGTTCTGTTAAGATATCTCAAGCCTATCCTATTCTAATGTACAGGAGGATGCATCCTATTGCTACTCCATTCACAGTCTCTTCATCGCCAACTGCTCAGAGGAAGTTGGTTTCCCCTATTTGGATTCTTAATCTCATTAACCAATGGAATCAAATAGAAGATCAAGGAAACTTTATTTGTGTTTAAAAGAAGCAAACTCCCAGAGCAGGCAAGCTGTAAGTCATAACAGAAACCTTGAGGAAGGAAATAAAGGAGAGATGGAAAGAACAGCATGCTGATTAACAAGTATGGAAGTCACACATGAGGGAGACAAATAGGCATACAATGGGAGGTAGAGGAGAGAGAGCAGACAAGATTAGGAGTGTAAGAAAACCCAAACTGTTAGTAAAATGATGCCTAGAAAAGAGACAGAAAGACAAAGAGAAGTCATACTTTCTGAATAATTTAGAAAAACTGGAACTGCACGTCTGTGGCCTGGTAAGCAGCTACACTAGGGTCAGGGTTCTGGAAGGAAAAGATCAGTGCAGACAATAAATTATCTTCAATTCTCACTAGCATGAGTTGAGTCTGACTTCCTAGGGCTGCTCCCTGTACTAGGCACAACTGTGAATTTTAGTTCTCCACCACCTTGGCCAGAGATTCTATTCTCTTGACAGGAGCAAATTCTTCCTTAAAGGGCCTTTATTTCTACTCTTCTACTCCAACACTTTATTTTCATCTAATAATTTCAATGTTTCAGATTTTAAATTAAGTTCTTTGATCTGTTTTGAATTGATTTTTATATGAGGTGAAAGTTAGGAATCTAATTTCCTTCTTTTGCAGATAGATATCCAATTTTGCTTACACAGTTTATTTATTTGTTTATTTTGAACAGGCTCTCTCTCTCTCTCTCTCTCTCTCTCTCTCTCTCTCTCTCTCTCTCTCTCTCTCTCTCTCTCTCTCTTCCTCTCTCTCTGTCTGTCTGTCTATATATCTATATCTCTCTAGATATATATAGAGAGAGAGAAATATATATATATATATATATATATATATATATATATGGGGTGGGTTTTGTAGCCATTGTCTTAAATGGGCTGCTTAAAGAATCTGAATGTCAACTTTTGGTTCCTAAGGGATACACCTTGCAGTGATAAAACTGATAAGATGTAAAAATCTAGAGCACACTGTTGCAGGCTCATACAGCTCTTGTCACAGTGAACAAAATTAATAGTCTTATTTAGGAATCTTAAGAAATGTCTAGGTAACAGAACAAAGCCCTACCTAGGTCATATACATTCATACCTTAAAGTGGTTTGTTGTCATATCATAAACTGTTTATATATAATAAAACAGTTATTAGATCCCTGCCTTAAAGTCTTCTCTCTATAATAGTTATTATGCTAGAATCATTAATTCTCATCTGGCTACAGGTTTTCAGCAGATTCTGGGACATTTCTCCTACCCTTTAATCTGCATCAAAGACTAAATCAAATATTTTTTTCACTCATTTAAACATATTACATACAAATCTACACACTCTTAATCATTTTTATTTCAGTACATGTTACAATGTGGAGGTTCTAATGAGAACCGCCCTATGTGCTCTCATGTTTTCCTGTTGGTGTAACTGTTTCATTTAGAAAGTATGACCATGTTGGTGGAGGTGTCTTGCTTGGATGTGGGCTTTGAGGTTATCAGTGTGATCATGAAAATTCACCCTCCAAAACTGTCCAGGAAGTCCTTGATTAAACATTTTCTTTTTTATGTTCTCCTGGCCATGGTGTCTTAGCTACAAAAAAGGAAGTAAACACTGTGAATCTTAATAGCTCATACCAAAAGCTACTTTCTTCAGTGTGTGGCCTCTAGTTCATCATCAAGGGAAACCAAGCCAGGACTTCAAAGCAGGAACTTTATGCAAATACTACAGAGGAAGGTTTCTCACACAGTTGCTATTTTTGTAAGACCTGAGGCAGCCTGCCCAGGGTTATAACCAGGGAGCATTTTTTTCCAGCTGGGATTCTCAGTTCCCAGATGAGCCTAGTTTGTGTCATGATGACAAACCAAACCAAACAGAGACTAGCCAGCACAATTTGATGTACTAATTAATATTTTAAGTATTTTGAATTATATCACGGATTATAAATGACATTCTACTGGGTCTGTATCAGTCATTGGAAAAATAGAAACAAATTCTTAGTTTAAAATTCAAGTTAAATCCTCTCACTAAATATTCCTCATTGTCTACTTTTGTCTCTCTCCTTATAGTATTTTGTTACAGATATCAATAGTCTCAGAGGCCCTTTTCAAGTTCAACACTGGATCCCACCTTCTTTTTCTCTGTAACACTAGAAAAGTAAACATCAGCTTTGTTATTCCTTAGAATTTTAAATTACCTCATGAGAAGGTAGGGTTATCTCGACTACAGTGATATCCACAAAGCAAGGCTACTTCTTCCTGGTTAGAACAATAGAATAGTGATTCTAGCTCTGGGTCTGGGTAGATATACAATAATCAAAGATACAAAGAAGATCACATATTATGTCTCCTCCTTTTAAGAATTTAATCCAGGGGTGCCTTTTCTCTTATCTTCTTTCTGTCTTTTTAATTTGTGATAATAGCCAAGTGCCTGGCCACACTTTCCATGATGTTCAGGAGTCTCCCACTCTTTCTCTGAACACATGTCCCCACATCATGCACCTGCTTTTTGGCTTCGATTCACGATCCTGCCACCCCTATTCCAGAAATGGCCAGGGTTGGCAGCCCGCCTTCCCTCTCACCCTCGCCCTAAATGCTAAGAAAGTTTCCTAGAGTTGCTTTCTGAGTCTGCTTCCAAATTCATCTCATTAATGAGACTAAGGAAGAAAAATGGAACTTTGATTTTCTTATTACCTTTGTCTTTCTGTCATCCATCCTGCACCACCTCCTGTATTTGTGTGTGTGTGTGTGTGTGTGTGTGTGTGTGTGTGTTTGTATTTCTGTCTCTCTATTTCTGAGTCTTTCATCCCCGACTAATTTGTTGCCAACTAACAGAGCTCTCACATTTTTTTCATATATATACTTTCTTGGAGATAAACACTAGCATATTTTGCTAATTTTGATCAAAGCATTGGCTCTTTTCTGACCGTTTTGACCTCTTTGGCATTGTTATCTTTTTCCTTAGTACTCTCTCAGTATATCTCCCAAGCTAGTGACAATCCCTTCCCAAATCTTGTTAGCATGCCCACAATTTATTAGCACTTCTCTTTCTATTTGAACAAAGGTTGTGAGTATTCTGCCTCCTGGTTCTGGGAATCTCAACTTCTATCCCTAACAAAGAGTACAACATGGAAAGTGGGCTTTTTAAATTGAGCTCTAATACTTACCAACATCTTTCCTAATAATAGTAAGACTCTGCTTCAGTAGGAAGCCTTTAAATTTTGTAATAATTGATCTAATTTGATACCTCACAGTAACTGACACTGCAACTCTAATGTCAGAGACATTTTCATTGCAGTGAGAGCAGAACAAGCAATGTTTGCAATCAGAACTATGATTATAATGAATGAAATTTGAGAAGGGCGTTCACACTGGGCTTGAATTTTTTAATTCAAAAATATTTGCGTGACCTCTAGTTTGAGAAGGGAGAGAAACAATGGTCTCTTAACAATTTTTGAGATGGCCTTTCTTGTCTTCTGTGTTTGAATAGCAAACTGCAACTCCCTGGAGCTACAATCAAAGAAACCTGTGCAAGAAAAGCAACATAGCCTCAGGCACATAATGCCTGAACCATTATCTCTATGAAGACTATAAACAGAAGTTCCAGAAATAACAAAGTGAGACTTCATGAACTATTCATCACATCTGATTTAATGGCGCCATTATAACTGGCACTTAGCATGTTTTAATAACACCTATCACAGACACTCTAACAAAACCTGCTGAATGAATAATGACCCATCATTTTTAGCTTCTTTTAATGGCTTCTTCATATCAATTCTTTGATTGAAAAGGGTAAATGCATTATATTTATTTGATAATAGCAGTACAGAGATGCACATGTTTGTAATCAAGATTGATTGTGGCTCCAATGATAAAAGTGAATGTTACAAGGAACGTCTCCAGCAGAAGTACTAAATTGCAATGTGTTAGCTAGCAGGGAAGAAGCAGATAGGGATACACTCTGGCTGATTCAAAAGATGAGCAAAATAGTATACTGTTCAGAGTTAATGACGTTATGTAAGCCTATACAAGCTGAAACATGCCAAGTGAATATTCTGTTCCTGTGAACAAATTTCACTCAAAAACATGGACTGTACATCTCATTCCTGCAGTAGTGGTTTGAAGTTATCTTCTCATCCAGCAGTCAGTCGGCATTGACATCCACCCTCTTCTCTTTCTAGTAGGTGCCTCCTTCTGCCTGGACCCGTAAAACAAATCTGCTCCCCCAAGAACTGGAGGGTCTAGCGCCCCATGTGTTCTGTAGCAGGCTCCCATTCCGGTGTACTCTGGGCTTCCACTCTCTTTTATGGGAGTTCATTCTTTTCCTATTGTTACTCGATTTCTTGTTCATTTTTATTTGAGAAACACAGATAACTGGCATTCCCATGCCCTCTCTAGGAACAAAGCCTCTTGGCATAACCTTGGATACTACATAGGTCTTTATAGTAGTCCTTGGGTGAAGGAGAAAGCTTGTATAATCTTCCTTGTGTTGTGAAACTTCAGTCACTTCTTCTCCTTGAAAAGATAATTACTACCGCATGTTGGTGTAGTGAGGAACTCCCTGCCCATGATTTCCCTTTCCTCTCAAATTTTCCTACATGACTGCGGCATACTTCTTTTTCCTCTTCTCATTTTCACTAAGAAGTAATGATGATACGTAAATGATTTTCCAAAAGAAAGCCTTTTTTTGGATTCACAGTGACTGAACTTCATGGCAACCATTTATATCTTGCACACCAGCAATGACTTTAGTGCCATGGAAATATGTCTGTCTTATATTGAAGATACGATAATTACAAGACACAATATCTCTTAATTTCTTCTATTATACCCCCAGGGTTTATTTCCTTGAGGGTTACAGATGAGCAAAGGGAGAGCAGAAATGCTGGAAACAGCTATGGATGCCCAAGAGTAGGTAAGCCATCCGTGGATCTTCATGAGCACTGGAACATTGCTGTGAGCTGTTTTAATAGGGATCAGGAACTGAGGTTTTAGCAAGTGCTTCAGGTAGTTCTGATACAATGGGTTATAAAACCTACAGCTGGGAACCCTTACCTAGCATGGGATTAGTTTTGAAAATGGTGAATCTCTTAATTATTTTTTTCTAATTTACTTTGGTAATTATTCTGTTACAACATAAAAATAAGCTTCTAGTAAAGAACAACTCTGTTATTTGCTGGATTTTTTCAAAGGAAAGCATATACATAGGTTTGTTAGCCCATTTTTTCCAGTGTATAAGAAAATGGGTGAATCATCATAGTCTTCTTATTCATTATTTTCTGCTACTCATTTTCCTCTTTCTTTTCATTTTGAGTTGGCTCTTACCATGGCTATCCTTCTTTTCCACAGTACAGTGAGGAATCACATCAACCCTTTCTTGTGTCCACAAGTGTGTCAACTTCGGGGAGTCATTTATCTTCTCCTCTAACCACTTCCCTGATGGCAGTTTTCACCCAGGTTGATATGTATAACTGCACTGCAAGAAGATATTTTCTTACCACTTACAAACTTGGTCAATCCTTATTAATATTAAATGCATTTAAAATGTAATTGAGATCTCATCTAGTGCTTCTGTGTTGAGGTTTGGTCTGTTGCTATGATAAATACTGGTTGCTCCCAGAGACCACATGCAGACCCAGGTGATGCTGCCACGTGTCCTTGAGTTATTCACCTGATTGGTGAATAAAGATTCTAATAGCCAATAGCTAGGGAAAAGATACATAGGCAGTGATCAGAATTCCTAGACATGGGGTCAGAGGAAAACGATGAGGAAGAGAAGAAAGGCATCATATGTTAGGACTCAAGAAAGCATTGCCACGAGGCTGGCCAATTGGATTTAAGAGCTGCCCAGATGAAACATGGTAAGTAATAACAAGGGGTTATCAACAAGAAATAGATTTTTAATAGCACAGAGGATAAATATATGCTTAGCTCTAGGGCTGATTAAAGCTTATTATAAATAATAAAACTTGTGTGTCTTTTATCTAGGAGCTAAAACCACATAAAACCACTAAAACTAATAGAAAAGAAACTGGGGAAGACCCTTGAAGACATTGGCTCAGGAGAAAAATTCCTGAACAGAAAACCAATTGCTTATGCTCTAAGAGCAAGAATAGACAAATGGGACCTCATAAAATTACAAAGTTTCTGTAAGGCAAAAGACACTGTCAAAAGGATAAATCAGCAACCAACAAATTGGGAAAAGATCTTCACCAACCCCACATCCAACAGAGGGCTAATATCCAATGTATACAAAGAACTCAAGAGGTTAGACCCCAGAAAACCAAATAACCCTATCCAAAAATGGGGTACAGAGCTAAACAGAGACTTTTCACCTGAAGAAATTCGGATGGCTGAGAAACACCTTAAAAAATGTTCAACATCATTAGTCATTAGGGAAATGCAAATCAAAACAACCCTGAGATTTCACCTCACACCAGTCAGAATGGCTAAGATTAAAAACTCAGAAGACATCAGGTGTTGGCGAGGATGTGGAGAAAGAGGAACACTCCTCCACTGCTGGTGGGAATGCAAGCTGGTACAACCACTCTGGAAATCAGTCTGGCATTTCCTCAGAAAACTGGATGTGATACTTCCAGAGGACCCAGCCATACAACTCCTGGGAATATACCCAGAAGATTCCCCAGCATGCAATAAGGATACATGTTCCACTATGTTCATAGCAGCTTTATATATAATAGCCAGAAGCTGGAAAGAACCCAGATGTCCCTTAACAGAGGAATGGATACAAAAAATGTGGTATATATACACAATGGAGTACTATTCAGCCATTAGAAACAATGAATTCATGAAATTCTTAGAGAAATGGATGGAGCTCGAGAACATCATATTAAGTGAGGTGTCCCAGTCTCAAAAGAATACCCATGGTATGCAGTCACTGATAAGTGGATATTAGCCTAGAATCTTGGAACACCAAAGACACAAATCACATACTAAGTGATGTCTGACAAGAAGAAAGGAGTGGACACTGGTGCTAGAATGGACCAAAGCATCATTGTGGGGGAGTATAAGAACAGGGAGGTGGGAGGGGGTGGATGAGGGAGCAGGGAGAGGGAAAAGGGCACGCGGGACCTTTGGGGTGGGGAACCAGAAAAATGGAAATGAATTGTAAATATAGAATATATCCAATAAAAATAAAAAAAAATAAAAAAATTAAGGAGTTGGAAGTTGATGTCTTAGAAAACTGAATAAAATTCTCTGGAGTAATTAAAAGCCCAACTGTATGGAGACCAGATACATATAGTGGATAGAAATACCATAGTATGTATTTCAGTTGAACAGCTATAGTTTCTAATAAAGTATCCTGAATTGTAGACTGTAGAGTGAATATTAAGGTCAAACAGAACTCTCTTTGTACCACTGATGTTGGACTGGAATAAAATACCTCAAGGCAACCAAAAAAATCTGTTCAATGCTATTTGTATGTTCAAGTCAGACCTCAAACAAGAGTCTACCCTCTTAGCAGGACATATGCAGGTTGCTCACGAGTGCTTTGGAGGTATTGGCCAAAAAAAGGTTATAAAAGCATATTTTGTTCAGGGACTTTTCCCTATGCCCATGTCCTCAAGGGTCACCCCCAGTTTCTTTTCTATTAGTTTCAGTGTGTCTGGACTTATGTGGAGGTCCTTGATCCACTTGGAGTTGAACTAAGAACAAGGAGATAAGAATGCATCAATTTGCATTCTTCTGCATGCTGACCTCCAATTGAACCAGCATCATTCTTTGAAAAGGCTATCTTTTTTCCATTGGATGGCTTTAGCTTCTTTGTCAAACATCAAGTGACCATAGGTGTGTGGGTTCATTTCTGGGTTTTCAATTCTATTCCATTGATCCACCTGCCTGTCACTGTACCAATACCATGCAGTTTTTAACACTATTGCTCTGTAGTACTGCTTGAGGTAAGGGATACTGATTCCCCCAGAAGTTCTTTTCTGTTGAGAATAGTTTTAGCTATCCTGGGTTTTTTGTTATTCCACATGAATTTGAGAATTGCTCTTTCTAACTCTATAAAGAACTAGGTTGGGATTTTGATTGGGATTGCATTGAATCTGTATATTGCTTTTGGCAAGATGGCCATTTTTCTATATTAATCCTGCCAATCCACAAGCATGGAAGATTTTTTCATTTTCTGAGGTCTTCTTCAAATTCTTTCTTCAGAGACCTGAAGTTCTTGTCATGGGACCCCATAAAATTGCAAAGTTTCTGTAAGGCAAAGGACACTGTCAATCAGACAAAGTGGCAACCAACAAATTGGGAAAAGATTTTCATCAACCCTACATCTGACAGAGGGCTAGTATCCAATATATACAAAGAACTCAAGAAGTTAGACTCCAGAGAGCCAAATAACCGTATTAAAAAGTGGGGTACAGAGGTAAATAAAGAATTTTCACCTGAAGAATTTTGAATGGCTAAGAAGCACCTTATGAAATGTTCAACATCATTAGTCATTAGGGAAATGCAAATCAAAACAACCCTGAGATTTCACTTCACACTAGTCAGAATGGCTAAGATTAAAAACTCCACTGCTGGTGGGATTGAAAGCAGATTCAACCACTATGGAAATCAGTCTGACAGTTCTTCAGCAAACTGGGCATGACACTTCCAGAGAACCCTGCTATAACACTCCCAGGCATATGCCCAGAGGATTCCCTGGCATGCAAGGAAACATGCTCCACTATGTTCATAGCAGCTTTATTTATAATAGCCAGAAGCTAGAAAGATCCTAGATGTCCCTCAATGGAGGAATAGATATAGAAAATGTGGTATATTTACACAATGGAATACTCTTCAGCAATTAAAAACAGTGAATTCATGAAACTCTTAAGCAAATGTTTGGAACTGGATACCAATCACAAAAGAACACACATGGAATGCAATCACTGATAAGTGGCTATTAGCCCAGAAGCTCTGAATACCCAAGACACAATTAACATATCAAATGATTCCCAAGAAGAAGGAAGGAGAGGGCCCTGGTCCTGGAAAGGCTTGATGCAGCAATGTAGGGGATTACCAAGACAGAGAAGTGGGAGGGGGTTGATCAGGGAATGGGCAGAGGGTAGAGGGATTATGGGATTTATGGGGAGTGGGGAACTAGGAAAGGGGAAATTATTTGGAATGTAAACAAAGAATGTAGAAAAAAATAAAGCATAATTTGCAGAATTTGAGTTTTCTTTTATGTTTTCTCAAAAGTAAGATGGAATATGAGTATTTATAGGTTTGGCTGAAAGTCTCGACTACAATGCAGGGATTTTCAATTAATGAGTACATCTTAGTGAAAATCAAGCCAAGGAGGTGTGATAGGAATGCCATGCAAATGCACATATAAATTTCCTTTAAAAAGTGTTGACCAAAGGTTAACCCAGGAAGAGAAAAGTTAGAGCTATTGATTCTATTGATGGTGCCAATTGAAAAGTTCTCAAAACATTGTGGAGAAGAGCAATTAATAAAAATGAGTAAGACTGGGTTTTTATGGTGGTTCTCACTGGTATAATTCCAGGTCTTGGGGGCTTGAGCTCGGTTTGTTGACATGAAGGCCAGCAAGACTGGGAAACACTGGAAATGTATCTCAAACAAACAAACAAACAAACAAGCAAACAGAGAAAGCAGTTGTTTATCAAGGGTTTCTAGCTAAAAGAGTCATAGATTCAGGTTTACAGTGTTCAGTATTTGTTTTCTTCCTTGAAATTTTGTCTTTGCTCTCTTCATAATTCATAGTCACTTACTGAGACATTGTAGCTTCATTCTGACTGACCTAATTGTTACGTTTGTATAGTATCTGATAGAATTATTTAGTAATTTTCAGTTTGAAAGGATAACAGATGGATCAGTTTGAAATCACAAGAGCAATCTGCATTCTTAGTGGATATAGTGCTGCTAATCTGTACATCCATGTTCAGGTCAGAGTCATCTGTCCAGTAAGCCTGGTATAGCCTAGCCATTCCCAATCCCAGAGACAGGCTTCTAACCAACTTATGTGCTACTATCAAGCTTCTCTTTATTTAGTTTTCTTAGATATCATTCTACTTCATACTAATAAGGAATTTGTTTGGATTGAATATGATGCAACACATAAATGTATTAAGTAAAACTGCCAATAGCTTTTATTGCTTAAATTTGTGTTCTCAGTTTCGTTATATTAGGTCTTAGAAACCATATAACCCACTACTCTCTCACAGCACATACTACAGCACCTGTAGCCCATGTTAACTTTGAATTTTGTAACTTCACAGATATTTTCCTCTTTGGAAGTTATTTCCATTTTCATATTATTGCATGATAAACTGTGTAGACTAGAATACTAGTGCTTGAATATGGACACTGGACACCATAGGCAAATTATTTCTCTAAATTTTACCTTTTTTTCCCCCATTGAAATAGGCAGAGAATATCCTATACTTCCAAGAACTCTTTACGAAGAGCTTTGCAAAAGAAGTGGTGCTTATCCTCAGTAAAGTTTAGCTACTAAGAGCATTTAAGGTAAAGTGTTTTACAGGCATGGTTCTCATTTGTTACATGCTGAGTTCTTATTATTATTTTTTTTAGTTCTGACTATATCCCATTAACTTCAAATTTTCTCCATAGCTTTCCCCTCCCTCACCCAATTCCTTCAAGTACAAATAGCCATGCAAAAGAAGCAACTTGTAAATCAACCAGCTTCTTTGGAAATATTAATCAAATGAATTGGGTATAAATCTTCAAGAAATCAAGACAGGTTAGTATTAAGTGGTAAAATGTGAAGATATAATTCATCTTAACAAATACTTATTAAGGCCCAACTAGATGCTTACCAGTATGCTAGAAAAAGAAGGAAATAATTACATTTATTGATTGCCTACTCTAAACTCCCTTGCGCTAGACACAATATGCATCTTCTTATTTAAATATACATAATTATGCCATGGAGTAGGTGTTCCTATTTTTCTGACAGCCCCAAGTTAGTCAACCTCCACTAATAGTTAGCATAAAATGATTTTAAGAATGAAAAGAGGGTTTTTAAATATATTGGCTGACCTGCACATGATGATTACAAATGATTCCAAACTTTTAACTCTTACTTGGGTTTTCTACCAAAATGAAAGACTAATATCAAAATAGACCGGTAAGAGCTGCTCCGGTTGAAGTCCAGGCTTTGACTGCGGTGCTTGATTCAGCTCAGTACAGACTCGAGGATTCAGTGATAGAGTGCAAATGTCAGCTGCACATACAGGTTTGGAGGGAGCCCTAGAGATATTAAGTAGGGATTGCCATACTTCCTCATTAAATATAGTATTTAGGGTATTAGGTATTTTTAGCAACGAATTTTAAGTCTGTTCTTTTTGTAAGGTTTATTTACATTGGAGAAAGTAACCATGCCATGCAGAGTTTCTTGGTTGGGGCAGAAGTTGTTCATGGGCATGCTTATTTGAATAAAAAATGCATTCAAAAATTAATTTATAAATCTTCCAAGATCTTCTATCAATACAATTGTTAATAAATCGCTTGACCCCAGGACAACATTTTCACATCCTGTGCAGCCTCGATGAGATGATAGGACTTGGTAGGGATTACCTACAAACTTATACCAGTGACAAATTCTTCTTAAGACTGAGTAAGAATAAAAGCATTGGATATGTGGAATAAGGTAATAAACCCGAGAGAAATTTAAAGGCATTTGTCATTTTTTTTATACATATATGGAAAGGAAAGAGAACAAAATAATTATTTGAGACTAGATTGTGTTGGATTATATTGTGTGTGCATGCATGTGTGTGTATGTGTGCATGTGAATTCACTATATACATCAAATACACATGTACACATTGTTTCTTCTATATACATTCAATATTATGTGGTTTATATGCTTTTTACTTTTTATGGCTTAGTGTGATGTTGAGTATGTTTCCTAAAAAGACCTAGAAATAACATCATTACAGCAATAATGAAGGCTTTAACATTGCAGTTTTAGTTTCTAAGCTCATGTTGTCCACTCAAGGTAATGAGGGCTCTGAGTAAATGAACATTTTCAGCCTGGGTGCAAACATAAGTCCGGAAAAAGCTTGTCAAAACATTGGAAAATGTTGAAAAAATTGAGGTCATGTCTAAGCAACACAGGATTAAAGAGGCCCCTGGTGGCTATACCTGGGGGACACAGGAATGCACTATGACTTATTAGACATAATATAGTTGCTCGAGTCTACCATTATAGGAATTAGAAACTAAATGGAGGCAAAGTCTCACCTACAAGGAGAATGTTAGCTAACAAATATTTAAAAACCATACTGGAGTTAGAAAATTAACCTTTGGCAATCATAATTGCTTTGGGCAAAAAGATCAGTAGAGGTAATTCTAAGTAAAATTTCAAGAAAAATCAGGTTTTAGATAGCATCAAAGTATTTCCATAAATTCCTGGCAAATATTATTACTTACTAGGAAATAAGAAATTTCAGTTATATATAATTACTCTCCTCTCACATGCATGAACATTACAGTGGAGGACCATAGGAACCACCACTTTTAAAAACTTCCAGATGTCAGCATTGCTAGAGATGAGGCAGCGACACATCACTCATCACATGTCTGCTAATGGGAGTCTCTGAGAACATTCTATCTGAAGGAGTGCCCCTCCAGCTATGTCAGAAGACAGGCTATTTTCTTTTCAATGCCCATTTACATAGACATGTTTGTTTTTAACCAAACATGGGTTAGTAAGACTTTTACCTTCTTGGTTTTTGATATCAATTTCTTTTTGGTAATGGAAAGTGGAAATATAAGAACAGTTCCCCACCTCAAAAAAAATTCATGAACTGTCTTACATTCTCCTCCTCACTGGCCACATTCTAGCAGTTTTGCTAGAGTGTACTGTTGATAGGAATCCACTTGTCCTCCCCACATATTCCTAATACTCTGTAGGTTGGAAGTATATGACTCTGTCAGTTGACATAGTGCAGTTAGAATTATTTAAATAATGCAAGTTGCTTGCTTTCTATGGAGCTATTACTATTACATTCAAAAGAAATGCACAGAAAATATATCAAAATATTTGAAGCCTAGACAATGTACTAATGAACCTATTCTGCATGCCAGCTTGGAGGATTTTACACCCTAAATCAGAAATACTTCTCCAGAAAACCTATGCATAGCACTATTTTTTTTTTTTTAGTATCCAAGGCTTAGAAGTGTGTACCATGCAGTAAATACTGTTAAAAGTGTGTTGAATAGGTGAATATAATAAGAGTATCTCTGGGAAGTGCTTAATGTTGAGAAATGCCATGTATTTGGGTATACACTCATCCTCTAGGCCCAGAAATTCCTCTTTATTGAGAGATTTAACACACACTGTTTTTGGAGAGAAGTGAAAGCATCTATTAATTAGTTCTCCAGAGTAAAGCTAAGAAACCTGAAGTAAAGACATCATTTTTCTCTTTTCGTTAGCTGTTGCTTCTCAGAATTACAAATAGCAATCTGGGGGTGGTAGTGTTCTTATCTGCTAGATGGTGAGAAGCAAAACTAGATTTATTTTATATCTTCATGTACACGAGAGGCATTTTTTATGTTGATAGAGAGTGACATTTAAGGTGGAAATCTTCTTTTATTTGAACATTTCCTGTAGGAACTTAAAAGTAAAATATCAAAAATAATAGAACATTTCCCACAATTTATATCTTTATTTTGGAAAAAAATGATAAATGAGCGTGGTGTGACAGCGTTTTAGACTTATATTCCCCCTACAAATGACATTTTCCTCTTTACATCAGTTTTGCTATCATGTTTAAAACAAAACAAACATCAAGTCTGTGTTTTGGAAGCTATGTTGGAAAAGATTGTATTTTAGATGGGATATATTGTAAGGGGAAAAGAAAGAAAAGAGTGAACCAAGGCTGTAGTGCATCACACGAGAGTACAAAACATTTGGTATACTGCATAAGTCTCTCTGGATTATTTCACACACTACAAAATGTAGATGGTGTCTGTTCAGCTCTCCTGATTATTTCATGCAATGAAAGGAGTGTTTTTCTTTTGATACAAAACTGACAATCTATAGTCAAAGCTCAGCAAACCAAATAAGGTGCTATTTCTACTTACTCTGAAAAAGGACAAAATGAAAAAGTACTTTGTTTTTGTATTCAAAATGCTGTGACAGCCTGTATCATAGCAAGTACTTACAATATGTTTGCTGTTCAATAAAAACATGATGGCGAAATAAAATGCCATTTTCTTGGAGTTCTCTCTAGTCTTTTATCTCCGTAGTCAAAAGAAAGCATGATTGTGGAGGAATAGTCTTTGATTTGAATAAGACATTTGGGGTTATTAGAGAAGGATGACAGGCCTAAAGGGCTCTCACTGGAAGCATGTGTACCCTGTCGCCCTTTGTTAAAAGTTTAAAGAGATTCTATTCTGGTAATGTATGCTACTATTCTGCTGAAACTTTTTAACAAGACCACCAGGTCAGGATGTCTCAGAATTTACCTCTCATTACCTCATATTCCTCCTCCAGCTATAGAAAAACAACTGTAAATGTCCAATATTGAGATGATCTGATGGTCACTGCAGCCCAGACGGGGAATGCTGGCTAGTTAAGATTGGTTTTACCATTACATCTAAGATCTGACACACGGTTCACTCTTGTCAGTGGCACTTTCTGTGTGTCACAGTTCTCCCAGATTTTCATCTCCACATTTTCTCCTTATGTCTTGCTTTTCTACATTGTCATTCTGTTCCTAAAGTTTTCTATAGCTCATTTCTTCTCTTTCACAAGACAAAGGGGGAAAGGCCATCCTTTCTCTGGTATGGTCTTTTGTACTTCACCTCATTGTAGGATTCTGTTTACTTTTCTGTCTAACCTTCATTTTTTTAATCCTAAAATCAAATCATAGTAAATGTATACACATTTCCAAGATAAATGCTATGTTTTAAATATTCCTAATTCTTTGCACCTCTAAATCTTTTTCCCTTAATTATCTTACAGTTGTTTTCTACCTAGAAAGATATATTCATTCTTGAACACACAACTTCAATATCACCCTTGGTATCATCTACTTTTCTTTGCCCATAACCAATTTCTATGTATGTTTGCTATTATAGTTATTGAATCATTATTCTGTTTATCCAAATTCTTCTTGTTGTCAATTCTTTGAGATAAAAGATATGTTATTCACTTTTGTATACTATGCATAGCATCTAAGGGTTCTTTCTGGAATGCACTAGAGGCTCAGTGAATGTGAATAGATTCAGGAGTAGTGTACTTTTCCCTATGAAATATATCTCCTGCTTGGCACTAAGATTTACTTATATGATTCAGTTTTCTTTACAGTATTTTAATGTTTTATCACTTAATTTCTTTCCTTTTCTAAAAATGGACTATATTGTAAAAGTAAGTTTTATTTTCCTGACATAATTGTCATCTCTTACTGCTGAATAAGCTCACATTTTCTAGGTCTTTCTGAATTCTGGTTGGCTGATTCAACATAGCTTTTCTGACTCAACTCTTCTGCAGGCTGACTGATTCAAGTTAGGTTCTCCCAGCTTCTGACATTTTTCTCTGCCTGGCTGCAAAATAACTCCAGCAATCTGTTTTAATTTTCTAGCCACTTCTTGTTCTCTGTATTGTTCTGTTTTCACCTGTGTCTAACTTGATGCCTTTTTAACCTGTCTTTATCAAACTGTCTCAGTAAAAATCCCTCTAAATTCCATGAGCTGAACTGCCATGAACTCAATTCTCTGCACTCTCTAAAATAGCTTATATGTCATTCTTGTGAGAGTAGAGAATATCCTAGTATGCTAAAACTTTCTCTGGTTTGTCCTTCTGTCTGTCCCTAAATTAGACATCATTGTTCAGATTAAATATGTGTATTAAAGGCATGTTTACATTCCAGCTAGAGTAGTCATGTTGCTGGATTAACATTCCTCATACCATATATAAATTGTATAAATTACATTATTTCATAGGAAGTTTTTCTTTTTTTTCTTTTTGTAATTTTATTTGCTTTAATATTTTTGGTTTTTTTAATTTTCTATATTCTTTGTTTATATTCTAAATGATTTTCCTTTTCCCAGTTTGCTGCTCTCCATAAATTCCCTAAGCCCTCTTCCCTCCACCCATTCCCTGATCAACCCCCTCTTACTTCTCTGTCCTGGTAATCCACTACATGGTTGCATCAAGTCTTTCCAGGACCAGGGCCCTCTCCTTCCTTCTTCTTGGGAATCATTTGATATGTGAGTTGTGTCTTGGGTATTCAGAGTTTCAGGCTAATATCTACTTATCAGTGACTGCATTCCATGTGTGTTCTTTTGTGAATGAGTCACCTCACTTAGGATGATATTTTCCAGTTCCAACCATTTGCTTAAGAATTTCATGAATTCATTGTTTTTAATTGCTGAGTAGTATTCCATTCTGTAAATATATCACATTTTCTGTATCCATTCCTCCATTGAGGGACATCTGGGTTCTTTCCAGCTTCTGGCTATTATAAAAAGGCTGCTATGAACATAGTGGAGCATGTGTCCTTATTGCATGCCGGGGAATCCTCTGGGTATATGCTCAGGAGTAGTGTAGCAGTGTCCTCCAGAAGTGTCATGCCCAGTTTTCTGAGGAACCACCAGACTGATTTCCAGAGTGGGTGTACTAACTTGCATTCCTACCAGGAGTGAAGGAGTGTTCCTCTTTCTCCACATCCTCACCAATAACTGCTGTCTCCTGAGTTTTTAATCTTAGCCATTCTGACTGGTGTGAGGTGAATTTTCAGGGTTGTTTGATTTGCATTTCCCTAATGACTATCTTGGTGTGACTCTAACCAAACAGGTGAAGCTTTGGACCAACTGAATTTAACATATATATATATATATATATATATATATATATATATGTGTGTGTGTGTGTGTGTGTGTGTGTGTGTGTGTATATATATATACACACACACACATATATATATATAGAACATTTCATCCTAAAGCAAAAGGATATACCTTTTTCTCAGCACCTCATGGTACCTTTTCTAAAATCAAACATATTATTGGTCACAAGACAGACCTCAACAGATATAAGAAGCTTGAACTAATCCCATGCCTCCTATCAGATCACTATGGAGTAAGAGTGGTCTTCAATAGCAGCGAAACCAACAGAAAATCCACATACACATGGAAGCTGAACAATACTTTACTCAATGATTCCTTGGTCAAGGAAGAAATAAAGAAAGAAATCAAAGACTTTTTAGAATTTAATGAAAATGAAGGCACAGCATACCCAAATTGATGGGTCACAATGAAAGCAGTGCTAAGAGGAAAAATTATATCCCTGAGTGCCTCCAAAAAGAAACTAGAGAGACCATACACTAGCACATTAATGGCACATCTGAAAGCCCTGGAACAAAACGAAGCTAATTCACCCAGGAGGAGTAGAAGACAGGAAATCATCAAACTCGGGGCTGAAATCATTCATGTAGAAACAAAGAGAACCATACAAAGAATCAACAAAACCAGGAGCTGGTTCTTTGAGAAAATCAACAAGATAGATAAACTCTTAGCCAGACTTACCAAAGGACACAGAGACAGTATAAAAATTAACAAAATTAGAAATGAAAAGGGAGATATAACAACAGAAACTGAGGAAATTCAAAAAATCATCAGATCCTACTACAAAAGCCTATATTCAACACAACTGGAAAATCTAGAGGAAATGGACAATTTCCTAGACAGATAACAAATACCAAATTTAAATCAGGATCAAATAGATCATCTAAACCATCCCATAACCCCTAAAGAAATAGAAGGGGTCAGTGAAAGTTTTCCAACCAAATAAAAGCACACGACCAAATGGTTTTGGTGCAGAATTCTATCAGACCTTCAAAGAAGACCTAACACCAATACTCTTCAAACTATTCCACAAAATAGAAACAGAAGGAATACTACCCAATTCGTTCTATGAAGCCACAATGACGCTGATACCAAAACCACACAAAGATCCAACAAAGAAAGAAAAATTCCCTAATATCAATGCAAAAATATTCAATAAAATTCTTGCCAACGGAATCCAAGAGCACATCAAAACGGTCATTCACCATGATCATCCTAGGCTTCATCTCAGGGATGCAGGGATGGTTCAATATACGGAAATCCATCAATGCAATCCACTACATAAACAAACTCAAAGGAAAAACACATGGTCATTTCATTAGATGCTGAAAAAGCATTTGACAAAATTCAGCATCCTTTCATGCTAAAAGCCTTGGAAAAAAAACAGGAATTCAAGGCCCATATCTAAACATTGTAAAAGCAATATACAGCAAACTGGAAAGCGAACATCAAAGTAAGTGGAGAGAAACTTGAAGCAATCCCACTAAAATCAGGGACTAGACAAGGCTGCCCCCTTTCTCCATATCTTTTCAATATAGTATTTGAAGTTCTAGCTGGTGCAATTAGATAACATAAGGACATCAAGGGGATATAAATTGGAAAGTAAGTAGCAACATTTTTTCTAAGTAAGAGGCCAAATATTTTACACTGTGCCTTATTGAAACAAACCTAAACACCAAAAAGTAATTTAAAAAACCCAGCTATTTATTCTCAACATATTATGCAGTTATAAGTCTGCATTAGACTGGAGGAAAGGCCATCCAGAGACTGCCACACCTGGGGACTCATTCCATATTTAGCCTCCAAATTCAGTCACTATTGCTGATGCCAAAAAGTGCTTGCTGACAGGTACTTGATATAGCTGTCTCCTGAGAGTCTCTGCCAGAGCCTGTCAAGTACAGGTGAGGATGCTTGCAGCCAACCATCAGACTGGGCACAGGGATCCCAATGGAAGTGTTAGGGGAAAGGACTACAGGAGCTGAAGGGGTTTGCAACCTCATCTGAAGAACAAAAATATCAGCCAGCCAGATCCCCCTTCCAGAGTTCCCAGGGACTAAACCACCAACCAAAGTGTACACATGGCTCCAGCTGCATATTTAGCAGGGGATAGCCTTATCTGGCATCAATGAGAGGGGAGGCTCTTTGTCCTGTGAAGGCTTGATGACCCAGCATAGGGGAATGTTAGGGTGGTGAGCAAGAATGAGTGGGTGGGTGGGGGGAGCATCTTTATAGAAGCAGGGAATGGCATGGGGGTTTGCAGAGGGGAAACTGGAAAGAGGGATAATATTTGAAATGTAAATAAATAAAGTAACTACTGAGAAATTTATAAACTAAGCCTCTGTGTTAACCACTCTCTACAGAAAAAATACAGTTTTACAACAAAGGTTGAAAACAGCATAAATCTATGGGAGCAAACATAAATACTTCAATGGCAATTTAGGAAAACAGTTTTTGGCAGTCTCTCCTTAGGACCCATGAATTCAAAGTCAGGGATCGTTGATTTTAGACATGAATTTCCTCCTGTGAAACAGGCTTAAGATCCACACTGAAAGTGATGGGCTGCCCTGATAACAGTCATGTCACTATCACACCAGTGGGCACATCTTATCTGGCATGTTGATAATGCGTATGTAGAGTTTAGTATTAATGTTACTATTATTTAGTTTACTATGCCCCAGGATCTTGCATACTGCCTTCTAGCACTATTAAAACTGTCAAGTAAGGAGGAAATTTCCTTCTCAATTCAAGATCAATTTGTCTGTTACTTTTCTTTCTTTTTTATTAGATATATTCTTTAATTACATTTCAAATGATTTCTCCTTTTCTGGTCCCCCTATCCTATAAGCCATCTCCTCTCTGCCTGTTCCCACAATCAACCCTCTCCTACTTCTTGTCCTGGTATTCCTCTACACTGCAGTATCGAGCCTTTCCAGGACCAAGGGCCTCTCCTCCCTTTGGTGTCTAACAAAGCCATCCTCTGTTGCCTATGTGTCTAGAGCCATGGGTAACTCCATGTGTACTCTTTGGATGACAGTTTTGTTCCAAGGAGCTCTGGGAGTACTGGGTGAGTCATATTGTTGTTCCTCCTATGGCTCTGCAAACCCCTTCAGCTCCTTTGACCCAAGGGTGTGTTACTTTTCTTTTTATCTTTGGAAATATGTCCACCAGTAGTTTCTCCAGTATCCTGGTGGCTGACCTATACTCATACATGTATAAAAAACACAAATTTGACTTAAGAAATTATTATTTATTTTTAAAGAATATGAAGTTGAGAGGCAGATGAATTGAAGTGGTTTGGGTTGTTGGAATAAGGACAGTGGACATAGAAATAATCAATATATATTATACATACACTTAGAAGTCTTGGATTGCAGTCTGATCTGACTGGAATAATACATGCCTTTAGCAGACATTGTTAATCCACAACAATGAAGGAAGAGTTAGTCTTGTAGAAGAGAGCAGCCATGCTTGAAAGCAATGTCTAAAGGTGGAACAGACAGAGTTATGAATCAGAGAAATATGTGACAGAATGAGTCAGAGATAGGCTATGCCCAACTTAAATGAGAACAGCAGAGGAAAAGTGGCTACTTAAGAGCAGGGAGAGAGAAAAAATGGTGTGTGTGTGTGTGTGTGTGTGTGTGTGTGCTTGTGTGTTTGTGTGTGTGGTGTGATGTGGTGCATTAATGTATGACAGTTTTTACCCAGACAGTTTTACAGAGACAGGTTACAGAGAGACCAAGTTACACACAGGAGAAGTTAGAGCAAACCAGAGAATGAGAAGGAACCAGAAGATTAGAGCAGATTGACAGTTAGTATGAGGCCAGGCAGAAGCCAAGAGAAGCCACATTGAATTACCCAGTTTGGAAGATCAGATTGTACAGTGTTACAGGGTTCCAGGCTTAGGCTAGTTAGAGCAGAGAAGAAAATCTTCTGATATTGGGTTTGGCTCTCATCTCATTGCTTCATCTTAGGACATAAAAGTAACATCTACACACACACACACACAAACACACGCACACACACACACACACACACACACATGACAATTTTCAAAGAATGAATTGGAAAATACAAAAATAAATAGAGGCACTAACTACTACAACTCCTCATCCAAAATTCCCTTGTACCCCAAGTTTATTGTATATAAGTAGGAAAGCTCAGCAGTGGACAAGATGGTCCCTTACAAAGGAAGTATTGTCCTCCCATCATTTATACATAATATTTTAGTGTTGGTATGGTTGAAATGTATCTTTTATTTTTTTACAAAAGTTAATCAAGAATGTTCTTACTATTGAAGCAATAGCTTCAGAATGCCAGGAAGCAAGCTTGACAATGCCCAGGATACAGAGTAGAAAAGGAAAGAAAGATGCAAGTTGGAAAGAGAAACAATGTCTTGAACAAAGATAATCAGCTGCTTCTATATTTAGAAGTATTATAAAATGTTTTCCTCCATCCCTCCCCACCTCTCTCCTTCTCTCTGAGGAGATTAAACCCAGAATCTTAAAACGTTAAGCTATATCCACCAGCTACCAATGCTATTTCTCTTACTTAAAATTGATTAAACATATAATTTAAATGGATTTCATTCAGACTTGCAAATCAAGATTTTTGTCTGTTCTTTAATAATAAGACCAGTAGAAAAAAAAAGAAATATGCGACACAGCAGATTAGCAGAAAACAAACAACTGGAAGACAAATAGAAACTATAGGCCACATGTCTAGGCAAAGGCTTTAAATTATCCTATGTTCAGAATGGAAATTATATTACAATTGTTTTTGTACAGAATCAAGTGTGCCAAGTATTCTTATTCCTGCATAATTCACACATATTTCTCCAAGGTTCTCCTAAATTTGATTGATAGAAATGTGTCTTGTTTTAATCTCTGCTTATCTAATGCATATACTCTATAAAAATTCAAGTAATAATGTATTGTGTGATGTTATTTCTGGGAGAACATACATGTTTACTATCCTCAAATTTGGAATGGCCAAAACATTAAAGTAACTACACTTCCAATGTCTACTTCTTGAACCAGCGAGTTTACAGAAGGTAACATGGACATGGGTATGGTGTTGCAGGAGAAGGAATGATTCAAGGGTAGCCATACCATTAAAAGCCCATATCACAGCACAAGCAACAAATGAATGGGAACCTGGAGTGTATTGCATGATTTTAGACAGAGCAGAGAGTCTTTTACAGGCACTTTGATTGGTTTCAGCTTCCTTAGCATTTCTGGAATTATAACCTTGATGGAGGTACTGGCTTTGTGCATTTAGTCAGTATTAGAGATTACTTGATTCTTAGGAGTAATTAACTTTCTGTGCCTTAGTAAACCTCATGTAACAACTTGTAGATTCTTAAAACGATTCTTTTTTTTGTTTTGTTTTTTTGTTTTTTTCTTTTTTTTATTGTATATATTCTATATTTACAATTCATTTCCCTTTTTCTGGTTCCCCACCCCCAAAGGTCCCACATGTCCTTTTCCCTCCCCCTGCTCCCGCATCCACCCCCTCCCACTTTACTGTACTTGTACTCTCCCACAATGATATTTTGGTCCATTCTAGCACCAGTGTCCACTCCTTTCTTCTTGTGAGACATCACTTGATATGTGATTTGTGTCTTTGGTGTTCCAAGCTTCTAGGCTAATATCCACTTATCAGTGACTATATACCATTGGTATTCTTTTGAGACTGGGTCACCTCACTTAGTATGACATTCTCCAGCTCCATCCATTTCTCTAAGAATTTCATGAATTCATTGTTTCTAATGGCTGAATAGTACTCCATTGTGTATATATACCACATTTTTTGTATCCATTCCTCTGTTGAGGGACATCTGGGTTCTTTCCAGCTTCTGGCTATTATATATAAGGCTGCTATGAACATAGTGGAGCATGTATCCTTATTGCATGGTGGTGAATCTTCTGGGTATATTCCCAGGAGTGGTATGGCTGGGTCCTCCAGAAGTATCACGCCCAGTTTTCTGAGGAACCGCCATACTGATTTCCAGAGTGGTTGTACCAGCTTGCATTCCCACCAGCAGTGGAGGAGTGTTCCTCTTTCTCCACATCCTCGCCAACACCTGATGTCTTCTGAGTTTTTAATCTTAGCCATTCTGACTGGTGTGAGGTGAAATCTCAGGGTTGTTTTAATTTGCATTTCCCTAATGACTAGTGATGTTGAACATTTTTTAAGGTGTTTCTCAGCCATCCGAATTTCTTCAGGTGAAAAGTCTCTGTTTAGCTCTGTACCCCATTTTTGGATAGGGTTATTTGGTTTTCTGGGGTCTAACCTCTTGAGTTCTTTGTATACATTGGAGATTAGCCCTCTGTCGGATGTGGGGTTGGTGAAGATTTTTTCCCAATTTGTTGGTTGCCGATTTATCCTTTTGACAGTGTCTTTTGCCTTACAGAAACTTTGTAGTTTTATGAGGTCCCATTTGTCTATTCTTGTTCTTAGAGTATAAGCAATTGGTGTTCTGTTCAGGAATTTTTCCCCTGAGCCGATGTCTTCAAGGGTCTTCCCCAGTTTCTTTTCTATTAGTTCTAGTGTGTCGGGTTTTATGTGGAGATCCTTGATCCACTTGGAGTTGAGTTTAGTGCAAGGAGATAAGAGTGGATCAATTCTCATTCTTCTGCATGTTGACTTCCAGTTGAGCCAGCACCATCTGTTGAAAAGGCTATCTTTTTTCCACTGGATGTTTTCAGCTCCTTTGTCGAAGATCAATTGGCCATAGATGTGTGGATTCAATTCTGGGTCTTCGATCCTATTCCATTGATCCGCTTCCCTGTCACTGAACCAATACCATGCAGTTTTTAATACCACTGCTCTGTAATATTGCTTGAGGTCCGGGATATTGATTCCCCCAGAAGTTCTTTTGCTGTTGATGATAGTTTTAGCTATCCTGGGTTTTTTGTTATTCCAGATGAATTTGAGAATTGCTCTTTCTAGCTCTATGAAGAACTGAGTTGGGATTTTGATGGGGATTGCATTGAATCTGTATATTGCTTTGGGCAAGATTGCCATTTTGACTATATTAGTCCTGCCAACCCACGAGCATGGAAGATTTTCCCATTTTCTGAGGTCTTCTTCAATTTCCCTCTTCAGAGACCTGAAGTTTTTGTTGTATAAATCTTTAACATGTTTGGTTAGCATCACTCCAAGATACTTTATATCATTTGTGGCTATTGTGAAGGGTGTCATTTCCCTAATTTCTTTCTCGGCCTGCTTATCCTTCGCATATAGGAAGGCTACTGATTTACTTGAGTTGATTTTATAGCCAGCCACTTTGCTGAAGTTGTTTATCAGTTGCAGGAGTTCTCTGGTGGAGGATTTTGGGTCACTTAAGTAAACTATCATATCATCTGCAAATAGTGATAGTTTGACTTCTTCCTTTCCGATTTGTATCCCTTTGACTTCCCTCTGTTGTCAAATTGCTCTAGCTAGTACCTCAAGAACTATATTGAAGAGATATGGCGAGAGGGCACAGCCTTGTCTAGTCCCTGATTTTAGAGGGATTGCTTCGAGTTTTTCTCTGTTTACCTTGATGTTGGCTACTGGTCTGCTGTATATTGCTTTTACTATGTTTAGATATGGGCCTTGAATTCCTGTTATTTCTAGGACCTTTAGCATGAAAGGATGCTGAATTTTGTCAAATGCTTTTTCAGCATCCAATGAGATGACCATGTGGTTTTTTTCTTTGAGTTTGTTTATGTAGTGGATTACGTTGATGGATTTCCGTATATTGAACCATCCCTGCATCCCTGGGATGAAGCCAACTTGATCATGGTGAATGATCGTTTTGATGTGTTCTTGGATTCGGTCGGCAAGTATTTTGTTTAGTATTTTTGCATCGATATTCATAAGAGAAATTGGCCTGTAGTTCTCTTTCTTAGTTGGATCTTTGTGTGGTTTTGGTATCAGGGTAATTGTCGCTTCATAGAATGAGTTGGGTAGTGTTCCTTCTGTTTCTATTTTGTGGAATAATTTGAAGAGTATCGGTATCAGGACTTCTTTGAAGGTCTGATAGAATTCTGCACTAAAACCCTCTGGTCCTGTGCTCTTTTTGGTTGGAAGACTGTCTATGACACCTTCTATTTCTTTGGGGGTTATGGGTCTGTTTAGACGATCTATTTGATCCTGGTTTAATTTTGGTATTTGGTAACTGTCTAGGAAATTGTCCATTTCCTCCAGATTCTCCAGTTGTGTTGAGTATAGGTTTTTGTAGTAGGATCTGATGATTTTTTGAATTTCCTCAGTTTCTGTTGTTATATCTCCCTTTTCATTTCTAATTTTGTTAATTTGAATACTGTCTCTGTGCCCTTTAGTAAGTCTGGCTAGGGGTTTATCTATCTTGTTGATCTTCTCAAAGAACCAGCTCCTGGTTTTGTTGATTCTTTGTATGGTTCCCTTTGTTTCAACTTGATTGATTTCAGCCCTGAGTTTGATGATTTCCTGTCTTCTACTCCTCCTGGGTGAAATTGCTTCTTTTTGTTCCAGAGCTTTCAAGTGCGCCATTAAGTTGCTAGTATATGCTCTCTCCTGTTTCTTTTTGGAGACACTCAGGGCTATGAGTTTTCCTCTAAGCACTGCTTTCATTGTGTCCCATAGATTTGGGTATGTTGTGCCTTCATTTTCATTAAGTTCTAAGAATTCTTTGATTTCTTTCTTTATTTCTTCCTGGACTAAGGTATCATTGAGTAGAATATTGTTCAGCCTCCAAGCCTATGGGGATTTTCTGTTGTTTTTGTTGCTATTGAAGAACACTCTTACTCCATGGTGATCTGATAAGAGGCATGGGATTAGTTCGATCTTTTTATATTTGTTGAGATCTGTCTTGTGTCCAATTATATGGTCGATTTTGGAGAAGGTACCATGAGGGGCTGAGAAAAAGGTATAGTCTTTTGCTTTAGGGTGAAATGTTCTATATATATCTGTTAAATCCAATTGCTCCAAAGTTTCGATGAGTTTCTCCGTGTCTCTGTTTAGTTTCTGTTTTCCTGGTCTGTCCACTGTAGATAGTGGAGTATTGAGGTCCCCCACAATCATTGTGTTAGGTGCAATGTGTGCTTTGAGCTTTAGTAAGGTTTCTTTTACAAATGAGGGTGCCCTTACATTTGGAGCGTAGATGTTTAGAATTGTGAGTTCCTCTTGGTGGATTCTTCCTTTGACTAGCAGGAAGTGACCTTCTGTGTCTCTTTTGATGACTTTGGGTTGAAAGTCAATTTTATCTGATATTAAAATGGCTACTCCAGCTTGCTTCCTGTGAGCATTTGCTTGCAAAATTGTCTTCCATCCTTTTACTCTAAGGTAGTGTTTGTCTTTGACTCTGAGGTGTGTTTCCTGTAAGCAGCAAAATGTAGGGTCCTGTTTCCATATCCAGTCTGTTAGTCTATGTCTTTTTATTGGGGAGTTGAGTCCATTGATGTTAAGAGATATTAAGGAATGGAGATTATTACTTCCTGACATTTTTGATGTTATTTTTGTTTTTGAGTAGTTATCTTCCTTTGAGTTTGATGGAAGAAGTTTACTGTCTTGCTTTGTCTTGGGTGCCATTCCCTTCCTTGTGTTGGAGTTTTCCTCCTAATATCCTTTGTAGAGCTGGGTTAGTGGAAAGATATTGTGTAAATTTGGTCCTGTCATTGAATATTTTGATTTCTCCATCTATGTTGATTGAGAGTTTTGCTGGGTATAGTAGTCTTGGCTGACATTTGTTTTCTCTTAGGGTCTGCATGAGGTCTGCCCAGGATCTTCTAGCTTTCATGGTTTCTGGAGAGAAGTCTGGTGTGATTCTGATAGGTCTTCCTTTATATGTTACTTGTCCCTTTTCTCTTACTGCCTTTAATATTCTTTCTTTGTTTAGTACATTTGGGGTTTTGATTATTATGTGAAGGGAGGTGTTTCTGTTCTGGTCCAGTCTGTTTGGAGTTCTGTAGGCTTCTTGTATATTCATGGGCATCTCTCTCTTTAAGTTAGGAAAGTTTTCTTCCATAATTTTGTAGAAGATATTTGCTGGCCCTTTAAGTTGTAGATCTTCACTCTCATCTATCCCTATAATCCTTAGGTTTGGTCTTCTCATTGTGTCCTGGATTTCCTGGATGTTTTGGGTTACAAGCCTTTTGGATTTTGCGTTTTCTTTGACTGTGGAGTCAATGGTTACTATGTTATCTTCAGCATCAGAGATTCTTATTTCTATCTCTTGTATTCTGTTGTTTATGTTTGCATCTACGACCCCTGGTTTCTTCCCAAGGTTTTCTATCTCCAAGGTTGCCTCCTTTTGAGATTTCTTAGTTGTTTCTACCTCTGTGTTCAGATCTTGGATGGTTTTGCTCAGTTCCATCATTTGTTTGTTTGTGTTTTCATGTAATTCTTTAATATATTTTTGTGCTCCCTCTTTCATGACTTCTGCCTGTTGTTTCAAGTTCTCCTGCATTTCTTTAACTGATTTTCTCATTTCCTCTTTATTGGTTTCTGTCTGATGGCCCATATTCTCCTGGAGTTCTTTAAGTGTTTTTTGTGTTTGGATTGTAAGAGATTCTACCCTATTGATGTTCCCCTGCATTTCTTTAAGAGATTTGTTTATGTCTTTTTTGTGTTCCTCTAGGAGCATCATGACCTGTGCTTTTATATCTAACTCTTGTTTTTCTGGTGTGCTGGGGTATCCTGGACTTGCTGTGGTTGGCGAATTGGGTTCAGATGGTGCCATATTGCCTTGATTTCTGTTAATAACGTTCCTAAGTTTGCCTTTTGCCATCTCTTTATCTCTGGCGTTAGTTGGTCTTATTTTAGATGGCGCGCTGCTGAAAGCACAGCAGGCCTGTCCCCAGGAGACAGATCCCTTCTGGCAGCATTGTCCGTGCTGGACCATGCTCGCTCTGAGTCCAGGCCCCTGACTCCAGCTGCTAGAGTTCCCAGCTGTGCCCCGAGGCGGCCTGGTGGACCCTCGCTGCTAGTCCGCTCAGAGAGCTGGTCCTGGCCGGTAGTCTGCACCAGCAGCTGAGCTTTCTGTGCCCGGATCTCCTGCAGAGCTAAGCTAAGCTATAACTCTGGCCATTGCCTGATTCCAGCCGCTCACTGTGTCCAGTGTGCCCGCTGTTTGCGTGCGGGTGTCTGGGGCAAGATGGCTGCCCCAGCTGCAAGCACCGTGTGACCTTGGCTGAGCTGCTGGTACCCGGCTCTGCTGCTCCCTTCTGGCTGCGTTGTCTGTGCTAGACTATGCTCGCTCTGAGTCCAGGCCCCTGACTCCAGCTGCTAGAGTTCTGAGCTGTGCCCCGAGGCGGCCCGGTGGCCCCTCGCTGCTAGTCCGCTCAGAGAGCTGGTCCAGGCCGGTAGTCTGCACCCGCAGCTGAGCTTTCTGTCTCTTAAAACGATTCTTAAGGAGATTCCTCCACACTGAATCAACTAAGCATGGGCTCACAGATAATGAAACAGCACAAACGGATAATGCATTGATATGTACCAGGTCCTCCACATAAATATTATACCTGTTAGTTTGGTGATTTTTGTTGAACTCTATCAATGGCACCTGGTATATCTCTGACTCTTTTGACTGCTCTTTGGACACCTTTCCTTCTTTAGGTGACCTTCTCTAGCCTCAATATGAGGGATTTTGCTTTGTATTGCTATATCCTTTTCTATTCCGTTCCTCATACAAAAAGTTATAGATATATTTACCCTTATTTGAAAAATACTAAATGCATATACCAAAGCATCATTTGGTATCACAGGGACATGTACAAACTTTAAGAGTCAGTTATAAACAAATTTAACTTAACATTTCTTTCAAGGTGTTTTCTTCTTCTTCTTCTTCTTCTTCTTCTTCTTCTTCTTCTTCTTCTTCTTCTTCTTCTTCTTCCTCTTCTTCTTCTTCTACTTCTTCTTCTTCTTCTTCTTCTTCTTCTTCTTCTTCTTCTTCTTCTTCTTCTTCTTCTTCTTCTTCCTCTTCCTCCTCCTCCTCCTCTTATTCTCCCTTTTTCTTCTAAAAGTATCTCCACTTGCATCTCCTCCATTTTCTGGATTTGTTTCCTTCTTTTTTGATGTGATCTGAGAGCTTTTCTATTTTAATGTTTATCTGAAAACTCTAGTAAGTCATTTTCCTCCTAAGTATGTTGATTATTTTCAGTGACCATAGTTATTACCTATATTTCTTTGAAAAGGTACAGAGGAAATTTAAAAAGCACTTTCCCATTTTCTAGAAATTTAATGAAAAGAATTTATTTCAAGAACTAAGTTAAACACTGGACAAGTTCCAATTTAACATCTCTCTGTATGCCCTGATTCACTCCTGGTTTGTAGGCCTACATTGCCTTCCTGATTTTACAGTCTAAGCACAGACCTGTGCTATTAGTATTTGGGTGAAACATGGCAAGAAATATGCTGACACACTGAGCAGCAAAATCCCAGAACAACTGTATAAAACTCTGCAATATAACCTTTGGAAAACTCTGATGACCTTGTGCATTGACCCAAAATATGAAAGAAGAAGGTTATTCTGTGTACACTCAAAATCCAGAAGATAGAGTTTTTCTCCTGTGTTGAAACAATGGCCCTTGTTCATCCATGTCTGTTATGGTGGGCTCTTGAGTTTGATGAGGTGAGACTCTTTAATTTAATTCTAAGTACAGCACATTGGGTCCTAATGAGCTGGGTTTTCCCTGTTGCCTAATTCACTTTGTCTATAGTGAGGTGCTTAGGGAGGCCACTAGAAGTCCATTAGAGTGGAGGACTGAAAAATGAGTCCCTTGTGGCCTTAAAAAGCTAATACACCTTGCTGTGGAATTATAACTAAGTTCTAGACTTACTCAAAGCAAATGGTAAACAATGCAAGTTTATTGTCTAGTTATTATGAATGTTAAATTTGGTATTCTATTTTAAACTGGAAGACAATACCCATAGAAATACAACCACAGTTCTGTTTATCATTATTGTATCAAAAAGAAACCTTAATTTTCATAATATTTACAGGTTATTTTTAGAATGACCAATTGCAGACTCTAAGCTCTCTAGCATGGAGAGCATTGGTGTTTACATGGTGATGGCAGAACAGCACATTTTGCAGAGCACAGCCACAGAATAATCATTTAGCATCTACGCATTAGCTCTAGTCTATCACCTCTTCCAAGACCATCCGCTTCTTCATGCTTGTGTGTTAAAACTTTAACTTGGACGTTTGTATTCTTCACTCCTTTGTTAACCACATGTTATTTTCCTTACAGAGCACATGATTTTGGGTGGGAAACTTCTCTCTCTATAGTGAAAATCTGTGGAAAAATCCTACCAAATTTTACAAAATGCCACCTCTATTCAAATGACTGAGCAGGAAAAGGGTGACAGGCAAGGGTGAGTTGGAAAGAGAGTGAAATGTGTGATAATATTTCAAGCCTACTCTCTCTGTTCTAATTCCCTGTCAGCAATGTATGTGTGTACTGAAACCACATGGAAATTCTGATTATGGATTTTTTTCTTTTCCTTTGAAAAATGAGTCAGTTGCCTAGATCTCCCCCTTCTCTCTTCCTAAAACTTGCTATTTAGATGAAGTAAACCTTGAATTTATCACCATCAAGGTTTCTAGCTCCCAAGTGCTAGGATCATGGGCATGCCCTGGTCATACTCCCATGGCAGTGCTGAGCATACAGTGCCAGGGATCCTGTATGCTAAGCAAACGTGGTACAAAGTGACGGCCATCCACGTCCTCCTGTGCTCACATGCTTGTTGACATGGCTATAGATTAAAATGTTGCCTGTGTAAAAACTGGATGTTACAGCATGTTTGTCTTCTAATACCTGAGCTCTGTTTTGTCATTCTATGTTAGACCATGAAAAAGCCTAAAAGGATTTTTTTATCATGATCTTTTGGAAGCCTCATAATATATATGTGGTCTGTTAACTTTTCTTGTCTCATATCTCCTTTTACCACACACTCCCAATATGATATTTACAAAACCAATGAAGATAACAGCATCTAGTTTTACAAACATGCAAATAACATTTCCTTCTTCACTATAGAGTTATTTAAGCCAGATATGATATGCCTCACTACAGACATGCATATTTATTGTTGAGGTTCATAATACTTTAAACTTCCAATGATTTTAATGATTATATATGTTCATCACCAGAAATTCTACTACTATATTCTAGAATATCATAAAAAGTTTATAGGCACTCCTCATCATTAAGATGATTCTGTTAATAAAGCTTATAGAACATAATATTGAGCAGTTGAGTAAAGGGGAACTTGTGTGGTAGTAATTAAAGACATGAACCAGTTGTTGTAATTATGACACAATTTAAAACAGTCGATAAGGTAAGATATCTTCATATCTGAGAGTAGAAGCCAAAGCATTTATGAACTTCTCATCATCTAAAATTGGAAGATCATTATGGCATTGAGAAATGAACACATTTACTGCAGAGCTTAAGGATCATTATGTAGAAGACAGAATACTTGAGGTTAATTGCATTGATAACATCAATCAGTGGATACCCCTTTCCCTTTTCTTGAGGTTGGTCTGTTGCTATGTATTGTAATGCTAAATTCTGTACCCAGAGGGAAGGTCTAAGCCTACTAGTAAATTCACACATTTACAAGGTTTTGTTGTGTGAACCTTATTCCTTGACTTAAACTACTTGTTAAATAACATTGGTTACCTCCAGTTACCAGATGGATTAGAGGTAGGTGGGTTTTGAGTTACCTGGTTGGGGGTGGAGAAGAGAAAGGAGAGAGTAGCTGGAAAAAGAGGAGATGAGATGGTTGCCCAGATGCATGGTACCTTAGCACAGGTAACCAACCATGTGGGAAAATGTAGGTTAAAATAAATGGTTATCTTTAGTTACGATCTAGTCAGAGTACAGCTTAACTATATGGCCAGGGAATTTGTAAATATGATTTGAGTGTGAGGCTTATTTCTGGGAGCATGGACCTTGGAAGTAGAACCCAGATTTAGCTTCAACAGCCCCTTTTCAATGTTTCACCCTATAACAAATACTACCTCTTAGTTATGCACAGTTTAGCATATACCTAAATCAAATTCAGGACGATGCTTATTCCTTCACTTATATTCAAATCATTTATGGATAATAAGCCTATTTGTATCAATTCTTTTTGTGTGTACCTATTTTATCTCTTCATTATGTTTTAAAATATTATATTTAGAAACACCTCTAAGAAAATACAACATGCTCAGCTTGACATCTTGCAACTATTCTTACCCATCTGTTTACTTTAAAGCTAAAGACTTTTAAGATACTATGACTAATTTCTAACATTTTAAGTATATAATCCTGTAATTATACTAGTTTTATTAGCATAGTACATATGTCTATATATTGAATTATCAAGATTTTAAGATGAATATTTTCCCTTGTTCTTTACAGGATTCCCTTGGGTAAAAATGGCAGGTGTTTTTTAATTTCATTTTTGATACAATAATTAGCTCCAAAGAAAGAAAGCTTTAAATAGGAATTCATAACAAATCCATTGGCTGTGCTGTGATTAGAATATGTATTTTCTTTGGTTCATTCAAATCCTTATCATAATATTGGGGTTTTTTTTTTTTGACAAGTTTTTCTTGGTTTTCCCACTAACTTCAAAGATTTGTGTGTGTGGGGGGGTGGGTGTGTGTGTGTAATTTATGGAATGTTGAACTCCTAGACGCACAGTCCTTATAATTGTCACAAAAAGAATTTTGAATCTCTCTGTCTTTCTGTCTTTCTCTCTCTCTGTTTCTCTCTCATACACACACACACACACACACACACACACACACGCACACACACACATTTTGGGTGCTTTGTACAAAGAGTGATTGAATTTGTCTCCCTAGCATGCGTCTCAACACATCTGGAGTTACCTTAGAGAGTGGTGTCACTACATCATGCCAGCATACATTTGTGTGGTAGATGTAGGAACCTAATGTCTATAAGCTCTCCTTGCAAATGTAGCCTAATAACATTGAACAATATAATTAAGAGAATCCTCCAGTTCTTTTCGAGTGGTTCATTTTCCACTTCCAAACTCCCATGCCAGTTTTTTTTCCTTTTTTTTTTTAATTTTCTATATTCTATGTTTACATTCCAAAGGCTTTCCCCTTTCCCAGTTCCCACCCACCATAGTTCCCATAGTTCCTCTCCCCCCCATCTGTTCCCAAATAATTCCCCCTCCCCCCTCGGTTTCTTTACTAAACTGGATGCAATCTTTGCAGGCCCAGGGTCCTCTCCTTTCTTCTTCTTGGGAATCATTTGACTTGCTATTTGTGTCTTGAGTATTTAGGGCTTCTGGGCTCATTAATATCCACTTATCAGTGATTGCATTTCATGTGCATTCTTTTGTGATTGGGTTAATTCACTCAGGATGATATTTTCCAGGTCTAACCATTTACCTACAAATTGCATGAATTCATTATTTTTAATTGCTGAGTAGTATTCCATTGTATAAATATACCACATTTTCTGTATCCATTCCTCCTTTGAGGGATATTTGGGCTCCTTCCAATTTCTGGCTATTATAAACAAGGCGGCTATAAACATAGTGGAGCATGTGTCCTTATTGCATGCAGGGGAATCCTCTGGGTATATGCCCAGGAGTGGTATGCCAGGGTCCTCTGGAAGTGACATGCCCAATTTTCTGAGGAACTGCCACACTGATTTCCAGAGCGGTTTTACCATTTTGCAATCCCACCAACAGTGGAGGAGTGTTCCTCTTTCTCCACATCCTCGCCAGCACTTGTTGTCTCTTGAGTTTTTAATCTTAGCCATTCTGACTGGTGTGAGGTGGAATCTCAGGGTTGTTTTGATTTGCATTTCCCTGATGACTAATGATGTTGAACATCTTTTAAGGTGTTTCTCGGCCATCCGAATTTCTTCTGGTGAAAATTCTTTGTTTAGCTCTGTGCCCCATTTTTTGATAGGGTTATTTGTTTCTTTGCGGTCTAACTTCTTGAGTTCTTTGTATATATTGGATATTAGCCCTCTGTCGGATGTGGAGTTGGTGAAGATCTTTTCCCACTTTGTTGGTTGCCATTTTGTCCTTCTGACAGTGTCCTTTGCTTTGCAGAAACTTTGTAATTTTATGAGGTCCCATTTGTCGATTCTTGATCTTAGAGCATAAGCTATTGGTGTTCTGTTCAGGAACTTTTCCCCTGTGCCCAAGTCCTCCAGGGTCTTCCCAAGTTTCTTTTCTAATAGTTTCAGTGTGTCTGGTTTTATGTGGAGGTCCTTGATCCACTTGGAGTTGATCTTAGTGCAAAGAGATAAGATTGGATCAATTCGCATTCTTCTGCATGTTGACTTCCAGTTGAACCAGCACCATTTGTTGAAAAGGCTATCTTTATTGCACCGGATGGTTGTATCAAAGATCAAGTGACCATAAGTCTGTGGGTTAACCTCTGGGTCTTCAATCCTGTTCCATTGATCTGCTTGCCTGTTGCTATACCAATACCATGCAGTTTTTAACACAATTGCTCTGTAGTACTGCTTGAGGTCTGGGATATTGATTCCCCCAGAAGTCCTTTTATTGTTGAGAATAGTTTTAGCTATCCTGGGTTTTTTGTTGCTCCAGATGAATTTGAGAATTGCTCTTTCTAGATCTATGAAGAATTGAGTTGGGATTTTGATGGGGATCGCATTGAATCTGTATATTGCTTTTGGCAAGATGGCCATTTTTACTATATTGATCCTGCCAATCCAGGAGCAAGAAATATTTTTCCATCTTCTGAGGTCTTAAAATGTTTTAGAATTTTTGTATGAGACTACTGAATTTCGTTATTTCTACCCTTGTCTTTGTTCCAACTCTTCTGTGTCCTCAAACTCCTTAAACTCATAATCACTTCTTCTCCAAATGTGTGTGTGTGTGTGCTTGTGTGTGTTTGTGTGTATAACCTATATGTAACCTGCTGACTTAATTTATTGTCCCTCGTATATATAAGTACATGTGTTTAGGGCTGAGAGGATTAAACTACATAAGCTATCTGGAAGTTTCTTCCTGGAGAATAGTGTTTCTTTCTCTCTAGGCCACCATTAAGT
This sequence comes from Apodemus agrarius, assembly GCA_964023405.1. Lineage (NCBI taxonomy): Eukaryota > Metazoa > Chordata > Mammalia > Rodentia > Muridae > Apodemus > Apodemus agrarius. Next base: position 50,756,924 of record OZ030025.1, read on the forward strand.
GATAGTTGTTTTTTATCTACATGTGTGGAATTGTGACATTTTTCCCTATCCATGTTTAGATTTTGGCTTGTGTGGTCACTATGCATGTCTTATTAATGTAACCATATTGTTGAGGTTTAATTGGTCTAACTTCTGTGTTGTGTTTAGAATACACTATTTCCAGTTGTCATACTGGGCTTCAGGTTCATAAAACCTTTTACCCTCCTATTCCAAGATGCTTTGTGAGCCATAGATTTAGGGATTGGGATGCAGGATTTTTTGTCATGGTAGCTGAGTTCAAACTCTCTGTTGTAATAATCTTAAATATATCATAGAAAATATTACATGTGAATATAGACTTTAAAATGTTGTATAAGCAGTTTGAAAATTTTGAATTTTCAATTTTGTAATTAACACATCTTTTCCATTTAATTTTACTTGTTTTCTCCCTTCTTAATCTTTTTTTTTTTTTTTTTTTGGTTTTTCGAGACAGGGTTTTTCTGTGTAGTCCTGGCTGTCCTGGAACTCACTCTGTAGACCAGGCTGGCCTCGAACTCAGAAATCCACCTGCCTCTGCCTCCCAAGTGCTGGGACTACAGGCATGCGCCACCACGCCTGGCTCTCCCTTCTTAATCTTGATTGTGCTATGTTACTTGGTGGCATTCATTTAATCTCAACAATCATTTACATATTGTCTCATATAAATGAAATTTTATTAAATAACATTGATCAAAGTAAAAAAGAAAATAATATATTTTTATTTTTAGGATTTATTTTTCTAGTTTTTAATTTTTTCTAGTCTAAATATGAAAATCTATAATAATTGCCAATACTGATATTTTGATGAAGTTCTTTTCTTAAATGTCCCAAATTTGGGTCAATTACTAGCTTCTGTTATGACTACTGAGGTGATTCATTATGTATCAGAAACCCCATTCTTTCTTTTCCATGGCTGAGATGAGGACTGCACTTGGCCTTCTAAGTATCAGGCAATTGTTCTACCAGTGAGTTATATTTGCTTGCTCATTTCTGTGTATATATACATATATATGTATGTATGTGTGTGTATATATATATATATATATATATAGACATGGAGGGAAAGAAAAAGGAAAATTTTAACAAACTAAACTGTCTATGGCATCATACATTCATTTCAGACTGAAAAACTTTGAACAAATAGGGTAATTTTCCAAAGACAGAATTATTACTTAATAAACTATACTCCCATAGTCAATGAATATTTACATGGAAGGCCATTGATTGTAAATGATGTGCACCTTGGTTTCTGCATTCACTTCAAATGTCATCCTTATTTCTTTATAAGAAGATCAAGGTGGACACCATTGCCCTCCTTTCCAGCTTCTGTTAACATTATGCCTGAGCCACCACATAGTCCTTGTTATTTTGGCTTCTGTGTACCACTAAGAAAATCACATCTGGGACTCTTTCCTTCTCCTTTGTGTTACATTGCCAACATTTTACCTTAGTGGCCAGGCTTTATGAAATAGCCATAACTGGCCTACTCTCTTTTTACTGACATGTTATTTGTTGTTTCAAAAACTGTGCAGGATTTGCTTCTTGGTTTGTAAACATAACTCAAGCCAGTGAGAAACTAGCTTTGTCAGGTTGACCCTATGCAACTACTATGGCATTTTCTTGATTAATGATTGATGTAGAAGAGTCTAGCCCACTGTGGGTAGTGCTAACCCTGGCCAGTTGACTCTGGGTTATATAAGAAAGCAAGCTCCCCATGCCATGGGTTCCAAGCCAATAAACAGCATTCCTTCAAGTTTCTGCTTCAGTTCTTTGCCTACAGATTCTTGCTTGAGCTTCTCGTCTAGCTTCTCACAGTGATGGACTATTATATAGACACTGAATAAACCTTTTCCTCCCCACATTGCTTTTGTTCATGGTGTTCTAATCACCAAAATAAAATAAACTAAGAAACAATATTACTCCAATGGTGTCATCCAAACAAGAGGAAAGCAATGCACAGAATTTAGTAGAAAATGAAAAAAATCTGGATGATTGGGTGTTGAGAAATCGAAAATAAAAAGCCACTTCAGGCTGTGTGGAGGAATTTTAGTCCAGCAACATGGCTGCTCTGGCAAGGACCACATCTAATGATCTTCTGCTGGAATGACATACTAGTCCTTCTAGCTGGAATATAAACACACCCTTAATCCATTAGCAATATCAGTTCATAGAAAGAAGCAGCCATGCTTGAAAGTGATGTACAACTGAGGGACAGTCAAAAGATGAATCAGAGAAAGATATAGCAGAATGAGTCAGATAGAATGTGCACAAGAAAGAGAAGCTATTGAGGAGTAGTGCAAGGAAAGTGATTTAGTCACTTGGAGTCAGTACAGTGAGTGCAGCACAGTGGAGTTGAATTTATTTCTGAGTTCATGCAATAAAAGGCAGGTCAGCAGAGGCAGTTGAACCTAGAGAATAACAAGAATCCAGAAGATTAGACCAAATTGCCTAGAGTTAGTTTGAGGTAATGCAGAGTAATTTTCTGAGAAGCTGAGAGAAGCCAGTTTGAATCAGTCATGTTAGAGAAAAGTTTGACTCAGAACAGCTGAGTTGAACTAGCCAACCAGAGTTCAGAAAAAACTAGGTGACCTTATTCAGCAGTCAGCCTCCAAGATGGCAATTACATCATGCAAATGATAGTTACTTTAGCAATGCTGCCTTCCCAGGTTTTGCTCATGTCTATTGAGATTATATCTTTTTTTCTTATTTAATTTTAAGAGGGAAACTCTTTTTCTCCATTTATTAATTTATTAATTTTACATCCCAATCATTGCAGCCCTTCCTGGTCCCCCCTCAAAGAATCCCTCAGTCTGGGGTGGCATACCCCTTAGTATCTCCCGAACCTGTTAAGTCAATTCTCTGCAAGTTTAGGTGTATCCTCTACTACTGAAGTCAGTTCAGTAGGTGAATGGATTATACAGACAGGCAAGAGCTTTAGGAACAGTTCCTGATCCAAGATGTGTTTTCTTGGGAGCAGTTATCCTCCTTGTATTGGAGTTTTCTTTCTAGTATCCTCTGTTGGGATAGATTAGTTTAAAAAATATTGTTTACATTTGATTTTTGTCATGGAATGTCTTGTTTTCTCCATACAGGCTGGGCTGATATTTGTGGTTTTCTAGGGTCTGTTCCAGACCTTCTTTGTTGAGAAATTAGGTGTAATTTTAACCTTTCTGTCTTTATTTAATACTTGGCCTTTCCCCCTTATAGCTTTTAATATTATTTATTTGTTCTGTTATAATTAGTGTTTTGATTATTAAGTGGAAAGAGGATTTTCTTTTCGGTCATATCTATTTAGTATTCTGTAGGTTTCTTATATGATTATAGTCTCTATGTTAGTTAAGTTTTCTATGATTTTTGTTGAAGGTATTTTCTGGGCCTTTGAACTGGGAATCTTCTCCTTCTTCTATTCCTATTATATATAGTTTTGGCCTTTTCACAGTGTCTCAAATTTCCTGGCTGTATTGTGTTTAAAATCTTTCAGATTTGACAATTTCTGTCATGTATTATTTTCTTCCATGGTATCGTCTGTGCCTGAGATTCTCTCTTCTCTCTCTCATTTTCTGTTGGTGATGCTTGAGTCTGTAGCTCCTGGTCTTTTTCCCAGATTTTCTACTCCAAGGTTGCCTCTGTGTCTCTTTTCTATTTCTATTTTTATGTCTTGAAAAATTTTATTAATTTCCTTCACCTGTTTGATTATATTTCTTTAAGGAATATTGTCTTAGTTAGGGTTTCTCTGTTGTGAACTGACACCATGACCAATGCAAGTTTTATAAAAGACAACATTTAACTGGGGCTGGCTTACAGGCTCAGAGGTTCAGTCCATTGTCATCAAGGCAGAAACATGGCAGCATCCAGGCAGATATGGTGCAGGAGGAGCTGAGAGTTCTACATCTTCTGAATGTTGCTAGTGGAAGACTGACTTCCAGGCAACTACGGTTAAGGTCTTAAGCCCACACCCACAGTGACACACCTACTCCAACACGGCCACACCTCCTAATAGTGCCACTCCCTGGGAAAAGCATATACAAACCATCACATTCCACTCCCTGGCCCCCATAGGTTTGTTCAAGCATGAATCTATGGGGGCGATACTGAAACACAGCATAATGCAAAATGCATTTAGTCCACATCCAAAAGTCCCTATAGTCTATAGCAGTCTCAACAGTGTTAAAAGTCCAAAGTTCAAGGTCTCTTATGAGATTCATTCAATCACTTAACTGTAATCCTCCAAGCAAGATGAGAAACCAGCTGGGCAAAGTCCAAACTCTGCATCACCATGTCTGATGGCAAAGCAGTCTTCAGATATCCAACTCCTGTTTCATCCTTGTTGACTACAACTAGGTTCTTTCTCCTGGGCTTGTTCCACTCCCTGTTAGCAGCTTCCCTTGGCAGGCATCCTGTGGCTCTGGCATCTTTAATATCTTGGGTACCCCAAGACAATTTCAGTTTCACAGCTTCTTGTTCCAATGTCTGGGATCCACACATGATCTGCTGTGTATCTCCAAAGAGTTGGTGTCACTTCTCCAGCTCTGCCCTCTGTAGCACTCTAAATTCAGATTGATCCACTCCACTGCCACTGCTATTCTTGGTGGTCATCCAAGGTGCTGGCATCTTCAATATGGTAGGGTCTTCCACTGCAACTATAATTCATCAAAGCCTCTCATAGGCTCTCTTCATGGTACCAAGCCTCAACTCCTTTGCATGACCCCTTCAGTCCTGGGCTGTCAATTACAACTGAGGGTACACTTTCACCAATGGCCTTTCATGGCCTCTCACAGTACCAAGCCTCAGCTGTTCTTCATGATGCCTTCATGCCTTCAAAACCAGTACCACCTGGATGATTCTTACATGTTACCAAGTACAGCTGCAGCATGAGGAACACTTGGCTATCTCTGGAATACAGCTTCTTTGTGCTCTCAGAAAACACTTCCCATATTTCACCTCAGTGATGCTGGTCTTTTCTTAATCACCACTAATTTCTTAGCTCCAGCTAACCAGCATCAACCGTTTTAGTAGTGTCCTTCTCTTGAATATAAAGCCAGAGACACATGGCTGAAGCTGGTGAGTTCTGCTGCTTGCATGAGCTGGAACATTTGGCCCCCTTGTTCTCATCTTTGTTGACTAGGTTCCTTTTTCCCAGCTCCTTCACTGCCTAAGTTGGCTGTCCTGAATCTTGTTCCTTAGGCTGACCTTGAACTCAAGAGATCTGCATGCCTGTCTCCTAAGCACTGGGATTAAAGGTGTGGTCCACCAAGCCTGGATTAAAGTTTTTCTTCACCTAGAATTTGCTCTGTTCTAGGCTGGCCTTGAACTCAGAGATCTGCTTATCTTTGCCTCCTGGGATTAAAGGCTTGTACTACCATGCCTGGACCTAAAGTTAACTGGGTGAATCTTGCCCCCAAGGTCACCACTCCTTTAATTCAGTTTAATATTCTTGAATTCAGCTCCATTTCACTTCCTGGAGTCCCTTTAATACTCAAACTATATATTTTGTACTTTTCCTTTTTCAGCTTGCTGTTTGTTCAAACTTCTCTTTATCAGACTTAACCAGAGAACAAAGTCTTTGTTGGGCTTTTTTGAGACTTCCTTTGCAGATGCAATTAATATAAATCTCTTTACCTTAGCCCTAGGCAGTCTCTTCAGACAATGGCAAAAAGCAGCCATGTTCTTCACCAAAACATCACAAAAACAGTCTCTTGGCCACATATTAAAGTTCTCCTCTGAAACTTCTTGGACCATCAGGCCTACACAGTTCAAATGACACTCAGCACCACTGCTTTCCATATTCCTACTAGGCTGGCCCATTAAGCCCCACTTAAAGCATTCCACAGCTTTCCAAATCCAAAGTCCCAAAATCCACATTCTTCCAAATAAAAGCATGGTCATGCCTATCACAGCAATACCCCACTCCTGGTACCAACTTCTGTCTTAGTTAGGGTTTCTCTGCTGTGAACAGACACCATGACCAATGCAAGTTTTATAAAAGACAACATTTAATTGGGACTGGCTTACAGGCTCAGAGGTTCAGTCCATTGTCATCAAGGCAGAAACATGGCAGCATCCAGGCAGATATGGTGCAGGAGGAGCTGAGAGTTCTATATCTTCTTCTGAATGTTGCTAGTGGAAGACTGACTTCCAGGCAACTAGGGTGAAGGTCTTAAGCCCACACCCACAGTGACACACCTACTCCAACAAGGCCATACCTCCTAATAGTGCCACTCCCTGGGAAAAGCATATACAAACCATCACAAATATTTTTATTCCCCTTTTAAAGGTCTTTATCATCTTCATAAGATGAGCTTTAAGGTCATATTCTTGTTCCTAAGGTATGTTAGGATATCCAGGGATTGCTGTATTTTGAGAGCTGGGTTCTGATTGTGTTATATTGCAATGGCTTTTCTTTATTGTTTTCTTGCATTTGCCTTTAGCCATAGGTTGTTTGGCGTTGTTTGGCCTGGGAGTAGCAGGTACTGTTTGTCGTAGATGGCCACTGCCTACCCAAAACGTAAGCAGAGTTATTGGCCAGCCTGTAGAGTACAGATATGAGACTGCACCAGAAAAAAGATGGAGCTCAGAAAGGACAGGGCAGACTGTCAGACTGCTTGCTGAGCTTTCTGGGAGCATACCAGGCAGGGATGTCTCTCATGGTTTTCCCAGGTAGAAGCAGGCCTCCAGGGAGGTAGGCAGAGTGTGGGGTAGGACATGGGTTGCCAATCTGCTATTGCAGATAAAGGTCAAGATTATATTTTCTAAAAATATCTTTATTTCCTGCACAGATAATTACATAAGTGTACTTTGTCACTTATTTAATCATTACATTGCTATCAGATTTCACATTTTTCCAATGTCTCAATTTAAAATATAGTGCAAAAATATCACTGAAAATGAATCATAAACATTTCTTAAAATTTCCTTAACATAAATAATGCAAAATCTATAATAGGTACAGTATGTTATACAAGAACATATGATTCTCTTCATCCTTATAAACATTTCAGCTTCTCAATTATTGCATTAGAGTTAGCTATATGAAATCCAGAATAATAAAATATATTTGAGTTTTAACATTATCAGTTTTATTTTGTTCAGTCTTACATACATGATTGAGTACACAGTAATATTCTAAGAATATCATCTTTTGTCCACATTTATCAAGGTGGTTTTGACTTTTAAAGCTCATTTACTTACAAAACCATTTAAAGATGAATATTCATGCCAAAATAGATAAATATTTATTTGAAATCTAATTCATTATTCACATTTGTTAATGTAATTTCTAGAGTATTTTTAGGACATTTAGATATCATTAAAAACCAGGTATTTGTATAGTAAAAAGCCTCATTGAAGTAACTGAATATAGTTGTTTTCAATTGATAAATTTATTGATATATTTCTTGGGTACACTGTGGTATTATAAGTATTTGTTATGAAATGATTGAATCTTATCTATTATCAAAGTAGATGCATGTTTATATTATTAGCTATAATTAAGAATATAAAGGCTTTAAATATTACTCTTTATTATTACCCTTAAGCTGTAGCATTTCTATTCCTGTATAAAAGGCACTTGGATATTGTTTATTGGCTTCCTCTTCTTTCTTCCTCCCTCTCTCCTTCCCTTTTTCCCTACCAAAACTTGCTTCAAATTAACTATCTTCCTCAAGAGCCTTTTAGCCTCTCAAAGCAGAAATTCTAAACATGTACAACTACTTCTGCTCTTTACAACTTTGTATTCATTGCCTGTTCCCCCTTTTCCTCCTGTCAGGAGACATAAATGAGAGGCAAATGTTAGTAGGTGACCTTCCTGGAGGTGGCTCACCATTTTTGCATGGTCTACAATGAGTGAGTGCAGTGACAGTTTCCAAATAGGCTTCATCTCAGGATTGCCTCTTCCAGCTGATATGCCTTTCCTGTCATTGTTAAATGAATATAATAATCCCTGGGCATTAACTCATCCTATGGATCAGATTTCCTGAAGATCAACATAAAGATGAACTTTCATGAATTAATGCTGTTTAGGTGAATTAATGAGTCTATAGAATTCCTGATTTGATTCAAACAAGTTTAGAAAGAAAATTTTAAGAGATGGTTTTATTCCTTTGCTAGAAAGATGTAACAAAGTTAGAATCAAGAATAGAATGTACTCACTCCTTATAATAGTAAGTAAAGGCTGAATAATAAGAAATACAATGGGCTTGCATAATTACATTTAAAAAAATAAGAAAAACATTTAGGCCCAAGGATAAAGCCACAGTTGTCCACTATGTATAACTGTGTAAAATAGTCAAGGTCATGTAAAAACTTTTGCTCTGAATTTATAAAGAAGATATAAAATGAAACACTGGTTTGACCTTATTATCAAAATCCTTCTGTAACTCCCATTTTATGTAACATCTTATCTCTGATGTAATTTTATAAAGAACTTCTTGTCTAAGAAGGTATAAAAAGTCCAGAGAAAATAAAGTTGTTGATTGAATGGATTGGCTTGGCGAGCTCTGTGCCTTCCTTCCTTTCATCCATCCATCCATCCATCCATCCATCCATCCATCCATTCATTTAGCGAGCTAGAAGGCCAAAGGGCATTAGTCTTTAATACTACCTCTTCAAAACACTTCAGGCCAGGCAGGCTCCTGGCAACCTCCCACATCTCTCGCATACATCCCTTGTTTAAGTCTTTTTGATGTTTTTTCCTAAATAAATAAAATATTTGTCTAGGTATGAGTTGTTTCACTTATCATGGTGATCTTCCCTTCTGTTTTTTCTCCAAATGACATAATAATTATATTTTCTTTGAGGAAACTAAAATCTCATTGTGTGTGTAGCATCTATATATAGGAAAATTGTCTTTATCCATTCATGATGTGCCTATACCAACACCATTAAAACATTAGAATATTGGTATCATTATAGTATGCAGAAGGTTTTCAATTTTCAACAGATACTGTTGCACAACTACACTTACATTCATCTCCAAAGAGTGCTGTTTCTAGATAACAAGAATATCCATTTTCTTGGTCTTACTATAGCTGTGCTTTGTGTTCCTGCTAAAGTCCATTCTGATTTCTGTGGTCTGTGCTGCTGCCTGGAGCTATCTATGTTAATTTCCATGGCAGCACAGTAACCTGATATTTTAAGAATGTGCTCTAGTGCTTCAGTTTGAAAAATGAGTACTACTAAATGTAGGCCAACCATTTACAGTGTTGTCAAACATGGTGATCCATATCTTCTATTCTAGTCCTCAGGAGACTATGAGAAACCAGAGAGTAGCATGGCCTACATTATGAATTCTTTGCCAGCATTGGCTACAGAGATAGGTTTCAAGAACAGTAAAATTATTAATAATGATGATGATAAGTGAATATATGGATTGTGAAAATGGAATAGAAATAAATGTATGCTTTATATCTACATTTGGCAAGCTTTATATATAAAGGACAAACAAACAGATAATAGTTGATGACTTTAGGTTATATTGTTGGGATGACTGAGCCTTGCCTTGTAGCATAATAGCCACCGTAGGAATGCATAAACAAATGAGTGCATGTACAGATCTGCAAATCTTCAACTATTATCATTTAAAAGTGATTTCCCAGTCGTTTCCACTCATCATAGCCCTCCCGGACTCTTGTTTGTTTTGTTTTCTGTTAAAAGACAAGTCTAGTTTGGGAGAAACACACATACACACACACACACACACACACACACACACACACACCCCAAAATAAGACAAGAAACAAAACAAAACAAAAAACAAAGCCAAAAAACAAACAAACAAACAAACACTACAGCCAGATTTGGCCCATAGGCAGTAATTTTCATATGCTTATTCTACAGAATGAACCTGAATAGAAAACTCCCTAATTAAAATGAAATTCCACAAATTAAAGCCTTTGCTGTAGATTTAGTGTGCTACTTAACTCTAGGGAACAATCTCTGTCTTTCAGTTTTAAATTTAAAATATCAAGTGTCTGGAATAAATGGAAATTACACTGAAAACAAGTCAAGAAGAGTGAAAGACTGGTTATGTGAGTGATTTGTGGTAAATAAGATATGACAAGCACAATCAAATCCTTCACCAGTTGAAACACAAGGCAATACATGTTTTGGAACAGCTGAAAGAGCCTACCTATGTAAGCCACATTATTGATGAAGTTAATTATCTACTTATTCATATAAATCTCCACAGAATTAAACTGGAGACTCTAGGTCATGGGCTCTTCATCTGGGCTTCTTCATTCCATTTCATGAATATTGAAATTTAATTACTCCATTCACCTTTGTGTCTAAATAACAATAGCTAGAAATTCATTCCAGCTGTCTTTAAAAGAAGTACAGAGTAGTTGCAGCATATTGAAATGTATTGATTCATCAAGTGGTTATTCTTTATTTAATGTTGGTATGCTCATCTAAGTAGTAGATTTAGTACTATAAACACTGGTGGAGAATCTTTTTTAATTTGTGTTAGGACATTATCAAAAGTCGAAATAGTGTTTTGAACTTGTGAAAAGAAACAAGATCATTCAGGTATCTTCTTACCGGATTGGCTTTTAAGATGGATTTATTCTCAGCAGAGTTTCAAATGTGGAGGAATCATTTGATAGTACTTACATGGCATTGAAGGAATAATTATTTATATGTAAAAGTATGAGTTATTTTATTTACTGTAGGAATAAGTTGCCTACTGGGCTTAATGTTGAAAGACATTCTACCAACATCCTTCCGGACAAATAAATGTTGTATTGCAGGGACTTAGAGTGCTTCCCATAAAAATGCATTAAAATTTCAGTGCCTGCTTGGGACATGTTTGAATCTGCCCTGCAATATTTCAGAAGGTCATAAAAGGAAACCTTCTGAAATATGATAGAGAAGGCAACATATAAGCAAAAATGTGCTTGGGGCATTGGGTACTAAAAGAAAAGATGAGTAAGGAAGGGAATCAAATAGAAAAAAATGGCTTTCTCTAGGAGGAAATGATGATGTCACTTGTACATGTGAATCCATATTTTATTTTAAGATAGTTTTCAAGATGGAATGGAAATTGCCAGTATCCAAATTCTACATAATTCTCCAGGTAAAATCTGCCATTCACCAAAGTTCATCTTTGTTTACTTGATTTTGTATAAAAGTATTTATAGAATACTGGCAGGAAATATAAAAAGAAATGTGTCCATCAACTTTTACATTGACACAGACTAGCTTATGCAGACTTCTTCAGTGATTTTTAAAATCTGATGAATTTGTTCTTGGGTCACTGCATGTATATGATGTATTTTGATCATTATTGGCTCTTATCTTCCTCCTGTCTTTGAGGGAATATTGATAGGGCACTCTTGTTCAGGTCCTGTAAAAGCAACTGCAGCTAACTACTACACAATTAACTCATTACACAGAGAAAGGCATGGACTTTGCGCATTAAAATATTCACAGGAGAGCTCAGCCAAGGCCACGCGGTGCTTTCAGCAGGGGCAGCCATCTTGCCCCAGACCCCCGCGCGCAAACAGCCGGCACACTGGACGCAGTGAGCGGCTGGAATCAGGTGCATGGCCAGAGTTATAGCTTAGCTTAGCTCTGCAGGAGATCCGGGCACAGAAAGCTCAGCTGCTGGTGCAGACTACCGGCCGGGACCAGCTCTCTGAGCGGACTAGCAGCGAGGGGCCACCTGGCCGCCTCGGGGCACAGCTCGGAACTCTAGCAGCTGGAGTCAGGGGCCTGGACTCAGAGCGAGCATAGTCCAGCACAGACAACGCAGCCAGAAGGGAGCAGCAGAGCCGGATACAAGCAGCTCAGCCAAGGCCACTCAGTGCTTTCAGCAGGGGCAGCCATCTTGCCCCAGACCCCCGCGCGCAAACAGTGGGCACACTGGATGCAGTGAGCGGCTGGAATCACGTGCGTGGCCAGAGTTATAGCTTAGCTTAGCTCTGCAGAGATCCGGGCACAGAAAGCTCAGCTGCTGGTGCAGACTACCGGCCTGGACCAGCTCTCTGAGCGGACTAGCAGCGAGGGGCCACCAGGCCACCTCGGGGCACAGCTCGAAACTCTAGCAGCTGGAGTCAGGGGCCTGGACTCAGAGCGAGCATAGTCCAGCACAGACAAGCTGCCAGAAGGGATCTGTCTCCTGGGGACAGGCGTGCTGTGCTTTCAGCAGGGCGCCATCTACAATAAGACCAACTAACACCAGAGATAAAGAGATGGCAAAAGGCAAACGTAGGAACGTTATTAACAGAAATCAAGGCAATATGGCACCATCTGAACCCAATTCGCCAACCACAGCAAGTCCGGGATACCCCAGCACACCAGAAAAACAAGAGTTAGATATAAAATCACAGGTCATGATGCTCCTAGAGGAACACAAAAAAGACATAAACAAATCTCTTAAAGAAATGCAGGGGAACATCAATAGAGTAGAAACTCTTACAATCCAAACACAAAAAACACTTAAAGAACTCCAGGAGAATATGGGCCATCAGACAGAAACCAATAAAGAGGAAGTAAGAAAATCAGTTAAAGAAATGCAGGAGAACTTGAAACAACATGCAGAAGTCATGAAAGAGGGAGCACAAAAATATATTAAAGAATTACATGAAAACACAAACAAACAAATGATGGAACTGAGCAAAACCATGCAAGATCTGAACACAGAGGTAGAAACAACTAAGAAATCACAAAAGGAGGCAACCTTGGAGATAGAAAACCTTGGGAAGAAAACAGGGGTCGTAGATGCAAACATAAACAACAGAATACAAGAGATAGAAATAAGAATCTCCGATGCTGAAGATAACATAGTAACCATTGACTCCACAGTCAAAGAAAACACAAATCCAAAAGGCTTGTAACCCAAAACATCCAGGAAATCCAGGACACAATGAGAAGACCAAACCTAAGGATTATAGGGATAGATGAGAGTGAAGATCTACAACTTAAAGGGCCAGCAAATATCTTTAACAAAATTATGGAAGAAAACTTTCCTAACTTAAAGAGAGAGATGCCCATGAATGTACAAGAGGCCTACAGAACTCCAAACAGACTGGACCAGAACAGAAACACCTCCCGTCACATAATAATCAAAACCCCAAATGTACTAAACAAAGAAAGAATATTAAAGGCAGTAAGAGAACAGGGCCAAGTAACATATAAAGGAAGACCTATCAGAATCACACCAGACTTCTCTCCAGAAACCATGAAAGCTAGAAGATCCTGGGCAGACCTCATGCAGACCATAAGAGAAAACAAATGTCAGCCAAGACTGCTATACCCAGCAAAACTCTCAATCAACATAGATGGAGAAATCAAAATATTCCATGACAGGACCAAATTTACACAATATCTTTCCACTAACCCAGCTCTACAAAGGATAATAGGAGGAAAACTCCAACACAAGGAAGGAAATGGCACCCAAGAAAAAGCAAGACAGTAAACTTCTTCCATCAAACTCAAAGGAAGATAACTACTCAAAAACAAAAATAACATCAAAAATGTCAGGAAGTAATAATCTCTATTCCTTAATATCTCTTAACATCAATGGACTCAACTCCCCAATAAAAAGACATAGACTAACAGACTGGATACGGAAACAGGACCCTACATTTTGCTGCTTACAGGAAACACACCTCAGAGTCAAAGACAAACACTACCTTAGAGTAAAAGGATGGAAGACAATTTTGCAAGCAAATGGTCACAGGAAGCAAGCTGGAGTAGCCATTTTAATATCAGATAAAATTGACTTTCAACCCAAAGTCATCAAAAGAGACAAAGAAGGTCACTTCCTGCTAGTCAAAGGAAGAATCCACCAAGAGGAACTCACAATTCTAAACATCTACGCTCCAAATGTAAAGGGACCCTCATTTGTAAAAGAAACCTTACTAAAGCTCAAAGCACACATTGCACCTAACACAATGATTGTGGGGGACCTCAATACTCCACTATCTACAGTGGACCGACCAGGAAAACAGAAACTAAACAGAGACACGGAGAAACTCATCGAAACTTTGGAGCAATTGGATTTAACAGATATATATAGAACATTTCACCCTAAAGCAAAAGACTATACCTTTTTCTCAGCCCCTCATGGTACCTTCTCCAAAATCAACCATATAATTGGACACAAGACAGATCTCAACAAATATAAAAAGATCGAACTAATCCCATGCCTCTTATCAGATCACCATGGAGTAAGAGTGTTCTTCAATAGCAACAAAAACAACAGAAAATCCCCATATGCTTGGAGGCTGAACAATATTCTACTCAATGATACCTTAGTCCAGGAAGAAATAAAGAAAGAAATCAAAGAATTCTTAGAACTTAATGAAAATGAAGGCACAACATACCCTAATCTATGGGACACAATGAAAGCAGTGCTTAGAGGAAAACTCATAGCCCTGAGTGTCTCCAAAAAGAAACAGGAGAGAGCATATACTAGCAACTTAATGGCGCACTTGAAAGCTCTGGAACAAAAAGAAGCAATTTCACCCAGGAGGAGCAGAAGACAGGAAATCATCAAACTCAGGGCTGAAATCAATCAAGTTGAAACAAAGAGAACCATACAAAGAATCAACAAAACCAGGAGCTGGTTCTTTGAGAAGATCAACAAGATAGATAAACCCCTAGCCAGACTTACTAAAGGACACAGAGACAGTATTCAAATTAACAAAATTAGAAATGAAAAGGGAGATATAACAACAGAAACTGAGGAAATTCAAAAAATCATCAGATCCTACTACAAAAACCTATACTCAACACAACTGGAGAATCTGGAGGAAATGGACAATTTCCTCGACAGTTACCAAATACCAAAATTAAACCAGGATCAAATAGATCGTCTAAACAGACCCATAACCCCCAAAGAAATAGAAGGGGTCATAGACAGTCTTCCAACCAAAAAGAGCACAGGACCAGACGGTTTTAGTGCAGAATTCTATCAGACCTTCAAAGAAGTCCTGATACCGATACTCTTCAAATTATTCCACAAAATAGAAACAGAAGGAACACTACCCAACTCATTCTATGAAGCCACAATTACCCTGATACCAAAACCACACAAAGATCCAACTAAGAAAGAGAACTACAGGCCAATTTCTCTTATGAATATCGATGCAAAAATACTAAAAAAAATACTTGCCAACCGAATCCAAGAACACATCAAAACGATCATTTACCATGATCAAGTGGGCTTCATCCCAGGGATGCAGGGATGGTTCAATATACGGAAATCCATCAACGTAATCCACTACATAAACAAACTCAAAGAAAAAAACCACATGGTCATCTCATTGGATGCTGAAAAATCATTTGACAAAATTCAGCATCCTTTCATGCTAAAGGTCCTAGAAAGAACAGGAATTCAAGGCCCATATCTAAACATAGTAAAAGCAATATACAGCAGACCAGTAGCTAACATCTAGGTAAACGGAGAAAAACTCGAAGCAATCCCTCTAAAATCAGGGACTAGACAAGGCTGTCTCCTCTCACCATATCTCTTCAATATAGTACTTGAGGTACTAGCTAGAGCAATTCGACAACAGAGGGAAGTCAAAGGGATACAAATCAGAAAGGAAGAAGTCAAACTATCACTATTTGCAGATGATATGATAGTTTACTTAAGTGACCCAAAAACCTCCACCAGAGAACTCCTGCAACTGATAAACAACTTCAGCAAAGTGGCTGGCTATAAAATCAACTCAAGTAAATCAGTAGCCTTCCTATACCGAAGGATAAGCAGGCCGAGAAAGAAATTAGGGAAATGACACCCTTCACAATAGCCACAAATGATATAAAGTATCTTGGAGTGACGCTAACCAAACATGTGAAAGATTTATAGGACAAAAACTTCAGGTCTCTGAAGAGGGAAATTGAAGAAGACATCAGAAAATGGGAAAATCTTCCATGCTCGTGGGTTGGCAGGACTAATATAGTCAAAATGGCAATCTTGCCCAAAGCAATATACAGATTCAATGCAATTCCCATTAAAACCCAACTCAGTTCTTCATAGAGCTAGAAAGAGCAATTCTCAAATTCATCTGGAATAACAAAAAACCCAGGATAGCTAAAACTATTATCAACAGCAAAAGAACTTCTGGGGGAATCAATATCCCGGACCTCAAGCAATATTACAGAGCAGTGGTATTAAAAACTGCATGGTATTGGTTCAGTGACAGGGCAGCGGATCAATGGAATAGGATTGAAGACCCAGAATTGAACCCACACATCTATGGCCAATTGATCTTCGACAAAGGAGCTGAAAACTTCCAGTGGAAAAAAGATAGCCTTTTCAACAGATGGTGCTGGCTCAACTGGAGGTCAACATGCAGAAGAATGAGAATTGATCCACTCTTATCTCCTTGCACTAAGCTCAACTCCAAGTGGATCAAAGACCTCCACATAAAACCAGACACACTAAAACTAATAGAAAAGAAACTGGGGAAGAACCTTGAGGACATTGGCTCAGGGGGAAAATTCCTGAACAGAACACCAATTGCTTATGCTCTAAGAGCAAGAATAGACAAATGGGACCTCATAAAACTACAAAGTTTCTGTAAGGCAAAAGACACTGTCAAAAGGATAAATCGGCAACCAACAAATTGGGAAAAAATCTTCACCAACCCCACATCTGACAGAGGGCTAATCTCCAATGTATACAAAGAACTCAAGAGGTTAGACCCCAGAAAACCAAATAACCCTATCCAAAAATGGGGTACAGAGCTAAACAGAGTCTTTTCACCTGAAGAAATTCGGATGGCTGAGAAACACCTTAAAAAATGTTCAACATCACTAGTCATTAGGGAAATGCAAATTAAAACAACCCTGAGATTTCACCTCACACCAGTCAGAATGGCTAAGATTAAAAACTCAGAAGACATCAGGTGTTGGCGAGGATGTGGAGAAAGAGGAACACTCCTCCACTGCTGGTGGGAATGCAAGCTGGTACAACCACTCTGGAAATCAGTATGGCGGTTCCTCAGAAAACTGGGCGTGATACTTCCGGAGGACCCAGCCATACCACTCCTGGGAATATACCCAGAAGATTCACCAGCATGCAATAAGGATACATGCTCCACTATGTTCATAGCAGCTTTATATATAATAGCCAGAAGCTGGAAAGAACCCAGATGTCCCTCAACAGAGGAATGGATACAAAAAATGTGGTATATATACACAATGGAGTACTATACAGCCATTAGAAACAATGAATTCATGAAATTCTTAGAGAAATGGATGGAGCTGGAGAATGTCATACTAAGTGAGGTGACCCAGTCTCAAAAGAATACCCATGGTATACAGTCACTGATAAGTGGATATTAGCCTAGAAGCTTAGAACACCAAAGACACAAATCACATATCAAGTGATTTCTCACAAGAAGAAAGGAGTGGACACTGGTGCTAGAATGGACCAAAACATCATTGTGGGAGAGTACAAGAACAGTAAAGAGGGAGGGGGTGGATTCGGGAGCAGGGGGAGGGAAAAGGATATGTGGGACCTTTGGGGGTGGGGAACCAGAAAAAGGGAAATGAATTGTAAATATAGAATATATACAATAAAAAAAAAAGAATTAATAAAAAAATATTCACAGGAACAATAAGGGAGACAATGTGTGGAGCAGAGACTGAAGTAAAGGCCACCCAGAAACTGCCATACCTGGGGATTCATCCTATAAGCAGTCATCAAGCCCCAACACTACTATGGACGACTAGAAGTGTATACCAAAAGGAGCATGCCATGATTGTCTCCGGGGGGCCCTGCCAGAGCCTTACAAATACAAAGGCAGATGCTAGTAGCCAATTATTGGCCTGGGCATGGGGTCCCCAATGGAGGAGCTGAAGGGGTTTACATCCCTATGGGAAGAACAATGATTTTGGCCTTCCAGATGCCCCAGAACTCCCAGGGACTAAACCATCAACCAAGGGGTACACATGGATCCAACCAAAAATGTGGCAGAGGAATGCCTTGTTGGGCATCAGTGAGAGGAGTGGTCCTTGGTCAGGTAAAGGCTCAATAGATGATCCAACCAAGGGAAAGTGGCGGGGGATGTGGGAGTTGGTCTGGTTGAGAGGCACATACAGGGAGGTAGGGGGTGGGAGGAGAGGTTGGGGGGTCTTTGGGGAGGGGGGAAATTGGGAAAGGTTTTGCCTTTGGCAATGTAAATGAAGACAATATTCAATAAAAGAAAGTTAGCTAGTTAACTCTAACTTTGAGTTGGTAAAGGCACATTTGTAAATGACTGAAAAATTGTAGAGAATATTGAATGAAAATAAAAACTTAATACCTGCCCAGTATTCCCTCCACCCCCAACCCCACCCCTGACTATGCCTCTAACCCTTTACACAGATTTCAGGTAAAGAAAAGGAATCACTTGACATATTCCTCTCTGTAAAATGATCTGGGAACACAGGACAAAGGCAGTTAAGCACAAGCCAAAGACAGCATGGTAGTTAGCCTCAGAATACACAGAGACAGGTAATACTGCCAATGGGAATCTCTGTCTTAATTGCAAGACAAAACAAACAAAAACAAACATCTTTATGGTTTTTTTAAAGATATATTTATTATAAGTAAGGTACACTGTAGCTGTCTTCAGACACTCCAGAAGAGACTGTCAGATCTCATTATGAGATGGTTGTGAGCCACCATGTGGTTGCTGGGATTTGAACTCAGGACCTCTGGAAGAGCAGTCAGTGCTCACAACTGCTGAGCCATCTCTCCAGCCCCCACATCTTTATGTTTTTAGCTCATCTTTAAGCATGAGTTGTGACACCTCAGAAAAATCCCAGAAAACTAATACAATGTGCTGAACAAAAGAAAGAAAGAAAGAAAGAAAGAAAGAAAGAAAGAAAGAAAGAAAAGAAAAGAAAAGAAAAGAAAAGAAAAGAAAAGAAAAGAAAAGAAAAGAAAAGAAAAGAAAAGAAAAAAGTTTTTATTATCTGGCAGTATGCCTTTTTCCTGGTGTGTGGACAGTCATCAAATAAGAGAGGTGCACAGCATCTAGAATGAAGGGACCGACCCTTTGTCACGAAAAGGGAGAGCCTACTCAAATTCTCCATCTGCATATAACCTTTGGATGTTGAGACCTTCTCAAATCTACACCTAAACTTCTTTATTTTGTGTAAATGGTGGCATTAATTGTCTCATACTTTTGTCTTAATATTTAACTCTAAGAATAGAAAATGATAGATTAGTAGCATTTGATAATAAGTTAGAAACAAAGAAAACACTCAAAAACGAGATGTTTTGCAAAATCATGTTTAGCAAAGGCTGCTGCCCCAGTGCAGCTAGGACACAGCAGTCTTGGGAAGGACAAGTCCTTTTTATTTTTGATTAGCTTGGTGGAGTTTCTGATTTGGAAAGAGATTTTCCTTTCCAACAATAAAACTTGATTAGTAGTGTGCTTGATGTGAGGGGGGGCTTTTTTTCTTGCTCGAGAAAGGAACCCTAATTTAATGTTGTTTTCTGCTTCCTTTGTTCATTTATTTTTTGAAGTTCAAAACTAATTTCTCCCTCAACAGGCAGTCTTCGGTTCGAAACGCTGCCATTGACCTGTCTTCAGTTTTGTGTTAAAATGTTTTCATGCCGGTTTTCTTTCCTTCCTTCTTTCTTTTTTTTAAAGTTCACAAGTCTCATTTTCTCCCCAGAGGGTGTTCCCAGTTTCTTCAAAGACTTCAGCTTATCTGTAGTTTGAGGTTTTCTTCAAGAGCTCACACATTTTGCCTGGCAGGTCTCCCCTGGTCAGTTCACAGAGGAGGAGGGAGGCTGCATATGGTTGTTTAGAACCCACGGTTGTTAATTAGGGAGGTTGCCACAGAGCACATCTCACAGGCTTTACTTCACATAGTTTACCCAGCATCTAAATTGGAAGCAGCAGGTGTTTGATCTCCAAATAAATATTTTTCCTCTTTCTGATCGCCACCCTTTCATCTTAGAGATGATAGCATTCAAAACCCAATTTATTTTTAAAGCAGATTCTACAATGCTATTGGCTATAAGAAGTTGATTGAATGAGATCACAGGAGCCCAAATCCTCATTAGTAAGTGGCTTAGTTTTCACATAAGTAGTCTTAGAGCATTTTGGGCTAAGTTCTAGACAATTCGTATTCCAGCAATAGCCATTCTTTTGTATGGATGATTATTACAAAGCACAGCTGTACACACGAACTGAAAACAATACCACCATTAGAAGCCAAGCAGGAAATCTCACACTCAGCAGGCACCTAAGGTGAGATGTCCTTCACAGCACTGCCTGCTCAGCCCTGTCAGGCCACTTTATCAGTAAGCTCCTTTAGCCTGTGCATCTCTTGTCACTGTTATTATCTGTATAAGTCACAATGTCCTCATCCACGAGCCTCTAATTTCTGTACAGATTTGTATAATATCTCTGCTAATCTCTAAAAACTTTTAAGGAAACTTTAAGGTCATTCTCTGTATTTTTCTCTATGGAGGTCTCTCTCTGTATTTTCAATCTCATTTGCTGCCCTTGTAAATCTGACTCTTCAGGGTATTTCATGTAAATGTGATTCTGAAGTAGCTGGAACTTTGGGTTTGCCTTCTTATGGTTGATGTGTCTGAGCTTCCTTTACATTATATCATTAGGAGTTCCTTTTCATGGCTCAATTTAGAGTCTACTGTACAAATTCATCATGCTCCTCAAATTAATGGCATCTCAGCCCTGTCGTTTGTTAATGTTATTGACTATATTTCAAAATATACTTAAAGGTGCCAGCTTCTGTCCACAATTAATGAGTAGTCATAGCCCTGTATTTTTTTATAAAAATTTTCTTTTGTCTTTCTTACTTTGAGTATATATGTGATATGATATTTAGTGCAATACTATTTTAGATTGCTAAATTTGAAGGATCAATATTAAAGAATTAATTTGTTCAAATTTTCTTGTTCTACTCATTGTCAATTCTGGTACTACAATTCCATCTACGATACCACACTTTTTCCTCTTCTTTTGTCTTCTTTGGGTCTTTTGCCTGTAAGTTTCTCAGACTTCCACTTTTTGTGAGGAACCTGACACACTTTAGGATATACTAGTGAGAAACATTGCAATGTGTATCTTCCAGGATTTGTCTGATGTTCTCTTTATGACAAGTGTTGAGAATTTGGTGTAAGTCAGTAGAAGGTAAGGTCATATTTATGATATCACTTCAGAAATATGTGCTAGCAACATTATCCATAATGGTGACACTGGTAGCCCTGCTAAATTAGAGCTTTTCATGTTTTCTCCACCATGACAGTAAAAGTTTTCCTGCTTTTCAAACTATGTTTGGTGAGAAAGTCATTTCATAGCTAAATGTTGATGAATTTCATTTCACAACACAATATTTTCATTACTTCTATAGATATAATAGTTTTTATGTCATATAAATTCATGTGTATTTGTTTTGTACTCTAATTTATCACCATTACCATTTTATTCATTGTATTGATACTTAGATTATTTAGTTTTGGCCAATGAAGACTTAAGTAAGTTTCTCTGTCTCATGGTCTGCTCATTTCCTTTTCTATACGGGTACACAACCCTGTGTATACATGTGCATGTGTACGTGCATTTGTTTGTGAATGTTTGCAGCTATATTTGTATTATCTGTTTTTTGTTTCTATGACCATATTATAATACTAACCACACTCTCCCTCCCTTTTCAATTTTTCCCTCTTTCTACTATCAATATTTTGTATTTCCAACTTTATGGAAATATATACTCACCTACAACTTTCCTATTTTCCAAGGATTTCTGTATCCCTTTATTAGTTAGTTGTAACTCTTAAAAACAAAACTCCAAGTTTAAGATTCTTTTAAGTTTAAATTTTTAATTATTATCTATGTTATATGCCTACATGTAGGTATATGTACTTCAGCACAGGTACTTGCAGAGATTAGACACATTGGATCCTAGGGGAACAAGAGTTAAAGACACTTCCAATTTTGTGGAATAGTTTGAAGAGTATCGGGATCAGGACTTCTTTGAAGGTCTGATAGAATTCTGCACTAAAACCCTCTGGTCCTGTGCTCTTTTTGGTTGGAAGACTGTCTATGACCCATTCCATTTCTTTGGGGGTTATGGGTCTGGATAGACGATCGATTTGATCCTGGTTTAATTTTGGTATTTGGTAACTGTCTAGGAAATTGTCCATTTCCTCCAGATTCTCCAGTTGTGTTGAGTATAGGTTTTTGTAGTAGGATCTGATGATTTTTTGAATTTCCTCAGTTTCTGTTATATCTCCCTTTTCATTTCTAATTTTGTTAATTTGAATACTGTCTCTGTGCCCTTTGGTAAGTCTGGCTAGGGGTTTATCTATCTTGTTGATCTTCTCAAAGAACCAGCTCCTGGTTTTGTTGATTCTTTGTATGGTTCTCTTTGTTTCAACTTGATTGATTTCAGCCCTGAGTTTGATGATTTCCTGTCTTCTACTCCTCCTGGGTGAAATTGCTTCTTTTTGTTCCAGAGCTTTCAAGTGCACCATTAAGTTGCTAGTATATGCTCTCTCCTGTTTCTTTTTGGAGACACTCAGGGCTATGAGTTTTCCTCTAAGCACTGCTTTCATTGTGTCCCATAGATTTGGGTATGTTGTGCCTTCATTTTCATTAAGTTCTAAGAATTCTTTGATTTCTTTCTTTATTTCTTCCTGGACTAAGGTATCATTGAGTAGAATATTGTTCAGCCTCCAAGCCTATGGGGATTTTCTGTTGTTTTTGTTGCTATTGAAGAACACTCTTACTCCATGGTGATCTGATAAGAGGCATGGGATTAGTTCGATCTTTTTATATTTGTTGAGATCTGTCTTGTGTCCAATTATATGGTCGATTTTGGAGAAGGTACCATGAGGGGCTGAGAAAAAGGTATAGTCTTTTGTTTTAGGGTGAAATGTTCTATATATATCTGTTAAATCCAATTGGTCCAAAGTTTCGATGAGTTTCTCCGTGTCCCTGTTTAGTTTCTGGTTTCCTGGTCGGTCCTCTGTGGATAGTGGAGTATTGAGGTCTCCCACAATCATTGTGTTAGGTGCAATGTGTGCTTTGAGCTTTAGTAAAGTTTCTTTTACGAATGAGGGTGCCCTTACATTTGGAGCGTAGATGTTTAGAATTGTGAGTTCTTCTTGAACACTACCCAACTCATTCTATGAAGCCACAATTACCCTGATACCAAAACCACACAAAGATCCAACTAAGAAAGAGAACTACAGGCCAATTTCTCTTATGAATATTGATGCAAAAATACTAAACAAAATACTTGCCAACCGAATCCAAGAACACATCAAAACAATCATTCACCATGATCAAGTTGGCTTCATCCCAGGGATGCAGGGATGGTTCAATATATGGAAAT
The DNA here is from genome assembly GCA_964023405.1 of Apodemus agrarius. Lineage (NCBI taxonomy): Eukaryota > Metazoa > Chordata > Mammalia > Rodentia > Muridae > Apodemus > Apodemus agrarius. The sequence goes on from OZ030025.1 coordinate 50,780,258, forward strand.
CCATCAACGTAATCCACTACATAAACAAACTCAAAGAAAAAAACCACATGGTCATCTCATTGGATGCTAAAAAAGCATATGACAAAATTTAGCATCCTTTCATGCTAAAGGTCTTAGAAAGAGCAGGAATTCAAGGCCCATATCTAAACATAGTAAAAGCAATTTACAGCAGACCAGTAGCCAACATCAAGGTAAATGGAGAAAAACTTGAAGCAATCCCATTAAAATCAGGGACTAGACAAGGCTGCCCCCTCTCACCATATCTCTTCAATATAGTACTTGAGGTACTATCTAGAGCAATTCGACAACAGAGGGAAGTCAAAGGGATACAAATTGGAAAGGAAGAAGTCAAACTATCACTATTCGCAGATGATATGATAGTATACTTAAGTGACCCAAAAACATCCACCAGAGAACTCCTGCAACTGATAAACAACTTCAGCAAAGTGGCTGGCTATAAAATCAACTCAAGCAAATCAGTAGCCTTCCTATATGCGAAGGATAAGCAGGCCGAGAAAGAAATTAGGGAAATGACACCCTTCACAATAGCCACAAATGATATAAAGTATCTTGGAGTGATGCTAACCAAACATTTGAAAGATTTATATGACAAAAACTTCAGGTCTCTGAAGAGGGAAATTGAAGAAGACATCAGAAAATGGGAAAATCTTCCATGCTCGTGGGTTGGCAGGACTAATATAGTCAAAATGGCAATCTTGCCCAAACAATATACAGATTCAACACAATCCCCATCAAAATCCCAACTCAGTTCTTCATAGAGTTAGAAAGAGCAATTCTCAAAATCATCTGGAATAACAAAAAACCCAGGATAGCTAAAACTATCATGAACAGCAAAAGAACTTCTGGGGGAATCAATATCCCGGACCTCAAGCAATATTACAGAGCAGTAGTATTAAAAACTGCATGATATTGGTTCAGTGACAGGGAGGCAGATCAATGGAATAGGATCGAAGACCCAGAATTGAACCCACACATCTATGGCCAATTGATCTTCGACAAAGGAGCTGAAAACATCCAGTGGAAAAAAGATAGCCTTTTCAACAGATGGTGCTGGCTCAACTGGAGGTCAACATGCAGAAGAATGAGAATTGATCCACTCTTATCTCCTTGCACTAAGCTCAACTCCAAGTAGATCAGGGACCTCCACATAAAACCAGACACACTAAAACTAATAGAAAAGAAACTGGGGAAGACCCTTGAGGACATTGGCTCAGGGGAAAAATTCCTGAACAGAACACCAATTGCTTATGCTCTAAGAGCAAGAATAGACAAATGGGACCTCATAAAACTACAAAGTTTCTGTAAGGCAAAAGACACTGTCAAAAGGATAAATCGGCAACCAACAAATTGGGAAAAAATCTTCACCAACCCCACATCTGACAGAGGGCTAATTTCCAATGTATACAAAGAACTCAAGAGGTTAGACCCCAGAAAACCAAATAACCCTATCCAAAAATGGGGTACAGAGCTAAGCAGAGACTTTTCACCTGAAGAAATTCGGATGGCTGAGAAACACCTTAAAAATGTTCAACATCATTAGTCATTAGGGAAATGCAAATCAAAACAACCCTGAGATTTCACCTCACACCAGTCAGAATGGCTAAGATTAAAAACTCAGAAGACATCAGGTGTTGGCGAGGATGTGGAGAAAGAGGAACAGTCCTCCACTGCTGGTGGGAATGCAAGCTGGTACAACCACTCTGGAAATCAGTATGGCGGTTCCTCAGAAAACTGGATGTGATACTTCTAGAGGACCCAGCCATACCACTCCTGGGAATATACCCAGAAGATTCCCCAGCATGCAATAAGGATACATGCTCCACTATGTTCATAGCAGCCTTATATATAGTAGCCAGAAGCTGGAAAGAACCCAGATGTCCCTCAACAGAAGAATGGATACAAAAATGTGGTATATATACACAATGGAGTACTATTCAGCCATTAGAAACAATGAATTCATGAAATTCTTAGAGAAATGGATGGAGCTGGAGAACATCATATTAAGTGAGGTGACCCAGTCTCAAAAGAATACCAATGGTATACAGTCACTGATAAGTGGATATTAGCCTAGAAGCTTGGAACACCAAAGACATAAATCACATATCAAGTGATGTCTCACAAGAAGAAAGGAGTGGACACTGGTGCTAGAATGGACCAAAACATCATTGTGGAGGAGTACAAGAACAGTGAGGTGGGAGGGGGTAGATGAGGGAGCAGGGGGAGGGAAAAGGGCATGTGGGACCTTTGGGGGTGGGGAACCAGAAAAAGGGAAATGAATTGTAAATATAGAATATATCCAAAAAAAAAAAAAGACACTTCCAAGCCTGTTTTGGGTGGTGTGAACCAAATTCCATTCCCCTGCAAGATGAAGAGGAATGGTCATAATTGCTGAACCCTGTCTGCTACTGTCCAATTTTGTGTGTGTGTGTGTGTGTGTGTGTGTGTGTGTGTGTGTGTGTGTGTGCAAACACCTGTAGAGATAGGAAGAGGGCACCATGCCTTCTAGAGCTGGAAGTACAAGTGGTTGCGAGCCATGTGATGCGGGTTCTGGGAACCAAATTTGGATACTCATGAGAAGCAATGTATTTATATCACATACATAGGATCCATCTGTGTCTTCTTGTTATTTTATACTTTATTTGTTTTATCTTTTTATTCTATTTCATGTGTTCTATGGACATCTATGTGTGTGTATTATATGTGTATCATACCATGAAGGCTGCAAGGGAGCTTCATATCTCAAGTTATTGCAGTTATAGATGGTTGTGAGCCACGAGTCAGGTGGGTGCTATGGACCAAATACAGGTCCTCTGGAAGAGCTAACATGTTGGTGCAGTTGTCATTGATGTTGGTTTTGTTTTATGATTGGTCTTTTTTTTTTTTTTACTTTTATCTTTCTCTCTGAAATTCATTAGTATTGACTGGGAAAACATTTTAGTCCTGAGTGCATTTTTGGAAAGGTTTTAACAACTGATTCAAATTCTCAAATGCACATAAGGTTATTTGGGTGATATATTTGTTGAGTGATTTTCAGATCTTTGTGTCTTGCTATATCAATTTATTAAAATTCCAAAACAATGTTTTTTATTTATTTAATTGCTCCGTTTTCTTATTACATTCCTGAGATATAAATAATGATGACCTCTGTAGATCAGCTTGGGGAGGCTGGGCTTGGAGTAACTCAGGTCTCCTCCCTTTCTCATTCATAGCTCTCAAGTCCAACTGTCTAATGTTCTGGGAATCCAAAGCCACTGACTGAGGAGGAAAGGACTGAAGCATGCTAGGCTCAGTTCTTGTCCCTCCTAGAAAAAGACATTCAGCCATTATTTAATTCATTATGTCACGATTCCTCAGGAGACAAAATTCAAGGTAGCACATTTAAAGGTGTTTTGTTTGTTTGTTAGTTAGCTGAACTACAATTGGAGCATATGCAGATAAGGATTTCCTGGACAACTTTGCTGAAGCATAGAGAATTTGTTCATGAGAAATCCTCGTCTTATGTTGTCCTTCACTCAATAGATATGCATAAATAATTCTGTTTCATGGGATTTGATGTGTATGTGTTCTGTTTTTCTAGTTACTACAGACACTAAAAATTAGCTCAACTCAAGGCTTGGTCAGTGTGGGTTAGCGTTTGCCTTTGACATTGTAACCCATACCTTAGTAGACCTACTGTACTTTCCTTTTTGTTTCCTTGTGTGTGTGTCTGTATGTTTTTGTGTCTGTGTTCTGTCTGTTTTGTTTCCTACATTTTCTCTTTCTTCTTGATCCATACACACACACCTCAAAGACAAAATTAGCAGGTATTGGTTTTATTGATTTTCTCTAACTTTTTTTCATTTGCAAATTTTGGCTTAATTTTTATTATCTTTCATTTTGCATCTACTAGGTTTATAGTCTCATAATTTGAAGTGAAACCAAAGAGTGTTAACATTTAAAATGTATTTATTTCTTTTCTATTACATACATTGTTGCTGGGAGCATTTGCCATCCATGAGTATGTGTTGAGGCGTCTGTGCTTCTGTGTCCACCTGTATGGAGTCTAAACTGAGTATAACTTCACGAGTTACTCTGCAGATGTTTTCAAGTTTTTCCTCCTCTCTCCATCTCTTCCTTGCTTCCTTTATTTCCTTTGTTTGTTGATTTGTTTTTTTAATAGGGTTTCTCAGTGACCTGGAACTTCCTAAGTAGCCTACTGGGACAATGAGCCCTAAGGATTCTCTTCTACCTGAGTATAGTCTTCCTTCCTTAATTTTCTTCTCCAGAGCCAGTTGCTGTTTCCCACCCATGTTCAGTGTAATCTATTCTACTTATGCTGAAGCATATATGACATACTAATTAGCTAGTGCAGGAGTGAGTCTGGAAGAGTGAGAGGCTCCATCTTTAGGCATCTTGCATATCTGCTCTGGGACATTCACAGAATAGCTCTCTGCACTCTTAGTGCCTTGGGTGAACTAGGAGGGTTCACTGGGAAGACCTGGCAGCATCCTTCCTCCATGTTGAAGGCTCTGGCAAAGTACAGTGCCAGTGAACAGGTGTTTGCTATAAACCAGAGGCAGATGATGTTTTGGGGGTAAAGGTTCTCGAGGATATAGTGGAAATACAAGTATTCCTTCAAATATGCAAATACAGAAACTGTACTGTAAAATTGAAAACATAGGGATCTTTCTATTGAATCTATTTGAAGGTTTCAAAATAAGAACTCTTATTTTAGATTTTAAAATAGTACAAACACATACATCTTGCTCTTGTAGTTAGTTTGAATTTCCTGGCACCCACTCCCAACTCAGGTTATAACTAGCCTGTAACTGGAGTTCTGCCCAGGATCTGACATCTCTAATCTTTGTAGGGTCCTATACCACACACACATACACACACACACACACACACACACACACACACACACACACACAAATACACACAAATACACACATACATGTGATTAAAATAATAATAATTTTCAAATAAAACAAATAAGCAAATAAGTGCCTCAAAACAAACAAATAAACTCCTCCCTTCTTCCCTCCCTCATGAGTTATTTGTGGAAAGCTGTCTATGAAGGAAGTCACTTCCTTAGCATTGTCCCTCCCATCGCTGGCCTTTTATTGTTGCTTTCCAGAGTTATACTGAGTTTCTGAAGGGTCTTTGGCTAGTATGGCCTTTAGTATTGTGGATATTTAATTTTGTAGTTGGTGTAAGGATTTTCCCCACTTCATCACGCATTGACTGGCTTTTACATGAAACCAGAGAAAATGGTTTCCACTCTTTAATATTCAGCAATGTGGTGCTTGGCCAGAGCCCGTGTTCCTTGTTTCTTTTGTAAGAGTAATGAGTTTCAGTTTTTCTCAAATTGTCTGCACTGTCCTGGGCTGTGTTCCTGGGGCCACTGTAGCATGCCACACTACATGTATCACACATATAACATACTAATTAGCCTTGTGTGGAGAGACTGGTCAGTAGTGAAGCCTCCTTGGATGATGGTTTGAACCAGGGAGAGATGGAGCTTCATGGGAGATCACTGGGTCCCTGTGAATGTGCTCTTGTAAAAGATTGAACATTTTCCCATGAAATTGAATGGTTATGTTGAAAGAGTTGTTATAAATGTAGCAAAGTTGTGCCCATCCAGCCTCCTATGTTTCTGGTGTAAGATGTGCTCATGTGATCTTATATGAATTTCTGCCAGGGAATGACCTCATCATTGCTTTTATCTACAGCTAATTCAGTGGGCTATCCTGTTTGACTCTGGACATACCAAACTGGACTTATTAAACTTTCTTCATTAGAACCTGCTTCAGATATTTGATTAATTAATTTAATTTTACTCCTGTCTCTTATCCTTTGTATGATATTTTGTTCTGAATAAATCAGATTCTCTAGAGAATGAAGTGGGATGTAAACACATAGTTTAAAAAAATACAAAAATGCCTCTTTTTAAATATTTATATCATTAATGTGTCATTGTAGTTTTCCGAGAATGTAGATCACACAAAGGAAACTGCCAACATTTCTCAGAATTTGAGTTTCTGAAGCACTTTCAACTGGTGATGTTACAGTTAGATTGACACTTATTTGTGCAACATTATCTTGGAACAATACATGTGTGTTATAGAATGTGAGTTGCCTGTATTTGTAACTCTAGCACTGGTCTGGTTTTGGTAAGTTGCCATATCTCTCTGTATATGTGTGGCTCAGAGTCTCAGAGTCTGAAGGTGATATAATGAAATATGTTGTCTCTTTTCCTGTTAAGGAGAACATTTCTGTATATAGAGGACATGAGATTCTTAAAGCAAACCTCTTTTCATCTAATAGAATAGCATGGGATCTTATCAGTACATCCTGGTCCTTTCTTACTCAGGCCTATTAAGTGTCCTCAGAGAGACAGGTACACACATTCTGAGACTACATCAAGAACTTAAGGTGCTTATCATTTGATCAGTGAGTGTGTAATAGATTTCACCTTCTGCAATCTGGTCATTGCAGAGAGCTGCTTAAACAGACGCAGTGACAGAAGAGACTCTGTTCTGTTATATGTCCTTAGACTGCTTAGAGCTGATCATCCCCTGGAAGACTAGCAAGCACTCTCAAACACAGAGGCATCTCTCTTGCCTCAGCAATTTCTACATTCTATAATAATTCAGTTATAGTCAATTGTTGTCTCTTCTCTTGTGGAATTTAGTTACGGAAGAAATATTAATGATTTATTTTCTGTTGCTATACATTTCAGCTTTATAACTCCTTAAATAATTATTTGGATCATAGGTAAAACAGTGAATTATCTCTGTAGGAAATTTTCGATGTGCAATATAGTGTGTCTAAGGCAGAGCTTTGAATATCATAAACAGTCAATAATTGTAGTGTGAATGGGTGATCATATGATTGAAAGAAGAATAATGTGTTAAAATAGAAAATTAGATTATTAGTTTTATTGGCAGTTTGGTATAATTATAGTTTAAATATAACCAAAAATAAACTAAATAATGTTGTAAAGCATAATATTTGCATGAGTAAAGAGCTCTATTTGTTTCAGTTATTTTGTATAATTTTAGACTGCTCATTTCTGAACAAACTGAAGTCATCTTAAAGTTATTCATCACACTAGTGAACCAACTTCTGATTGAATTCTTGTGCTGTCAAACTGCATAGTTGAATATATTATCATAATGTTTGTGACTACTTTTTTTTAATATAGCACTATTTGGTATTCAAAATTGCTATTTATCTTAGTACTTAACTTTCAGTGTTTGAAGGTATAAAATTCTGAAAGATGATGTTTCTTCTAATTTTATGTTAGTGAGGTTAAATATATTGAGTTTTAGTTTGTGATGTTTATATGAGTGGTATGTGAAAAACAACAAATGTAATTAAATATTTTGAGGTTATCTAATTAGGATCCAAGTATTCATATTTAAAATTTTATTATCATTTATAATATGCCCTGCCATTATTTTCTTGTTACCTTTTGATGGCCCCCTGGTTGACACAAGAGATGTGTTTGCTTATACAGAAGTCATAAATGACTCCAGATTTCATTTTGGACTTCAATAGCTAATGATTTATATTCAGTAGAACTTATATTTAGACTATAATTAAGAACATCATAAATATGTCCTTTTATTTCTGAGAATTTAAACTAAAGGTAGCACTGGGTTAAAATGTTAAGCTCAGGGTGCCAAGGGCTTTTTAAAGTACTGTCATCATTAACATAACACTTCCTTCTAAGCCTCTTAGTAGGTTGAATAAGTAAAAGAATCATCCAAATTACCTTCCGTTTCAATAATCTAGTATTTAGAAGTGGCAATCACAGAGCCAAAATGGTCTCCTCCATGTATGCTGTGGTTGTGTAGCTTTGGGTTTGTGTGGGAGTAGGAGTGGGGATCTCTAAAAAAATTAAAAAATTAAAAAAAATCTCGTATTTAAAAGCCTTGCTTACATCTTAAATTTTCAGGAGCTCACCTTGCTGTTCGACTATACCATACATTAATAATTTTTTAAAGTTACATTTACAAAGTAATTTTTTGGTTGAAGCATTTAGTACAGATATGCATTATGCTTTGTTAAGGTTCTTCCCCCTCTCTTACACCCATCACTAACCCCCCTCTCTCTTACTATTCCTCTTACCGCATACTGTTCCCCATTCTGCATTTCTGCCACATGAATTCTATTACAATCCATGCCCCTCTGAAGATTTCCGAGAGATAAATTTAAGTCTACATTCTACATAATATAGAAAACACATGTATTTCTTTGCTTGATTAGTTTAGTTTAACATGATTTCCTAGTCTATCAATTTTCATGTTAAATCATGATTCCATTTATTGGTGACTGAATAAAACTCTATTGTATACACCACACTAGCCTCAACATTCTACTTGCTGGTGTACATCGGGCTGATTCTATTCTATGACAATTGTGAAAAGTACAGTTGCTCTACTCCTTAGCCAAGTTTCCGTATCTCATTCTCATGTAACAAACCAGGTCAGAAGGGAAAGATGCGTATGGGAGATTAACAGAGATATTCTCTGGTTAGCTTTGCCTAACATGTCTTCTGTTCAATATTTTAATTCCCTTCCTTTTTATCTTTTGTGCTACAATTTGTATAATTGCTGAAGAGCATCTCTAAGCTTATGATTCTGTTTTCTGTTGTGGTCTGTCTTCAAATACACTCTATGTTTCTCTTATCATACTTTATAATCCTGAGGTTCTAGGATTTTTGTTCAGTTGCTTTTCTAGCTTCTCCTTTGGGCTAGAATTATGTGCTGAGTTTACCAGCATGTTATGCTTCTTTCCAGCTAATTGCTAAGTGACAATTAATTATTGATATTTCTAATATTTAAGTGATTCTGTGTCTGATTCTATTTTGGATCTTTTTTCTGACAGGGACTTATTTCCTTGTTATTTGTGTGAATATATTTAGGTCAACCTTGAGAATTTTGTGTAAGAAAAGGAAAGAGACAGAGATACACAGATTTTTTTTTATGCTAGAAAGATGTGTGTCCTTCTTTGCAGCAACTGACATCGCTAGTTAAGTCAAGTCAGACAGTATTGGAGCTGAGTTTTGTTTTACTGTGACAGTAGTCATCTCTAGTGAATCACAAGTTTCAAATTCCCTGAAGTGAAATGCTATCACATTTTGCTTAGTGTGAGTCTGGTGTGTCAGTAGAATTTCCCTTGTGTTCTCACTTAGCTTTCAATATACCCTAAACTTCTACACCATTCATGAGTTCTGTCATTTATTAAGATGCATTGTTACTTATACAAAGATATTGATTTTATATGACAGTTTCAAACGTATATAATTGATCATATGCATGTTCCCTTAATGTTAATATATTTCTCTCACTCCTGCTTATCCCTCTTGAGTTAAATAAATCCTCATCTATTTTCATGTCTTAAAATCATCTGATATCATCCTTCCAAGGAAGGAAAAGACATTTATGCAACTTTTATAAGGTGTGGTATAACATACAAAATTCCTCAAATTGAAACATTCTATCCTAGAAGAAACTTCTCATGGTTTAGAAACTAAGCAAAAGGCTTAGGGTGAAAGCAACTCAAAAGTCTCATAAAGTTCTTGAAACTTATGAGATTTACCAGTGTTGTTTCCCACCTCCCAAAATGTTATCTAAGCAGTAAGTGCTGTTGGGGAATAAGCACCTTCTAATCTTTCTAGCTACAAGTCCTACAGAAGGGTTTAAGGAATGCAGGTCCTATAAACTGTCTCATGGTGGCATGTTTTTGTCAGTGATGAGGCTATTTTTAAGTCATCCATACTTCTGGGAGTAACTCTTAGCAACACTCCTTAAGCAACCTCAATAAGCTTACTAGCTGAATAAGTTAGACATGGGTAGAATTATTAAGTTTTGGTTTTAGAGGATCTAATCGTTATGTGTAATCATAAAGAAACACAAATACAAAAAATCATGAGGAAGGAAAAAAGCTAAACTTAAAAGAGTATTATAGTTGTATTCATCAGGTTTTCATTGCTATGTTGAAATACTTGAAGAAAGGACTTTAGTTAGCCACTTTGGGATGTCCAAAATCAAACAGGGGATAGCAGATGCTTGATTCTACCTTTTCAGAAGGTGACCCATTCAATATGTGGCAAAATAAGGACCTAAAAACTAAAAATGAGTTGGGGAGAAGTAATGAAATGGATCTTGCTGAGTACTGAGACATGTACCTGAGGCTGATTCCTGCTTGATAGAGTTGACTGTCTTCAGGGATGATAATAATCTGGCTACCTTTTCCTGTATGTTATGGGAGGGTGTGTTTCTTCCAAGCTATAGTAATAATTAATGATCCCTGTGATTGATGGGTGAATTTATAACACAGGCCATGCTCTCTGTGATTGAAACCTCTTTCGAAAGAATCCTAGTGTGCTCATTTTCCTTTATTTGGTATGGAGTGGCATATTTCCTTGATAAATTAAACCCATAAAGTGGCTATGGGACTGCCTTCCAACTACTGATGGATTAAAACATGTTATTTCAATTGCTTAATGTAACAAATATCAAAGGAGATAATAGTGAGGATGCAGTGTCAGTGGTGTGCTCTTTGATGTTGACGATAAGGTATGTGACTGAGCTCAGCTGGCAGACTTGCCTACAGGGGAGGAATTGCAACAGCGAAAGTCCATGCTGTTACTTGGCTGTGTTGACCTCTGCTTTGGGAAAAAATTTTAAAAAAGGCTTCTTATGAAGGTTTGGCTTTGCTGTTTCTCACAGCTAGCAGATATGAGGGAGTGAGATGCAAGTTAGATATGGGTTAAAGATCTCTTCCTGGGACATAAATGTTAGAACCCATGGAAGCATCAGATAATAAAGAAGAGAAGAGAAACTAGGTAAGAGTAATATGAGAAAACCATTGCCTCTAACATTTAATAGAGACAAAAGGGAAATTTATGAATGAGCATACTGATGGGGCTTTAATGGTCTATTGGAAAGGACCACTATGGTTTGCGATATTGTCTCTGAACTGCCTATGAAGAGTTTTAAAGTAAGAAATAGACTCTTGCTTGTGAGACTATAGGGCATAGGAGTGGATAGGATGAGTCTGGTTGCTATTGAAAAAATATTAAATAGTATAACCACCAATCCCTGTGTGATACAGTGGCTGCATAACTTGAATCACCATGAGGAAAATTAAACATGATGGACTGATTCATATGAACTATTAGTATTAGTTGGTTATTGCAGTCTGCAATTCTCCATTTAAGGACTAAAAAAAATGACAAATAATTGGGTATGACAGGATCAGTGGTTTATGCACAGCTCACCAAGTCATATAGAACTATATTCACAGAAGAGTTAAAAGGTACCTTAGGGCTAATATGGGGCTTTGGTGGATTTGCTGAATATTATGGTGAGACATGACGTTTATGAGGAAAGAGAAGCTCCAGGATAAGTGAATGAGTATGACCATATGACCATTGTGTAAATTGGGTATACAAAGTTGTAATGCAGGGCCAGATGGCTTGGTTGGTAAAGGTACTTGCTGCTAAGCCTGATGACATGTGTTTGGTCTCTAGAGTCTACATGATAGACATCAGTACTCAGTTTCTCCATGCTCTTCTCTAATATCCACATTTACACTGTGGATGTGTGTGTGTGTGTGTGTGTGTGTGTGTGTGTGTATACCACATGGAGTTGGGTACATAAAATTATTATCAAAAATAAAAACTGTAAAGTAATAAATAAGGTATGATCAAAAAGACCAAGGAGACTAAGTCTGCCCAGCCAGTGAAGGTAGTAGTGGCACAGCAGTTTGTATTGAGCCAAAGTTCCTCAGAAGAAAATGATTAGAAAGCCAACAGTATCCTAGGGATATTATGGAAGGCTTTAATGCCTGAAGAACAGATATTGGAAGAAATGATTAAGCTTGTTCTACAGATAGTCCTGTAACCCTACAGAGTGTTTGAAGTAAAATATCTGGGGTGTGGGTATTGTTCACATTGTTGTAGGTCATTTCATCAGCAGTATATGATTGATGAAAAGATAAGAACTCACAATATTGGGCTGTCAAAACCAGGGAGCTAGCTTTAGTGACAGAGATAGCAGCATAAGAGGACACATGTGGCCCTGAGCCAAGCCTCACAGAGAAAGTCATCTCCCATAGAGACCACCACGGTTGGAGTTATACACAGTAGTCATATTCCAAGATCAGAAGGCTGGATGGTACATTAAAATGTCTGTGGAGTATAAAGGGCTAGTAGCAGCCCCACCAATGCTACTAAGCCAGCATTTTAAAATCATTTTAAAAATACTGATAGCAGTATTTTTCTCAACACCCAAGACTAACACTCACTTACCCTGGAATGACTGGTGGAAAACCTTTGCAGATCTTACTCACATTCTCTAAAAGTGTTTTCTTTATATTATTTCAACCCTTAGCATTTACAGATTTGAAAAAAGCATCAGAAATAACAGTAAAGATAGTAATTATAAAGATTTAAATTACGGCAGTGTGAAGGTACAGTAGCATGATTCCAGAGGGTAAATATCAGTGAAAGGAGTTAAAATACATCAATACAAGTTGTTGACCAGAGAGGGTTTTCAGACTTTAGCAACCTTAAACAATGATTGATTGCATGACAGAAGTATGGAGTTAGTCTCTACTAAGATGCTGCACATTTTGGCTATAAGACATGGGGAAAACAGTCTGGGAATGAACAAGGAGCCTCACCCTACTGGCCGAAAGGTACTACGCATGTTAATAGGTGGCAGAAAAATATTATTAAGAGTCCGGCTTAGATGTGTATTTTGGATTCCAGTCTGCACCTCCACCAGGGCAGATAAATGTACCTGTCCCTCTCCCATACCCCACAGCCTGCCAGTCTCCCAAGAAGTCTATCATATCTAGGGACACACCCTGCTTGTCTCTCTAGAGGACTATAATAACCAGGTCACAGGAGGATTGCTATAACCAGTGACATAGGAAGACTACTCTAACTAAGAACACAAGAGGCCTGCTCCAACCAAGGACACAGGACCCTGTTCACAAAGAGAGATAGCCGTACCAGCCTCCCAGGAGGCCTGCTCTAACCCAGGCCATAGAGCTCTACCTGACTCCAAGGAGTCAGGCTTTATTCAAAGACACCCAGGCTGTTAAGGCCAGAGATAACTTTTGCTTTAGGATGAAATGTTATATATATATATATATATATATATATATATATACATATATATATACACATAAGATATATATATCTTAAATTCAATTGGTCCAACATTTCAATGAGTTTCCCTGTGTCCCTGTTTAGTTTCTGTTGAGTATTTTTGCATAGATGTTCATAAGGGAGATTGGTCTGAAGTTCTCTTTCTTAGTTGGATCTTTGTGTGGTTTTGGTATCAGGGTAATTGTGGCTTCATAGAATGAGTTGGGTAGTGTTCCTTCTGTTTCTATTTTGTGGAAAAGTTTGAAGAGTATTGGTATTAGGTCTAATTTGAAGGTCTGTCTGATAGAATTCTGCACTAAAACCATCTGGTCCTGTGCTTTTTTTGGTTGGAAGACTTTCTATGAACCCTTCTATTTCTTTGGGGGTTATGGGTCTGTTTATAAGATCTATTTGATCCTGATTTAATTTTGGTATTTGGTATCTGTCTAGGAAATAGTCCGCTTCCTTCAGATTCTCCAGTTGTGTTGAGTATAGGCTTTTGTAGTAGGATCTGATGATTTTTTGAATTTCCTCAGTTTCTGTTGTTATATCTCCCTTTTCATTTCTAATTTTGTTAATTTTTATACTGTCTCTGTGCCCTTTGGTAACTCTGGCTAGGGGTTTATCTATCTTGTTGATTTTCTCAAAGAACCAGCTCCTGGTTTTGTTGATTCTTTGTATGGTTCCCTTTGTTTCTACTTGATTGATTTCAGCCCTGAGTTTGATGATTTCCTGTCTTCTACTCCTCCTGGGTGAAATAGCTTCTTTTTATTCTAGAGCTTTCCAGTGTGCCAATAAGTTGTTAGTATATGCTCTCTCCTGTTTCTTTTTGGAGACACTCAGGGCTATGAGTGTCAAGGGCACCCTCATTCGTAAAAGAAACTTTACTAAAGCTCAAAGCACACATTGCATCTAACACAATAATTGTGGGTGACTATAACACTCTACTATCCTCAATGGACCAATCAGGAAAACAGAAACTAAACAGGGACACAGGGAAACTTATTGAAGCTTTAGAACAATTGGATGTAACATATATATAATATATATATAATATATATATAATATATATATATATATATATATATATATATATATATATATATATATAAAAAACCTTTCACCCTAAAGCAAAAGAATATACCTTTTTCTCAGCACGTCATGGTACCTTTTCCAAAATCGACCATATAATTGGTCACAAGACAGACCTCAACAAATATAGGAAGATCGAACTAATCCCATGCATCCTATCAGATCACTATGAAGTAAAAGTGGTCTTCAATTGCAAAAAAAAAACAAAAAAAAAAACCAAAAAAAACAAAAAAAAAAACCATAAAGCCCATATACACGTGGAAACTGAACAATACTCTACTCAATAATACCTTGGTCAAGGAAGAAATAAAGAAATCAAAGACTTTTTAGAATTCAATGAAAATGAAGATACAACTTACCCAAATCTATGGGACACAATGAAAGCAGTTCTAAGAGGAAAATTCATAGCCCTGAGTGCCTCCAAAAAGAAACTAGAGAGAGCATACGGTAGCAGCTTAATGGCACAGCTGAAAGCCCTGGAACAAAAAGAAGCTAAATCACCCAGGAGGAGTAGAAAACAGGAAATCATCAAACTCAGGGCTGAAATCAATCAAGTAGAAACCAAAAGAACCATACAAAGAATCAACAAAACCAGGAGCTGGTTCTTTGAGAAAATCAACAAGATAGATAAACCCTTAGCCAGATTAATCAAAGGGCACAGAGACAGTATCCAAATTAACAAAATTAAAAAGCAAAAGGGAGATATAACATGCTCCACTATGTTTATAGCAGCCTTCTTTATAATAGCCAGAAATTGGAAGGAGCCCAAATATCCCTCAAAGGAGGAATGGATACAGAAAATGTGGTATATTTATACAATGGAATACTACTCAGCAATTAAAAATAATGAATTCATGTAATTTGTAGGTAAATGGTTAGACCTGGAAAATATCATCCTGAGTGAGCTAACCCAATCACAAAAGAATACACATGAAATGTAATCACTGATAAGTGGATATTAATGAACCCAGAAGCCCTAAATACTCAAGGCACAATTAGCAAGTCAAATGATCCCCAAGAAGAAAGGAGAGGACCCTGGGCCTGGAAAGATTGGATCCAGTTTTGTAGAGAAACCGTGGGGGGAGGGGGAATGATTGGGGAATAGTTGGGGGGGGAGAGGAACTATGGGACATAGGGAGGGGGGACTGGGAAATGGGAAAGCCTTTGGAATGTAAACATAGAATATAGAAAATAAAAATTAAAAACAAACAACAGAAACTAAGGAAATTCAAAAAATCATCAGATCTTACTACAAAAGCCTTTACTCAATACAACTGGAGACTCTGGAGGAAATGGACACTTTCCTAGACAGATACCAAATACCAAAACTAAATCAGGATCAAATGGATAGGCTAAACAGTCCCATAACCCCTAGAGAAATCAAAGGTGTCATAGAAAGTTTTCCAATCAAAACAAAACAAAACAAAAAAAACCAAAAAAACAAAAAAAGAAAAACAAAAACAAAAACAAAAAAACCCAAAAAACAAAAAACCTATGGGACCAGAGGGTTTTGGTGCAGAATTCTATCAGACCTTCAAAGAAGACCTAACACTAATACTCTTCAAGCTATTCCACAAAATAGAAACAGAAAGAAGACTACCCAAATCGTTCTATGAAGCCACAATTATGCGGATACCAAAACCACACAAAGATCTAACAAAGAAAGAGAATTTCAGGCCAATTTCCCTTATGAATATCAATGCAAAAATACTAAATAAAATTCTTGTCAACCAAATCCAAGAAGATACCAAAACAATTATCCACCATGTTCAAGTAGGCTTCATCCCAGTGATTCAGGGATGATTCAATATAAGGAAATCCATCAATGCAATCCACTACATAAACAAACTCAAAGAAAAAACCCACATGATCATTTCATTAGATGATGAAAAAGCCTTTAACAAAATTCAGCATCCTTTCATGCTAAAAGTCTTGGAAAGAGCAAGAATTCAAGGCCAATACCTTAACATAGTAAAAGCAATATACACCAAACCAGTAGCCGACCTCAAACTAAATGGAGAGTAACTGGAAGCAATCCCACTAAAATCAGGGACTAGACAAGGCTGCCCTCTCCATATCTTTTCAATATAGTACTTGATGTTCTAGTGAGAGCAATTAGACAACGTAAGGAAGTCAAAGGGATACAAATAGGAAAAAAAGAAGTCAAACTATCACTATTTGCAGATGATATTATAGTATACTTAAGTGACAAAAAAAAACTCCACCAGAGAACTCCTACAGCTGATAAACAACTTCAGAAAACTGGCTGGTTATAAAATCAACTCAAGCAAATCAATAGCCTTCCTATACTCAAAGGATAAGCAGGCTGAGAAAGAAGTTAGGGAAATAACAACCCTCACAATAGCCACAAACAATATAAATTATCTTGGCATTACTCTAACCAAACAAGTGAAAGATCTGTATGACAGGAACTTCAAGTCTTTGAAGAAAGAAATTGAAGAAGACCTCAGAAGATGGAAAAATATTTCATGCTCTTGGATTGGCATGATTAATATAGTAAGAATGGCCATCTTGCCAAAAGCAATCTACAGATTCAATGCAATCTCCATCAAAATCCCAAATCAATTCTTTATAGGTTTAGAAAGAGCAATACTCAAATTCATCTGGAATAGCAAAAAAACCCAAGATAGCTAAAACTATTCTTAACAAGAAAAGAACTTCTGTGGGAATCAATATCCCCAACCTCAAGCAGTACTACAGAGCAATTGTGTTAAAAACAGCATGGTATTGGTACAGTGACAGGCAAGTAGATCAGTGGAATAGAATTGAAGACCCAGAAATGAACCCACAGAATTATGGTCACTTGATCTTTGATAAAGGAGCTATAACCATCTAGTGGAAAAAAAATAGCTTCTTCAACAAATGGTGCTGTTTCAACTGGAGGTCAGCATGCAGAAGTTTGTGAATTGATCCACTCTTATCTCCTTGTACTAAGATCTACTCCAAGTGGATCATGGACCTACACATAAAGCCAGACACACTGAAACTAATAGAAAAGAAACTGGGGAAGATCCTGCAGGACATGGGCACAGGGGGAAAGTTCCTGAACAGAACACCAATAGCTTATGCTCGAGGATCAAGAATTGACATATGGGACCTCATAAAATTACAATGTTTTTGTAAAGCAAAGGAAACCATAAGAAGGACAAAACAGCAACCAACTAATTGGGAAAAGATCTTAATCAATCCCATATCCAACAGAGGGCTAATATCCAATATATACAAAGAACTCAAGAAATTAGACACCAGAGAACCAAATAACCCTATTAAAAATGGGGTACAGATCTAAACACAGAATTTTCACCTGAAGAAATTTGGATGGCTGAGTAGCACCTTAAGAGATGTTCAACATCACTAGTTATCAGGGAAATGCAAATCAAAACAACCCTGAGATTCTACGTCACACCAGTCAGGATGGCTAAGATTAAAAACTCAAGAGACAGCAGACACTGGCTAGGATGTGGATAAAGTGGAACACTCCTCCACTGTTGGTGGGATTGGAAGATGGTACAACCAGTCTGGAAATCAGTCTGGCAATTCCTTAGAAAATTGGGCATGATACTTGCAGAGGACCCTATCATACCACTCCTGGCCATATACCCAGAGGATTCCCCTGCATGCAACAAAGACACATGCTCCACTATGTTCATAGCAGCCTTATTTATAATAGCCAGAAGTTGGAAAGAGCCCAGATTTCCCTCAATGGAGGAATGGATACAGAAAATGTGCTATATTTATACAATGGAATACTACTCAGCAATTAAAAACAATGAATTCATGAGATTTGTAGACAAATGGTTGGACCTGGAAAATATCATCCTAAGTGAGCTAACCCAATCACAAAAAAATACACATGAAATGCAATCACTGATAAGTGGATATTAATTTGCCTAGAAGCTCTGAACACTCAAGTCACAATTAGCAAATCATATGATTCCCAAAAAGAAGGAGGAGAGGGCCCTGGTCCTGAAAAGACTTGATCCAGTATGGTAAAGGAGTACTAGAACAAAGAAATGGGGGGCAAAGGTGATTGAGGATTGGGCAGAGGGAAGAGGACTTATGGGACATATGGTGAGGGGGGAACAGGACAGGGGAAAGTGTTTGGACTGTAAACAAAGAATATAGAAAATTAAAAAAAAAAGAAATGAAAACAACAGAATCCAAGGAATTTTTTTTAAAAAAAATCATCAGATCTTACTATAAAAACTTATATTCATCAATATTGGAAAATCCAGATGAAATAGATGATCTAGACAAATACCACATACCAGGAACTTCTAGGGAAATCACCATCACTGACCTCAAGCTGTATTATTCTCCTGGACCTCTGGACTTAGCTCTGGTCTCCCCTCATATGTGATCTTGTGAATGGAAATATGCAGAAGTAAGGGGCGGGGATTGGGAACCCCTAAAAAGTCCCAGAGACATGGAATGTGATTGGATCCCAGGACAAAAATAGAGCAGGAACTGAAAGTAAGCCACCCCTTGACCAGCCTAACTTGGGTTCCATTCCATGCATACATACCAATCTCTGACACTATTACTGATGCCACATTGTGCTTACAGACAGTAAGCTGACATGGTTGTCCTCTGAGAAGCTCCAACAGAAACTGACAAAGACAGATGCAAACATACACTCACCCAATGGATTGAGGTTGGAGACCAATATGGAAGAGTTAGGGGAAGGACTGAAAGTCCTGAGGGGGGGACAATATGGAAGGGAAGGACTGAAAGTCCTGAGGGGGGACAATAAATAAAAGTACTATAAATAAATTAACCCTATAGAAAGAATAACATTGTCAACTTACCCAGACCCCTCAGAAATCCTAGAAACTAAGCCACTATCCAAGGAGCATACATGGGCTGATCTGTAACCCCAGGCATATGTGCAGCAGAGAAGTGTCTTCTCTGGCTTCAGTGGGAGAAGATGCTCTTAATGCTGTGGAAACTTGTTGCCCCAGGGAAGAAGAACACTGATGGGGGTGAGGTGGGGGTTGTTGGGAGGGTGGAGAGCACTTGCTCAGAGGCAGGGGAAAGGGGGTGGATTGAAAAACTTGGAGAGAGGGTACCAGGAAGGGGGCAACACTTGGAATGTAAATAAAATAATTTGATAAAGTCTATATATATGTGACACATGCACACATACACACACACACACATACACACACACACATACACACACACACTATATATATATATATATATATATATATATACATATATATATATACATATATATATATACTACAATATTCTGATCAAAATGTGCTCACAGATGCAATACTACAATGAAAGTTATAGAAGCATCCAAGAGCTTTTCAGGAGGAACTCAACACCTACTGTAATGTAGTGAACAGGCCCTGGCTGTGGCGAGGCCTGGGTCTCAGGGTAGACTTTGAAAGTATTGCTTTAGTAACTAAATATGAAGATGAACCACTTTGGCTGCTAAACCCTCATGATCATGGCCATAGATCATTGCTGTTCAATTTGGCCATGGAAAGAAGCTTCTCTTTTATAACATAATTTTTTACTACAGAAACTCATATTTGGTCAAACTTCCAAGATTGAGTAACTGTTGCTGGGCACAGTGCCTTGCTTGACACTTAACAATATATGAAGCATGACATCCACCTTCAAAGAACATTGTGGTAGAGATGGCAACAAGAATATAATAGCCAGAAGAAGGGATGCACTATAAAATAGTTCCTTCTGGTTAAATAATCTGTCATGGAAGGAGGCGCCTTAAGACTCTCAAACTAAGTTTACAACTCACAGTTCTCATGCAGTTCCTCAAACTTCTAAGATTCATAAGATTCCCCAACCTTTTCCCCCACTCCCAACTTATACAAGTATTAAAAGTTGTTGAGGGGAAAAGATTTTCTGACTTGTCTTTCTGCTTCCAACTATGCAAAGATTGCTAAGATGTGGCTTCTGTGGGTCATCACCCATGTTGGATGAGCTTTGTAATTAGGAAGCTCAAACATGTTCCTCTATGTAACCTCTAACCTTACTCCTATAACTCCAAGGGACTCACTGCTGTGTTAAACTACACTTGTGTGGGATTCATGCAATGCTGGTCAATCATTGGTGCCCTATCCTGGGTGATTATATGTTAGCCTACATTTCCCTCAGGAAAGTCACACAAATGGTTGAAACAAGAGATGCTTTTGTGTACTTATGTTCCAGCTTCCCCCTTGAGCAGCTCCTGTCTTCCTACATCATAATTATAAATATATTTTTGCATTGTTGTTCTTTCCCTCCATCTCATGTCTTTAGAACATCTGAGTTAGAGGGTTTATTTTTTTCTCTACTGATAGTCTCATTTGTACATTGGCAAAGCTTCTCTTCTCCATCCTTCATCAGCACCATAGGCTTGTATAAGACATGACAGGTGTTCCTAATGCTCTTCCTTCCTTCCTTCCTTCCTTCCTTCCTTCCTTCCTTCCTTCCTTCCTTCCTTCCTTTCATTTCTTCTTTTATTTCCTTCTCTTTCTTTCCTTCCTTCCTTCATTCCTATCTTCCTTCTCTCTCTCTCTCTCTCTCTCTCTCTCTCTCTCTCTCTCTCTCTCTCTCTCTCTCATTTATTTTTTGATGTAATGCTTTTGGTAGAAGAGGATGTTTCTTCTCCCTTTCAGACTGTTCTTGGTTCTACCATTTACCTTTGTCAATCAACACATTATTGGCCATTTATACAGCTTTTAAAATTACGAGAGAAAAAGTTCAGTGAGAAAACCAAGATTTGTGCTTCCATCACATAAAAGGAAAACTGACTAGATTTCCTTGCCTGTTCCTAATTCCCTCTATTCCCACGATGAATGTTCATTGCATAAGAAAATATATTGAGTGTAGTTCCTTGTACCTGAACCTCTCAAGGTGTTCTCAAATTTTAATCTAGCTAACTTTCAATCTTTGAGTGTCCTCTCAAGCATTATATGATTTTCTTTCACTATACCATTTTATTCTAGGTCTTGCAGTATGGGAAGTTTAAACAATCCATGCAACTTTTCTTTCAATAGTTCTGGAATTTACTTTTCATCTCCATCCTCAGATGTATGTCAAATGTGTATTTTATATTTATCTGATATTGATTTGTTTATTTACTTATTGGGTAAAGAAGAAATTATAAACTTTGTGGGTTTGTACTATACTATATTTAATAACAATATGTTCCACAGTTTTGAGAGCTCATACAGAACATTACTTTCTAATACTTCACTGTTTCAGAATTTATGAATAATGCATAACATCAACTAGCTTTCCCTGACATATTACAAAATAAGTTGTATCATTTAGCTAGAGCTGCAGCTAAATTAAAATTATCTAATTTATATAATGAATCTAGCCAACTTTCACCTAGTACTTGAACCTAGCAGAATCTTTCAACTGTCCACTAATGTTTTTTCACATATATATTTGACAGGAAAGAGGGAATTTAGGAATGTTTGAGACTATTTATTGTAATCTTGAGAATCAATTTGGATATTTGCAAGAAGCAACGGTGATATTGACAAATGCCAAAAGTTTATTCTATTCTACTTAGAATTATAGTGGACTAAATATATATTCAGATCAGTATATTCTAAAACCTCTGGCATTCAATATTATGAAAAGAGACTTATTAGAATAAGAGCATGAATCTTTCCTATAAAATTTGGTGTGAAAATCATGTATATCGTGCATTCATTCTGTCTTTCTTCATGAGTCTGTACTAGATCCTATGCCTATATTATATATTTTACATGTGTATGGTAACTTGGTGCTTTGATCACCCAGGAAAGTTAATATTAATCACTATAATAAAATTGGATGCCTATACTCCCCAACATAGATGTTTATGGTGCTAAGAACATGTCTTTGTTAGGAACTCCCTTGAGTATTCAGATTTATATAAATAGTAAGGAAAACTCATCTAAAATCAAGGATGCTTTATGATTGGGCAGAATCATTATCTAGATCAGCCTGGATGCCTTTGGAAGCATGGAGGAATTATTTATGAATTATGCTTGATTTACTGCAAGATATGGTAATATTGGCACATGAAATGTGCTTTTCTCATTCTTCCTTTTTAAAAGATCCTGTCCAACAAAAAGACTGTTAAAGGACAATAATCACTTCATTCAGATACTGTTCATCTTTTATGTGTTCTCATTTCAGCACACTCAAAGCTCAAATGTACTTATTTAGCCAAAACAATTATGTATTTAGCCAAAATTCTGTATTCTGTATTAGCCACAATTCTGTATTTAGCCAAAACAATTATGGGTTTATTTGCAAATATTTCTATTTTATCTAGTAATATATGTCTCACATTTGAACTTCAAAGAAAAATAGGCTAATCTATGTCAAGAGAAATTATTATATATGAATGCTGTACCCTTATAGCTCTAAACATTACATCTGTAAATAGTAAACACATAATGTACCAATAATGATGGTTGCATGATTATTATTGCATTTTAGAGTACAAATGATGTTTTACAGCAGGACAAAGCTGAAGCTATTAATATCCTATAAGATTCAAACTATATGTTTCTTTTACATTTCTCAATTTTAATATTCACTCAAATCAATTGTAGTTTAATACATTTCTTTAAAAACATATAAAAACCAAAATCATTATCTATGCACTGTTGAAAATAGTTATGTTATCTTACTATAAGTGATGTTTCTTCTGAATGAGGAAGCAGTCATTGTAACCTAATAGAAATATCTATTTGATTTACTCTACTAATGGAAGTTAAACCATGAACATCTACTCTGCAATTCTAAGATTTGGATCAGTTTCATATTTGTTCTGTAAGTCATATGGATTGCTATAAAGCACAATTGGAATCTCAATATCATATACTACCACCTGTAATAATATTAACATGATATTGGTGATTTTTCCTGCTTGTCCTAATCTCAGACAAGCATACTGTACATCTAAAGGCATTAAAAATAGTAATAATGTATTGGAAACTGATGTACAACTTTGTTTTTGCTTTCAATGTCTTGATAATAATCATGTTTCTATGCTGTGTTGTCTAATTATACTGTTTTTTAAGATCACAAAAACTTCTTTATTTCCTTTCTCTGTTTAGTGAGCATGTCTGTCTGATCAAATCTGTGTCTAATGAAATTTTAACTCCATAAAATTATCACTAGAGGAACTATTTGAGAAGTGGCAGCTGGTCTGTCAGGAGGAGGCAAAGTTAGTACCATTGTCTAATGTAGGTCTGGTTCAGTTAGTTGCTTTGGAAAATCGAGCTTTTCAAAATTTCTTCCATATAACTTGGTCAATTAGACTCAGAGAGGAAATGTACACATCTAATGTGAAAATGCAGATGATTGGCTTTGTCTGCTTTAAATAGCAGAAAGTACATGTATTAGTGTTACCCTACATGTAGAAAAGAAACAGAATTCGATAATTACAAAGTGCTTTCTGCAACTGTAAATGCCAATTTCTAACCAATAAAAGCAGCAGGATGCCCAACTGTGAGTATACTTTAGAAAAATCAATTTGTAAAGTATATCCAGTAGCAAACTACAGGATAAATTGTGTAAAGTTTAAGCAAAGTAAGACCTTTTAATATCATAGGACTACTTCATGGTTTGTTCATATCAGACATTTTGCTTTATAATTCTTACCAGTAGAATTGAAACAGATTTTTCAATTGATATTTTTTATTATATTTATTATATTGTATAAAATTATTCTGTCAACATGAACATCCTACCAAGTTCAACCAGGATTTAATTTTAGGATTTAATATAAATGCTTTGATGTATCAGGAATTTAGTTAACAATTATTACCAAGCTTTTACTTATTGTGCAAAACTTGTATTAATTGTCTTACTAACTGTTTACATTATTCTCCATAATTGTAACCTTTTGGAGTACACAAAAATGCTTTCTTTCCTTCTTTTGTTCTGAATAGGCCTTACTATTTTATGTAGGTACTAAGTAATTGAACACATAAATGTATTTATATAACATAATAAAACAATAATTGAAAACTATTTTCTAGGAATTTAACATTTAGGATGAGGTATTTTCTCCTTTGTATGAAGATTTTCTGTTCTTACAGTAGAATCTACAGCTACATCCTTCCGACCACTCACGAGCTCATGTCATACTTTTTTGAGTTTAGGGATATGAAACTTACTAAGCATATACATATGATTATATTTCCATCATTTAAAATAAAAATTTAAAAATCTAACTATATAAAAACTATAATATCATGTTTAAACAGAATCATTACTTTCTACTTAAATTGTTCTAAAGAGTCATATCATGAGGTCTTAAAAAGGGTGACAAGGATATTTTCAGTTTCTCACAGTAACCTGAAAATGTTGAAATAAATAACTGTTTACTATTTTATAAAATAGCTGATTATTGGGGTTTCATTATTTTTCTTTATATCTTTTTCTGTTTATTATAAATAGTTATTATTATTAACTTTTTAATTGAAATAATTTTTAAGTTTCAGTTCTTTTTCAAAAACAAACAAAAATCCAAAATAACAACAAAAGCACCCCAAACCAAGAAAAAAATTAAAAATATACATCAAAGAGGAAACTAAAAACAAATGTCACCAATCTATAATCAAATAAAATCACACACACACACACACACACACACACACACACAACCAAACAACTAAACAAAAAATGGTGGAGTCCAAATATATGTTGTTAAATGTCTCCTGCACATGAGGCCTGCCTTGGTGTAGATATACCTAGTGTCACTATTGTAGAAAACTATCACCTCCAAACAGAGCTAAGTGACAATTCAGTTGCTAAGCTTTATACTAGTATCTAGGTATTGACAGATTGATTGATTGATTGATTCATTCATTCATTCATTCATTCATTCATTTTTTCAAATATAGCAATAGTATTAAATAAGGTAAAATAAAAACTATCACATCAAAGTTGGACTAAACAAAACAACAGAAGTAAAAGAGGCCAATAAAAGGTAATAAATCAGAGACCCACTCATTTGCATACTCACAAATCTCATAAAAACAATAAACTGGAAGCCATGACCTAAATTCAGATGACTTGGTACAGACTGTGCAGGTCCTGGACATGAGACTTCAGTCTTTGTTCAGAAGAACTTTGTTCCTGTTGGTTTGTAGGGGTTTGATTTTTGGTGTCTTCCATGACCTCTGGTTGTTATATTCTTTCCATGTCCTCTTCTGAGGGGTTTCCTGAGTTCTGAGAGGAATGAATTTATGGAGCACTCCCATTTAGACCTGTGTGTCCCAACACTCTCGGCTTTTCTCTCTGTGTCTCTATGTCCATCAATTTTTCTCTCTTTCTCTCGTGTCTGTCTCCCCCCTCCCTTGTCTCTGTCTCTGTTTCTCTTCTCTCTCCCTCTCTCTCTATCTCTCCCTCCCTCCCTCTCTCCTTTTTGCTCCCTCCATCCCCTTCTCTCTCCCTTTCCCCCTCTCCCTTCTCCTTCACCCTCTGTGTGTGTGTGCATGTGTGTGTGTGTGTGTGTGTGTGTGTGTGTGTGTGTGTACTTGAGTATTGTGATGTATATGGCTATGGATCTCTAAATGTGTTCCCATCTGTTGAATGAGAAGGCTTTTCTGCAAACAGCTGCACAAAGCCCTGCTCTATGAGTGCAATAGAATATCATTACGAGTCCTTCTGTCACATAGCTCTATTTGTTCATTTTTAGACCAGTATTATTTGGTTTTACCCAAGCATATATTTAGTCAGGTTCTTGGTCACACAAGGAGTGTTGAGTATGCCTATCATCTTGAGTAGGGGGCCTTAAGTGAGTTGACTACTCCCAAAAGATTTGTACTACTGCTCTACCCTAGTATTTCTTACAGGCAGTACTTCATTGTAGATACAGGCTTTGGACTTGTGTTTCTCTTTTGATTGCGTGGAGGGTTCCTTCTTATACCAAAGATGTTGGAACATAGGGGTGAAAGCTCTATGTAGGCATCAGCTCAACTTCTTAATTTTCAATGAGTTGTATAGGTGTTGTCTTCAGTATTAGGTCCTTGCTGCTAGTTTGTGGAGAACAACCTAATATCTAATAGAATAGGCTTTTAACAAAGATTAATCTAAAGAGATAGAGAAGAATACTTCATACACATCAAAGAAAAAATCACCAAAGATAACTTGTCGATTGTGAAATCCACTCCATAAATGCAAGTGCACACATTCATAAAATAAACATTATCAAAGTTTAAGTAATACATCAAACCCCATATATTTATAGTGGGAGGCTTCCACTCCCACCCTCATCAATGGATAGGTCATCGAGACAAAAACTAAGCAGAGAAATAATGAAACTTACAGATGTTTTGAATGATTGTTCATTCCTATTGTTTTGGTAATGACGGTGTTTATGTGTAGGCATCTTTGTGTGTGTTTGTTTCCATTACTTTGTTTTTTGCTGGTGTGTAATTATTTCCTGTGTTTTCTTAGTTATAGTTAACCTCTATGAGCTGGGGTTTTGCTATAGCATTTTCTGTAGGGCTATATTCATAGACAGACATTTTTTATATTTGTTTTTGTCTTGGAATATCATGAATTCTCCATCTATATTGATTGAGAGTTTTGCTGGGTATAGTCGTTTAGGTTCTTAGAGGCTAAAAGATATGTGTCCAGGTACTTCTTGTTGGTATCAGGACCTCTGAAACCCATGATATCACATAGGTGACAGCACAACTTGCACAACTGTTGCCAATGCAGCAGCCATGATGTTCCCAGAATCCACTTGGCTTACCTCCCACCTTTACCTGTGACTATGTCACTGTCCATATATAAAGGAATGGCCATATGATCTCCCTCTCTCTTTCCTCCCTTCTCTTTCCACTGCTACCTTTCCCCCTCTCTCTCAATAAACCTCAAGTGGAACTGTTTGGTCTTTCTGGAGCTGCATGAAGGTCACAACACTTATATCTATTAGAGTTAGGTATAATTCTGATAATTCTACCCTTGTATGTTTCTATATCTTTCAGCATTATTTATTCTGTAGATTTTGTTCTTTGATTATTAGGTGGTGGAGGATTTTTCTTTCCTGTTCCAATTTAGTTGGTATTCTGTAAGCTACTTGTATATTTATAGGCATCACTTTTTAGGTTGGGAAGTTTTCTTCTATGATTTTGTTGAAAATATTTTCCAGCTTTTGGATCTGAGCTTCGTCACCTTCTTCTATTCTTCTTCCTTCTCCTCCTTCTCAGAGAACAACAATGATGACAACAACATCACTACTGCTACTACTACTACTACTACTAGTACTACTACTACTACTACTACTACTACTACTACTTAAGAACAGTCAAGAGGCAGGGACAGCTCTTCTGCACTTATGACCTTAGGGCCTTGCTCACCCACAACTCCCGCAATATATGGAGCCTCTGTTCTTCCAAGTACCTCAGTTGGCTAAGAGTGAGGTCATAAGTTGGCTAAGAGTCTCCTGCTGTCATGCCTACAGAGCCAGCTATCCCATGATGCCCTGGTGATCGGTAGAGCCAGTTCTGCAAAGCCCTCAGACATCAACATGTCACCAGATGGCAACTCAGACCAATAATATCTGCCTGGCTTTGTTGGTAACAGACGTTCATTGCTGTTGGGCCATGGACCCAGACTTGTCTCTTGATGGTAGCACAGGCCAGGATCCCACAGTGGTCTCAGGTCTCATTACCAGCTATTCACATCAGGTTTTCCTTACAACCCTCAAATTTTCAGTTATGCTTCTCTTAATTGAGCCCACATCCTTCTGTTTCTATTTCTCCACTACTTGCTTGCTCCTCTTAGTGCTACCCAGAGCCTCTTATCTTAGAAATGGTCTTAGGAATGGTATGTCTGCTCACTCATTGTGGAATTAGACTGGTGGGCATCTGAGACTATCTCCATGTCTGGGCCTTATAACACTCATCTGATGGTCCTTGTGAGCATACTTCTCAACTGGCCCACCATAGTGGCCCCTTGCACAGGTTGTGTGTCTCAGGCTCACTCCTGCCCAGGGCGCTCTGTCCTGGTTTGGGTTCTTCTAGTCTCTGGATTACTCCTTGTCCAGACCTTCCTCATGCCAAATTGTAGTAGTTTCATGCTTGCTGCCTGGCTAGGCACATAGTAGCTGGATTGGTGCTCACTTCAGGCTTGGTTTGCTTGTTTGTTTGTTTTCAGGAACTGTTATGTTACTAATTGTTCAGATATACATAGTTTGGAACACTGAGCATAGATATGTCTCTCTCCTCTCTGCCACCTACTGATACACATGTGACTCAGCTGCCACACCTGCACTACCTCTAGGGGAAGGTATATGATTTTTTTTTAATTTTTATTTTCTATATTCTATGTTTACATTCCAAAGGCTTTCCCCTTTCCCAGTTCCCCCCCCACCATACATCCCATAATTCCTCTCCCCCCAACTATTCTCCAGTCATTCCCCCTCCCCCCAAGGTTTCTCTGTTCTGGGTCTACAAAACTGGATCCAATATTTACAGGCCCAGGGTCCTCTCCTTTCTTCCTCTTGGGAATCATTTGACTTGCTAATTGTGCCTTGAGTATTTAGGGCTTCTGAGCTCATTAATATCCACTTATCAGTGATTGCATTTCATGTGTATTCTTTTGTGATTGGGTTAACTCACTCAGGATGATATTTTCCAGATCTAAACATTTACCTACAAATTGCATGAATTCATTATTTTTAATTGCTGAGTAGTATTCCATTGTATAAATATGCCACATTTTCTGTATCCATTCCTCCTTTGAGGGACATTTTGGCTCCTTCCAATTTCTGGCTATTATAAACAAGGCTGCTATAAACATAGTGGAGCATGTGTCTTTATTGTTTGCAGGGGGATCCTCTGGGTATATGCCCAGGAGTGGTATGCCAGGGTCCTCTGGAAGTGGCATGCCCAATTTTCTGAGGAACCGCCAAACTGATTTCCAGAGCAGTTTTACCATTTTGCAATCCCACCAACAGTGGTGGAGTGTTCCTCTTTCTCCACATCCTCGCCAGCACTTGTTGTCTCTTGAGTTTTTAATCTTAGCCATTCTGACTGGTGTGAGGTGGAATCTCAGGGCTGTTTTGATTTGCATTTCCCTGATGACTAATGATGTTGAACATCTCTTAAGGTGTTTCTCAGCCATCCGAATTTCTTCTGGTGAAAATTCTTTGTTTAGCTCTTACCCCATTTTTTAATAGGGTTATTTGGTTCTTTGCCGTCTAACTTCTTGAGTTCTTTTTTATATATTGGATATTAGCCCTCTGTCGGATGTGGGGTTGGTGAAGATCTTTTCCCACTTTGTTGGTTGCCGTTTTGTCCTTCTGACAGTGTCCTTTGCCTTGCAGAAACTTTGTAATTTTATGAGGTCCCATTTGTCAATTCTTGATCTTAGAGCATAAGCTATTGGTGTTCTGTTCAGGAACTTTCCCCCTGTGCCCATGTCCTCCAGGGTCTTCCCAAGTTTCCTTTCTAAAAGTTTCAGTGTGTCTGGTTTTATGTGGAGGTCCTTGAGCCACTTGGAGTTGATCTTAGTACAAGGAGATAAGAGTGGGTCAATTCGCATTCTACTGCATGTTGACCTCCAGTTGAACCAGCACCATTTGTTGAAAAGGCTATCTTTATTCCATTGGATGATTGTGGCTCCTTTATCAAACATCAAGTGACCATAAGTCTGTGGGTTCATTTCTGGGTCTTCAATCCTATTCCATTGGTCTACTTGCCTGTTGCTGTACCAATACCATGCAGTTTTTAACACAATTGCTCTGTAGTACTGCTTGAGGTCAGGGATATTGATTCCCCCAGAAGTCCTTTTATTGTTGAGAATAGTTTTAGCTATCCTGGGTTTTTTGTTGCTCCAGATAAATTTGAGAAATGCTCTTTCTAGATCTATGAAGAATTGATTTGGGATTTTGATGGGGATCGCATTGAATCTGTAGATTGCTTTTGGCAAGATGGCCATTTTTACTATATTGATCCTGCCAATACAGGAGCAAGAAATATTTTTTCATCTTCTGAGGTCTTCTTCAATTTCTTTCTTCAAGGACTTGAATTTCCTGTCATACAGATCTTTCGCTTGTTTGGTTAGAGTTAAGCTCAGGGCTGAAATCAATCAAATAGAAACAAAGAAAACCATATAAAGAATCAACAAGACCAGGAACTGGTTCTTTGAGAAAATCAACAAGATAGATAAACCCTTAGCCACACTAACCAAAGGACACAGAGACAGTATATATAAATTAACAAAATTAGAAATGAAAAGGGAGACATAACAACAGAAACTGAGAAAATTCAAATGATCATCAGATCCTACTACAAAGGTCTATACTCAAAACAACTGGAGAATCTGGAGGAAATGGATAATTTCCTAGACAGATACCAAATACCAAAATTAAATCAGCATCAAGTAGATCAGCTAAATAGTCCCATAACCCCTAAAGAAATAGAAGGGGTTATAGAAAGCCTCCCAACCAAAAAAAGTACGGGACCAGATGGTTTTAGTGCAGAATTCTACCAGACCTTCAAAGAAGACTTAACACCAACACTTTTCAAACTATTCCACAAAATAGAGACAGAAGGGACACTGCCCAACTCATTCTTTGAAGCCACAATTACGCTAATAATTAAACCACAAAAAGATCCAACAAAGAAAGAGAACTACAGGCCAATTTCTCTTATGAATATCGATGCAAAAATACTAAATAAAATTCTTGCCAACCGAATCCAAGAGCACATCAAAACGATCATTCACCATGATCAAGTAGGCTTCATCCCAGGGATGCAGGGATGGTTCAATATAAAGAAATCCATCAATGTAATCCACTACATAAACAAACTAAAAGAAAAAAACCACATGGTCATCTCATTAGATGCTGAAAAAGCATTTGACAAAATTCAGCATCCTTTCATGCTAAAAGTCTTGGAAAGAGCAGGAATTCAAGGCCCATACCTAAACACAGTAAAAGCAATCTACAGCAAACCAGTAGCCAACATCAAAATAAATGGAGAGAAACTTGAGGCAATCCCACTAAAATCAGGGACTAGACAAGGCTGCCCTCTCTCTCTCCATATCTTTTCAATATAGTACTTGAAGTTCTAGTGAGAGAAATTAGAAAACATAAGGAAGTCAAAGGGATACAAATTGGAATGGAAGAAGTCAAACTATCATTATTTGCAGATGATATGATAGTTTACTTAAGCGACCCAAAAAACTCCACCAGAGAACTTCTACAGCTGATAAACAACTTCAGCAAAGTGGCTGGTTATAAGATTAACTCAAGCAAATCCGTAGCCTTCTTGTACTCAAAGGACAAGCAGGCTGAGAAAGAAGCTAGGGAAATAACACCCTTCACAATAGCCACAAACAACATAAAGTACCTTGGTATATGAATTTTTATATTCATTGTTGAATTAAATTTGAAAGTGTCTTCTGGGATGTTTGGCATTATATTTTTTTGTGTGTGTCTTTATCTGATTTTTGTATCAAGCTAATAATTACTTCAACAATATGTTTGTACATTTACTTTATCTTTCTGTTAAGAGACAACAAGTGCTGGTGAGGATGTAGAGAAAGAGGAACACTCCTCCACTGTTGGTGGGATTGCAAAATGATAAAAACCGCTCTGAAAATCAGTTTGGCAGTTCCTCAGAAAATTGTGCATGTCACTTCCAGAGGACCCTGGCATACCACTCCTGGGCTTATACCCAGAGGATCCCCCTGCATACAATAAAGACACATGCTCCACTATGTTTATAGCAGCCTTGTTTATAATAGCCAGAAATTGGAAGGAGCCGAAATATCCCTCAAAGGAGGAATGGATACAGACAATGTGGTATATTTATACAATGGAATACTACTCAGCAATTAAAAATAATGAATTCATGCAATTTGTAGGTAAATGGTTAGATCTGGAAAATATCATCCTAAGTGAGTTAACCCAATCGCAAAAGAATACACATGAAATGCAATCACTGATAAGTGGATATTAATGAGCCCAGAAGCCCTAAATACTTAAGGCACAATTAGCAAGTCAAATGATTCCCAAGAAGAAGAAAGGAGAGGACCCTGGGCCTGAAAAGATTGGATCCAGTGTTGTAGACCCAGAACAGAGAAATCGTGGGGGGGGGTGATTGGGGAATGGTTGGGGGGAGAGGAATTATGGGATGTATGGTGGGGCGGGCGAACTGGGAAAGGGGAAAACCTTGGAATGTAAACATAGAATATAGAAAATAAAAATTAAAAAAAAGAAAAACTATAGTTTGAGCAAAACTGGATCTGTTTGCTTATTAAAGGTCTGGGAAAATTAAGTAGTGAATATGTGCTAGAATTTTCTCTCTTTTTCAATCACATTGTTTACATTTGAACTCATGATTCTGAACATACAATGCCCCTTAGAACATACAAAGGGACCAGAAGGGCTTTGGTAGTCTGGAGCCTGCTGTTGTATAAGATTAATTTTTTTTCATTCTTTGGCTTATATAGTACACTATGTTCATGTTCTTTTCTTACATTGTTATTATAGATGCACATTAATATTCATGTGTTTTTCTCTGATTTATTTTGTACTTTAGGGCAAGGTATACCACCAGAATACATCATATTGTGAGGCAGCAGAAATTTAGAGTTTGTGAAGATATGGTCAGATTGAGTAGCCTTTAGTATTGAGTCTTCACCCTTCCGCTGTAGCAAAAAAAGAACATGAATAGGGATAAACAATGGTGTAGAGACGATTTCAAAGTCCCTATGATAGCATACATCAGATTACGTCTTAGGACCATAGCTGCATGAGCTGGACACTTCATCATCTTATGCTGTGCATACTAGAAATTTCTTTTTTAAAATTTTCAGCAAAGAAAGTTTATCGTACTCCATGGGGCTATACTATCACATATGATATTCTTATACATGGAACTCTTTTCTTTCCACCCGATTTCAGCTTACCTCCAACCAGTAACAGTGAGCAAGAATATATTCTGGTTTTCCTGGAGTGTTCCTCGCAATTAGCGGCTCATTGTGATTACTGAAGTCTCATCTACCACTACTAAATGTAACTGTGTAGATGAAAACTTTTTGAGCAGTTCATTCCAAAAGGACTCCTTTGACCATCTTCTGAAGTTAGCCTACTAGCAGAGTCACTATATTAATATGAAAACACTAGAACCTGCTTTTATGTCTTTGTACCATGCCTGCATCTTCCTAGTTGGGTATGAGCTGTAAGTGGACAGAGTAAGTTTGTTGTACAATACAAAGGAACATATATACATATGTCTGGTAAGTGATTTATCTGTTGATTGTTGAGAATTTTTCTGTTGAATCATTGGGATTTATC
The DNA here is from genome assembly GCA_964023405.1 of Apodemus agrarius. Taxonomy (NCBI): domain Eukaryota; kingdom Metazoa; phylum Chordata; class Mammalia; order Rodentia; family Muridae; genus Apodemus; species Apodemus agrarius. The sequence goes on from OZ030025.1 coordinate 50,813,839, forward strand.
TGCTGATTTCATGGGAATTGTAAAAATTCCCATGAAAATAATTATGTTCAATGATAAAATGCTTTCATTTATATAGATTTCTGACTGTTGCCTCTTCTTAATCCTCAATAATGAGGTGGAATTAAAGAATTTGAAATGATCGATTGTACAAGATTAGGGTCTGCAGTTTAGCTTACTTGTTCATTTGTCACTGCCAATGGGTTTGTTGGTAAAAGAATCATTAGTATAAAAACTCCATAGATAATACACAGACAGCAGTTCTCTTTGAAAAGACCTCGTTTAACTCCAGGCTTTCCCCTTTCTCCTAGAAAATGGGACCTTTTATAGGTATTCTAGATTTTTCAGGTCTTCCAGCTGAGTATGTTCTAAATATATTCAGAATTTGCTCTTTGCCTTTCTTCTGTCATTCACCACTTAGACAGTTATAATTTTTCATACTATAAAAAGAGGTGAATTTTTCCAGAATGGGTGATCAAAAATTCTACCTACTTAATCTTATTAAAGAAAGGAAGTCATATTTATTATCTATAAATGTATTTTGTATAAACATGCAAAATCCAAATACATATATTAAATTTCATGCAACCACAAATATTAGATATGCTGAAAATTAATTCGTGTTTATAGTTTTGCTGGTTAAAATGAAGTTGTATTAGTCTTACATTCTCCACAATGAAAATTGATGAAAAATTTTTGCTTTTTTCTGTGGAGAACTTAGAAACTTAAAACAAAGCTTTATATTAAACCTGACTCTTATATTTAAATATGTGAATAGATTAATGATTCATTTTATATCCTGATTTTGCTTTTTAATATGTTAATTTATGCCAAAATATTTATAATATAGCCTATGCAATTCAAGTTGGAAATGAAGTTACTGTGCTTATGTTTGTCCTAAAAAGCTTTAATTTTTACTAAAATAAAATATTATAGGGTGATTCTGTTAACTCTGCTTTGATTTTTACTAAATGTTAATGGAATCCAGTAATTATCAATGAGATAGGGTTATTTTAATGATATAAGACGTTTCAATATATAATGATAGGAAAAATTTAATGACTTAATTTTGACCGCACAGTGAACACATTGTAATCACAGTATGTTTTCTTTCCTTATAAATAAATGACATGTGATTAGTATTCCACTGTGTAAATATACCTCATTTTCTGTATTCATTCCTCTGTTGAGGGACATCAGGGTTCTTTCCAGTTTCTGGCTATTAGAAATATGGCTGCAGTGAACATAATGAAACATGTTTCCTTATTATATGCTGGAGAATCTTCTGGAGTGGTATAACAGGGTTCTCCAGTAGTATTATGCCCAGTTTTCTGAGGAATCACCAGACTGATTTCCTGAGTGGTTGTACCAGCTTCAAATCTCACTAGCAGTGGAGGAGTGTTCCTCTTTCTCCAAATCCTTGCTAACACCTGCTGTTTCCTGAGTATTTTTTCTTTTTCTTTTTATTGGATATATTCTATATTTACATTTCATTTCCCTTTTTCTGGTTCCCCACCCCCCAAAGGTCCCACATGCCCTTTTCCCTCCCCTTCTCCCTCTTCCACCCCTTCCCTCTTCCCTGTTCTTGTATTCCCCTACACTGATGCTTTGATCCTTTCTAGCACCAGTGTCCACTCCTTTCTTCTTGTCAGACATCCTTTGGTATGTGAATTGTGTCTGGTGTTTCAAGATTCTAGGCTAATATCCACTTATCAGTGATTGTATACCATGGGTATTCTTTTGAGATTGGGTTAGCTCACTTAGTATAATGTTCTCCAGCTCCATCCATTTCTCTAAGAATTTCATGAATTCATTGTTTCTAATGGCTCAATAGTACTCCATTGTGTATATATACCACATTTTTTGTATCCATTCCTCCTTTGAGGGTCCTTTCCAGCTTCTGGCTATTATAAATAAGGCTGCTATGAACATAGTGGAGCATGTATCCTTATTGCATGCTGGGGAATCTTCTGGGTATATTCCCAGTAGTGGTATGGCTGGGTCCTCCAGAAGTAGCATGTCCAGTTTTCTGAGGAACCACCAGACTAATTTCCAGAGTGGTTGTACCAGCTTGCATTCCCACCAGCAGTGGAGGAGTGTTCCTCTTTCTCCACATCCTTTCCAACGCCTACTGTCTTCTGAGTTTTTGATCTTAGCTCTTCTGACTGGTGTGAGGTGAAATCTCAGGGTTGTTTTGATTTGCATTTCTCTAATGAGTAATGATGTTGAAAATTTTTTTAAGGTGTTTCTCAGCCATCTGAATTTCTTCAGGTGAAAAGTCTTTGTTTAGCTCTGTACTCCATTTTTGATAGGGTTATTTGGTTTTTCTGGGGGTCAAACTTCTTGAATTCTTTGTATACATTGGATATTAGCTCTCTGTCAGATGTAGAACCCTATGGTTGGTGAAGATCTTTTTCCAGTATCTGGGTTGCTAATTTGTCCTTTTGACAGTGTCTTTTGCCTTACAGAAACTTTGTAATTTTATGAGGTCCCATTTGTCAATTCTTGATCTTAGAGCATAAGCTATTGGTGTTCTGTTCAGGAAATTTTCCACTGTCCCCATGTGCTCAAGGTTCTTCCCCAGTTTCTTTTCTATTAGTTTCAGTGTATCTGGTTTTATGTGGAGGTCCTTGATCCACTTGGACTTGAGCTTAGTATAAGGAGATAAGAATGGACCAATTTGCATTCTTCTGCATGTTAGCTACTAGTTGAACCAGCACCATTTGTTGAAAAGACTATCTTTTTTCCACTGGATGGTTTTAGTTCCTTTGTCAAAGATCAAGTGACCATAGGTGTGTGGATTCATTTCTGGAGTCTAACATCTTATAATTTCTAGACAAATGGATGGAATTAGAAAATATCATCCTGAGTGAGCTAACCCAATCACAAAAGAATTCAATTGGTATGCACTCACTAATAAGTGGATATTATTAACCCAGAAGTTTGGAATATCCAAGACACAATTCACATATCAAATGATGCTCAAGAAGAAGGAAGATGATGTATGGGTACTCTGGTCCTTCTTAGAAGGGGGAACAAAATTCCCACAGAAGTTTATACAAATTGTGGAGCAGAATCTGAGGGAAGGACCATCCAGAGACTGCCCCACCTAGTGAACCATTCCATATACAGTTACAAAATCCAGACACTATTATTGATGCCCACAACGACTTGCTGAATGGAGCTGGATATAAATGTCACCTGGGAGGCTCTGCTAGCGCATGACAAATACAGAGGTGGACACTCTCCATCAGGGTCCCCAATGGGGCAGCTAGAGAAAGGATCCAAGGAGCTGAAGGGGTTTGCAGCACCATAAGAGGAACAACAATATGAGTCACCAAGTACTTCCACAGCTCCCAGGGAAAAGCCATCAGCCAGAGAGTGCACATGGAGTTACCCATGGCTCCAGACACATAAGCAGTAGAGGATGGACTTGTTGGGCATCAAAGGGAGGAGAGGCCCTTGGTCCTGGAAAGGCTTGATGCAGCAGTGTGGGGGAATGCTGGGACAGGGAAATGGGAGAGGGCTTATTGGGAAACAAGTGGACGGGAGATGGGTTATGAGACTTTCTGGGGGTCGGGAGGAACCAGGAAAGGAGACAATATTTGAAATGTAAATGAAGAATATATCTAATAAAAAAGTAAAAAAAGAAATAAATGACAGTATAGCTAATAAAAATCTATTAATTGACATTGAAAACTATACTATATCATTCATAATTTGTATCTTGAAGTACTAGTCACTGCTCAGCATGTCAGAATGTAAATGTATTTTTAGATGTGGTCTTTAGATGTAAGGTTAAAATGAGTGCAGCATCTAGACCATACCCTCCTATGACTGGAATGCTCCCTTCACAGACGAGGATTCTCACTGAAGGAAGGCCATGGGTGTAAAGAAGAATAAACTATCAGCCTGTAAGCCAAGGGCAAGCCTCAGGACCAACAATCCTTTGTTGTTTAAAGCATCTAACATGTGATAATCTGTTATGGTACTTGGGACAGGCAGACACAGCCACCCAACCTGGGCTAATTTGTCATGGCAGTCTGAAAAATCTAAAATGGATATTCAACGTGGGGTGATTTGTTATGGTAGTTGGAAGAGGCTAACATATGTGAGAGAAACATGATTTCTGCCTTCTGTACTGGATGCCCATATGTGTATAGGGACCTAAACAGAATTCTTTCTCAACTAAGAAGAGAAAACTGAATAATTAAAGTAAACATTAACATACATGTATTTGCAACTTTAGCAGAGTGGTCAAGTTCTTTCAGCAAGTTATATAATCAAATCACATCTTTGCTATTATTTTTAAAAATAATAATTTTAAATAAATTCTATGATGTTCTATCACTTTATTTTTATACATTCTATCTTTAGTAGGAAATAAGTTTTATTTTCTGTTTTTATTGATGGTGGACTATGGCTTGGTTGTTGTAATAGGTAAAATCCAATGGTCCTAAGTTAACTGGCTGGTAAAAGATCACAGAAATCATATAGAACTGGAATGGTAGTCACCATCTTTCCACTCTAAATTTATATCAGTTTTCTCTTTCTCAAATCCTCCCTCTTTAGCCTAAATGCTTTATATATTTGGAATTACCCTTAAAGTCATCTCCGGCTGCAGTTAATAGCTTCCTAGTGACATGTGTTATCAAAGTAATGTCTTGCTAATTGTATCAAAATTACATGAAATGGAGTAAGTACCTCACAAGAATTAAAAATGAGTTTTACTGCTGACATTTGGCTATGCCCTAATTGTTTTCATGTATAGGTTGTATGAAAACTTGATTGTAAAGTAAAACATGTTTCTTCTACTTGATAACAGAAAATATTAGAAAAAAACAAAAAACAAAACAAGCAAGCCAACAAACAAAAAAAAAATAACCCTATTGCCTGGTATTGTTTCTAAAAAGCTTTTTGGTACAACTCATTTTTCTAGTCTCTTGGGATTTGTAAATATATTTCTTTGGAATTAGCTGTTTAATTAGAAGCAAAGCCTTCTAGAGCAAAACCTGTAGTTTCTCACTCCTCCCTCATGGGGTTGCATTAGAATTCAGAACACACTGCCCCAAAAATACACCACTTAGAATAAACCACCCCCTAATCTTCTGCTTTGGCATATGAATTATTTTGAGCTAAAGACACTTCAAACACAGCAGGTGCAAGTTTCTCACTCTGACCTTCCTTCTGTTTCTTACAAGTTAGGAAAATAAAGGGCCCAGGTGGAAGATACTTCACCATGTGGAGGGAAGAAACATTATTATCATCCAAACAGGGCGTTCAAATCTATAGAATTGTACACTGATCTTTTAAAAGCATCTTTCATCTTCAAGCCTAACCACAAGATTTAGTTGTTTTTTTCAAAACTTACTAGTCTCTGTTTGACATAGAATGTAAAGTTCAATGCTGTGGCATTTTTATATTCCCACTGACGCTCTTGATCTATGTACCATTTTTTAATATTTAGGTGGTGTACTTTTGTTGAGTTTTTTACATCAATTTAATTTTCAGGCTAGGCAGGAGTAGAATCATAACAAGGAGAAAGGAAGTTTGTTTCCCAGACAGACTGATGGTATACAAACATGATGGTCACAGAATAGCTTTCATGTAAGATAGCCCTGAATATAATGAAATCACTATGATGACCTACTTTTTGTCACATTTAGCACATTAGCTAAAGCTAGATGGGCTCTGCATCAATAATACTCAGACAGCATTTTGTTTGTTGTGAGCAATGACCCTTTTGTCTTGTGTTCATACATAGGCTATAAAATATGTTTTTGTGTGTTTGTGTGCTTGTGTGTGTGTGTGTGTTTTAGGGAGAGAGCAAGAGACAGAGACAGGGACAGATAGACAGACAGACAAGTAGACAGAACAAAGATTTTCTCAAAACCTTTGTTCATGGAAGTATCTTCTTATAAACTAGTGGTGTGGTTTGTAGTGTAGTAACTTTTTAGTTGTGATAAAATATCTTGACAAAAACAACTTATTAGAGAAGGGCTTCCTTTTGGCTTACAGTTACAAGTGGGAATGCTGATCATCATAGGAGACAGGCTTGTAGCATTTTGTCTGCACTAGATCTATGTATGTATGTATGTATGTATGTATCTATCTATCTATCTATCTATCTATCTATCTATCTATCATCTATCCATTCAGCACAAATCAGAAAATGCATGATAATTCTTGAAGTTGATGACTCCTATTGCACATATATCAATTGAGTTATATATTATTGAAATCAAACCAATGACAGATAAAATACATTCGAATATTAGAAGGGCAAATCTTTCTGAGAATTTGTACCTATATTGGACTTTTGTTCTGCAGTTTCTAAATATTTACAAACAAATCTGAATATTTAGTTTGCTAATCTCAAAATTATTCAGGAACCAATAATGCATGTATGTATAAATACATACATATAGGTGTGTATATATGTACATATATTAGTTCTATCTCTTTACAATTTGCTTTTAGTGTTAATCAACATATGTACTGATTTCTTCAACATGTGAGCTTGCCCTCTGAAAGGACAGTGACAAGAATTGAGCAAAGCTCTCTGTTTTATTTGTACACGTGTAGCATGGTATACTTTTTATTTGAATTGTAATCTACGTTAATCATTTAGGTTAGGCATTTTTAATGTAAGTCTTCTTAAAATTTTTCTGTAAAGTTTTTGCTTCAGGATTAAGTTTAAGTCCTGTATTGGTGTTTTGTGTGGAATGTTTGTTAGTATCAGTGAAGGTCCCTGAAAGAGAGATATCAGTAGACTATTTTTCTATTTGTGAATTTTACATGTTTCCACACTTTACATTCTCTTCTATGTGTATGTTCATATACAAGTGTATATGCACAAGTGGACATGTAACTCCCTCTTTCTGTTTCTTTTTCTCTGTTCTCTCTCATCGTGATGATCTCAGTTGTATACACTATCATGATCCCATTAAGTTATGATAAAGCTCAAAAGTTCATGTCTCCTAGTGATCACCTCATCACTAAAATATCATAGATTAAATCAATATTTGTGGCTCTGTTTGTGGCCAAGTTGGTATATCTAAGCCTTTGCTCTACCATCCATTTTAACATAGCACATATAATTATATCAGTACCTAGTACTTGATAATATAAAAAATGGTGTTACTGGTGTAAATAATAATTGTATTATGCTTTTGTTGTTATTATATAGTATACATCATCAATTTAGATTAAAATATTACTGCACAATGATATATGTTGGGAGAACATCACAGCCAGCATGCCCACACATCTCTACTTACTTTACTATTTCATTTATTGTTTGGAGAGGCATCCTGTATGCTCATTTTTCAAGTGCATTTCTTTCACAAATTCATCTGAAGTTCAAGAGAGGGAGCTCTATTTGTTTGCCCAGACTGTGATCTCCCCACAGGTTTCCTGGCTCAGACTTATCTGCCTGAACTTCCTTCTGTGATATTTACAAAAATATTTTCTTACAACATGATCTCATATGGATTTCAGCATCAGTATCCTAATGGTTTATGTGTTCCTGCCATGGCATGTGAAAACTATTGTACTTGTTTTAATCCACCCTTAATTTTTGTCCACAATTTACATACTATACAATATTAATGATGACTTTCTCTTTCTGAACTCAAAAACTGGACTAAAAAATTGCAGTTTTAAACTAGCAAAGATGACAGGAGTTTTATAAACTTATGCCATTCAGTTTCTACAGCTATGTTCTTACAACATTGCAAGCAACTCCAGAAAATGTACATGATGGGATAGTAAGTGGTGCATGTGTTCAGAGAGCTTTCGGGAAGGACTTGGCCTTCCAGTTGCCTAAGGCAGATCTTAACAAACCCCTCCAGGAGCCCTGGGGGGCATCCAGCACAGCAATGGAAGCCCAATGGTCTCTTTTCCCCCCTCTGCTATTCCTGTTTTTTGAATTGGTGCCTGTGGTACTAAAATGGACAAAATTTGTCCTACCAGCTCAACTTAACAGTAGCATCACTTCACTCCATTTTCTCATTGGAAAAGTGAGACCTTTGGTCTGTGACACCAATTGCTTCCAAGACTTGCTTGGCCAAGAATTCTGCATGTGTGATCTATACTTGGTAACATTTGCTCGGCAGAGGTTTTTTTGTCTGACTCTTCAATGTCCAGATCTTCATTTTATGACTGTGTTTTCCTTATAAAACCAATTAGACAAAATGGAAAGTGACTGTTTTTTGACAAAATAAATAAGATAAAACTAGAACTATCACATCAAAGTTGGACAAGGCAAAGCCACAGAGAAAAAATAAAAGCCTAAGAAAAGGCAAAAAGTTCAGAGACCCACTATTTATACAGTCAGAAATCCTATATAAACACTAACCTGGAAGTCATACAATAGGCACAGAAGACCTGGTCAGACCCATGCAGGCATTGCAAATGCTGCTTCAGTCTCTATGAGTTCATATGTGCCTTGCTCAGTTGATGAAGAGGGCCCTGTTCTCCTGGTGTCCTCCATCTCCTCTGGCTCTTTTTCATCTTCTCTTCTCCAGAGTTCCCTAAGCTATGAAGAGTAGGACTTGATGGAGACATCTAGTTAGAGCTATGTGTTCTGAACTAACACTCTCTCTCTCTCTCTCTCTCTCTCTCTCTCTCTCTCTCTCTTCTCTCTCTCTCTTCTCTCTCCTCTCTCTCTCTCTCTTCTCTCTCTCTCCTCTCTCTCTCTCTCTCTCTCTCTCTCTCACATTCTCTCTCCTCTCTCTCTCTCTCATTCTCTCTCTCCTCTCTCTCTCTTCCCTCTTTCTCTCTGTCTCTCTCTCCTCCCTCTCCTCCCTTTTTTCCCTCCCTCCCTCCCTTCTGCCCTTCTCTTTCCCCCACAATATGTATGTGTATGTTATGTGGATCTCTATATTTGTTTCTATCTGCTGCAGGATGAAGTTTCTCTGGTGATGGCTGAATAAAGTATGAAGCTAGGAGTATAGAGAGGAGGAGTAATTTCATCACTCCTTTTTTTATGACAAGTGGCATTTAGTTTTTTTTATAGGTCTCTGGCCTGTAATCTCTGGTTCAAGATCTCCCAAACTCAGTCAGGTACGGGTTCTATCTCATGTTGTGGGAGCTAAGCCAAATCAATTAGAGGTTGGTTACTCCATAAGCTTTGTGTCAGCGTTATCCTGGAGTATCTTGTCAGGCAGGACAGTCTTGTATCAAAGTCTGGGTTTGATGTTTACTTCTCCTTGGTGTCTTCATGGAGCTCTCACCCTTACGTTTTAGTGTCCTTGGTTCAGGATGGTTAGCTCAATCTTCTGATTGAATCATGAGTACAGATAAGCATGTACTTCCTAATGTATAGACACAAGCTTTGATGTTTTCAAAGGGAACTGTAAGTGCAATATATAAAGGGAAAGCCATGAGTTACATGTTGAATGTGAAAACAATTTGTTGGCAAAAAAAAAAATACTCTCCTCATTGAGACTTGAGTCATTTTATGTTAAGACCTTCAACATATTGATGAGCAACTGACACACATACATATACACATACATATACACATACTAAATAGTCCTTGTATACCTTAAACTGATGATGTTACTCCATAGCTTTCTGATTATTTGTAATTAGATGTATGCACTGACAGGCAAACATTAATTTTATGCTTTATGTGACATGTCTCAGGCATGTAATATTGCAAGTGACTTTCTATAAGTAATAATTAAGAGAAATCATATGTACTTCTTTTAATTATCATTTACTCCTTTCTGTTGTTACAGCCCTTGAACCAGTCTCACGAGACACATGTGTTCGTATGTTTTATGGTCTGTCCCCCTCCCCCTCCTAGAATGCCTGTAGTCATTTTGTTCCATGCCTTCCAGCTGTTTCATATTGTTGCTGTAGTATGTCTACTTCTACCAGTCATTGGCACAGAGGAATTACTTGACTCAGAGCAGGATAATGCTGATCACATTTCTAGTATGTTCTGAGTGTTCTGAGCTTTGTTCATCTTAAGAAATTTTTTAAAACTTCATACAGGACTCATCAAATTAAAGGTCGATAGGAATTGTTATGTCTAAAATGGCTTGAGTCAGACAGAGCTGACCACCAGGCAGCACTTCCGGCACCTGCATACGAGCTCATTGTGGTTTAGTGTTTTATTTTTTTTTTAAGCTGACAGAGAAAGAAGTTTGGTATCATAGTTTCGGGCCCTGATTTGAACTATGTCCCTGGTCTGACTAGTATTAGGACGTGCATTCAATAAACCATCCCTGTCTGATTGGAATCATTGTTCCTGTGGTTTGTGGAGCGACTCACAGTCCACAATAGTATGAAGACTATTTGAAGCTTATCCTTCCTTTATAAAATTGTTGCTTGTAATTTTAGGAGGCCCAGGCTTGGTCTGGCTAGGCTCTGGGACCAACAGCCACCTGCCTGCTAGCTTATGCCTCCCCCACAAATGCCGACTTTGCTTCCTTAGAGCTCCGAGATTGTGCTCAGGCTTCACTGTAGTTACCTCTCCCCTTGAGCTCAGTCCTTTGCCCAATTCTCCCATTCCGAAGCCTGGCCAAATTTGGCCCGGCTGTGTTATTTCTCTCCTGCCCACCAGAGTGGCTGTGGAAAACACCAAACAGCCTTAATACTTAATACCAGCCAGATGTGTATTGGTAAATCTCCAATATGCTTGTGCGAAGAACACACAACTCAGCTATAGTGTTATAAGTGCACGCCTAGATTGGGCAGATATACCACTACACTACTCTATCCCACAGCTATGAGATCCCTTGCTACTTGTGGCTCCTCCAGGCCACGTGGTGTTTCTGTTCTATCTTCCAACTCTTCTTCCTCAATCTTCCTCTCTCTCTCCGTTCCTCCATCTCGTTGTCCTTTCCCTCTTCCTCTCCCTTCTCTAAGACTTCCAGCCCCATCTTTTTCTTCCACTGCCCAATCACAGGCTCCACCCTTTATGTGACCAGTTAAAATGGAGATAGGGTTCACAGGGAATCACCTGAGTATGTGATCTGCTCCTCACCAGGGGCCATATTAGCATCAAAATACAAACAGCACCGCGGCAATCCACACCATAAAATGTACAAGAAAGTCATCCTATATGCCTTGTTTACCTTTTAGCATGTGTCAATTTTCAAGGTTTTTTTGTTTGTTTTGTATCAAATTTAGAGTTAAACAGGAAGGAAATCAGATTTATATCTGAATAATCTCCTTTACTTTGTACTTTATAAAATCTCAAAGGCTTAATAATCATTTACATAGCTTTTCCAGTATGCTTCATTATGAGTGGTGTATGTCTGTGTGTGTGTGGGGGGCGCGGTGAGGGTGTGTGTGTGTGTGCATAGAGGGCAGAACTCCTTGTTAGTATCTTCTTCTACCACTGTCTCATGTACTTTTTGAGACAGGTTCTGTTACTGAGCCTATAGTTTCCCAATTCAGCTAAACTGCACAGTGATCTCTAGAATTCTTCTCTTCTAGCATGTTCTGAGGACCTGTTTGAGGTTACAGAAGGACTACCATGCACAGCTCTTTATATGTGCCTTTGGGATCTGAGTCACCAGCAAGCACTTACTGAGCCGTCTCCTCAGCATCCTTGGTGTGCTTCTTAATCCTCAGTGTAGTATAGCATATGAACTATATCTTGTATGGCTTGAGACAGACCTTACTAAGACAATCTTGGAATGGAAACAAAAAGACAAACACACAAACATATGGTAAAGTTATATTTATGTGGTCTATGTTCTGTGGTGGAGAAACCACAGCAGCATGAAACCTCTTGTTATATTCAGTTAAACAAGGAAGCAGCATTTTTACATACATCTGAACAAGGAATTGGGGTTATTAGATGCAAATAAAGAGGCAAGGCTTACGCTTCACAGCTGAATTGATGAGACAGAGTTGACTATTCTCTGTAGGTGCAGTCTCTATGGAAGAACAGCCTGTTGGCTATAATCACCAGATTAAGAAAACAATGGCTAAGTTTTCTGTGCACACTGAAACTCAGATGTGACCCCTGAGGGAGCCTTTGCCACTTCCCTCTGAGCCTAACGAGGTTAGGATTGGGAGCCTTGCCATCTTTCCATAGGTCTGAGTCTTTGAAATCATTGGACTTGGCTTTGCCCATGTCACCAACACAAATAAAATTCACTCAAGGTATCCCTTAGGTAGGGGTTCCTCTATTCCCCACAGAGAAGCTTCTCCAGCTTTCATTCAAACATCCAACCAGCAATAGTTGCATCACTAAATATACAGGAAATTCATAAAATCCATTTCTCTTGGAGGGTAAAAGTGTACCTTGTATGGGATAAAAATTGGAGCAGTGTTGCTAGAAGATATAAAAAAAATCATGATTCTGGTTAATGTCCTTTCTTAAAATAAAATTACAAGTGAGAAGAATTATATATGGTCCATTTATTTCAGTAGATGAAAAGGACCAATGGCAGACAACATATGTACTGACATTCTCACAGCATTGCTAAAAGAGAGTCTACATTTGGAATTGTTATGTTCTTATCATATCATGAATAATGCTTTTTCTATCTTTACCTTACAAATTCATTACATACTTTCATGTTTTCCTAGTTAGAGTTACTATTACCATGCTGAAGCACAATGACCAAAGCAACTTGGGGAGAAAGAAATAATTATTAGGCTTACACTTCCTTATCGCTGCTCATCATTGAAGGAAGCCAGGGCAGAAACTCAAGCAAGACAGCTACCTGGAAGAATGAGTTGATACAGAGACCATGGAGGAGTGCTACTTGCTGGCTTGCTCTACTTGGCTTGCCCAGTCTACTTTCTCATAGAATTCAGTACTGCCGTACCAGGGATGGCACCGCCCACAATGAACTGTGGTCTCTCCATCTCTCATTAAGTAAGAAAAGTATCTGCAATCTTGCCTGTAGCTTAGATCTTATGAAGGCATTTTCTGAATTTGGGTTCCTTCTCTTATCTGATGGCTCTACCATGTGTTAAGCTAATTTAAATCTAGTAAACACACACACACACACACACACACACATACACACACACACACACTCAATATGGCATAGAACATAATATACTCTAATTGTACAACAAACACTACTAATTGTTAGGCTGTAACTTCTGCTTATCCCCTTCACAAGCTGGGAAACCCTGTCTGGCCTCCTTCCCCATCCTGCCCTCAAAGGAAACTCCCCCACATGCTTGCAGGTAATACCGGACTAACATGTAATTACTCCCCATTTCCCCTGTTCCAGCAACCCACCCTGGAGTGCCTGCCCACAGGGGCTCAGTTTTTGACCATGTGTGATCACGATCTCAGCACCTAGCTGGCAAGTCATCACTCCTCGCCTACAGTCTATAAGCCCCCCTCCTTTAGCCTTGATGTGTGACTTCACTGACCTCCACCTGTGAGATCAGTGAACCACCAAAGACCTGCCTCCTAATAACCTTGCCTTTATCTATTTTTAATCTGCTCTAATCTAAACTATATCTGTGTGTCTAAGGGTAAGAAAATGCCTTTTAATAATATTTAGAGATAGATATTTTATCATTATTTATTAAAGTAGGAGTTGTAGGAATTAATATAAATAATAAATAATAAATTAAAATAAATTTGATAGGAATAATTATTTTAGTTACATAACAAATAATTGATATATTTACATATATTATGCTTGGGTGCTAAATTAAGATTTTTTTTGATTAGGCCTAATATTTTTGCATTTTAACATCTTATTTGATTATCACATCTACATATATTCATTTATATGTACAAAATTAATTAGGAGATTTGCTTATTATGTCCAAGATAATATAATATTTTCTAACTATCTAAACTATTTTTTCAATTCTAGAGAAAATTAGTTTTGCTTTCATTTTAAAAACTTATAAAACATATTTCCTTTTTATTCTGAATTTATAAGATGAGAAAATTTATTTACATAACTTCCTCATATTTTCACATTAGTTTAGAAATGTAATTCTATTCCTATTAAGTATTTCAAGAAGTTATAAAGCTTATAAATTTTGGAAAGATATGTCCAAACAAAATAATTTAATGCATTAAACGAAGGTATCTGGGTCACCGGCATTAGTTTGTAGCTACAGTGGGCCTAGAGGTTTCAACATGCCTGTTGCCAGAAGTTGGGTTTGTCACAAAACCTAAGTGACCACACAGAGATCCTTCGAGAAATTGTGTCTCGACAAGAAACTGAAACTGGTCAGAGAGTATAGGTTCCAGAATGAATGTGAGTTGTGGAGGATCAAATTTACCCTGATGAAGAGCCCTAAGACTGACTGCTCGGGAGCTGCTGAGGCTGGACGAAATGTCTTTCTGAAGACGATGTAGTTCTACTGAGGTGACTTGTTAGCACTGAGTTGCTGGACGAGGGTAAGCTGAAGATAGATTACATCCTCAGCCTGAAAATCGAGGCTTTCTTTGAGAGTCAGCTGCAGACCCGGGTCTTTACGCTGTGGCTGGCTAAATCTATTTACCATGTTCACATGTTCAGTCACCAGGATGAAATCGGGGTGGGGTGGGGACTGCAGCAGGTGGTGACCATCCCATCCTTTACTGTCCGTCTGTACTCCCAGAAGCACATTGACTTCTCCCTCCAGTCTCCTTATTGTGGTGGCTGCTGAGGCCGAAGAGAGAAGAGGAAGAATGCCAAGACTGGCCAATGTGGGGCTGGAGCTGGTCATGAGGAAGAAATAAAATTAATCTTTCTGCACTGGAGGATTTTCTAGTTTTCCAGTTGAGAGTAAAACAGAATTGACACTTAAAAAGTTAAGGTATCTGATAATAACCCCCAATATTTTGGACCAAGTACTATATCTGATTAGATACATTAATTACTTTCCCTACATGTTTTTTTTTCTTTTTCTCTTCAACATAAAGCACTTGCATTTATATATCATACCACCATGCCAGGCATAATATGTTCTAGTCCCTTGTAAATGAATCATCTGCTTCAGGGTTTTACTTTTAATCTTTGCAAAATAAATTGCAGATGTAGCAAGAGTCTTAGATCTGTGGGTGAATAATGGAAATGGTCTATAGAGATTTAGCTTCACTTTTCTAATGATTGGCTGGTGGCAGTCTCCCAGTAAAGCAAAGTCAGCACCTCTGACAGACAGATGCATGATAGTGATTCAGGAGGTGACAGAACAATGGAGGAATGCAAGGGTCAACAAAGCAGTACCCAGACTCCTTTTCATTAGAGTGTGTGTTATGGGAATGGTACATGAAAAGCAAAGTTTGCATATTGATGGTGTACACTTCTGAGTGACTTTTGTAATAAAACATTTGAATCCCTGTTGCATACTAGAAAATGTATGTGTGCCTATGAACACTTTTGTGTTCTTCTAACCAGGTAATACCTACCACTTTCTGAGTGTTTACTATTATAGTAGGCTATGTAAACAACATTAAACATAGCTAGCTCACAATATTTTTGAAGGAGATGAACCTTATTCTTTACACCTCATTTTAGTCACTCCACTGTATCTGGGTAAAAAAACTGTGTTACTTCTGTTCACCAGAGCATGGATGGCTGTGGTGATGTGATTCTAGCAATATAATAAACTTACATGGCTACACAGTATACAAGACTCCACATTTTTCTAAAACTTGTTCTAAAGAGTGAATACTTAAGCAACATTATGTGGAATGTAACTGGGTGTTCACTGAGAAGTGAAGGCAGTTTAGCCAACAGCCCTGCAGGGAACCATGGTACATGTTTTCCTAAACACTAGAATGTGACTCTGACAATAAGAAAGTGAGTGTGGAAGTGGGACTTTACCAGTTGACATTCTTATGGAAACAGACATGATAAATGCTTTGTAGTCCAAATGAACTATGCCTGTATTCCTCTCACAAACTGGAAAGTAGGAAATACAAATTATTCTGAGCCACTAAATTTGTTGCAACTAATAGAAAAGAAAAAAAACAAGGTATTGGATAATTTTCAACTTTCAGTGTTTTATTTATTTTCATCTATCCAAGATCCTAGTCAGTCATCTACTTCACCAATTTGGGACCTAGCAGCAATACTGTGGAAATCAAATGATAAGAGCTATGCAAAAAAATTCCAATCTACATATTCTTAAAAGGGATAACCATTCTAATATACGAAAAAATAACATAAAAATGTCAGGAAGTATTAATTACTATTCCTTAATATCTCTTCACATCAATGGACTCAATTCCCCAATAAAAAGGCATAGACTAACAGAATGGATACGGAAACAGGACCTACATTTTGCTGCATTCAGGAAACACATCTCAGTGTCAAAGACAAACACTACCTTAGAGTCAAAGGATGGAAGACAATTTTACAAGCAAATGGTCTCAAAAAACAAGACAGGGTAGCCATTCTAATAACAGATAAAATTGACTTCCAACCTAAAGTCAAAAGAGACACAGAAGATCATTTCTTGCTGGCCAAAGGAAAAATTCACCAAGAAGAACTCTCAGTACTGAACATCTATGCTCCCAATGCAAGAGCACCCTCATTCGTAAAAGAAACTCTACTAGAGCTTAAAGCACACATTACACCTAACACAATAATTGTGGGTGACTTCAACACCCCATTCTTCTCAATGGACCTATCAGGAAACCAGAAACGAAACAGGGACACAGTGAAACTAATTGAAGCTTTGGACCAATTAGATTTAACAGATATACATAGAACATTTCATCCCAAAGCAAAAGAATATACGTTTTTCTCAGCACCACATGGTTCCTTCTCCAAAATCGATCATATAATTGGTCACAAGACAGATGTCAACAAATACAAGAAGATCGAACTAATCCCATGCCTCCTATCAGAACACTATGAAGTAAAAGTGATCTTCAATAGCAAGAAGAACAACAGAAAGCCCACATACACATGGAAACCGAACAATACTCTACGCAATGACACCTTTGTCAAGGAAGAAATAAAGAATTCAAAGACTTTTTAGAATTCAATGAAAATGAAGGTACAACCTATCTAAATCTATGGGACACAATGAAAGCAGTACTAAAAGGAAAACGCATAGCCCTGAGTGCCTCCAAAAAGAAACTGGAGAGAGCATACACTAGCAGCTTAACAGCACACCTGAAAGCCCTGGAACAAAAAGAAGCTGATTCATCCAGGAGGAGTAGAAGACAAGAAATCATCAAACTCAATCAAGTAGAAACAAAGAGAACTATACAAAGAATCAACAAAACCAGGAGCTGATTCTTTGAGAAAATCAACAAGATAGATAAACCCTTAGCCAGATTAACCAATGGGTACAGAGACAGTATCCAAATTAACAAAATTAGAAATGAAAAGGGGGATATAACAACAGAAACAGAGGAAACTCAAAAAATCATCAGATTCTACTACAAAAGCCTATACTCAACGAAACTGGGGAATATGGAGGAAATGGATAATTTCCTAGACAGATACCAAATACCAAAATTAAATCAGAATCAATTAGATCAGCTAAACAGTCCCATAACCCCTAGAGAAATAGAAGGGGTTATAGAAAGTCTCCCAACCAAAAAAAGTATGGGACCAGAAGGTTTTAGTGCAGATCTTTATCAGACTTTCAAAGAAGACATAACACCAATACTCTTTAAACTATTCCACAAAATAGAAATGGAAGGAACACTGCCCAACTCGTTCTACGAAGCCACATTTATGCTGATACCAAAACCACACAAAGATCCAACAAAGAAAGAGAACTATAGGCTAATTTCCCTTATGAATATCGATGCAAAAATACTAAATAAAATCCTTGCCAACCGAATCCAAGAGCACATCAAAATGATCATTCACCATGATCAAGGAGGCTTCATCCTAGGGATGCAGGGATGGTTCAATATAAGGAAATCCATCAATGTAATCCACTACATAAACAAACTAAAATAAGAAAACCACATGGTCATCTCATTAGATGCTGAAAAGCATTTGACAAAGTTCAGCATCCTTTCATGCTAAAAGTCCTTGAATAAACAGGAATTCAAGGCCCATTCCTAAACATAATAAAGGCAATATACAACAAACCAGTAGGCAACATCAAACTGAATGGAGAGAAACTTGAAGCAATCCCACTAAAATCAGGGACTAGACAAGGCCGCCCCCTCTCACCATATCTTTTCAATATAGTACTTGAAGTTCTAGGAAGAGCAATTAGACAACATAAGGAAGTCAAAGGGACACAAATTGGAAAGGAAGAAGTCAAACTATCATTATTTGCAGATGATATGATAGTATACTTAAGCGACCCAAAAGACTCCACCAGAGCACTCCTACAGCTGATAAACAACTTCAGCAAACTGGCTGGTTATAAAATCAACTCAAGCAAATCAGTAGCCTTACTATACTCAAAGGACAAGCAGGCTGAGAAAGACGTTAGGGAAATAACACCCTTCACAATACCACAGACAATATAAAGTATCTTGGCATGAATCTTACCAAAGAAGTGAAAATCTGTATGACAGGAACTTCAAGTCTTTAAAGAAAGAAATCGAAGAAGACCTCAGAAGATGGAAAAATATTTCTTGCTCTTGGATTGGCAGGATCAATATAGTAAAAATGGCCATCTTGCCAAAAGCAATCTACAGATTCAATGCAATCCCCATCAATATCCCAAATAAATTCTTTATAGATCTAGAAAGAGCAATTCTTAAATTCATCTAGAGTAACAAAAAACCCAGGATAGCTAAAACTATTCACAACAATAAAAGGACATCTCAGGGAATCAGTATCCCTGACCTCAAGCAGTACTACAGAGCAACTGTGTTAAAAACTGCATGGTATTGGTACAGCAACAGGCAAGTAAATCAGTGGAATAGAATTGAAGATCCAGAAATGAACCCACAAACTTATGGTCACTTGATCTTTGATAAAGGAGCTACAGCCATCCAGTGGAAAAAGATAGCCTTTTCAACAGATGGTGTTGGTTCAACTGGAGGTCAACATGCAGAAGAATGCAAATTCACCCACTCTTATCGCCTTGTACTAAGATCAACTCCAAGTGCATCAAGGACCTCCACATAAAGCCAGACACACTGAAACTAATAGAAGAGAAACTGGGGATGACCCTGGAGGACATAGGCACAGGGGGAAAGTTCCTGAACAGAACACCAATAGTTTATGCTCTAAGATCAAGAATTGACAAATGGGACCTCATAAAATTACAAAGTTTATGTAAGGCAAAGGACACTGTCAGAAGGGCAAAAGCACAACCAACAAATTGGGAAAAGATCTTCACCAACCCCACATCCAACAGAGGGATAATATCCAATATATACAAAGACCTCAAGAAGTTAGACCCCAAAGAATCAAATAACCCTATTAAAAATGGGGTACAGAGCTAAACAATGAATTTTCACCAGAAGAAATTCAGATGGCTAAGAAGCACCTTAAGAGATGTTCAACATCATTAGTCATCAGGGAAATGCAAATCAAAACAACCCTGAGATTCCCCCTCACACCAATCAGAATAGCTAAGATTAAAAACTCAAAAGACAACAGGTGCTGGAGAGGATGTGGAGAAAGAGAAACACTCTCACTGTTGGTGGGATTTCAAGATGGTACAACCACTCTGGAGATCAGTCTGGCGGTTCCTCAGAAAATTGGGCATGACACTTCCAAAGGACCCTGTCATACCTCTCCTGGGCATATACCCAGAGGACTCCCCTGCATGCAATAAAGACACATGCTCCACTATGTTCATAGCAGCCTTATTTATAATAGCCAGAAGCTGGAAGGAGCCCATTTGTTCCTCAAAGGAGGAATGGATACAGAAAATATGGTATATTTATACAATGGAATACTACTCAGCAATTAAAAATAATGAATTCATGCAGTTTGTAGGTAAATGGTTGGATCTGGAAAATATCATCCTAAGTGAGTTAACCCAATCACAAAAGAATACACATGAAATGCAATCACTAATAAGTGGATATTAATGAGCCCAGAAGCTCTGAATACTCAAGGCACAATTAGCAAATCAAAAGATTCCCAAGAAGAAGGAATGAGAGGACACTTGTCCAGAAAAGACTGATTCCAGTTTTCCAGGAGAGTACCAGAAGTGAAAAAGGATTCGGGGGTGATTGGGGAATGCACGCATGGTAGGGGGGAGAGGACTTATGGGACACATGGTGAGTGGGGAACTGGGAAAGGGGAAAGCCTTTGGAATGTAAACAAAGAATACAGAAAATAAAACTTAAAAAAAAGGGAGTCAACCTAACCCAGAATATGTCTATATTCCAAAGACCTACAGAGGCTTAACTACCTTTTCTAGAGTGCAGTAAGCTTTTAGAATGGCAAAGGGTGATTTATTTTGTTATAAAATGCATTTTCAAGTTTTCTTTGTCATTCTGGTGCCTTTGAGAATCACATTTACATATCCAGTTACTTGCTGCAAGATTTCAAGAACCAGAATGTCTGATCAGATATCTGCCTAAGAAGGCATGTGTGTGTGTGTGTGTGTGTGTGTGTGTGTGTGTAAACTTTAATATTTGAGAATTTTTTACAAGAGTATACAGCATGGATATCAATCCCCCTTATCTCTACCCATTCAATTCTCTCTCTCTCTCTCTCTCTCTCTCTCTGTTTCTCTCTCCCTTTCTCTGTCTCTCCCTTTCTCAAGGTTAAAAGACTGTAGTAATATACATTTTAAAACATTTTTAGTAAGGGTTTTAAAATGCTTTAACCTCCATTCTGGCCCACCACTCACCAGTGGTAGTGGAAAGGAAAGTTTTATAGAGCAAAGGAGGATGTGAATCTGTTTTGGTCAACAAAATACTTCTTGGAGCAAATCCAGTTTGTTGTCAGGATAGCCACAGTTCAGTTCAAATGAATCAGCAGTTTGATCCACTCATGATTCAGCAACAGTAGGTCCACAGAAAATACAAGACTCTACTAGTGAGCATGAAAACACAAAACCACCAAGAAGCTGCCAGAACAGGACAAGTTTTTTGTTGTCTTTTCTTTATGTGGCCATGACAAATGATGACCAGTAAAGAATGACAAGGTATACCAATACCATCCAGCACCATCTGCTATCTGTTGAGCTATATTTATATCCTTTCCAAATATCACATGTTCTCTCAAGCACCCTCTCCAGCAAAAGTTTGCATGTCTTTTTACCATGCTACCTCCAGAAAAGCACTATGTGTCTGTTCTTAGCAAAACACCCTCCCACAGGTCTGCTTCAGCAAAATATCTTTTATAAGAGAGTTTCTATGAGTTTTTGTTCCTAACAATTCTGACTGGTGTGAAGTGGAATTTCAGGGTTGTTTTGATTTGCATTTCCCCCATGACTAAGGATGGTGAACATTTTTTTTAGGTGCTTTTCATCCATTTAGTATTCCTCAATTGAGAATTTAGTGTTTAGCACTGTACCCCATTTTTAAATAGGGTTATTTGGTTCTCTGGAGTCTAACTTCTTGAGTCATTTGTATATATTGGATATTAACCCTCTATCTAATGTAGGGTTGGTAAAGACCTTTTCCCAAGTTCTTGGTTGCTGTTTTGTCCTATTGACAGTGTCCTTTGCCTTACAAAAACTTTGTAATTATGTGAGGTCCCATTTGCCAATTCATGATCTTAGAGCATAAGAACAAAAACTCAGGTGACAGCAGGTGCTGGAAAGAATGTGGTAAAAGAGGAACACTCCCCCACTGCTGGTGGGATTTCAAACAGGTACAACCACTCTGGAAATCAGTTTGGTGGTTTCTCAAAAAATTGGACATAATAATACTGGAGGATCCTGCTATATCACTCCTGGGCATATACCCAGAGGATTCTTCAACATGTAATAAGGACACATTCTCCACTATGCTCATAGTAGCCTTATTTATAATAACCAGAAGCTGGAAAGAACCCAGATGTCCCTCAACAGAGGAATGGATACAGTAAATGTGGTACATTTACACAGTGCAATATGACTGCGTGAAATCTGCAGGCAAATGGTTGGAACTTGAAAATATCATCCTGAGTGAGGAAACACAATCACAAAAGAACACTCATGGTATTCACTCATTGATAAGTGGATATCAGCCCAGAAGCTCAGAATACCCAAGGTAAAATGCACAGCCCAAACAAAGCTCAAGAAGAAGAAAGATGAAAGCATGGATTCTCTGGTCCTCCTCAAAACGGTAAGCAAAATACCCACAGGATGAGATACAGTGACAAAGTATGGATGAGAGACTGAAAGAAAGACGATCTAGAGACTTCTCCACCTGGTTATCCATCCCATATACAGTTACCAAACCCAGACACTATTGTGGATGCCAACAAGTTCTTTCTGACAGGAGCCTGATATAGCCGTCTCCTGAGCGGCTCTGCCAGTGCCTGGCAAATACAGAGTAATAAGCTTTAGCCAACCATTAAATTGAGCACAGGGTCACAAATGGAAGAGCTAGAAAAAGAACTTAAGGAGCTAAAGGGTTTCCCACCACATAGGAGGAACAACAATATGAACCAACCAATACTCCCAGAGTTCCCAGGAACTAAACCACCAACCAAAGAGCACACATGGAGGACACCATGGCTCCAGCTGCATATGTTGCAGAGGATGGCCTTGTTGGAAACCATTGAGAGGAGAGGACCTTGGTCCTGAGAATGCTTGATGCCCCAGTATAGGAGAATGCCAGGAGAGAGAAGCTGGGGTGAGAAGGTTTGTGAGCAGATGCAGGGGGAATGGGTTAGGGGCTTTTCAGAGGGAAAATCCAGAAAGGGGATAATATTTGAAGTGTAAATGAAGAAAATATCCAATAAAAATTAAGAGAATTTCTAGAAAAACATCATATGATACAACTGAATTGCCAAAGAAACCAGAAATTTCCATTTCATGAGCCCTCTTCTTCTATAATTATAATAGTAATTATAATCAAATGCCAACATATCCACACTAATATGCACAAATACACACACACAGACACACAGACACACACACACAGACACACACACACACACACACACACACACACAGAGAGAGAGAGAGAGAGAGAGAGAGAGAGAGAGAGAGAGAGAGAGAGAGAGGTGAGGAAGACTTTACACCAGGTTTTAATAGGTTATTTAGAATTAAATAACCTATTAGGGATGTTACCCTTGGAGAAGAATAATTCATCTACCACCAGCAACTCTGGCTCTCAGCAGCCATTGATTGACTGTAACTCCTCACCTAGGGTCAGGTACTAATGAAATACCCCCACACTGTGTTGGCATGTTTACTGATATTGTCATTGTATGGTTCTTGTTTAGGCAACCATATTGAGATTTAATGAGTACAGCATTCCTGTTATGTCTACAAGACACTCTCTTGGGGCACATCCTTGTCTTCTGTCTCTTGCAATCCTTCCATCCTGTCTTCCACATAAATTTTCCTTCGTACAACTATGTTGTAGGTTTTACCCATTAGGGCCGGGTAAGCCATGGTCATTGATTCTCTGCCTTTAGACTAATTATGGATCCTGTAAAAGGTTTGTTTGGTGAAGTGTGAAAGCTGCACCTACCTGTAGGCTATAGATAACCCTTAAACATACAGGTAGAATTTCCCTCAGGTAATTATTGCAACTGTTTTAATAATTATTATTTTAGTGCCCCCAAAATGATTTAAATAACCAAGGAAAAATATTCTCTAACTTTGATCAAAGAAAATAACAGATTTTAGTTTCTGTTATACCTGAAAAATGAGAGACTACAATGGCTTTTCCAAGGCATCTTGGGTTATGCATAATAGAACAGCTGTGGGCAAACAGTTTCATCATTTTCACTAATTGAATCTCTGTCATTAGGTTGCTGCTTATATTGCCACTTTTAATGAACTATTTTATTAACTGATTAATAGTTATTCATATTGTTATATCATTTTGCTTAGTCTTCTGTGTGGGGCTCTTTCCTGTCCCTGGGATTTGGGAATAGTAACAAACCTTCTGTGAGTTTCTATGGACAATCCCTTATATAGAAACCTAGTTTTATTTCTGTTTGTGAAATAACTGGATTTTGAAGCTGTGAGATTGAAACTAAAAATATGATTTATTTTATGATAAACTGACAAATGTTTGTGGGAAAGTGTGTATCATTTGACATGCTTGGGATCAATATATGAGTGGTCTGGGTGTTTTGTATGTTCTTCAGCACTCAGTATTGTAGTCCTGGATTTTAGGTTTTATCAATGCTAAAGGCTGTGTGGTAGCATCCCTGTGAGTGCCTATGTTGTAGAAACTAGTGCCCATGCAATAGTATCCATGATTTTGTCTATGCAGCAGCATTTGTGTTACTGGCTATGTATCAGTATCTATGATAGTAGGTATGTAGTACTTATTCTAGTTTAAATTTAATTCAATAATAGTTAATGGTCCTAAATATCTTCCCATATGCCTGTTGGTGTGAGATATGTTTTCTAAAGCTATGTGTTCCTTTAAATATTTTATCCAGGGGTTGCAGAGATAGCTAGGTGTTTATGAGCACTAGCAAGTGCTTTTAGAGAGAGATTCAATTTTTATCATCAATATGGTAGCTCACAATGACAGTTACCTCCATTTACAAGGGATCTAAGTCCATTTGCATGATGGGACTCACTCATGAATATAAAATAAATGCAAATAGAGTCTCAATGTTTTGCTTTAGTTTTTTATTTCATTTTTGAAAAATAAAGATGTGCCGGGCAGTGGTGGCACACGCCTTTAATCCCAGTACTTGGGAGGCAGAGGCAAGCGGATTTCTGAGTTCGAGGCCAGCCTGGTCTACAGAGTGAGTTCCAGGACAGCCAGGACTACACAGAGAAACCCTGTCTCAAAAAACCAAAAAAAAAAAAAGATGTTAGGCAATGCAGGAGCATAGACTACTGGAATCCTTCAGGAGTAAGTTAGAGATAACTTGTATAGCAGGTGCCAGAAGATGTAATTGGCAGCAGAAATATGGCTCTGATATAAAAGTAAAACAGAAAAAGCAGAGTTATAAAGGAAGTCCAGAGGCTAGGGACCAGACATTTTTTGGGGAATGAGCAAAGTTGTAGTAGCTTATACCAGAAAAAAACACTTAAGAAGATAGATTCAGACAAAGCTGCCTTCTTCCAGTCATAGTGAAGAACAGTAATCGAAAGAGATGTGGGAATCCATGCTGATCATGGCAAACAACTATACTGGTATGGGGTTGGGGTTCAGGAACCTCTCTTGGTACTCTACTGGAGCAGGGTCAAGAAGGAACCTTCAAAGGAACCCTGTTGAGTTGTCTTGGTGACCAAGGTAGAAAATTGCCTTCCTTGAATAGAACACTCTGGGAACCCAGAGCAAATGCCATGGGTTCTGCAATCTCACAAGCAAAATGACTCTCATTAATGGGGAAGAAACTTTGTATTAGAATCAGACAGGTTTAAGTATGGTCGAAATCTGACAAGAGTCACTGTTTACAGGAAAATACAGACACAGATTCTGAATAAATTATATCATTGGGAAGAAATGGAAAAGGGTATGACCAGTGTTTGCATTCTTCCCAATCAAAGATTTCCCAGCATGTGACTGGTATCTGTGAGCCCATGAAGGAATGGTTAGAGACTAAACTCAAACCCATACTCTGGGGAGAGACCAAGTTCAGAATTTTCACTTTACCTGACCTTTTCCTTTATGTCAATGACTAGGCTGTCCTTGCATTACTCTGTTGTCAGCCCTTCTGCACTTCACTCTTTTGCCTTCTGTCTTTTTCTTATGAAAGACTGTCTACCAAACCACAGGCATGTCTAGAGTTCTCTCTGCTTCATCCTCACGGTAGCAGGAATGATTTTTAGTTGTATGATTATATTTCATTTTTTCTTTTTATAATATTCTTATTATTTGGGGATTCACATCATGAATCATGACCACATACATTTACTTCATAGTCCTCCATGGTATACTCCTCACTCTTATAATGACCTACCCCAACACCCAAATGAAAAAATAAACAAGCAAACAAAAACAAGCCCAATTTGTATTGACTATACACTCACTGGATCCTGGTCAAATGTTCAGTGGCCAGACTCTTAAAGAAAACTCATTTCTTCCCCTCCACAACCCCACCAGAATCCATCAGTTCTGGCGAGCTACACTTCAGTATGTTTATTATAATTTTTAAGATTTCTGTCTAGGCTGTTACTTTTTAGAGGTGGCTGTAGAGATAGGAGCTGTCGCATAGGCCTACTATATGCCTCTTTCTCAACTGTGAGTTTGTTGTCATCAATATCAAGGAAAAATTACCTTTTTGCCCTTTACTGTCAGTTAGAACATGGATCATGGGGAAATTAACTTAAAGTTATCATGACTGAGAGAGTTGGAGAGCTCTATAATTAAAACTTTGAAACACTAGTAAAATAAATTGGCAATATTAAAAGATAAATGGACTTACCATGCTCATGGATTGGTAGGATTAATAAAGCTAAAATAGCATAATAAATAGTCTACAGATTAAGCTCAGTATACATTGAATTCTACTGCAGTTTTTCACAGGACTAGACAAATCATTTTTAAAAATCATATGAAACACAAATGACTGTAGCTATCCAAAGCAATCTTAAGCTGGAAGCATCATGATTTTATATTACTCCACAGAAACAGGGCAATAAAACAGCAAAGTCCTGGTACAAAACAGACACACAGATCAATGAAATGGGATAAAGTTTCCATATTTGTCATTACAGCTCAGAACATTCTAAGCTTGGTGAGATGGATGGTTACCTTTCTTCTCTGGGAGTGTGCATAACACTTTCAAGGACTATGAACAGCAGCCCGAAGGGGTGAAGATTTCAGTTGAATGTCAGCTATATTTCTCTATGTTCTATGCAATATTATTATGTGTTGTCTGCAACAAAATGATCTTACCTAAATGTTGTGTAGATGAATACTATTGGCAATAGTCTATAAGGGTTGTTTTCTTTTGCTTTGCTTGTATACATTTGGGGAGGTGTGGAGGGTGTTTCTATAAGACCCTACTGGGCAACATCTCAAGGAGTTACAGCCCATTACTGGTACTGGGGGTTTCACTTGAAAGTGTACAATGTTTAGTTGGAGGGATTGTCTCCCCCATTAAGTAGTAAATTCATAAGTCTTCAGACATGTGTGTATAGTTTACATGTTTATATATTCTAAGATGCTTCTGCAGTATCAGATTTTCATGTGGCCTTTCTAATAATCCTTTGACATTAGTTATTCATCCCCAAATACCTTTCTTTATCATGCCTTTCCATACTCTATTCCCTTTAATCCTCATGTTCTAACTTTTCCTTATTCTTTTGGAACACTGTATTCTATATCCCCTTCCTTGGAACAGTTTCACCTCTATCTATCCTTTTAGAACCTAACTTATGTTAGGATCTAAAAAACAAACATATTTATACTTTAAAAGCTATCATAAGGGAAAACATGCAATATTTGTCTTTCTGTATCTTGATTACATTATTCAGGATGGTAGATTTTACTTTCATCCAATTATCTGCCAATTTCATAATTTACTTTTTCTTTATAGCTGAACAGTATTTTGCTGTGTAAATGTACAATATTTTCATGATCAGCTGATGTATATCTAGGCTATTCCAATTTCCAATTAAAAACAGAGAAGGAATAAAAATGAACATGTAAGTATCTCCTTGTAAGATGTAGTCCTTTGTAAGTAATCATTGTAAAATGTATATGACCAACAATGGTAAAGCAGAATTTTATGGTAGACTGATTTTGCTCAGCTCTTTGAGGAATCTATTCATTGTTTTCCATAATGGTTTTACCAATCTGTACTGCTTCTTCCTCCACATTCTCACCAGCATATGCTGCCAATTGTATTACTGATCCTGGGCATTGTGACTGATATAAATGAAATCCAAAACAACAATCCATTTGTTCTCCATAAACTGACAGCACAGCCCCATTGTGGAAGGTAACACCTGCACAACAACTGAACATGGCAAGGTCTGTCTAGTGCCTTCATCCTTATGGACATGTTCATGGTACTGAAAGTTACTCTGTATACCACTTCAGGAGGAAGTAGACACCAGCTAAATTACCAATGCTTCAATGTACAATGGGGAACAGTCTGCACCAGTATAACATTGGCACAAAGGTAGTGGAGGTCATCAACAAATATCTGATTTAACTTCAGACACACTTGATAAGATGTTAGCCATGCTACTACTGCAATGGTTCTCAGCGAAGAACCTGAGACTATGTTACCCACAGATTTAGGGAAAAACAAAATACAGCTGATCTACTAAAGGGATGAAGTGATTAAATGACTCTTAATGATATTTTGCTATACTAATTGATCAGTGCCTCTCTCAGCCATCATCAGAGAAGGTTTCTCCTGAATTATATGTGAACAAAACCAGAAACCCACAGGCAGACAATGTGCAGAGAGTGCATGGAGCACTGTGCCCTAAATAGGATGTTTATGTCAAATCTTTCTCATTAGGACTCCAGAACCTATGCAGAAGTATAAAGTCTGGTAAGAGTAAAATAAAAAAATGGAGGATACCAAGGAAACAAGGCCTTTAAATACAGCAGGTCCAACCCACTTATTAACTCACTGAAGCAGCATGCACAGGGCCTGCAAGAGTCTACACCATATCAGATCCTAGAGATGAAATAAGTGGATGAACACACACACACACACACACACACACACACACACACACACACAGACACACACACACACACAGCCTGTCCCTGACTCAATAGTTATCGCCAATTGATAGCCACTTGCAAATGAAAAATTAATTCTCCCCAAGACAGTCGTACTGGTAAAATGAACCCCTCTTAAGGTTCGGTGTCATGTTCAGCTGTAGATGGTCAAAATAAAATGAACTCAAGTGCATCTTTGGAGGTTACTTTTCTCAAAGTTGTAAAGTTTTTTTAGCCTTCTATATTCATGGTGTATACATTACGGCTGCCAGTTTTTTTTTTTTAATTTTAATTTTATGGTATACTTGTGGTGTGTGTGTGTGTGTGTGTGTGTGTGTGTGTGTGTGTGGTGTATCGGTATCTGGGTCTAAATGTCTTTCTCATGCTTTTGTGGGCTTATTTTCTTTTTTATTAAATTTTTATTAATCTTTTGATTTGTTTACATCTCAAATGATGTCCCTCTTCCCAGTTACACCTCCACATCTCCCTCAACCCATTTGCCCTCTCCCCCTTCCCCTTTACCTCTCTGAGGGTGCACTCCCATGCACATACCTACTCGTGCCCCACTGCTCCAGCATCCTCTTATGCTAGGACATAAACCCCCCCAGAACCAAGGACCACTCCTTGCATTGATGTCAGACAATGTCATCCTCTGCTACATATGTATCTGGAGTCCTTGGTTGGTGGTCTAGTCCCAGGGAACTGTCTTGGCTGTCTGTCCAGACTGTATAGTTCTTCCTATGGGGTTGCAACCCAAGTCCACTCCTCCAGTCCATTTCTTCTCTCAGATCACCCACCAGGGTCCCTGAGTTCAGTCTGATGGTTGGGTCCAAGAGTCCAAATCTGCATTGGTCAGGTGCTGGCAGAACCTACCAGGGAACAACCACACATGGCTCCTGTCAGCAAGCACCTCTGGCAACAGCAAAAGTGTTGGGGTTTGGTGTCTAAAGATCCCCAGTTGGGGCAGTCCCCAGATGGATGCGTCTTCCTTCAGTCTGTGCTCCATTTTGTTCCTGTCTTTCCTTTTGACAGGAACATTTCTGGGTTCAAAACAGAGATGGGTGAATGTCCCCATCCCTGGACTGGGGACCATACCTATCTACTGGAGGTGGTCTCTACAGGCTGTATCTCCTTATTGCTGCACATTTTGGCTAATGTCATCTCCTTTGGGTTCTGGGAGCCTCTCACTTCCCTGGTGTCTGGGACCCAATGGCTATCTCCAATTGCTTATCTTCCACTTGTTTTGTATCTGATGATATGGTCAGTACTTGAGAAGGTACCATGAAGTGCTGAGAAAACATTATGTGCTTTTGTTTTAGGGTGAAATGTTCTATAGATACACAATCCATTTGTTTCATAACCTCTGTTAGTTTCACTGTGTCTCTGCTTAGTTTCTGTTTTTATGATCTGTCTGCTGGCAACAGCAAAAGTGCTGGGGTTTGGTGTCTAAAGATCCCCAGTTGGGGCAGTCCCCAGATGGATGCGTCTTCCTTCAGTCTGTGCTCCATTTTGTTCCTGTCTTTCCTTTTGACAGGAACATTTCTGGGTTCAAAACAGAGATGGGTATATGTCCCCATTGGTGAAAATGGGGTGTAGAAATTTTCTACTGTTATTGTGTGAGCTTCAATATGTGCTTTAAGCTTCAGTAATGTTTCTTTTACAAAGGAGGGTGCCCTTATATTGGGGCATAAATGTTCAGAATTGAGAGTTCATCGTGGTGGATTTTCCCTTTGATGTGTATGTAGTATCCTTCTCTGGCATTTTTTATAGCCTTTGGTTGAAAGTCTGTTTTATTGGTTATTAGAATGGCAAATTTATTGGGTATTACAATGGCCACTTCAGCTTGTTTCTTAGGAGCACTTGGAAATGTTTCCATTGGTTCGTTTTCTTATTTGGTTATTTTGTCGGATTCTTTGTCATTTTTATTCTATATTATTATTTTATAAATGTTTGTTTGTCTTCTTTTTATTTTCTATATTGTTTGTTTACATTCCAAATGATTTCCCTTTTCAGTTTTCTCCCCTCCCCATAAGTCCCATACACCCTCCTCCCTCCACCCATTCCCCAATCACCCCTTACCCATTTCTCTGTCCTGGTATTCCCTTACAATGCTGCTTCAAGCTTTTTCAGGACCAGGGCCTTCTCCTGCCTTCTTCTTGGGAGTCATTTGATATGTTAATTGTCTTGAGTATTTAGAGCTTCTGGGCTAGTTAATATTCATTTATGCATTCCATACTAAGTCACCTCACTTAGTATGATGTTTTCCAGCTCCATCCATTTCTCTAAGAATTTCATGAGTTCATTGTTTCTAATGGCTGAATAGTATTCCATTGTGTATATATACCAATTTTTTGTATCCATTCCTCTGTTGAGGGACATCTGGGTTCTTTCCAGCTTCTGGCTATTACAGATAAGGCTGCTATGAAGATAGTGGAGTTTGTGTCCTTATTGCATGCTGGGGAATCCTCTGGATATATGCCCAAGAGTGGTATAACATGGTCCTCTGGAAGTGTCATGCCCAGTTTTCTGAGGAACCACCAAACAGATTTCCAGAGTGGTTGTACCACCTTGCAATCCCACTAGCAGTGGAGGAGTGTTCCTGTTTCTCCACATCCTCAACAACACCTGCTGTCTCCTGAGTTTGTAATCTTAGTCATTCTGACTGCTGTAAGGTGAAATTTCAGGGTTGTTTTGATTTGCATTTCCCTAATTCTTAATGATATTGAACATTTCTTAAGGTGCTTCTCAGCCTTTGAAATTCCTCAGGTGAAAATTCTTTGTTTAGCTCTGTACCCCATTTTTTTTTAATAATAATAATAATAATTTATTTTTTTTATCATTTTTTTTTATTTTCTATATTCTTTGTTTACATTCCAAAGGCTTTCCCCTTTCCCAGGTACCCCCCACCATATGTCCCATAATTCCTCTCCCCCCCCCATGCTATTCCCCACTCTTTCCCCCCCCCCACGATTTCTCTGTTCTGGGTCTACAATACTGGATCCAATCTTTACAGGCCCAGGGTTCTCTCCTTTTTTTCTTCTTGAGAGTCATTTGACTTGCTAATTGTGCCTTGAGTATTTAGGGCTTCTGGGCTCATTAATATCCACTTATCAGTGATTGCATTTCGTGTGTATTCTTTTGTGATTGGGTTAGCTCACTTAGGATGATAGTTTCCAGATCTAACCATTTACCTACAAATTGCATGAATTCATTATTTTTAATTGCTGAGTAGTACTCCATTGTATAAATATACCACATTTTCTGTATCCATTCCTCCTTTGAGGGATATCTGGGCTCCTTCCAATTTCTGGCTATTATAAACAAGGCTGCTATAAACATAGTGGAGCATGTGTCTTTGTTGTATGCAGGGGAATCCTCTGGGTATATGCCCAGGAGTGGTATGCCAGGGTCCTCTGGGAGTGGCATGCCCAATTTTCTGAGGAACCGCCACACTGATTTCCAGAGTGGTTTTACCATTTTGCAATCCCACCAACAGTGGAGGAGTGTTCCTCTTTCTCCACATCCTCGCCAGCACTTGTTGTCTCTCGAGTTTTTAATCTTAGCCATTCTGACTGGAGTGAGGTGGAATCTCAGGGTTGTTTTGATTTGCATTTCCCTGATGACTAATGATGTTGAACATCTCTTAAGGTGTTTCTCGGCCATCCGAATTTCTTCTGGTGAAAATTCTTTGTTTAGCTCTGTGCCCCATTTTTTGATAGGGTTATTTGGTTCTTTGGGGTCTAACTTCTTGAGTTCTTTGTATATATTGGATATTAGCCCTCTGTCGGATGTGGGGTTGGTGAAGATCATTTCCCACGTTGTTGGTTGCCGTTTTGTCTTTCTGACAGTGTCCTTTGCCTTACAGAAACTTTGTAATTTTATGAGGTCCCATTTGTCCATTCTTGATCTTAGAGCATAAGCTATTGGTGTTCTGTTCAGGAACTTTACCCCTGTGCCCATGTCCTCCAGGGTCTTCCCAAGTTTCTTTTCTAATAGTTTCAGTGTGTCTGGTTTTATGTGGAGGTCCTTGATCCATTTGGAGTTGATCTTAGTACAAGGCGATAAGAGTGGGTCAATTCGCATTCTTCTGCATGTTGACCTCCAGTTGAACCAGCACCATTTGTTGAAAAGGCTATCTTTTTTCCACCGGA
This sequence comes from Apodemus agrarius, assembly GCA_964023405.1. Taxonomy (NCBI): domain Eukaryota; kingdom Metazoa; phylum Chordata; class Mammalia; order Rodentia; family Muridae; genus Apodemus; species Apodemus agrarius. The sequence continues at coordinate 50,846,578 of OZ030025.1, forward strand.
TGGTTGTGGCTCCTTTATCAAAGATCAAGTGACCATAAGTCTGTGGGTTAATTTCTGGGTCTTCAATCCTATTCCATTGATCTACCTGCCTGTTGCTGTACCAATACCATGCAGTTTTTAACACAATTGCTCTGTAGTACTGCTTGAGGTCAGGGATATTGATTCCCCCAGAAGTCCTTTTATTGTTGAGAATAGTTTTAGCTATCCTAGGTTTTTTGTTGCTCCAGATGAATTTGAGAATTGCTCTTTCTAGATCTATGAAGAATTGATTTGGGATTTTGATGGGGATTGCATTGAATCTGTAGATTGCTTTTGGCAGGATGGCCATTTTTACTATATTGATCCTGCCAATCCAGGAGCAAGAAATATTTTTCCATCTCCTGAGGTCTTCTTCGATTTCTTTCTTCAGGGACTTGAAGTTCCTGTCATACAGATCTTTCACTTGTTTGGTTAGAGTTACGCCAAGGTACTTTATGTTGTTTGTGGCTATTGTGAAGGGTGTTATTTCCCTAATTTCTTTCTCAGCCTGCTTGTCCTTTGAGTACAAGAAGGCCACTGACTTGCTTGAGTTAATTTTATAACCTGCCACTTTGCTGAAGTTGTTTATCAGCTGTAGAAGTTCTCTAGTGGAGTTTTTTGGGTCGCTTAGGTAAACTATCATATCGTCTGCAAATAATGATAGTTTGACTTCTTCCTTTCCAATTTGTATCCCTTTGACTTCCTTATGTTGTCTGATTGCTCTCGCTAGAACTTCAAGTACTATATTGAAAAGATATGGAGAGAGAGGACAGCCTTGTCTAGTCCCTGATTTTAGTGGGATTGCTTCAAGTTTCTCTCCATTTATTTTGAGGTTGGCTACTGGTTTGCTGTAGATTGCTTTTACTATGTTTAGGTATGGGCCTTGAATTCCTGTTCTTTCCAAGACTTTTAGCATGAAAGGATGCTGAATTTTGTCAAATGCTTTTTCAGCATCTAATGAGATGACCATGTGGTTTTTTTCTTTTAGTTTGTTTATGTAGTGGATTACATTGATGGATTTCCGTATATTGAACCATCCCTGCATTCCTGGAATGAAGCCTACTTGATCATGGTGAATGATCGTTTTGATATGCTCTTGGATTCGGTTGGCAAGAATTTTATTTAGTATTTTTGCATCTATATTCATAAGAGAAATTGGCCTGTAGTTCTCTTTCTTTGTTGGATCTTTTTGTGGTTTAGGTATCAGCGTAATTGTGGTTTCGAAGAATGAGTTGGGCAGTGTCCCTTCTGTCTCTATTTTGTGGAATAGTTTGAAGAGTATTGGTGTTAAGTCTTCTTTGAAGGTCTGGTAGAATTCTGCACTAAAACCATCTGGTCCCGTACTTTTTTTGGTTGGGAGGCTTTCTATAACCCCTTCTATTTCTTTAAGGGTTATGGGACTGTTTAGCTGGTCTACTTGATGCTGATTTAATTTTGGTATTTGGTATCTGTCTAGGAAATTGTCCATTTCCTCCAGATTCTCCAGTTGTTTTGAGTATAGGCCTTTGTAGTAGGATCTGATGATCTTTTGAATTTCCTCTGTTTCTGTTGTTATATCCCCCTTTCATTTTTAATTTTGTTAATTTGGATACTATCTCTGTGCCCTTTGGTTAGTCTAGCTAAGGGTTTATCTATCTTGTTGATTTTCTCGAAGAACCAGCTCTTGGTTTTGTTGATTCTTTGTATGGTTCTCTTTGTTTCTGCTTGATTGATTTCAGCCCTTAGTTTGATGATTTCCTCTCTTCTACTCCTCCTGGGTGAGTTAGCTTCTTTTTGTTCCAGCGCCTTCAGGTGTGCTGTTAAGTTGCTAGTGTATGCTCTTTCCAGTTTCTTTTTGGAGGCACTCAGGGCTATGAGTTTTCCTCTTAGCACTGCTTTCATTGTATCCCAGAGATTTGGGTAGGTCGTACCTTCATTTTCATTGAAGTCTAAAAAGTCTTTGATTTCTTTCTTTATTTCTTCCTTGACCAGGGTGTCATTGAGTAGAGTATTGTTCAGTTTCCATGTGTATGTGGGCTTTCTGTAGTTCTTCTTGCTATTGAAGACCACTTTTACTCCATAGTGATCCGATAGGAGACATGGGATTAGTTCGGTCTTCTTGTATTTGTTGAGGTCTGTCTTGTGACCAATTATATGATCAATTTTTGAGAAGGTACCGTGCGGTGCTGAGAAAAAGGTATACTCTTTTGTTTTAGGATGGAATGTTCTATATATATCTGTTAAATCCAATTGGTCCATAGCTTCAATTAGTTTCACTGTGTCCCTGTTTAGTTTCTGCTTTCCTGATCGGTCCATTGAGGAGAGTGGAGTGTTGAAGTCACCTACAATCATTGTGTTAGGTGCGATGTGTGCTTTAAGCTTTAGTAAAGTTTCTTTTACGAATGAGGGTGCCCTTGCATTTGGTGCATAGATGTTCAGTATTGAGAATTCCTCTTGGTGGATTTTCCCTTTGACAAGCAGGAAGTGACCTTCTGTGTCTCTTTTGATGACTTTAGGTTGAAAGTCGATTTTATCTGATATTAGAATGGCTACTCCAGCTTGTTTCCTGGGACCATTTGCTTGTAGAACTGTCTTCCAGCCTTTTACTCTAAGGTGGTGTTTGTCTTTGACACTGAGATGTGTTTCCTGTATGCAGCAAAATGTAGGGTCCTGTTTCCGTATCCAGTCTGTTAGTCTGTGTCTTTTGATTGGGGAATTGAGTCCATTGATATTAAGAGATATTAAGGAATAGTAATTATTACTTCCTGACATTTTGGGAATTGTTATTATTATTTGTATTTGAGTGGTTCTCTTCTTTTGGGTTGGATGAGATGGGGTTTCTATCTTGTTTCTTCTGGGGTGTTGTTTCCCCCCTTGTGTTGGTATTTTTCCCCTATTATCCTTTGTAGGGCTGGGTTTGTAGATAAGTATCTTGCAAATTTGTTTTTGTCGTGGAATATCTTGGTTTCCCCATCTATGGCAATTGAGAGTTTCGCTGGGTATAGTAGTCTTGGCTGAAGTTTGTGTTCCCTTAGGGTCTGCATAAGGTCTGCCCAGGATCTTCTAGCTTTCATGGTCTCAGGTGAGAAGTCTGGTGTAATTCTGATAGGTCTTCCTTTGTATGTTACTTGTCCTTTTTCTCTTACTGCTTTTAATATTCTTTCTTTGTTTAGTACATTTGGGGTTTTGACTATTATGTGACGGGAAGTATTTCTGTTCTGGTCCAGTCTATTTGGGGTTCTATAGGCTTCTTGTATATTCATGGGCATCTCTCTCTTTAGGTTGGGGAAATTTTCTTCCATAATTTTGTAGAAGATATTTGCTGGCCCTTTAAGTTGTAGATCTTCATTCTCATCTATCCCTATAATCCTTAGGTTTGGTCTTCTCATTGTGTCCTGGATTTCCTGAATGTTTTGGGTTACCAGCTTTTTGCATTTTGCATTTTCTTTAATTGTTGAATCCATGGTTCCTATGGTATCTTCAGCATCTGAGATTCTGTCTTCTATCTCTTGTATTCTATTGTTGATATTTGCATCTATGACTCCTGATTTCTTCCCAAGGTTTTCTATCTCCAACATTGTCTCCCTTTGCGATTGCTTAGTTGTTTCTACTTCTGTTTTTAGATTTTGTATGGTTTTGCTCAGATCTTTCAGTTGCTTGTTTGTTTTCCTGTAATTCTTTAAGGGATTTTTGTGTTTCCTCCTTTATGACTTCTACTCGTTGACCCATGTTCTCTTGTATTTCTTTGGGTGATTTTTGTTTCTCCCCCGTATTGGGATTCACTTTTTGCTCTATATTCTCCTGGATTTCTTTAAGTGATTTTTGTGTCTGCCTTGTATGGGCTTCTAGTTTTTGATCTATTTTCTCCTCTATTACTTTAAGAAATTTATCTAAGTGATCCTCAATCTGCATCTTTACCAGTGATTTTAGATCTGAGTCTTGTTTTTCTGGTGTGTTGAGATATCTGGGATTTAATTGTGTTTGTCTTGCAATGGCTTCTAGCTTTTGATCTATTTTCTCATGTATTACTTTAAGAGATTTATCTAAGTGTTCCTCTATCAGCATCCTGACCAGTGATTTTAGATCTGAGTCTTGTTTTTCTGGTGTTTCGGGGTATCCAGTATTTATTGCTGTTGGGGAACTGGGTTCGGATGCCGCCATATTGCCTTGATTTTTGTTAGTAGCGATCTTACGTTTGCCTTTTGCCATCTGGTTAACTCTGGTGTTAGTTGGTCCTGTAGATACTAGCTGGTGCTTGACCCTCCTGTGGGGTTGTAAGGCTATTTCCCAGTGACTGGGATACCTGAATCACTGTCCTGCGGGGGTCTTGCTCACAGATTGCTGACGGGTGGCCTGAGTCCCCCGAGGTCTTAACCTCAGGATATCCCAGGTATTTGGTTCCGCCTGTTGGGCGGCTGCTCTGCACTGCTCCTGCTCAGGGTTCGCTGTCTGATATCCTGTTTCCCCAGGGGTCTTAAAGATGGGATATCTCAGTTATCTGGTTCCGCCTGCTGGTCCCAAGCTGCTGGGAAGCTGGCTGGGTCTGGTTTCCAGCTTCCCTGCCACTGGCTGGATGGGAGGCTGGTTCGTCCTCCGGCTGGGTCTGGGTACCTGGCACACTGGCTGACTCTGGCTTCCTCACCACCAGCTGGACGGGAAGCTGCAGGCAATATGGCAGCTGCCTGCAGGGAGCTCGGGGTCTGCCCCGCGCGCGAGTGCAGAGTGCACCCGCTATTTTGTGCCCAATTCCCACTCCAGGCCTGAGTCCCCGAAGGTCTTAAGCTCGGGCTGTCTCGGGTACCTGGTTCTGCCGCCGCCGCCGGATGGTTCTGAGCACCTGGCACGCTGGGTGACCCTCCGGCTTCCCCACCACCAGCTGGGCGGGAAGCTGCAGGCAATATGGCAGCTGCCTGCAGGGAGCTCGGGGTCCGCCCCGCGCGCGAGTGCAGAGTGCACCCGCTATTCTGTGCCCAACTCCCACTCCAGGCCTGAGTCCCCGAAGGTCTTAAGCTTGGGCTGTCTCGGGTACCTGGTTCTGCCGCCGCCGCCGGATGGTTCTGAGCACCTGGCGTGCTGGGTGACCCTCTGGCTTCCCCACCGCCAGCTGGGCGGGAAGCTCTCTGTACCCCATTTTTAATAGAGTTATTTGGTTCTCTGGAGTCTGCCTTCTTGAGTTCTTTGCATATATTAGATTTTAGCCCTCTGTTGAATGTAGGATTGGTGAAGATCTTTTGCTAATTTGTTGATAGCCATTTTGTCCTTTTGGCAGTGTCCTTTGTCCTTCAGAAACTTTGTAATTTTATGAATTCCCATTTGTCAATTCTTGATATTAGAGCATAAGCTATTGGTTTTCTGTTAAGGAATTTTCTCCCTGTGCCCATGTCATCAAGGGTCTTCCCCAGTTTCTTTTCTATTAATTTCAGTGTGTCTGGTTTTATGTGGAGGTCCTTGATCCACTTGAAGTTGAGTTTAGTACAAGGAGATAAGACTGGATCGATTTATTTTCTTCTGCATGCTGACCTCCAGTTGAACCAGCACCATTTGTTGAAAAGGCTATCTTTTTTCAACTGGATAGTTTTAGCTCCTTTGTTGAAGATCAAGTGATCATAGGTGTGTGGGATCATTTCTGGGTCTTCAATTCTATTCCAGTGATCTACCTGCCTGTCACTGTACCAATAACATGCAGTTTTTAACACTATTGCTCTGTAGTACTGCTTGAGGTAAATACAGGATACTGATTCCCCCAGTTCTTTTACTCTTGAGAATATTTTTAGCTATCCTAAGTTTTTTGTTATTCCACATGAATTTGAGAATTGCTCTTTCTAACTCTATAAAGAACTGAGTTGGGATTTTGATGGGGATTGCATTGAGTCTGTATATTGCCTTGGCAAGATGGCCATTTTTACAATTTTAATTCTGCCAATCAATGAGCATGGAAGATTTTTCTATTTTCTGAGATCTTCTTCAATTTCCTTCTTCAGAGACCTGAAGTTCTTGTCATACAGATCTTTCATTTGTTTGCTTAGAGTCACACCAAGATATATTATATTGTTTGTGGCTATTGTAAAAGATGTCATTTCCCTAATTTCTTTCTCAGCCTGCTTATCCTTTGAGTATAGGAAGGCTACTGATTTGCTTGAGTTTATTTTATTTTATTTTATTTTATAACCAGCCTCTTTGCTGAAGTTGTTTATCAGCTGTAGGAGTTCTCTGGTGGATTTTTTTGGGTCACTAAAGCATACTATCATATCATCTTCAAATAGTAATAGTTTGACTTCTTCCTTTCCAATTTGTATCCCTTTGACCTCCTTATGTTGCCTAAGTGCTCTAGCTAGAACTTCAAGTATTATATTGAAAAGATATGGAGAGAAGGGGCAGCCTCATCTAGTCCCTGATTTTAGTGGGATTGCTTCAATTTTCTCTCCATTTAGTTTGATGTTGGGTACTGGTTTGCTGTATATTGCTTTTTCTATGTTTAGGTATGGACCTTGAATTAAAGTTCTTTCCAAGACTTTTAGCTTGAAAGGATGCTGAATTTTGTCAAAAGCTTTTTCAGCATCTAATGAAATGACCGTGTGGTTTTTTAATTTGAGTTTGTTTATGTAGTGGATTGCATTGATGTATTTCCGTGTATTGGGCCATCCCTGCATCCTTGGGATGAAGCCTACTTGGTCATGGTGAATGATCATTTTGATGTGTTCTTGGATTCGGTTGGCAAGAATTTTATTGAGTATTTTTGCATCGATATTCATTAGGGAAATTTGTCTCAAGAAACAAGCCGGAGCAGCCAATGGACTGATCAGGAAAACAAAAACTAAACAGGGACACAGTGAAACTAATTGAAGCTTTGGACCAATTGGATTTAATATATATATATGTATATATATATATATATATATATATATATATATACATATATACATATATATGTATATATATAGAACATTTCATGCTAAAGCAAAATAATATAACTTTTTTCTCAGCACCTCATGTACCTTCTCCAAATCAACCATATAATTTGTCACAAAACAGACCTCAACAGATATAAGATCAAACTAATCCCATGCCTCTTATCAGATCAGTATGTGGTAAGAGTAGTCTTCAATAGCGACATAAACAACAGAAAACCCATATACACATGGAAGCTGAACAATAATCTACTTAGTGATAGCTTAGTCAAGGAAGAAATAAAGAAAGAAATCAAAGACTTTATAGAATTTAATGAAAATGAAAGCACAACATACCCAAATTTATGGGACACAATGAAAGCAGTGCTAAGAGGAAAACTCAAAGCCCTGAGTGTTTCCAAAAACAAACTGGAGAGAGAATACATTAGCAGCTTAACAGCACACCTTAAAGCCCTGAAACAAAAAGAAGCTAATTCACCTAGGAGTAGAAGACAAGAAATCATCAAACTCAGGGCTGATATCAATCAAGTGGAAACAAAGAGAATCTTACAAAGAATCAACAAAACCAGGAGCTGGTTCTTTGAGAAAATCAACAAGATAAATTAACCCTTAGCCAGACTAACCAAAGGGCACAGAGACAGTACACAAATTAAACTAAATTAGAAATGAAAAGGGCAATATAACAATAGAAACTGAGGAAATTCAAAAAAATCATCATATCCTACTACAAAAGCCTATACTCAACACAACTGGAAAATCTGGAGGAAATGGACAATTTCCTAGACAGATACCAAATAGCAAAATTAAATCAGGATCAAATAGAACATCTAAACATTCCCAGAACTCCTAAAGAAATAGAAGTGGTCATTGAAAGTCTTCCAACAAAAAATAAGTGTATCCTTGCTGTATATTGCTTTTTTTTAATTGTGGTATGGCTCTCTATTCTAAGTCACTACAGGACTTTTTTTTGTGAGTAATTGCTGGATTTTGTCAAATACCTAACTACGTCTAATAAGATGATCCTATGGTTTCTATCCTTTAAGTCTGTTTATGTGGTAGATTATACTTTTTGATTATGTATATTTAGCTATCCCTGCATCTTTAGGTGAAGTAGCCATAGAGAACATGTGGGTGCAAAACTATAAATGGCTAGCATATTGATACTGGGCATTTAGTGACAGAGGACACAAAGCCAAAGGGTCTGTGAAGTGAAATCCACCAATTTAGATAGCCAGCATAGTATTCATTCCTAATTAAATATATAGATAATCCCACTGGCTTGTTAAAGCCGAGTCATGCTTTAAAAATGCAGTGATTAAACCTATTGCCTAATTATTCATAATGAGGTTAACTTTTTGCCTATGTGGAAATGACATACCTTTAATTCCTTACTTATTCTCTTTGATTTACAGCTAAAATAACGTGAGTAATATGTGAACAAATAATAGCAATTCTCAGAATCACTGGTTATTTCACAGTTTTTCATTTAATGCTATGTAAAAACCTGGGATCTTATAAGTTTAGACTTGAGGAATATAAAATTATAAAACTTGGTTGAACATAGCCTCTGTGTGAATAAGTGTGGCTCCTGAGCCTCGTAAGCCCTCTCTGATCATCGGTTTGATTTTATACCACTCAATTGAGAAGTCTTCATTAAGTCTCAGGGTGCTCTTATTAGGAAGGTAAATGTGTAAATATTATTTTTCCCACATTACATATGAAGCAAAAGTTTGGCAGAATGAAATGACTTATTCAAAGACACAGACCTCAGTGCATATGAGAATTAGTATTTAGAAGTCTTTATTTTTGTTCTAGCTTGTGTCCATTGCTCCCCACAGTTTCTATGGTTAAATACAATTACCATAGCACTAAGGCCAAGGTGTTTCTCTGTGTGTTACATTAGATTTTAGCTAAGTGAACATTTCTTATTCTACTTGGATATTATATTTCAGATCCTTCTGTCTTCCAAGCATGAGGATCATTTAGAAATCTTACACATTTTTTTTTACTGTTGTATCCACAGCTGAATATATGCTTGAAGGGCATTATAAAGCACACAGTTGTTTTGTCTTTTCTTCTACCACTGCCTGTTGCCCAGCAACTTGGCTTCCTTTATCTTTCTGCTGATGGCATGCTGTTCTCCACAGGTATTAGAGCCAACTCTCCTACTGATACAAGACAGGAGTTGGCATGCAATTAGATGCTGATACATTTACCTTTAGTAATCAAGAAGTGGTATCATATTTACAGAAATGTTGAAGTTAAAAGTGAAACACCTTGAGACAGGCTGTATGGCACATGCTGATTCTAACCACATCTGGAAGAAAGTAGCAGGAAAATCATGACTGAGAAGCTAGCGCATGTTATTTTAGTAAGACCCCAGTATCTACTATATCATACAGAGGAAAACATTGGTGTAATTTGTGGAACTCAGTGGGCATGCAAGAAATTTTAATTCATTTCTTCATCATCCTATCTTTTACTTAGGATACTGCTGTCCTGTACACAATAAGAATTTGTAGACTTTATGAATTTGAATATAATCCTTGGAAACCTTCCAGTGAAAGTGTGACATGAGTGAAAAATTTCAACTGTTTTTAAATACTGTGCATTATATGGTAATTTCCCTCTGATTTTAATGTTTTCTATCACAGAGTTTTTCAATTATGCTAAAATATCAATCTTATGAGTTAAGTAGGAAATATCTGAACTCATCATTTCTATTATAGCTTTGGAAATTAATGTATTTTTGCCTTTTTTGTTGCTAAAATAACGTAATCATATAATTTAACATTGGAGAAATTTTAGCTACTACCATTATTCCTTTTTTCCCTTTCCTCCCTTCCTTTCCTTATCCCTTTTCCCCTATTTCTTTCTTTCCTTACTTTCTTCCTTTCTCTCTTTAGTGAACTTCTTAGAGATCCTACTGTAATATTAGTAACAATTAGTAGCTATAGACCATCTTTCCTTGTTTCTATTTTTAGCTGATTCCATATAGGCTTATAGGGTGAGGTTTTCAGATTGACAATGTTTGCTTCACTTCTTCATTTTCTGAGAAGCTTTAATTCTAAATTTGTTTTGATAGGAAATTCTCAAAGAATCAAAATTTGCTTTAATATTTAGTTGTTAGTAGGCATTGACTTGAAATACTTATCCTCTTCTAAAATAATGCAATGTATAGGTAAAATTGCATTTGGATCTATAATTTCCAGACTTGTGTGTACACATCTACTACCATGTATTCAGTTATACACTAATGTGAGGGTTACTGCAAATGATTCTGCAGATTTCTTCATAGTCTCAAATAAATAAACCTGAAGACAGAGTAATTACATGCAAGAATTTTGCTTAACCAACTGCAGACATCAGAGACAGAAAAGCCAGAACAATCTAAAACATGAATATGGTTGAGAAAAACAAAAGTAGACGTTCTTGATGTAGAGGAAGTTGTAATCGTGGGTGAAGGACCCAGGTAGTATTTATAGTGAGACCAACTGCACATAGCTCCAGTCAGCAAGTAACATATACCTTGGTCATATAGCTGCAGTTAACTGCATTTTAGTAGCTACTTTAATGATCAGGATAGCATGTCTTTTCTGATCCTGTCATAAGGCTGATCCAAGCTGGAACACTAATTTCAGATTCTTAGGTCCTGAACAGAATCTCATCAAGCTGTGCGTGGAGAGCTTGTACACACAGCTCTGGACTAATAACTGGAGTTTAAGCTGCAGAATGTGCTACGATTGTTTAGAGAGCAATAGCAAACCAGTAGATGTGATGAACTACAGCAATTGATTTTTTGACATCGAATCAATCTTTCATTCCCAGAATAAACCTGACTAGTCATGACTGATTACCTTCTTTATATGCTGTTGAGTTTGATTGGTTAGAATTCTGTTAAGGCTTTTGCAGCCTCATTTATAAGGAATATTGGTTTACAATTGTCCTTCTGTCTATGATTGTGTTGAACTCAATGTATATATAACACTATCCTCATAAAATAAGTCAAAATTTTATGTTTTCTAAAGACTATTTTTGAAGATATCAGGTTATTTCCTTCAATGTTAATGAAATTCACCATGAAAGTATGTGCTTCTGACATTTTCTGGTAGGCATGTTGGTATAACAAATGTGTTTTAATTATCTATTATGTTATCTTTTGTTTCTTTTATCATGGGTCAAATTTGAAAATTGTATATCCAATATTATTCTACTTTATCCAGATATCAAAAATTTAAGAGTATTATTTACTCTTCTCATTAATGTAACAAAATACCTATTAGAAACAATAAAAGGAAGGGAACATTGATGTAAAAAAATCCTTGTTAGAAAAAAATTCAAGGAAAAAAAAAGACTTATTTTGGTTCATGATTTCAGAGGCCATCAGCCCAACACAATGGGAATATCATGGCAATCTGTGTCTTCAGAGTGTGAGGTGGCTGGCCACATTTCAGCAGTGACAGAAAGAGGTCTTATTTCTAAGGTTTTTACTTACTTATTTCTAAGTGACCTATTTACTCCAGATAGTCTCCACCTTCTAATAGTACCCTTTGTCTTCCAAAATAGCCCATAGTCTTAGAAAACAAGGTTCAAAACATAACTTCAGTCTGTTAATGACATTTCCTATTTGAACCATAATACTTAGCATAATCTTATTGAGATAATGTTCTTTACCTTGAAAGTCTTTGGAATTGTCTACTTATGATTCATGCTCTCTTAAATTTTATTTTGATTCTAGACAATGTTAGTCAATTTGTATGCATTCTCAAGGCATCAGTTTTCTCTACTGTTTTTCTCTTTCATTGCTTTAAGCTCTTATATTTCTTGTTTTGAAATGGTTTCTCTTCTCTTTTCCCAACCTCCCTTATCATTCCTTCCTTATTTATCTCCTCCTTCCTACACACACACACACACACACACACACACACACACACACATTTTTCTTTCTCTTGCTTAGTTGGAATGATGTTTCTGCTGACTTACCTAAAGTTTATCTTTGAATTTTTTAATAGGTGCTGTGAATGCTGCGATTACCTTTTCTTGTTGTTTGTTTTGCTAACTCTCTGTTGATTTTATTATTTCCAAGATTGAGTAAATTTATCTGGTTCTTTGTTTTGCTGTAGAGACTCCACGTTACATTATAATTCTTTAAGAGAGTTCATATTTTTGGTTTAACAGGTAATCATCATGGTTATATTCAAATTATAGCCTCTTTCTGTTTAAGATGCTTTGATTATATTGTTAATTCAAATGATGTTATTTCAGTCCAATCCATATTCAGGAATCAGGCATGTGTGGAGTCAACTGCTTACATACTTGTGAGTGCTGCCCATTGTTGACTCATTCCTTTCTGAGATGGGCCCTCAATTTTCTCCAACAATCCTTCATGCTGCTGAGTTGGCCCCCAAGTACACTGTCCTGCAATGATGACTGGTTTGCTGTCAGAGGATCAGCTACCAAGCACTACCTCAGCCATAACTTTTTCTGCCCTTAAGAGAAAAATTAAATCAAACAATTATGATCCTTTGGTTTCTTTTCTTAAATTTTGATTCGACCCCCAAACCTGTCTGCTATGCTGAAAATACTAGTCAAATATAATATTGAAAAGTGCAGTAATTTTTGTGTATCATAGAAAATGTTTATCTATTCTGATTTTTCTTCATTGTATATTTTTTATATTATTTAGACAAGAAAAAGGAGAAAACATACCAGAATAATATCAGCTTTTGTTGTGAAATAAAATCATGATATGATATATAAAACTTACCAGAATGTACTTCCCAGACAGTACATTCTTATCTTTGACTGCAAACTGATATATACATACTAATATTTTGTTTAGTTTTGTTACATAAACACAGACAATAGCACTGTGGATCTATAGATGTTGGAATATGGTAGGAAGAAAGACTTGGGAAATCTATTCCAGTTTTGAAAATTTGTCAAATGTTCTGGCTTCATAGCATCCTTCTAGAATGCTATTGAGGAAGACCTTGCTCACTGAAGAGTCTCTGCATACCTCCACTTTCAGAAGATTCTTTGAACATTAGTGGAACTCTCAGTGTAAACCAAAATTTTCACTGACTTTTTTCCCTAATGTTTAAGCTACATGCTCAGCACTGATTGATCAACAGATTTGGCCCAAGCTTTTATGTTGTTTTTAGCCTGCTTTGCTTTCCGTCTGTACAAGATAACTGACTTAGTTACTTAACAAGGGCACATACATAGTCTATCCTATTTCTTCATCCACTTAGAACATGACAACATGAAAATTTGGAAGTGTGTGCCTTTGTATACACACATCTATGCCAACCAGCTGATATCTTATTAAAGGGACTTTTGCCCTGGACATTTCATGGCTTTCCAAATATTAAAAACCATGTGTAAGTACATTTGGGCTATTGAAAATAAAATTGCCTTATGTTATCCCAAGGAATAGTTGCCAAGAAGTTTTCTTTAATATATTTCAAGTCTACTGCTTTGTAATCAAAGCAGGCTTCTACCTTGTAAAGATTATAGAACTAACTGCCTTTGTTTCATAAAATCCTGCAACAGTCTTAGGGCATGAAACAGATTTGCTTCAGCAGAGTTCAAGAGCTGGCCAGGAAACATAAATTGCCAAGAGGTTGTAAAAGGGATATTGGAGCTGGGCCAGCTATTACCCTCTGAATTAGAGGAGGAATTTAAAAATCAGGGCACTGCTTTAGTTTTCAACCAATAGCTAACATAGGGATTTCAGATAGGGAGAAATATATTTTGATTAATTTTGCCCTTTTCAGAGGAACTTGGCAGCTTTGTCCTCCAGCAGCTGGAGTTTATGTAAGGCCTTATGGAGCAAGTCAGCCAACAGGGAGTTACAATAATCTAATCTTCATGGCCTGGATGCAGCCTTGCGTGAGCAGCTTGTGTAAGTAAAGTACTTTTCTGTTTCCCACTAGGGGGCTGAGAACACAGAGGTATTGCTGGGGCTTTCCCTGTGTGACCAGAATTCTGAAAGTTAGGATCCTCATTTCCACTTATGCGCCTGAATTCTCAAATAGGATAGGGAGGAAAACAGCTGCTAAGATGAATTATAGCTCTCTATCTAATTATACAATACACAGCCATGACCTGCTAAATTTAGGAGAACTAAGGTTAGTAATTTTCCAATGAATTTGATTCATCATGATTGGCCCTATTCATAATAAAAAGTAGATAACCAGGCTCATAGAGAGTGAAAGCTTCAGGATTTTTGTCCGGTTTTAATTTTTGTGCATCAGCCTGACTTAGAAGATTTTCTTGGCTAAGAACAATGTACATATTTGTTATATTGCATACTGGCTTCCTCAGAAAATATATAGAAATATATGTCCTTTTTCAGATGTATCCTTAAGACTTGTAACAAACATAAATAAACAAATAAAACCCCAAATCAGAAAAAGTTAACAAAAGAATTCAAACATGAAGTGATCTTAAATTTGAATGCAAGGGAATACTTTGTTTTCTAGTTCCATTTTTTACTTGGGTCTTCAGTTTTGTTTTGTTTTGTTCAGTTGTTTAGTTATCTTTGATTCTTTAAAATGCACCTGTGGTTTAAAGATGTTTGACCCCTAGGAAGTGGCCCTGGTGGGAGGTGTGGCCTTGTTAGAGGGACTTTGTCACTCTCTGGGTGGGCTTTGAGAAACTCTTCCTAGTTGTTTGTAAGACATTCTTCTGTCTGCCTACAGAATAAGAATTAGAATTCTTAACTTCTCTAACACCATGCCTATCTGGATGTTGCCTTACTTCTACCCATGACAATAAAGGACTGAGCCTCAGAACATGTAAGCCAGCCCCAATTAAATGTTGCCCTTTATAAGAATTGCCTTGGTCATGGTGTCTCTTCACAGCAATGGAAACCCTAACCCAGATGGCAATTAATTAACACATGATTGCTCTTATATATATTTTTGTGCTGTAAAAGCAGAAGCTTTAGAGCAAAATGCGAGTGTGAATGCAGGAAACCAGAGACTATCTTGATTTGCCCTTCTGCCAGGACATCTTCAACCACAATTCTCTAGGAAAAACACAAACTAGGAGCAAGGCAGTTTATTAAGAATGGAGTTATGCCCCTAAACTACCACGCAGAGAGGCTTTGGCACTGGGATAGACAGAAAGGAAGGTTGATTTTTGTTAAGGCGAATTGCTTTTCCCTCTTCATTCACTGGCTGCCTGTAAGCACAAGCCCAGCAGTGACCGGAAGAACAGCTACAAATAAAGACGCTGCCCGTTTAAGGAAAGTGTATGCTAGCACACACAGAAGCTTGGTAGTGTCATTAGCAGTTTTTCCCCTTCCCAATGTTAATTTGCACAGGCGTTTCCTGCCAGGAACAACTCAACACCTCTTCAACTCTGCTGCCTCAACCTCACTCCAGGCTCTCTTGTCAAGTATTTTCAAGGAATTGTCCTCTAATTTGCACTGTCTACCCCAGCTTTATCCTGTTCATGTGATGTTCTCATACCAAATCCTCCACTGAAAACTGTCTCCTGTCTTTGCTTTTAGCCTTCATATGAATCGCGATCATTCCAGAGATTTTGCCAGTTCCTGCTTCCTTAAACACTCCTTACCTGATGTTGAAACTTTCTTATTTGAAATAACTTTACGATTTACTCTTCCCTTAGGATAAGCATCCCAGTGTCTGTAAAAGTATCCACAGGCTCATTTGACCTGACCTCCTCCACCCTCACCTCCTTCTCATTATTTCCCACATCCCCATGCTGCTCTAGGCCACCTAATACTTTTCTTCAGTTCCCCTCTCATGACCTGTCCCCTTTCATTTCTTAGCTTTTTAAAAAAGCACTTTCCTTGTTAATATTTCTCATTAGTCTATTCCCTACACAGCTAGCTTCTGTGTTCTTGGTGATCAGCTCTCAGGCATTCCCAAAGTCTGTCTTTCTGGTTCAGGTTGGGAAGCCATCCTTTGGCACCTTTTATTTACTATATGTGAGTGTCTAATGAGATTCTCTGCAATTGATTATTCAGTAGAAGAGATCATTTCTCTGCAATTAAGTTTTGGAATGCAGCATCATGTCCTCTGAGCCTTCACATAGCAAGCTCTTAAGAAATATAGTTGATGGGATTGCAAAATGGTAAAACCGCTCTGGAAATCAGTGTGGCGGTTCTTCAGAAAATTGGGCATGTCCCTTCCAGAGGACCCTGGCATACCACTCCTGGGCATATACCCAGAGGATTCCCCTGCATAAAATAAATACACATGCTCCACTATGTTTATAGCAGCCTTGTTTATAATAGCCAGAAATTGGAAGGAGCCCAAATATCCCTCAAAAGAGGAATGGATACAGAAAATATGGTATATTTATACAATGGAATACTACTCAGCAATTAAAAATAATGAATTCATGCAATTTGTAGGTAAATGGTTAGACCTGGAAAATATCATTCTGAGTGAGCTAACCCAATCACAAAAGAATACACATGAAATGCAATCACTGAAAAGTGGATATTAATGAGCCCAGAAGCCCTAAATACTCAAGGCACAATTAGCAAGTCAAATGATTCCCAAGAAGAAAGGAGAGGACCCTGGGCCTGGAAAGATTGGATCCAGTTTTGTAGAGAAACCGAGGGGGGAGGGGGAATGATTGGGGAATAGTTGGGGGGGAGAGGAACTATGGGACATAGAGAGGGGGGAACTGGGAAAGGGGAAAGCCTTTGGAATGTAAACATAGAATATAGAAAATAAAAATTAAAAAAAAACAAGAACTTAAAAAAAAGAAATATAGTTGAATATATCTCAAATTTTTATTTCAGAAATGGACAGTTGTAAGTGTGGAGATGGTGCAGTGGGTAAGAGGATGTGTTATACAAGACTGAGGGCATAATCTTAAATAAATAGCACCTAGGTCAAAAACAAGATGTGGCTACATATAGCTATAACCTCAGTATTAGTGGAAGGGAAGGACAGATAGACTCCATGAACTTTGATTGTCAAGCCAAGCCAATATGAACATCTCTTTCAGTGAGTGACTTTGTCTCAAAGAGACAAAGAGTGCTAGTGAAATACAATATTTTGACTTATGTATGAACAATTATAGGCATACAGATACACAAACTCATTTGCATTCAACAGATACACACACACACTTCTATTGTATCAATTATTTAGTCATAGTCTAAGATACATATATAGTATACATATGTCCAGTTGTAGGAGTAAATTGCTTAGGTTTAGATAGAAGTTTCTACAGTTGGTGAGAAATGTTACTGCTTTCGCCGTATTTGGCCATTTCCATTGTATTGCCAAGGGTTTATGAAGTGGCAACCAGCTTGTAATCTTTCTCGGCTTGTACCTATGCCAAGATTGGTATGCATAGCACTTGCCTCTTCTTTACCCAGAGTTTTCCATTTCCGTTTACCCTGCTCAGTATGGCAGACCTGCAACCACTATACATTTACACATGGTAATGGGATCCCTGCCTCTCCTGAGAAAATGTTCTCTTATACATATAATATACCCTGATCATGCTCATTCTCCCACCACAGTGGATTTTCTGAGTCCTCCTGCCTTACTTGCTACTCACTCTTTCTACCCAGCAAATAGATAAAACCCATTTGAACCATCAAAATGTTTCTTCCTTCTGTCTTCCATGACCTTCTTCCTAAATTTAAGAACTAAGTATTTATCGTTATGACGACTGCATTAGCCTTTCAAATTAAAATTTCATGCTTTATTTTTGCTGGGAGTGATTTTTCTAAAATGGGTTGATTTTCTAAAATGGGTTTCTAAAATGCACCTTCCTGGGGTCAGTAGCGAGCTGGCCTCAGCCCAACTCTTTAGCTTTAAGTGCAGCCAACGTTTTCTCACTGTCCATGGTTCATAACTGCATGCATAGAATTACTTCTCTTTGATGTCTCAATACAAATTTAACCTCCTGTATTATATATCTGCAACTTCCCAGAATGGAATTTAATACTTTTGTGGTAGCACCTTGTTTACATTTTATTTATGATATCCATTCTTTTTTTTAATATGCTTGTTAGTGTTCCTATTTGTGTCTATAGGACACAGGCAGGCAGAATATAATTTCCTTAGGCCTTGGACTCTGAAGATCCTGTCTCTTCTCAATTCTAACACAAAGTCTCTTTTTGTTACTGACAATTGGCTCAAGTTAACAGAGTAAAATATTCTACATATCCATTTGTCATTTTATTCTGCATTATCCCTTAATTTTGATGGCAAAATTGAATGGTGATGGCAAAAATTCCTCTAAGGGGAAAAAATAAAAATTATTATTATTATAGTTTATACTTCACTTTGTAAATGAATCATTGTTGAAACCACAGCAATGTTGCGATAGTTACCAAGGTATCATAATCACATAATGGCACTGACTGGCCAACAAGTGTCTGGGGAACCATGGGAACCAGGAGGATGCAAATGAGAAAGCAACAGGAAATAGATGGATTAATTGACATTCTAATCATTGCCACTGAGAGCAAACTGACACCATCGAAGTTGCATAGAAATCAAGAATAAGGATGCACCCAGTGTTTTTCTTACTCTTTTTTCTGGTTGTAAATAAGAATAGTGCATCTGAGTTTGTGTTGTACATACTCATTCAAATGGTTATGTAATAATGAATGTGAAGGTGTACTCACACGTGTGTACTGACACCAAAGATTAATCTCCAGCGTTTGCTTCTATTGCTCTCCATCTTATTTTTTAAGTCAGTCTCTGAATGATCTCAGATTTCATGGATTGAGTTGCATTGCATAGCCACTGAACTCTGGGGATCCTCCTGTCTCTGCTTCCCATCCCCAGTGCTAGGATTACAAAATATGCCTCCATGTCTGAATTTTGTGTGGGCTCTGGTGATCTGAATTGAGGTAGTCATGCTTGTAGAACAAGCACATTTTCCTTATTCCTCATCCTAGCCCCAATACATTGTAATTTATGACAATCAGAATAAAGTTACAGAAGCCTACATGAAAGTTTCTTGGGGAAAACACAGAATAAAACTTGGCCTATTACCAAAGTCCATAATCCTGGACTGGTTTTTGCCAGATGTGAAATTAGATCACTGTATGGTTCAATGACAAGTCCTTTAACTCAAACAGTTGTCTAAATTTGGGGGACATATGATTAAAGAGACCATTTTAAAAAGACTATAATAAAGCTTATGCTTTAAAAAATCTCACAAATAAATAAAAATAAATATCATGATTCTCTTTAGTATTACAAAGATAAATTCTATGCTTAACAAAATTTAAGGGGACAAGTGGGACAAAATTCTAGTTAGTTTTAAAATAAATATATTTCTCCAAATCCCTCTTCCCTTTTCAAAGTATTACCAATGTTCTATTATTCATTGCTTTAATTTGTGTCAATTACTTCCATGTAAAGAAAGGAATCTTAGGAAGGTAATCTTATCCTTTTAAACATTTTTCCTTCACTTCTCTCTAGGACTGCCAACCATGGTGGCCCATTGCTGTTATCACAGCACTCAGGAAGCTAAAGCAAGAATATTGCTGTGACTTCAAGGTCCAGCCAAGTTATAAAGTGAGTTTGGGGATCGCCAGAGCTACAGAGCATGACAGTCTCAAATCAATCAAATGAACTTACCCAATGGAATAAAAAAAGCTAAAACTATCAAAATCTAAAAATTATTGTTTTCTAGAGCAAAGGAGTAATGTCAGACATGTTTGATTCTGGGAGAACAGACAGCACTCCTTTCATCTGTGAGTCCTACATCTACCTCTCTTGGTTTCAGTCCTCGGAACTATTTGACTGGTGTAGGCACTGTCTCTTTTTTGTGTCTGCATTTGATATTTAGAAGATAAGAAGAGAATTTGACTTTTAGTATATCTAGCAAGATGTGTATGCATGTCAGAAATTCCTTGTAAGTCTAGGTGTGTCCTAAGATTTTCATTTCTCCTTTAAAAACCTTGTTCACTTTATCTTAAAATTTGTATGACTAGTGGTTGGATTTATGAACATCTATGACTCTTCAAATAAGGTGCATGTACTAAATAAACTTTTGAAATAAACCTAAATATCTAATTGTGAAAAAATCTAGGAAGAAAATTGAGATCAAGTTGACTTTTTCCATTTACCAAAGTGGAAACTGTGTCACTGATGACCAGTACCTTTTCATTCTGCCCAAACTTGGAAGCCAGTGATGAGGCTTTGATGCTGACTGACTTTGTGCTGAATTTGAGCTACAGGGAGAAAGGAATAAAAGCAGCAAGCTACATAAGACTCTCAGTTCCAGCAAAGGCTTGCCTTGATGTCCATACAACATCTGCTTCAGATTTAGACTCACAAATGTCCTTAGGTAGCTATAAAGATTGTTTCCTAGACAAGGACCTTAGCATCATCTAAGAACTTGCTAGAAAAGCAAATGTTCTGTTATATTCTAGGAGGTTCTGACTCAGATCCTGAGTGAGTACAGGAATATAAGGAATGTGAAAGTATTTTTTTAGTCACCTAATGTAATTTTCATCTCGGAGGCTTACTTCCTCTGTCTGCTAATCTAGGTCTAGACCGGAAGCTTCTAACCTCTGAGCAATATGATCTAGGCTTAGTATGTTTTCAACCTCAGATACTTATTAATAAATAAGATCACATCTTCCTAGTTCTTTTCGAGCTCTAGCTGGCTACTTCAACATGAATGAGTTCAATCACCTTTCCACGCTGACTACTTCACGCTGGCTTCTCTCATCTTTTCCTAACTTGCTCTGCTTGGCATCATACTAACTTTGGAAACATGCTTTACTCTTCTGACTCTTTCTCATTTTCTGGCTCATTCTTTCTTCACCTCTGTCTAGCTTGTTCTCTCTCTGTACTTGTCTGTACAATTGTCCCAGAAAAACTGCCCCCTCTTTCTTGCCGTGCTACCTTTCAAATAGCTTCCCCTTTCTCTCTCTACCCCTCATAAGAATTATGCATATCCCATTATGCAGATCTTTCTCTGATTGTATTACTCTCTCACTCAATTAGATATCACTTTCAAACATTGGTGCCTCCTTCTACAAAATAAATTTAATTTCATAGTCTGGGACTAAACGTGTGTGCTAACCATGTGTCTGTTTTCTGGCTGGAGTAGACATATTGCAGGATTAAATCACCTTATAAGAGTCAATATCATTATATTTAGTATTACCATTATAATACTAAATTCACTTTTATCTTTAGTTTACAGGAGGCACTAAATATCTGAAATCCATTCTTTTCTAAAACTTAAGCATGAATGTTTTAATGTTGCTTGAATTCGATGCAAATTACTGTATTTGAGACCATATATATGAGACATGAAAACATAGGGAGACTGGAAGGAAAAAACGAGACCAAGAAGAGGGGGTAATGCGAGGGATGAAAGCCTAAGTTATGAGGCTAAAGATTTTGATATGCAGGAAAGAAGCTTTCTATATGAACCTAGCACAATATTTAATGAAATACAGCAATAAAATTATCAAGAAGTTTAAATAGTATTATCTCGAAATGACTAGAATATTACCCTTAATGTAAACAATGATTGTGATTTAGAAATAAAGCTGAGTGTGTTTGGTTCTGCCTTGCTCCCAAGTTTCCCTAAGGTTATGCTGTTAGAGAGGAAGCATCTCATACGTTGTTCTGCCAACTGTGTCTTCATAGCACCACCATCTCCAAAGCACCCTACAAATGCTGAACTCAGTTCAGCCTGCAGATGTGTGTAAACAGTAGTCCTTACTTACATAATGAATGGCACTTAACTCAGGAAGTGAGCCAACTGAGAGTGTATCAGCTGTATGCATGTGTAACAAATCTTAGCCAATCACATGTTTGGGTCAGGCAAACATCAGCGTGTGCCTCCACATCTGCCTGTCTGCGGTCACTTCCACTCTAACATCAGCGTGTGCCTCCACATCTGCCTGTCTGCGGTCACTTCCACTCTCTACGTCTCATTTATATGTTATGTTCGGAAATGGTCTGTCCATGCAGCAGACTGGACTTCTTTTAAGCTGCTCTTGTACTGATGGCTACCTGATTTTATAATCACGAATAAAAACCAAGTACAATTTTTAAATTTGTTGCAATTTTTTCTCTAAGAGAAATCAGAATTTTAATAAATCACAATCTGCTTTTCAAGAAAATCTTTAAGTAGCTCATATATTCTTAACAATTCTAAAGCACTTATGATTTTATCCAAGCATTCACTGGGGTGTTTTTAAATAAATATAGACACTCATGCTGATTTTTCAAACTCTAAAGGGCAGAGTCCTTAAGAAGATTTGAAAACACTAGAAGTCCAAGTCTTAGTACAGAACAGCACTTTTGAAAATGGAGAGTATATTCTATACCCTTGGGATCCTGCTTTGTGGCTCTGATTTCATAGAACATGGATTGAGCCTGAAATTCTACAATTCAGTAAAGAAATACTAAGAAGCAAGACTGAAACATCAGGCCTGGTGGAGATGAGCACTGAAATAACTGAACAGATGTTTCTGATGTGCCTTCGTTGAATGCTGGGGTATTATGTCCTCAGATCTAGTTAGGTGGCAACATGTTAGTAAGCCTGTTTTGGGCTAAGTTCAACTTAGTGTTCCCCAACTTATGTTTATGAAAAATGAAGCAGCTATTTGGTCTCCATGTTTTATTTCTAGATCTATTCCTAATAGTTTTGAAAGTGTGTGTGTGTGTGTGTGTGTGTGTGTGTGTGTGTGCGCGCGCGCATTGCTTAAAGATCAAGAAAGATGAATTGTATTAGAGAAAACTTTCTAATTCTCCCACCACCAGTAGTGGACCTAGAGTTAGACATTTTGTCATCAAAGACTGAAGCAGCTTTCTTGCAGAAAGTAACTCTTATGTAAGGAAATCCTCCAGGATAGACTTTGCTCACCTTCAGTGCCCATACAGTCCTCTCTGGTTGAATTAGAGGAGAGAAATAAATGCCTCATATTTTTCCATGATTCTTTCAAAGACTGAAGATTTATGAATCCAGACTTCTGGGAGCACTAGTCAGAGCAGACATGTGCTGCTGGTGGCTCACATTTATCCAGAATCCCTGCTAGTCTCCGCTAATGGCCCAGGTTAAGGGTACCCTGAAGTGGAGGCCAGCTCAGAGGCCTTCAGTGAGCATTTTGAGTCTCCTGGGTACTGGCATGATCTCTCCCTGCACAGTCAGATATTTTGGAGAAAATAGATTTTTTTTAAAAAAAGGATATTTTTCACGGTTCCTTCATGGAAAAACATATTCAGAATAAACACTTGAATTTGGAGGTGTGGATTCTGTGGGTAGCTCTAGATTTTAGGAAATTTGGTGAAAGCAGAAACCTCATATGGTTCAGATATAAAGTGAGTAGGAGTCCTGGAGATTTTAAGTATTACACTGAAGCCAATGTTTCAAAGGGCTCTTTATTTTGCAGGACTTTGTTAGAGACAGTCTATAGTAACATTCCATGGCATGAATTATTTTTATTCAGATAGTGATACATCATGAGAGTTAGGGGGCAGGTAGACATGAAACTGAGAAACGGTCAACAAAGCATGCTGGGTTGAAACAAATCCAAATGGAAACATAAAATGCAAAATGTAAAACTTCCAGCTCTGAAGGCTCAGGGCTGCAGGCTGCCTGGAGTCGGATAAACACGGTGGGAGTTCAGTGCTAATGAAGCAGAGTGAAGCCGGCCAAGGGTGGACCACGCTCTGGAACCTGACCTAAGGATAAACATGGCTCGACTCAGACTGAGTTTCATGATATTGATTGCATCCTGAACCAGAAGTTTTTACTTTCCATCTAATAAAAACTAAAGTGCCATATCATTTGTGTTAAAATTAATGCTATTAAAATTCTTAAATAAATAACTCTGTATGTAGTCCCCAAAAGCCTGTTGGAAGAAAAATTTATTGAACAAACTAAATCTTTAACATTTTCAATTGCACAGAATCCATTATTCCTCCCCACTTATAACTAATTTTCTAGTGGGCAAATAATCCCTCCTTACTGTTTGTCATATTCCCATCACTACAATTCCTCAGGAAAGTTTCCATCCTGGGGGATTCACAAGGAAATGTCCAACAATTGATGCAAGTCAGTGAATGAATGGCTTGCTTCATCCTTCCTCTGGCCTTCTACTAGGCTATAAGAAAATAACTCCTCTCCCTCTCCCTCTCCCTCTCCCTCTCCCTCTCCCTCTCCCTCTCCCTCTCCCTCTCCCTCTCCCTCTCCCTCTCCCTCTCCCTCTCCCTCTCCCTCTCCCTCTCCCTCTCCCTCTCCCTCTCCCTCTCCCTCTCCCTCTCCCTCTCCCTCTCCCTCTCCCTCTCCCTCTCCCCTCTCCCTCTCCCTCTCCCTCTCCCTCGCCCTCTCCCTCTCCCTCTCCCTCTCCCTCTCCCTCGCCCTCTCCCTCGCCCTCGCCCTCTTCCTCTCTCCCTCCCTCTCTCCCTCCCTCTCCCTCTTCTCTTCCTCTTCTCTCCCTCCATCCCTTCCTCCCTCCCTCTCCCCCTCCCTCTCCCTCTCCCTCTCCCTCTCCCTTTCTCCCTGGCCCTCTTCCTCTCTCCCTCTCCTTCCCTCTCCCTCTTCTTTCCCTCTTCTCTCCCTCCATCCCTTCCTCCCTTCCTCCCTCCCTCTCCCTCTCCTTCTCCCTCCCTCTCCTTCTCCCTCTTCTCTCCCTTTTCCCTCCCTCCCTCCTCCCCTCCCTCCCTCTCCCTCCTCCGCCCCTCCCTCCCTCTCCCTCCTCCTCCTCCCCTCCCTCCATCTCTCTCTCTCTCTCTCTCTCTCTCTCTCTCTCTCTCTCTCTCTCTCTCTCTCTCTCTCTGCTAATGTGTGTCTGTGTGTGTTTACTTGTGTGTATGTGTGTCTGGGTGTGCTAGTATGTGTCTGGGTGTGCTAGTATGTGTCTGGGTGTGTTTATGTGTGTGCAGTTTGAGTGTGTGTCTGTGTCTGCATATGCAGAAGTCAGAGGCTAACCTAGGGTGTTCTTGAAGCACCACCCACTTTGGCTTTTGAGATAGGGTCTTCTACCTGCCAGGAGCTGGCAGGCCATGGATTCTTGAGATCTGTCCCAGAATTGTCACCCATACAAGCATACATCACCATGCCTAATATTTCTTTTTGGCTTGTGGGGAATTAAACTCAGGTCCTCATACTTCCCTAACAAGTACCTAACTGACTAATGGGTTTTCCCAACATTTATTCTCACTTGGTATGCCTTTCCTGGGTTATCGGAGTGACAGTGCCCTTGTTTCTGTACATTTCCAAGCTGGATTCTCCTCCATTTTTGATCAATTCTGTGTTACTATATGATCTCTTAAATATTATCTTAAATTTCTTTTTATTTTAATTTTCCTATTTTATTGTTTATCAACAAAATCTTATAAAGACAAATAAAGACCTCCATTTATCATAATTAGTGAAGATTCATTTTATAATCAAAAAGATACCATTAATTTGTATACAAATGCATACTGAGACATTCTGAGTCATTAAATAGTTCGCATGTATTTGCCATATGTTTATTATATTTTATGTTTGCGACTGCAAAATCAAAGCTAAAAGAAAACATTTAACTACAATTTATATAAGCTGAGTCTTAAATAATGAATATATTTAACTGTGTAATTACGAGCTATTGGATTATAGCATGATATATTAATATGATATATTAATATATATACACATAAATTACCATTTATGATATATATATATATATATATTTGTTTTAGAAGATAAACTATATAGTTTAGGCAAAAAATATAAGACAATCACCAAAAGTAATTTCATAAACATAAATATAAGATAAATTTTAATATAGACATATAATTTATATTTATTTATTTGTATTTATTTTCATTATTATAATTATATTGCATAATATATATTTATAATAAAATTATATTATATACATATATGTTGAGTAAAGTTTATAGTTTCTATAGATTGTGATTCTTCTATTTCTAATTTTCCCTTTATTTCTTTTCTTTCTTTATTTTTATTTATTTATTTTTTTTGAGACAGGGTTTCTCTGTGTAGTCCTGGCTGTCCTGGAACTCACTCTGTAGAACAGGCTGGCCTTGAACTCAGAAATCCACCTGCCTCTGCCTCCCAAGTGCTGGGATTACAGGCGTGCGCCACCACTCCCGGCTTCTATTTCTTTTTATATCCACTTGTTCAATGTATTGCATCATTTTAGAAATTGCTAGTAAAATTTTTAGTAAAAAAAAACAGTACATATGTATTACTAGAGAATTTAAAATAAACAATCACTGCGTTTTTAAAGATTCACTTTGCTTGCAACAAACCTTGTGTTCTAAGGATAAATGCTGACTACATACAAGAAGTTTCACTGTCTCTACTAGAACAAGAACTTGGCTTTACACCTCCTTCATTTTAAATTCTGCTCTTTTTGAATGCCTTTAAAATGTATTTGAATTCTTTGAAATATTATGTAAAAATATAAATAAAACTCTGTAAGCTTTGAGGCACAAAGAATCATCTTTAAGGCCTTGGGTCCTTAAGGAGGAGTATCCCTCAGTTCCCATTTTTTGAGACAGAATCTAACTACAGTGGTTGCAAAAATACCTCTTTCAAAAAGATATGGCAATCTGTGTCTTTGAATCAAGCAAGCTAGGTTTCATAGCTGATCCCTACCCCAAGAACCTGGTGTGATTAAACTGAACATGCATGGCAGATGGTTTTGAGAAGTTTTCTTACTTAAAGACCGTGTGCTGTTTATCTTGAAATCTAATGTATTATATTTTGTAGCTACTTTGCTACATAAAAAACAAAAATGTTTGTTTTTGACTTTGTTAAATTTTTAGCAGGTTGCCTGAAATGTACATTACATTCTACCATAAGGTTTATTAAATAATAAACTTTATTTTCTTTTTCTATTATCTCTGCGAAAGGTTTTCTGAGTTGGAAAGAGATTTTTGACTTTAATTTAATTCCTCTAATAATATATAAACTATAAACATAGTTTAGACATTTAAAGACTTATTATGTTGACTATATTACAATTAGTAAGAGCAAAAAATGAACATCATGGGTTTTTAAAAAAAATCATTGAATTTGTTCATTTGTTAAAATATATTATTTAAAATTAAAATGTCAATGTAATTTTGGGGTGTGCCCATTAATTCCATGCTCTCTGGGTAGATCTGAGATTTGATATTGCATAAGGCTTAACTAACCACAAGCTAGTGTCTTCCTTCTGGTGTTCTGAATATTAAATTTATTGAAATAGGTAACAGATTATTTAATAAATTCCAAAAACTACTGTGAGTACAGCCTAATGTGTTTTGATGTGCATCTGCATATTGTCTAACTTGTTTATATCCTGAAATAAATTCTTGCCTAATTCGTCCTACAATGTATTGTAAACGTAGTGAACACTCTAATAGATGCAGAGTCATGTTGGCTTTCCAAGTTTGAGTCCCAGAGTTCCTCTGGACTTCCCTCCCAGCCTTCTATTTCTAAGGTTCCAATAGTAAAAAGAAGTCATGGGTCATTTGATTGCAATAACTTTTGTGTTTTCTATTCGCCCAAATGCACTTTGAATGACCCAAACTTTAACAAGTGTCTTTTTTCTTACTGGAGAATAACAAAAGCTTGTCAGCAGTTGCAATAAATTGCAAAATAGGAAAAAAATCAACAATATATGTACTAATTAGCTGAGGTTTTGTATTTATTTTTATTTTATAAAACATATTCTCCCTAAGATGAAAATTAATAAATCAGAGCTCTTCGAGGTGATGTTGTTGCTATGTGAAAATGTCAACAGAGCCTGAATGAATTTGAGATATTTTTTAAATCAATGTACAGGGTCAAAAGTAGTAATTTAATAAGAAAAATTGCATGCAAATGCATATACATATGCAAATGACCCAAATTAAACAAAATTATAACTATCCTCTATAAAATCATTATCTAATGTGCTGTCTTTATTATAACCAGCAACAGAAAGTGAAAGGATATTAAAATGAATTGGGAAATTAAGAAAAATGAAAGGAAGCAAAATACTTCAATGCAGCAGGCAGTGAAATCTGTGATTCTATTCTTTTGGGTTAATTTCAAATTTCAGTGGCCCCTGTGCCCTTTATGGACAGATAATGTTTGCCTTCATCATGTAAAATTTCATGACAACAAATATGTCTCTAAACAGCTGCCTGGTATTGGGCCACAGCTGACCAATATTAGAAAAGAGCTGTTACTCCTAATCAGAACAGACATTGGTATCTTTCTCATGCAAATGATTATTCCAACAGTACTTTGAGTCATAATTTAGGCAAGGATTGGTTCTGATTGTATGAGGTTGCTAGGAAACATCCTTCTCTGAATATGGATGAAAAGATACTTCTTCACAGTGCAAATTTTTCAGATGATGGGTATTAAATTTAGGATGATGTGTGAATTAAACATTTTCATAAAATTGAAGATAAAAGGTTTTGGTTCCTCAGAAGATGTAAGTATATAAAGAATTGCTGGTTTTTAATCCAACATTTCTGCATTTCAGTGTTGAAGCAGTGAAATGTTCTATGCATTGTACTGTTTTGCTGTGCATCCTCAAACGTGAAAGGATATTAATTAGCATGTTGTTAGAGTGTACGGGATTTTAATAGCCTAACTGGAAGGGTGCCCACATGCCCCTGGAAAATTACAAGCAGCAATTCACAAGCTATAACTGATAACCAGATGGATAAGTATGGAGTTAATGTTATTTCTTCTGGGACCAGAATGTCAAAATGAATATCTAATTAAGCCACTGAGCAACTTTTAGGAACACAAAGCCAAAGTAAATCAAGGAGCAATTTTAAGAACAGAAAAAATACAGGCATTTTATCAGTAAAATTAAGACACACATGGGCGGGTGTGCCCATCTTAGGCTGCGTTAAGTGGGGGGTGTAGGCATTTGGCAAGCCTGGCCCTCTGATTGTGGCAAGGACAGAATGCAGACTAGCATGCCCCTGTGTTTTGTTTGCTCCAGCTGTATTCATACACCTCAACATCCAGGCAGAATGGAGACCCACAGATGGAGGGTCACCACAACATGAGGAACTGTATTAAAGGGATGCATCGTGAAGGTTGTAATATTTATAATACCAGAAATGTAGAATGTAATTATACTATTATTTTTACATCATATAAGAACATACTGTGTAAATTTTAGATTACATATTGTTTTCAACTATACATAATTTTTTCTCTGATATTTAAACATAATTTTCTATCTTGTATTTTATCCAAGTTAGAGAAAAAGTGTGTCTAGAGGAGATAATACAATCATTAAAGTGGTAAGTATATAATTCTATATATTTTGCTTTTCATTTTCCTTTAGAAAATTAGTATATGTTTATAAGAAATATCAGAAAAAGTATAAGCAGAAACAAGAAAGTAGAATAGCTCGTATCAGAGAATATTCATTCTCATTTTATATATTTTTAAGCACCTAAGTCTATGTGTTCAGCTGTATAACTATGAAGGGAATAATGCTACAGTTATAAATAAACTCAAATTTGTCTATTACAAAATTCTGTCTTTAAAGCATCTCTGTATGTCAACAAACTTAGGTATATATCATTTTAAACCAGCTATTTTTGATAGGAAAACTATTTAAAGTTCATTAGAATTGGGTGCGTCATTGGGGTTATGATTTGGACTTCTGTTGGCTCCCTGGTCTTTAGAATATTTATCTGAAGAATCCGGAGGGAACACACAAGGTATCGTTAGAGTTCTCTACTGAGTTAAATAGTACACAGTCTCATGGAGTACGGGCAGACAAGGGCCATGGGAACTGTTGACTAATCTATATTTTGGGCATTTCATATTACTTTTAAAGTCTCCAGAAGAAGCAGCTTTTCCTGAGGGACTTGGTCCTTAGTGGATGATTGACAAACCTATTGGACTAACTCTTAGAGAAGGGTAGTGTGGTATGTCTTTATTACTAATCAGAAAGCCACCTGTTGTCCAGTAATCTTACAATATTTCTTGAACTAGGTTTAGGTAATGATCTATTAATGAACTTCTGGGTGGTTGAGGGTATCACATGACCTCTCTGATGTGGATATTACTTAGGATCATGCTACTGCCCAATAATTACATCCCTAATCCTTGGTTTTACCATCAGGAAGGGGTGAACTACACTGTCCTCCAATCCTGCTGACATTTAACTTGCGCTTTGTCAGTTAGACAAAATTATACCAAATAAAACTAGCAATAAGGAATATATTTATGTGAAAATCCCTGTAAACACATTCTTATATAACAGGCATGTTTAATTTCTACACTCTTAAGGCTTTTTGTTTATTCTTTTGGTGTAAGTGGATTTTTATTTGTACATTTTATTTTAGGGTTTATCTTGGCTAGACCAATGTAAAAATGTTATAAGATAAACAAATAGGGGAAAATATATGGCTATTTTCTTTTTCTTTTTTCTTTTATTTTTTTTTCTTTTTTGGCTTTTTTTAATTTAAATTTTTAAATTTTTTTTTTATTGAATATCGTCTTCATTTACATTGCCAATTTCCCGGTATCTCCCCTCCCCTAAGAACCCCTAGCCCCTCCCCTTCCTCCTTCCCCCTGCCTCCACATATATGCCTCTCCACCCAACAGACTCCCTCCTCCTCCCTCCTCGGTTTCTTTTTGTTCGGGCCTCTGTTGAGCTTTTACCTGACCAAGGACTATTCCTACCACTGATGCCCAACAAGGCCTTCGTCTGCCACATTTTGGTTGGAATCATGTGTGCCCCTTGGTTAATGGTTCATTCCCTGGGGCATCTGAGTGGCCAAAATCATTGTTCATTCCATGGGGTTGTAAACCCCTTCAGCTCCTCTAGACCATCCTCCAGCTCCTCCATTGGGGACCCCATGCCCAGTCCAATAGTTGGTTGTTAGCATCTGCCTCTGTATGTGTAAGGCTCTGGCAGGGTCCCTCTGGAGAAAACCATGGAATGCTCCTTTTGGTATCCACTTCTTGTTGTCCATAGTAGTCTCAGGGTTTGTTGACTGTTTATAGGATGAATCTCCAGGTAGGGCAGTCTCTGGGTGGCCTTTACTTCAGTCTCTGTTCCACACATTGTCTCCCTTATTGCTCCTGTGACTATTTTGTTCCCTTTCTTAGAGGAACCAAAGCACCCTCACTTAAGTCCTCCTTCTTCTTGAGCTTGGTGAATTGTAACTTGTTTATCATGAGCTTTTGGGCTAACATCTGCTTATTAGTGAGTGCATACCATGTGTGTTCTTTTTGTGATTGTGTTGCCTTGCTCACGATGACACTTCCTAGTTCCATCCACTTGCCTAAGAATTTCATGAATTCATTGTTTTTAAATAGCTGAATAATACTCCATTGTGTATATTATACCATAGTTTCTGTATCCATTCCTCTGTTGAGGGACATCTGGATTCTGTCCATCATCCGACTATTATCAATAAGGTAGCTATGAACATAGTGGAGCATGTGACCTTATTACATATAGGAGCATCTTCTTGGTATATGGCCAGGAGTGGTATAGCTGGGTCAGCTGGCTGGTAGTACTATGTCTAATTTTCTGAGTAATTGCCAAACTGATTTCCAGAGTGGTTTTACCAGCTTGCAATCCCACCAACAATAGAGAAGTGTTCCTTTTTTCCCACATCCTCTCCAGCAACTGGTGTTCCCTGAGTTTTTCATCTTAGCCATTCTAACTGGTATAAGGTGGAATCTCAGAGTTGTTTTGATTTGCATTTCCCTGATAACTAAGGATGCTGAACATTTCTTTAGGTGCTTTATAGCCATTTGTGTTTCCTCAGTTGAGAATTCCCTGTTTAGCTCTGTACCCCATTTTTAATAGGGTTATTTGACTCTCTGGAGACTATCTTCTTAATTCTTTGTATACATTGGATATTGGCCCTCTATCGGATGTAGGGTTGGCAAAGATCTTTTCCCCAATTTGTTGGTTGCCGTTTTGTCCTATTGACTGTGTCCTTTGCTTCACAGAAGCTTTGCAGTTTTATGAGGTTCTATTTGTCAATTCTTGTTCTTAGAACATAAACCATTGGTGTTCTGTTCAGGAACTTTGCCCCTGTGCCCACGTTTTCAAGATTTGTCCCCAATTTCTCCTCTAATAGCTTCAGTGTATCTGGCTTTATGTGTCCATCCTTGATCCACTTGGACTTGTGGTTTGTACAAGGAGATAAGAATGGGTTGATTTGCATTTTTCTGCATGCAGATCTCCAGTTGATCCAGCACCATTTGTTAAGAATGCTATCTTTTTTCCAATGGATGTTTTTAGCTCCTTTGTCAAATATCAAGTGACCATGTGTGTGGGTTCATTTCTGGGTCTTCAGTTTTATTCCATTGATCTTCCTTCCTGATGCATACCAATACCAAACAATTTTTATCACTTCTGTTCTGTTGTAGAGCTTGAGGTCAGGATGGTGATTCTCCCAGAAGGTCTTTTGTTATGGAGAATAGTTTTTGCTATCCTGGGTTTTTTGTTATTTCAGATGAATTTGAGAATTGCCCTTTCTATATCTATGAGGAATTGATTTGGGATTTTGATGGGGATTGCATTGAATTTGTAGATTGCTTTTGGCAAGATGGACATTTTTACTATATTCATTCTACCAATCCGTGAACATGGGGGATCGTTCCACCTTCTGAGACTTTCTTCGACTTCTTTCTTCAGAGACTTAAAGTTGTTGTCATATAGATCTTTCACTTGCTTCATTAGGGTCACACCTAGGTATGACATATTATTTGGGACTATTGTGAAGGGTGTCATTTCCCTAATTTCTTTCTCCTCTTGTTTTTCCTTTGTGTAGAGGAAGGCTACTGATTTACGTGAGTTAATTTTATATCCAACCACTTTGCTGAAGTTGTTTATCAGCTTTAGGAGTTCTCTGGTGGAAGTATTAGGGTCACTTAAGTATACTATCATATTATCTGAAAATAGTGATATTTTGACTTCTTCCTTTCCAATGTGTATACCTTTGACCTCCTTTTGCTGCCTGATTGTTCTGTCTAGGACTTCAAGTACTATATTGAATTGATAGGGAGAGAGTGGACAGCCTTGTCTGGTCCCTGATTTTAGTGGGACTGCTTCAAGTTTCTCTCCATTTAACTTGATGTTGGCTACCTGTTTGTAGTATATTGCTTTCACTATGTTTAGGTATGGGCCTTGGATTTCCAATCTCTCCAAGACTTTTATCATGAAGGGATGCTGGATTTTGTCAAAAGACTTTTCAGCATCTAATGAAATGACCTTGTGGTTTTTTCCTTTAGTTTGTTTATGTAGTGGATTACATTGAGAGATTTCCATATATTGAACCATCCCTTTATCCCTGGGATGAAGTCTACCTGATCGTGGTGAATTATAATTGTGATGCATTCTTGGAATCAGTTGGCCAGCATTTTGTTTAATATTTTTGCATCAATGTTCATGAGGGAGATTGGTCTGAAGTTCTCCTTCCTTGTCCTTTTTTTTAAAATTTTTAAAATTATTTTCTATGTTTAGAAAATAATATTTTCTATGTTTTATTATTTTCTTTGTTTACATTCCAAAGGCTTTCCCCTTTCCCAGTTCCCCCCTCACCATGTGTTCCATAAATCCCCCCCCACTCCCCAATCACCTCCCAACCCTTTCTCTGTTTTGTTACTCTCCTGCAAAACTGGAACCAGTCTTTTCTGGACCAGTGTCCTCTCCTTCCTTCAACGTTGGCACCTGGTATATATCTAGAAAGTTGTCCATTTCATCCAGGTTTTCAAACCTTGTTGAGTATAAGCTCTTGTAGTAGGATCTGATGATTTTTTGAATTTCCACAATTTCTGTTTTTATGTCTCCCTTTTCATTTCTGGTTTTATTAATTTGGGTACTGTCTCTGTGCGAATAGTGATACTATGACTTCTTCCTTACCAATTTGTAGCCCTTTGACTTCCTTATATTGTCAAATTGCTTTAGCTAGTACCTCAAGTACTATATTGAAAAGATATGGTGAGAGGGGGCAGCCTTGTCTAGTCCCTGATTTTAGTGGGATTGCTTCAAGTTTCTCTCCATTTACTTTGATGTTGGCTACCAGTCTGCTGTAAATTGCTTTTACTATGTTTAGGTATGGGCCTTGAATTCCTGTCCTTTCCAAGACTTTTAGCATCTAATCCTCTGGGGGTATTTGCTTCCTTTTGTTCTAGAGCTTTCAAGTGCACTGTCAAGCTGTTAGTGTAAGCTCTCTCCATTCTCTTTTTGGAGGCACTCAAAGCTATGAGTTTTCTTCTTAGCACTGCTTTCATTGTGTCCCATAAATTCTGGTATGATGTGTCTCCATTTTTATTAAATTCTAAAAAGTCTTTAATTTATTTCTTTCTTGACCAAGCTATTGTTGAGGAGAGCATTGTTCAAGATCCATGTGTATGTGTGTTTTCCATTGCTTTTGTTTGAGCTTAAGACCAGCCTTAGGCCGTGGTGATCTGATAAAATCATGGAATAATTTCAATGTTTCTGTATCTGTTGAGGCCCATTTTGTCACGAATTAAATGGTCAATTTTTGAGAAGGTACCATGAGGTGCTGAGAAGAAGCTATATTCCTTTGCTTTAGGGTGGAATGTTCTATAAATATCTGTTAGCTCCATTTGTCTATAATTTCAGTTAGTTTCACTATATCTCTGTTTAGTTTCTGATTCCATGATTTGTCTATTTTTGAGAGTGGGGTGTTGAAGTCAAAATTTTTTATTGATGTACCCTTTCCCAGTTTCCCAA
The DNA here is from genome assembly GCA_964023405.1 of Apodemus agrarius. Lineage (NCBI taxonomy): Eukaryota > Metazoa > Chordata > Mammalia > Rodentia > Muridae > Apodemus > Apodemus agrarius. The sequence continues at coordinate 50,881,162 of OZ030025.1, forward strand.
CTCCCAGAAAACCGCCAACTCATCTTACTGCCCCCTGCCTCCAAGAAGATGCCCCTCCTCCACTCAACCCACTCACACCTAACCCCTCTCGATAACCCCATGCTGGGGCATCTATCAAGCCTTCATAGGACCAAGGACTTTTCCTCCCACTGATGCCTGACAAGGCAATCCTCTGCCACACTTTTGGCAGGAACTGTGTACCTCTTGGTTGATGGCTTAGTTCCTGGGAGCCCTGGGGCTCATGGTTGGCCTACATCCTTGTTCTTCCCCTAGGGCTGCAAACCCCTTCAGTGCCTCCAATCCTCCCTCCAGGTCTTCCATTGGGGACCCCACGCTAAGTCCAATGGTGGCTGCTACCATTTGCCTCCCTATATATAAGGTTCTGGCAGGGACCCTGTGGAGATAACCATTACAGGCTCCTTTCAGCATGTACTTCTTGTCATCTATAAGTCTCCATAATTGCTCCTGTGAGTATTTTGCTCCCTTTTTCAGAAAAACCAAATCACCCTCACTTTGGTCTTCTTGAGCTTCCTGTGGTTTGTGAATTGTAACTTGCTTATTCTGAGCTTATGAGCTAATATCCACTTATCAGTGAGTGCATACCATGTGTGTTCTTTTGTGATTGGGTTACCTCATTCAGGAAAACACTTTCTAGTTCCATTCTTTGCCAAATAATTCTGTGAATTCGTTGTTTTTTAATAGCTGAATAGTGCTCCATTGTGTAGATATACCACATTTTCTATATCCATTCCTCTGTTGAAGGACATTTGGGTTCTTTCCAGTTTTTTGGCTATTATAAATAAGGCAGCTATGACCATAGTGGAACATGTGTCCTTATTACATGTTGGAGCATCTTCTGGGTATAAGCCCAGGAATGGTATAGCTGGGTCCTCAGGTAGTACTATGTCTAATTTTCTAAGGAACAGCTAAACTAATTTCCAGAGGGGTTTTACCAGCTTAGAAGCCCACCAGCATTGGAGAAGTGTTCCTCTTTCTCCACATCCTCACCAGCATCTGCTGTCCCCTGAGTTTTTCATCTTACCATTCTGACTGGTATGAGGTGGAATCTCATGGTTGTTTGGATTTGCATTTCCCTGATAACTAAGGATGATGTACATTTCTTTAGGTGGTTCAGAGCCATTCAAGTTTCCTCAGGTGAGAATTTTTTGTTTAGCTCTGCACCCCATTTTTAATAGGGTTATTTGGCTCTCTGGAGTCTATCTTCTTAAGTTCTTTTTATACATTGGATATTAGCCCTCTATTGGATGTAGGATTGGTAAAAATCTTTTCCCAATCTGTTGGTTGCCAATTTGTCCTAGTAGTGACAGTGTCCTTTGCTTATAGAGGCTTTGGAGTTTTATGAGGACCTATTGTTGATTCTTGTTCTTAGAGCATAAGCCATTGGTGTTCTATTCAGTAAATTTTCCACTGTTTCCATGTGCTCCAGGCTCTTCCCTCTTTCTTCTCTGTAAGCATCAGTGTATCTGGTTTTATGTGGAGGTCCTTGATCCACTTGGACTTGATCTTTTTACAAGGAGATAAGAACATATCGATTTGCATTTTCTACATGCTGACCACCAGTTGATCCAGCAACATTTGTTGAAAATGCTGTCTTTTTTTCCACTGGATGATTCTAACTTCATTTTCAAAGATCAACTCACCATTCTTGTGTGAGTTCATTTCTGGGTCTTCAGTTCTATTCCATTGATCTTCCTACCTGTCTTTGTACCAATACCATACAGTTTTTATCACTATTGCTCAGTGGTTGAGATTGCAGTCAGGGATGGTGATTCCCCGCAAAGTTCCTTTATTGTTGAGAATAGTTTTCACTATCCTGGGTTTTTTTGTTTTTTGGTTTTTTTTTTTTGTTTTTGTTTTTTGTTATTCCAAATGAATTTGCTGATTGCTCTTGCTAAATCTATGAAGAATTGATTGGGAATTTTGATGAAGCTTGGGCTGAATATGTTGATTGTTTTCAGCAAGGTGGCCTTTCTTACTATATTAATCCTGCCTATTCATGAGCATGGATGGTTTTTTCCATCTTCTGCGATCTTTGATTTTTTTTTTTCTTCAGAGGCTTAAAGTTCTTGTCATACAGATCTTTCATTTTCTTGGTTACAGTCATACCAAGGTATGTAATATTATTTGTGACTATTGTGAAGGCTGTCATTTCCCTAATTTCTTTCTCAGCCTGTTTATCCTTTGAGTAGAGGAAGGCTACTGATTTGATTTAGTTAATTTTATATGCAGCCAATTTGCTGAAGTTGTTTATTAGCTTTATGAATTCTCTGGTGGAATTTTTGGGGTCACTTATTTATACAATCATATCATCTGCAAATAGTGATATTTTGAATTCTTCCTTTCTAATTTGTATATCTTTGACCTCCTTTTGTTGTCTAATTGCTCTAGCTAAAACTTCAAATACTATATTGAATAGATAGTGAAAGAGTGTGCAGCCTTGTCTGGTTCCTGATTTTTGAGGGATTGTGTCAAGTTTCTCTCCATTTAGTTTGATGGTTTCTGTATATTTATTTTACTATGCTTAGGTATAGTCCTTGATTTCCTGATCTTTCCAAGACTTTTAACAAGAAGGGATACTAAATATTGTCAAATGAATTTTCAGTGTCTAATGAAATCATCACCAATGTTCATAAAGAGAATTGGTCTGAAGTTTTCTTTCCTTGTTGGCCTTTAATTAGTTTTGGTATAAGCATAATTGTGGCTTCATAGAACAAATTGGGTAGTATTTTTTGTGTTTTAATTTTGTGGAATGGTTTCAAGAGTATTGGTGTTAGGTCTTCTTGATCTGATAGAATTTTCTAATAAACCCATGTGGTTCTGGGCTTTTTTTTGGTTGGGAGACTGTTAATCACTGCTTCTATTTCTTCAGGGGTTATGGGACTATTTAGATGTTTTAACTGATTATGTTTTATCTTTGGCACCTCATATGTATCTAGAAAATTGTCTATTTCATCCAGTTATTCCAATTTTGTTGAATGTAATCTTTTGTAGTAGGATCTGATGATTTTTTGAATTTCCACAGTTTCTGTGTTATGTCTCCCTTTTCATTTCTGATTTTATTATTTGGGTACTGTCTCTGTGTTCTCTGGTTAATCTGGATAAGGGGTTATTTATCTTGTTGATTTTCTCAAAGAACCAGCTCCTGGTTTTGTTGATTCTTTGTATAGTTTTTTTGTTTGTATTTAGCTGATTTATACAATTTTGGTTAAATGTTCTTTTATGTTAATTAACGATAACTTGTTCAGTTTCACAATCAAAATTCAAGTTGATCATTTTTTTTAAGCAGGTCATCAGAAAATAGTCTTATGGTAGGCCTCTCGGTGGTATTGATTTTCAAGTTGACAGACTTTATTTGTATCTCTAGTTTCTTAGGTATGTTATATCCTTTAATTTTTGAGAAACACTACTAAATGTGATAATTTATCATAATTCTGGAAATATTTCAGTAAGCAGAGAACATTAAAATTATATGAGAATTAAATGAGACATTTACACCAATTACCAAAGAACCGTAATCCTGGTTAAAATATAGAGTGTCAGTAACCACTACCAACCATGACCTGCCATCTTGAGTCACATCCTGAGTGGAATTCCCACTTCTTTATTCAGCATGCCATTATTTTTCATTATAAGGCATTTACTAAAGCATATATGATTAATCTAGTTTAATCTTAAATGGAATAAAAAACTACCTATTGTGCTAAATGTTACTTCTTTCTTGTTTACTGTAAAGATTTATTTATTTATTTATTTAGTACTGAGAAATTTTGTGATTTTTTTTTGAAAATAATTTATTCTCATCATCGTTTATTTTTATATTATTCCCCATAAGTCTTTGATTACACCTATACAATTAAATTCAGTGCAAGCAAACATATACATTTTAAAATGTATCTGCTTTGCATTTTATTATAATTGTTTTTACCATAGGTCAGAATGCTACTAAACTTTGAGAGTTATTTTTATTTTTATTTATCCAGCCAAATTATCTTTTTGGAGAATATAAATTAGTCCAACAATTTGCTTTGTTATTGACATGCTTGAGTTTGATTTTTCACAGACAAAATGAGACAGAAGAGAAAAAACTTCTAAATGTGAAGAATCCATTCAGAAATAAACAAGAAAGGCTTATGGCATGATGACACTCGATGACTTGATCATCTTAAATATTTCAAGAAATTACTGCAATATAAAATTACATAATTTTAAATTTACAATTATAGTAAGAAATATTGATATCAGTGAAAATAAAAAGCAAATAATACTTTTTTATAAGCCTGGATAGATATTTGAAACAAAAGGAAACAATAGAAGTATATTCCTTTACTATGTCTATTTCTGACATCATAGATTTATAAATATGACATTTTATTTATACAGCTTTAAAGGCTTCATTCAAGTGAACACATTCATCTAACAATTTTTTCCAGACCATGATTTAAGATACATTTTGTTTCTGTGATCACAAGTTTAACATTTTACTTTACCAGTGAAATTTTATTGTATTTGTTTAAGGACCTCATTTTGCTGTTTGTTGTTTCTCCTAAATTGCTGTTTCTTTTTTCTTTCTTTCTTTCTTTCTTTCTTTCTTTCTTTCTTTCTTTCTTTCTTTTTTTTTTTTTTTTGAGACAGCATCTCTCTGTGTAGCGCTGACTGTCCTGGAACTCACTTTGTAGACCAGGCAGGCCTCAAACTCAGAAATACACCTGCCTCTGCCTCCCAAAGTGCTGGGATTAAAGGTGTGCACCACCACCACCCAGCAGTGCTGTTTCTTAAAGAAAAGTAAAATACATTTTTAAAAAATCTTATGCAATCATTAAGTAGAAACAATATGATAGTGTTGAAGAAATGTAGCCCCCATTTGTCATTAAGTTTTAAAGCAATGATCTAGTCAGCATCAGCATTCATTAGACCCATCCACCTCTGTGTTGTCTTTTGGTTCTTTTACCTTCCTCACTCTCCTGTGCTTAGTACCACAGACTGTTTCTCAGCTTTATTTCTCCAGTGTCTTTCCATTCTAAGTTTCTCTTTCTGTTAAGACAAAACTCATGCCTGGCAGTGGTGGCACACACCTTTAATCCCAGCACTTTGGGAGGCAGAGACAGGCAGATTTCTGAGTTTGAGGCCAGCCTGGTCTACAGAGTGAGTTCCAGGACACCCAGGGCTACACAGAGAAACCCTGTCTCAAAAAAAAAAAGGAAAAAAGAAAAAAAGACACAACTCACATATCAAACATTCCCAAGAAGAAGGAAGGAGAGGACCCTGGTCCTGTAAAGGCTTGATGCAGCATTGTAGGGGATTGCCAGGACAGATAAGTGGGAGGGGGTTGATTGGGGAACTGGCAGAGGGAAGAGGGTTTGTGGGAGTTAGGTGGAAGGGGGAACTGGGAAAGGGAAAATCATTTGGAATGTAAACAAAGAATATAGAAAATAAAAAATAACATTAAAAAAATAAAGGTGACGTGTAACTCATGGTTCTCATGGCAGCCTGTTTTCAAAGATGACACTTTCTCTGGGTTGTGGACTGGCTGTCACAAGTGTACATCAACAAAAGACCTGCAGGATTATGTGTTTGATCCATTGTGTTATGCTGCATAGTGACCATTTGCCAGTCCAAGCTAGTTCCCCACTTATTATTTTCATGGAAATTCCTTTTATGGCTATTCTTAGATACATTCTTCCCTACTCTGCCTCCCCTGTTCTAGGTCTATACTCTTTCTATATTTTAGGTGCTTAGTAATTAAACTTCAACTTATACATTTGCTGCCAAAAATGTTAATGCAGTCACAGTCACAATGAAAACCGTTCCTGTAAACCTGTATTTGAAATTGATGATTCTAAGGAACTTGATGGAATCATCCTATTTTCTGGACTCATTTGTTTGGGTAAGAGGCTGAGTGTTAATTCTGTGGAAAACATAGACAGCTATTATGCAGTTAATTATGCACAAAGTAAACATGTTCAACTGCAAACAGCAAAATGTCACCTAATAATGGATAACTGGAGATTTATGGTATGCATGGCCAATCTGTAAGGGCTTTTACTCATGAATCTAAAATGAATGCAACATTACCTAAATGATTCAGAATGAAGGATTTAATGCATTGCTTTACCCTTATTGCTACTTATTTCTTGTCAGCAGATTTTTCATTTTGCCTTAATTTATTGTACATAAACACTATGCAAATATCTAGGTCATATTTAAAAACATATGGCTTGTTCGTATGATTACTGGTTAGGCATTTTGTTATAAATTACTTGTTAAGCAAATCATTTTCTTAATTATACAGGTTAACATATAATCACTGTACCCACATGTACTTGTTAGAGAAGGCTTCAATAAGCAAGCATACAGAGCATAATATAGAGAGTATGTCCATATTGTTCCCTGGATGTGCAGTGTGTTGTTTCCTGATTATTTTTGTCAATGTGAATCTATTCATTTTGCAATGAACATTTTGAATTTTATACTTTCTGTTAGTGTGTGCATTTTAAGATAAAATTTGTCATCCAATGTGATTTTTATCTTTTTTTCCAAAACAATGATAAGCAAAGACCAACTAAGTAGGTTCAAATATGATTAGGTATTATTAATATCTATAATTCATTCTTATGATCCTTTATTCCAAGAAGTTAATGTGACTAAGAAAAGCTGCAAAATATAGAACAAATTAAGCATTCACTAAAGGGAAATATCAGTGTGAAGAAATAAATAAAAATAAATATAACAGAAGTCAACGTAATTCTCTGGAGAACCAAGTTGGTGTCAAAAGTTTTTTTCATTTAAAAATAGACACAGTGAAAAACCAAATGTTCATTGATTACAGTGTCTAGGCTTCAAAGAATAACATCTATTCCCGGATTTAAACTATAGCAATATAAGCTATGCATGTCTTTAGATAAAGTGCTCTGAAAAATAAATGGTGACAAATGAAACTATCATGACAGTTTCACTATTTTTTAAGAAATGCATTGTTCAGATGTCATATGTGCTTGGTCAAGGGGGCTTAAATGTGGGAAGAGGTTTATGAGAATTCTAAACCTTAGGCTCAGTTTTTGTGTGAGTATAAGATAGATTTAAACATTACTTTATTTAATACCTAAACAGTAGTCTCATAAGTGATTCTTATGAGAGATATTAGTCTGATCTACAGTTAAACTTTCATTATTAATTCAGTATGATGCCATGGTCATCTGAGTTGGGCTGTTTCTTGGCCAGAATAGGATAGTGATGGGAATTTAGTAAAACCAATGCTATTCTGTTATGCTGGATTACAGAATGTCACTTTCAATTATTTCTGTAAATTTTCATATACGTCAGATATGATGCTAAGTATCCATGTATGCCATTAATATCTATTTCCTTTTGCTAACTTGAGTTATTACTGAGTATGTTTCATCTGGGCTTCTCTAAACTCCAAATGGCCAGCCTCCAGGGCCATGCTTTCTTGACTCCTAACCTTGTCCCCTCTGAACTGTAATTTTAGGAGCATAATACAAGTTAGGATAGAAATTGATTTAGATCAGAACTTTGGACTCACCAGGATAGGATAAATGATAGAATACTTTCTCTTGAGTTGTCAAATATGAACAAACTGGATTTTTTAAATGTAATTTTCACTTAATAGTTTTCATAATTGTTCATAAGGTATGTTATTTATTATTATAGGAAAGAACCCCTTTTTATTTAGCAAAAAAAAAAAAAAGAATTGTTGAGGTTTGGTCTGTTGCTTTGTATTGTAATGCTAAATTCTATACCAGAATTTCTAGATCTAAGCTACTTATTTCTCATGATTACAAGCTTTTGTTGTGCAAACCTTGTATCTTGATTTACAACTATTGGTTAAATAAAATTGGCTACAACCAGTTACTGGAGGGATTAGAGATAGGTGGGTTTGATTGACTTGGTTCAAGGAGAGAGGAGGAACTTCCCTGAAGGGAGATAGGTGATGAGAGCATAGCCAGGAGAAACAGCAAGTACACTGCTGGGGAAGTAGCCAGGCCAGCAGTTGAAAGAATAGGTTAGAAGTTACCCCCACCCCACCTTCCCAGTAAGTGTCTAAGCCAAGGAAAATAAGCACTGAGTCTCATTTGTAAGTCAGTCGAGGATGAGCTTAAATTGGTTGTACTATATTTTAGTGCACCTTACTTTGAGCATAGAACCAAACTATCTGAGGCAGTTTACTGGGTAGAGAGGCAAATACCCTCATCCAAAATACACACAGGTTTGAAGCTCCTGTTGCTTGGAACCAGCTGGACTACAGCGCCTAGGAAGGCTTTCCACTTGCATGGCCACTGACAGAAACATAGGCGTTGGCTCTCCAAGAGCTCCGTGCTGCTCTGGAAAGCCAACACTCTACTTAGCAGAAAACACTGCTTGTGCTGAGGCCCACAAAGAACAGCAGCCTAGTCTGGATCCACTGAGTCTCCGGGCCTGGCCTGGGCCCTGGTGAGAGATGCCAGCCCAAACAAGCATGGCAGGGCACATGGGCTAGAGGCTAACGGAGGATGCCCAGGGATGAAGGCCTAGAAGTATGGTGAGGTGGAGAAGCCTGGTGATGGCTGGCAAGAAGCCCTGAGCTAGCTGAGCAGCTAAGGTGGGGCTAACTAAAAAGTCCCAAGGGTCTAAACTCACAAGGTACTGAGTTCAAGGACCAATAAAAGAGAAGGGACGGTAAATATAAAAATCATTGAAAGACATATTTAATTTAAATTTAAATTAAATAATTTAAATTTAAAAATAAAGTCCTTAGGGGGGCATTTTGAAATGAAAAAGAAGCTGGGCGTGGTGGCGCACGCCTTTAATCCCAGCACTTGGGAGGCAGAGGCAGGCGGATCTCTGAGTTCCAGGCCAGCCTGGTCTACAGAGTGAGTTCCAGGACAGCCAGGGCTATACAAAGAAACCCTGTCTCGAAAAACCAAAAAGAAAAAAAAAAAAAAAAAGAAAAGAAAAGAAATTAAAAAGAAAACCGTTTTCTATATTTGGGATGGTGGGAAGCACAATGGCATTCTTCATCTGGATTCCTTATGATCTTGCCTTATTTATAAACATACAAATGGCTGCTTTTTCAATGATGACAGTTTTGTATATCTTCTTTGAGAATGGTGAGAATAAAACAGACTTGGAAAAATAAGAGACTGAGAAATTAGATAATAGATTACAGACCATAAAACTGAGATTGAGACAATCTTTAAATCAAAATAAGAAACGCTCAGAGTAATCAAATCTGGAACTGACAATAACATAAAAAAGTATTTCTAGACAAAATGTTTCCAAAAGTGGTTGAGAAATTAGAATGGAAGAACACAGAGATGTAATATATTGAATTAAGAATCCAGATTCTGTTTACTGATTCTAACTTAAAGCAATGCCACACAATAAATTGTGTTTTTCATTTTATAGAGTTTGGAGAATTGAAATGTATATACATGTTGATTCAGTGTAATCAATACATGTTTGGAATTCCAGTGGACTTCTTTCTTTAGTTCTGAAGGGGATGATTCTGAGATTGCAAACTTATTAGAGATGATGCCTATCTTGGAGATGCCTTTACATATTAAAACCAATGATGCTCAGAAACACATGTGCATTAAAATACAATAATTTTATAGACATTATGGCAGGAAGCCTATACTGGATATAGCTTACAGTCCCACAGATCAAGCCATTATAAAATGACTTAACAGGAAATGCTCATAGAACAGAAGTGGATGTGATATCTCTAAAACATGTTTCAAAGTGTGCTTTGTTGATTTTAATTTTTTTAGAAAGTCAATGAGACAAATAGGACAATTGCTAAGATACACTGAAGTTTTAAAAAGCACTGCTTAATTAGATGAGTCTGTAGAAGTCCTAATTCCAAATTGTAAGAAAGGAAATATATTATGTTAGGAAGGAGATTTTACATTTGTTCTAACAGGAAAAGAAAAGCTCTATCTTCCTTACAAATTTTTGAAAATAAGATTTGACTGAGGAAGACCCCCTGAAGATATTGGCTACAGACCAAATGAGGGAGATTGGCAAGATCAACAGGGTAGATAATATATGCACTGATCCTGCTACTTGAGAACAGGTCTTGAGACTGCCTGAGACATTTAGAAAGGTCTTTGCATAGCCAATGGTTCATGTTGACAGCAAAATCCTCAAGACATTTCATATCATTCTTTTAAATGTTATCAATAAAATTGATATTACTATCTGATATAATTCAAACTAACTTGTAAAGAACAACAAATGTCTTGCATTTGTTGCAATAAAGAACAGAAAATCATCCTTAATTAATCTGTGAACACTGCACAGTCTACACAGATATGTCTTTATAGAACTATGTATTACATGTAAGGTATTTATATTACAGAATGGAACACTAGGAGAACAGTCCATGATGCTAAGATGACCGTCCAGCTCCTTGCTTGATCCTACCTCAAAGGCATTGAATCTGTTACCTCTAAAGACTTGCTTCTGGGACATTTTCAGAACAGATAGTTCATTTGGTTCAGCCTTTCAGACTGAAACAAGTTCCAATCAGGAGTGCATTTATGCCTGCACTTTCTCAGCACAGAGACAGGACAACAAATGCTGCAGGTTGCTTTCTTAAGACTAACCATTTTGGTTGTCATTTTGTCCTTTTGACAGTGTCCTTTACCTTATAGAAACTTCATAATTTTATGAGGTCCCATTTGTCAATTCTGGATCTTAGAACATAAGCTATTGGTGTTCTGTACAGGAGCTTTTCCCCTGTGCCCATGTGCTCAAGGATCTTCCCCAGTTTCTTTTCTATTAGTTTCAGTGTGTCTGGTTTTATGTGGAGGTCTTCGAACAACTTGGACTTGAGCTTAGTACAAGGAGATAAGAATGGATACATTTGTATTCTGCATGCTGACCTCCAGTTGAACCAGCACCATTTGTTGAAAGGCTTTTTTCCACTGGATGGTTGTAGCTCCTTTGGCAAAGATGAAGTGACCATAAGTGTGTGGGCTCATTTCTGGGTCTTCAATTCTATTCCATTGATCTACCTACCTGAACTTGTACCAATACCATGCAGTTTTTTTAACACTATTGCTCTGTAGTACTGCTTGAGGTCAGAGATACTGAAGTTCTTTTACTCTTGAGAATAGTTTTAGCTATCTTGGGTTTGTTTGTTTTTTGTTATTCCAGATGAATTTGAGAATTGCTCTAACTCTATGAAGAATGGACTTGGGATTTTGATGTGGATTGCATTGAATCTGTATATTGCTTTTGGCAAGATGACCATTTTTACTATAGTAATCCTTTGGGTATGGGAAGGCTACTGATTTGGGTGAGTTAATTTTATATCCAGCCACTTTGCTGAAGTTGCTTATCAGCTGTTTTCTGATGTTCTCTGGTAGAGTTTTTTTTTTGGGGGGGGGTCACTTAAGTATACTATCATATCATCTGCAAATAGTGATAATTTGAATTCTTCCTTTCCAATTTGTATCCCGTTGACCTCTTTTTGTTGTCTAATTGCTCTAGCTAGAACCTCAAGTACTATATTGAATAAATAAGGAGAGAGAGGGCAGCCTTGTCTAGTTCCTGATTTTAGTGGGATTGCTTCAAGTTTCTCTCCATTTAGTTTGATATTGGGTACTAGTTTGCTCCTGGGCATATACCCAGAGGATTCCTCAACATGTACATGCTCCACTATGTTCATAGCACCCCTATTTATAAGGATACATCCAAGGATACATGCTCCACTATGTTCATAGCAGCCCTATTTATAATACTCAGAAGCAGAAAAGAACCCAGATGTCTCTCAACAGAGGAATGGATACAGAAAATGTGGTATATTTATACTATGGAATACTACTCAGCTATTAAAAACAATGAATTCTTGAAATTCTTAGGCAAATGGGTGGAACGCGAGAATGTCATCCTGAGTGAGGTGACCCAATCACAAAAAAACACTCATGGTATGCACTCACTGATAAGTGGATATTAGCCCAGAAGCTTGGAGTACACCAGAAACCATTCACATATCAAATGATGCCCAGGAAGAAGGAAGGAGAGGCCCTTCATCCTAGAAAGGCACAGTACAACTGTGTAGGTGAATACCAAGACGGGGAGCGGGAAGGGGTTGATTGGGGAATAGGGGGAGGGAAGAGGGCTTATGGGACTTTCAGGGAGGGGGTATCCTGGAAAGGGAAAATTATTTGAAATATAAATAAAGAATTGGGGAATGGGCAGGGGGGAAGAGGACTTATGGAATATATGGTGTGGGGAAACTGGGAAAGGGGAAAGCCTTCAGAATGTAAACAAAAAATATAGAAAATAAAAAAATTTAAAAAGAATATATCCAATTAAAAAAAAGAAAAAATAGTCTAATTAACTACCCCCCCAAAAAAAAGACTAACCATTTTTCTACTTTCTTGGACCAACCAAAAGGGAAATGCTAAATTAGCAGGAAACAATAAAAAGAAGACTGTCTTCCAAACCCCTAAGTTGGAGTAGATGATTTTTGTCATTTTATGAATTATAGATATATTGCCATTTTAAGGAATAATTACAAATCTGCAATTGGATAGGGAAGAAACAAAATAGTGAGCTTAGATTCAATGATTTCTATCTTTCTTTCCTGGGTAAAGGAAAGGGGCTTGAAATAAAAGGGATATATAGAAGTATACAAAATTATACAAATGGGGTAGATTATCAGAACTTACTCTTATAACAAAAGCATTATATAGCCACAAAATTAGAATGCTACATAATTCTGTTTTATTGGTACAGAATTTTGTATATTAGTACAGGTTTCAGGTTTTCATGATATAAATCTTTGTAAATTGAGACAAAATTTAAGATTAATTTTATTATAACACATTTCAATTCTTATCATTGTGCCTATGTAACTCATTTAAAAATACAGGTTTAATTCTACTCCTTTTAACACCTGCTATTAAAACTGCTTAATATAATTAGTAATGCAGGTTAACAGTCAATCACACTCATGGACTTGTCAGATACTAGCCTGTATTATCACAAAAATATATATCCTGCCTTGTATACACAGAAATACACATCCTGGGTTGATGATAATAGCAGGGACAGTCACCATTTGCTTGTTCCCAGATTCTATATATAAAGAGATCTTCAAAAATGTCAGAGATCCACAGAATATGGTATTTAAAATAATTTTATTATTAAAATATATTTTAATTATGAGACAGATTTTTCTCCTGGTAATGCCCCCATTCTGCTTCAAAGAGGATAATGAACATCAGTAATCTCTTTTCTTCAATCCTGGCAAGCTATCCACTGAGCAAGAAATGCCCTAACTTTATTGGCAGACAGATTACTGGCCAAAAAAAATGACACAGGATAGTTGACTGCTAAGATCTGCCAAGACAGAGTAAATTAGTCCTTCATAGTTTCTGCTTCACTTAAGGCCTGCCAGATGTTCTGGTCCCTAAGGTTTTGGATGGATGCGCCAACATTATAATATTGGTGACTATTCAGGCAATTAACTATCTCTATCATTTGTATGATTTTTGGAAGCTGTGTTCCTATGCCTCCTGCATATTCAAATAATATGTATTCTCAAATCTTTGATGAGGTTGACTAGACTAGATAGTTATATCTCACAATTAAACTTAAGTTACTTAGTATTTAAGAAGATATTCTAGGTCTACAAAAATTTTTCTAGAATGGTATACAGGTTAAGTTAATAAATGGTTTAGATATAAAACTCTAAACTCACCGAGATAGGATAGAAGATAGAATACTTTATCTAAATTACCAAATATAAATGGACTGGACATTGTAAATGTATATCACACATTATAGTTTTCATAATTGTTTCACAGTTTTTATATTTGAAAGAAAAATAGCCTTTTTATTGAACTAAAAGGTAGAATTGTAGAGAGACTATCCTGTAAATTGGATGGCTGCATCACCTGTCAATGGTTTGCTAGGGAAATAGAGGTAGGATATCTGAGAGAGAAAATAATTCTTGGAGAGAGAAGGCAGGAGAGTTACTGCAAAGAAGAGACAAAATGGATGCACGGTACCTAAGTAACCAGCCATTTGACAGAACATAAGTTAAAATAATTGGGTTATTTTAGTTATGATGTAGTCTGAATAGAAACTAGCTATATGGCAAGGGTATTTATAAATATATTTTGAGTCTGAGTTTTATTTCTAGGATTATGGGGCTGGGAGGAAGAAATAGCACATACACAATAAGAATAAAAGAGGAATATTTGGATGAGACCCATAGATTATGGGAAACATCACTTTACAAGCTTGTATACATTATCTTGTAAAAACAACTTAGTATAATTACAAGAAATCAAGAACTTTATCTCACTTATTTTGAGAAAGTTGTCTAGGTATTAGAAAAAAATAGCTCTCTTTACTTAAGAGTAAATTTTGGAAACTGTAACTCTGTACCCTTTTTCCTTTTATAAAATAGTTGACAAAATCAATTTCAAAGGAAAGAAAGACTAACAAAAGATTCAAGTTCATAGACTATTGACATATTTGTTGTCCTGTAAGGTATAACTGAAATAGTTAGAATGCCAGTGTGTTGGAGGCAAGTATGAAATGTTATCCCTTATACCATTGCCGTCTAGCAATGCATGTCTAGATACTCTAATATTTGTATCTACAAGCTTCATTTGCTCTTTTATATATCTTCTAAGCCCGTAACTTTGGTGCATATGAGCATAGCTATATTTGATATTTCCTGTATTTTAGTATGGCTGTCAGTTCTTGATCAGGTTTGATTGATTTTTCTCATTCTTGTGGGCCATCCCTCTTTCCAAACTTGATACCTTTGGGTAGAATAAGACCATATTCATGTTAATGACTTACTGTTTAGAATTTGATGGCCAAGCAAGACCTTTCTATTGTAACTCATGATCCATAATTTGCAATTTTGGATTAATAGGAAACTATTATTCCATACCCCATGTTCTCTATAATGCCTAGCATTCCTTTAACTATGTCCTTGGTTGTTTCCTTAATGTTTGTAATGACCATACTTCTAGCTGAAATGCTCTGATTAGTCTCATGTACAACACAAAAGCAAATCTCTGCATCTATCAAAATTTCTCTGTGCAGCTTTCTTCTCATCTGTATTCAGTGATGCAGAATCATCTTCATGTATAAACAGCACCACTTTGCAATTGAGAAACTGTGTTAGATCCAAGTGCCTTCAACTATAAGCTGGGCTTGACGTTCTTTTTATTATGTTGAACCTCTCTTCATCAAGCCAGGTTCAGGTTTTTTTTTTCTTTTTTGAAAAAGTTGCATCATATTTTGCTATTTGTGATTTTGGGGAAAATAGTTGTTGAGGACCTCCACAAACCCCAGGGTTGATGGGGGTTTGGCAGTGATCTATAAGAAGTGAAGAATGAAACTTGGTGGCACCCATTTCACATATACTGAGTCAAAGCTTGCAGAGTTTGTCTTCATAGTTGAGTTCATATATATATATATATATATATATATATATATATATATGAATTCATATATAGTAAACATAGTAAAATTTTGGGAAAATATTTATATTTAATAGCAAAGGTACAAAACACCTATGATCTTTACAAAAAGAAGACATTTTATTGTCTGATTCTCAGGGATAGGGCAAGGTCTAAAGAGGCAGCTCTCTTCTATGTTGTAATATGCATAAGAATGGACTGTGTTGGTGGAGGTTGTAAAGTAAACAGGACTGGGTCATGATGATGAATTCTATTCAAGAAAAGACAAAGCCCAAGACTAGGGCCTGAACAATTTTCAGGATTTGGGGAGAATTCAGGTGGAAGCTGAGGATCCTTCTCTTACAAAGCATCACCAAGTCGTTTGACCAGTTTCAGTCCCACAGTCTAGGTAACTAGCAGGCATTTACATCTTTCCACTGAAGAAAATAGAGTAGTGATTGACAAACCTGGTCTGTCCAGTGTAAGCAGTGTACTTGTCTCTTCTGTGTTTCTGACAAGTAGTGATTTTGTGGGTTTAGTAATGACAGAGTAAAAGATAAACCCAGCACCTCTGATAAAGATAGAGAAAGAAGAGATTAATTTAATAGTTTGAAATGTGTTATTGAATTTAACCATATTATTCAAATTAAGCATGATTGCTATCTGATGAGGTTGCTTGATGGTTATCTAAAATTATTGTTCTGAAACTTTCACCATCATGTCACATTTTAACATTTTTAGAGAAAAGTCATTTTTTTCACCTATTGGCAAAAACATTGTGTCATCAAAAAATAAAATATGCAACTTTGTACTGTCACCATTTCTCTAAAATTAAATATTAAAGTTTAAATTTACATACTTTTTCTCATATCTTATATGGGATCTTAAACCTTGAAATCACTTATTTCAATTTATTTATTTAAATAGCACATTACATATTCTGTTTTGTCTTTGTCATTTAAATCTTTGCCTTTTAAATAACACATTATTTACATTAATGTATAAGTATTTTACAGTGTATTTACTCTAGATTTCAGATATTGATTTTGTAGTCACTTCAAGGGCTATAACAAATCAAGTAACTGAGTTAAATGTAGAAACTGAAGCATAGCATCCACTCAGATGTTCTTTTTAGTTTACCATATTTCTGATTTTTGCATAATAATGTTAGTAATTAAAATAGACTTTCTATTTCTACAGAAGGGATAAAGCAGAAGGATGGAGAGAAAATATGGAGCATTAGGCCATGTACTTTCTTTTAATTTCATAACATATGTGTGTATTACATCTAAATTATTTTGAGAAACAAGTCATGTTGCTGTCATCAGCAGAGCCATCAAATGAGATTCAACACATTTTAGAAATTTTTATTTTATCAATAAAGTTTTCTAAGCCAGCTGGTAATAATAATTTTTGCAAACTATTTAAATACATATTATACTGTAGTCTAAAAATATGAAAGACTATGTTTTATATATATATATATGTATATATATGAACATGTGTGTATACATATATACATATATATTATAGCATTAACAATTTAAATACTGTTTTCTCAAGAATACCAAGGCTAACTCAATATGTTAAAAAATTGTAGTAAAACAAGATCTGTGTCATGGTGTCTATCTTGTGTTATCTTACTTTCAATTAATGTCCACATGTATACTGTTGTGGGTTTCATAGCTTTTCTATATCTCTAGTTGAACAATCATTTACGTATCCATGATAAGCAGAGTTATATTTCATTATAATTATAATATCAAATAAGTTCAAATTGTTAATTTGGTTCTATTTCCTTTCTCATACTGTTGAAGTTGTCCACCCTTCACTCACAAATATTCCTTCCTTTCTACCAAAAAGAAACAAGCAAAGAGAGCAGACATCCAATTAACCACTCTGCTGACACACATTTCTCTTCAGAAAGATATTTCAGCTCTGAGATGCACTAAAGCCTGACTCTCCATGACATTTTGCTATCAAACACTCAGATAGGTTGCATTAAGGACATTAATTCCTCTGCTACTCTCTTAAAATGGTGTTTATAAATGTCTAATAAGATTGTAAATACTATGAAGAGATCTGGACATATTATAACATAATATGTGCTTTTCAGTCTACTTATCCTATCTCATCCATCAGAATACATGGTAAAAAAAATACTTGTAGGTATAATGTTAGTAGTCTCACATTGCAGGAAGAAAAGAAAGTATATGAAGGCAGTTGAAAGTGTTTTCAGAATCTTCCAGTTGAAATATTTATCTGGTACTTAGTGTTTAGTGTGTTGTTCATGAACAATTAGTATAGTAGTTTGAATGAGAATAACGCCCATTGGCCCATATATTTGAACTTGATCCTAGTTAGTAGAGCTGTTTAAGAAGGGTTAGGAGTTATGACCTTGTTGGAGGAGGTGTACCACTGAGGGTAGGCTGTGAGATTTTTAAAAGTCTATGCCATTCTATTTTTATATATAAGCTTTCAGCTACCACTCTAATACCTTGCCTACCTGTCTGATATCATGTTTTCTACCATAAGAGACATGGACTCTCTGCACTTTGGGACCATGGACCTCAAATTAAGTGCTACTTTTAGTGGTTTTTTTCATCATTATATTTTCTCATAGTAATAGAAATGTTACTAAAATAATTAGGTATGGAATTTTTTAACAGTTTACTCATCACCCCACTGTATCCATGAAATGCCTTTCCATTTTACCTCTGTTTTGTTATTAGTCAGTACTATTGTGTACTAAGTCTTCTTTCTCTTTAAGTTCTTCAAGACCCACTTTGTGTTTCTCTTGAAACTCCTATATATTATGTCCAGTCAAATTATACAGCAGGTTCCTCTACTATGGATTGATTATGCTTCAACAGCTTAGAAATATATATTGAATAGACATTAGGTTGCTGGTAACCATCCATCTCTGCTGCCTCTCCCAGGGACAGCACAAAACACAACTAGCTGTCAAGATGGGACAATTTCCCACTGTTGCCAGGAGTTGCTTATCCTCCCCATATAAAAGGATACATTCCCTTATAAAAAGCAATTCTCTCCTCTCTTAACTCTCTTTTTCCCTCTACCCTTGGCCAGAGGCAGCCTTAGTCTATCCCCTCCTACATAAGAACTGTCGTATGCTTCGACTTTATGGTATCTGACACTTAGATCATAACATGGGTAACAAACGTATTAATGATATGTTAATATTTGCATTCAGTGGCCATACAGGAGAATCATATGGATGCATACAGCCCATTCCTGAATGTATATATTCAAACAAAGTACATATTCGAGGAAAAAGCTAGAAAGGGGCAAAAAGCAGAGTTTTGTGAATTAAAAAAAGCAGTTTGTAACTGATTAAATAACACTAAGAAATTCTTCATAGAGAAGTGCAACTTCTAATTTATGAAGGTCTATTTACAAATGGACAGTGACTAGATCATTTGTTATAATGAAAAAACACATTGAAAGTATAACTTTATCAAGCATTCACTGGAAAACTAATCTTTTCAAAATACACAGACTTTTCATACTAATGAAATAAAGGGTGGTATCTGGGGTGATTTGCAAAGTCATATTGAGTAAAAAGCTGGGAAATTTACACCTAAATTATTTTGAGACTTTATATTAATTGTCACAAGGAACAACCATGAAGGTACAATGTCATAGGTTTGAGTAAAATTATTAGTAAGTAAATAAATACTAAGACCCCAAATGTAAATACTTCCAGAAGAAGATCTTGACAGAATAAGCATGATTTCTAAAGATCTCAGAAGTCTCCAGGGATTATTCATTAACTTAAACAATAACTCCAAGTGAACTCTAACAACTGATGATAGGATTGAAAGAAAATGTTTGCATGAGATAAAATAGCATAAATGTAATTATTTCACTTGGCTGCCAACAAGAGTACAAATAATCAGCATGGGAGTTTCAGATATGCAAAGAGATAGATCCTAGTAACCCAGAAGTGGAAGGCTATGCAAATATCTTTTGTTATTAATATATAATGTATTACCTAACAGTTTGTAACAAAACTTGGACTTCAGAGCTGATATAAAATTTCCTATGAAACTTTATCAAACCCTCATCAAATAAACTTATTTTTGGAATAGAGAGAGAGAGACCACTACAGAAAATCACAACCAACTAAAATGTAGGGTTGCAGAGCTCAATCTCAACGAATACATCTGAAATAGAATGCCAAGATTTAGGGATTATTTTAAGTAAGACAGGATAAGAAGATATGAGAGCCAGAGAATAAGAAAATTTGCTGTGAGATTATTTCTCTTAGGACTGTAAGAGTCAATATTTATAAAGTATCATCAACATGTCTGCCCCAGTGTGACATGAAAAAGGACAATAATAATAGACATGGTAACATGGCCCAGTGAAAGAACAAGAGCCTTAAGAGCTAAGAAATGGTGAGAGTGGGATAAATTGTTTTCTCTGGGGAAAGCATACTGATTATATGTAATACCAAATGCTCAAATCCTGAAAACATACATATAAAAACATTACCCAGACTGAACAGATAGTAGGAAACAACAATTAAGGAAAAAATAGCTATGAATTTAAGAAGTAAATAAGAATAAGTATGTGGGGGAGGAATGGGAAAGTGGCAAGGAAGGAATTGTAATCTTATATCATAAAAAATAATTTTAACTATATTTTTGATAATTTAAAATAATTTTCAAATTCAAATAAATTTTGATCATACACTTTCTCTCCCACAACTCCTATAGATCTCTCCTTTCCCACCCAACTCAGCTTTAAATTCTTTAACAAAATACAAAGAAGGGAAAGAAATCTGAGTTCCTTTCCAGTTTCTATATGGACTCAGAGCCAACCCTCCACACCCAAATCCAGCCCAGAGAGACCTGTTCTCCCAGGAGTGCTCACAAACTTAAGATCATAGGTGAGACCACTGCTACTGCTCCAATACCTGGCCAAAGTGGGACCCTCCAAGAGCCCACAGGACACAGGAACCACAGAAGAGCCTGGGACAGGATCTTTCCAGTTTCCATCAGCTTCTGGAGCTAATCATGTTCCATAGCTTTCCATAACCAAATCCTGCCAGAGACCTGGTCTCCCAGGAATTCTGAGATACCTAAGATCACAGACTCACAGGTGCACAGGAGGGAAAAGCTACAGTCAGAAACAGCAAAACAAGCTAACATCAGAAAGAACCAGATGGTGAGAGGCTAGTGCAAAAACATAAGCAACAGAAACCAGCTTAGCATCATCAGAACACAGTACTCCCACCACAGTGAGCCCTGGATATCCCAACATACCTAAAAAGCAAGATTCTGATTTAAGTCTTATCTCATGATGATGATAGCGGACTTTAAGAAGGACTTCAATAACACTCTTAAAGAAATACAGGAGACACAGGTTAACAGGTAGAAGCCTTTAAAAAGGAAACAGAAAAATCTCTTAAAGAATTACAGGAAAACACAACCAATGGGAAGGAATTGAAGAAAGCCATCCAGGTGATAAAAAATGGAAATAGAAATAATAAATCACAAAGAGAAACAAGCTTGGAGACAGAAAACCTAAGGAAGAGATTAGGAGTCATATATGAAAACATCAACAACAGAATACAAGAGATAGAAGGGAGAATCTCAGGCATAGAAGACACCATAGCAATCAAAGAAATTACAAAAAAAATCAAAAAGCTCCTAACTCAAAACATTAGAGAAACTAGGACACAATGAAAAGACTGAACCTAAGAATAAAAGGTATAAAAGAGAGTGAAGATTCCCAACTCAACGGCCAGCAAATATTTTCAACAAAGTTCTAGAAGAAAACTTCCCTAACCTAAAGAAAGAGATGCCCATAAACATATAGGAAGCCTACAGAACAACAAACAGATGGGACCAGAAAAGAAATTTCTCCTGTTATACTATAATTAAAATACCAAATGCTCCAAACAAAGAAAGAATATTGAAAGCAGTAAGGGGAAAATCTCAAGTAACATATAAAGGGAGATCCATCAGAATTACACCAGGCTTCTCAACAGAGACTCTAAAAGCCAGAGGAACTTGGGCAGATATACAGACCCTAAGGGTACAAAAATGCCAACCCAGGCTTTTAAACCCAGCACACCTCTCAGTTACCATAGAGGGAGAAACCAAGATATTCCATGACAAAACCAAGTTTAAGCAATGTCTTTCCACCAATACAGTCCTACAGAGGATAATATAAGAAAAACTCCAACGTAAGGCTGGAAATTGCACCTCTAACAGAAAAAATAGCAGGAAGCCACAATCATTGGTCCTTAATATCTTGCAACATCAATGGACTCAATTCACCAATAAAAGACATAGACTAACAAGCTTGATACATAAACAGGATCCAGTATTTTTGATGCATACAGGAAACACACCTCAGTGACAAAGACTAACACTACTGCAAAGCAAAAGGCTTGAAAAACATTTTCCCAGCAAATGGCCCCAAGCTTGAGTAGCCATTCTAATATCCAATAAATAGAGTGTAAACCAAAGGTTATAAAAAAAAAAAAAGACGGGAAAGTACGCTGCATACTCATCACAGGAATAATCCACCAAGAGGAACTTGCCATTCTGAACATCTGTGCCACAAAATCAAAGGTACCCACGTTTGTAAAATTACTGAAGCTAAAAGCCCACATTGAACTTCATACAGTAATATTAGGAGACTTTAACATCCCACTCTCAGCAATGTATAGATCATGGAAACCTATATATCCTCTATATCCTATAGAGGGTTAGCATCCAAAATATACAAAGAACTTAGGAAGTTAGTCTCCAGAGAACCAAATTAAAATGGGGTACAGAGCTAAACAAAGAATTCTCAGTTGAGTAATCTCAAATGGCTGAAAAACACATAAAGAATGTTCAATATCTTTAGCCACCAGGAAAATGCAAACCAAAAGGACCCTGAGATTCTACCTCACACCAGTCAGAATGGCCAAGATCAAAAACTCAGATGACAGCAGATACTGACAAGGATGTGAAGAAACACGAACACTCTTCCATTGCTGGTGGGATTGCAAGCTGGTACTAGCACACTGGAAATCAGTCTTGCAGTTCCTCAGAAAATTGGAAATAGTACTACCTGAGGACCCAGCTAAAGCACTCCTGGGCATAGAGCCAAATGATGCTATAACATTCAACAAGGACACATGCTCTACTGTGTTTATAGAAGCCTTATTTATAATAGACAGAAGGTAGAAAACAACCAGTTGTCCCTCATCACAGGAATGGATACAGAAAACATGGTATGTGTACACTATGGAATGCTACTCAGCTATTAAAAACAATGACTTCGTGAAATTCACAGGCAAATGGATGGAACTAAAAAATATTATCCTGAGTGAAGTAACCCAGTCACAACACACACACACACACACACACACACACACAAGGTATTTACTCACTGATATTAGCTAAAAAGGAGCTCAGAATACCCACAATACAACTTAGAGATTATATTAAACTCAAGAAGAAATAATTGGTGTATTATCACACGAAAGTGTTGATAATACAGTTCTACTCAGAATGGGTAAAATATAATCTCAGGAAGTAGGTGAGAGGGATGTGGGAGGGAAAGAGGAGTGGATAGAAAAAGGGGAACCAGTTCAGTAGGTTATTAATGGGGAAATGTACAGAGGGTCAGGAATTTGAAAGGAGGAGAGTAGCAGTGGGGGAGGGGAAACTGTGGGCAGCCACTAGAAAGCCCCAGATGCCAGGGACCCAAGAGGTTCCCAGGACCCACAGGATTAGCATTACCTGAAATACTTAACAAAGGAGATATAGAACTTGTAGAGACCATATCCAGTGGATAGGCACAGCCTCCTGTTGAGGGATGGGATCATCCACCCACCTTAAAAGTATTAATCCAGAATTCCTCATGTCAAAAGGAAATACAGGGACAAAATTAGAGCAGAGACTGAAGCAAAAGCCATCCAGAGATTGCCGCCCTAGGGATCCATCCCATCTATAGACACCAAACTCATATACTATTGCTGATTCCAAGAAGTACTTGCTGACAGAAGCCTGGTATATCAGTCTCCTCACAGGCTCTGCGAGAACCTGCAGATCCACGTAGCCAAACATGAGAGTGAGCGCTGGGACCCCAAAGAAGTTAGGGCAAGAACCAAAGAAGCTGAAGGGATTGCAACCTCATGGAAAGAACAACAGCATCAACCAACCAGTTCCCCCAAAGCTCCTGGGGACTAAACCACCAACCAAAGCTTACACTTGGGGGGACCCATGGCTCCAGCTGCATATGTAGCAGCCTTGTTGGGTATCACTGGGAGGGGAGTCCCTTGTTCCTGTAGAGGCTCGATGAACCAGGGTAGGGGAATACTAGGGTGCTGAGTCAGGAGTGGGTGGGCAGGTGGAAGAGTACCCTCAGAGGCAGGGGAAAGGGAGGGGAGGTTGAGGAGAGGAAACTGCAAAGGGGGATAACATTTGAAATGTAATTTTAAAAAGCGATAAAAAATGAAAGAAAGAACACAAAGAAATACTCAATACAACAACAAACCCTCCCAAACCAAGAAACAAAATAGAACTGCATCAAAAACAAAAGAAAAGCAAAAATATCTATAATAAAATAAAAACAACAAAAACAAAAACAACAAAAAACAAAAAACAAAAATCCCGCAAACAAACTAAGAAACAAACCAAAAAATGAGGTGTTCATTTATACGTTTGCCAACTGCTCCTGAACATGAGGCCTGCCTTCCAATGGCTGATAAACCCAGTGTCATTCAATTGGAGAAACCTAATTTTCCCTCTTAATAGAGGCTTAAGTTACAATTCAGTTATTGACCTCCACTGTGGTGGCTAGGTTTCTTTTCTTTTTTTTTCTTTTTGTTTTTTAATTTTTATTTTCTATATTCTTTGTTTACATTCCAAAGGCTTTCCCCTTTCACAGTCCCCCCCACCATACATCCCATAAGTCCTCTCCCCCCCATACATCCCATAAGTCCTCTCCCCCTCAACTATTCCCCAATCATCGCCCCCCCCCAAGATTTCTCTGTTCTGGGTCTACAAAACTGGATCCAATCTTTTCAGGCCCAGGGTCCTCTCCTTTCTTCTTCTTGGGAATCATTTGAATTGCTAATTGTGCCTTGAGTATTTAGGGCTTCTGAGCTCATTAATATCCACTTATCAGTGATTGCATTTCATGTGTATTCTTTTGTGATTGGGATAAATCACTTAGGATGATATTTTCCAGATCTAACCATTTACCTACAAATTGCATGAATTCATTATTTTTAATTGCTGAGTACTATTCCATTGTAAATATACCCACATTTTCTGTATCCATTCCTCCTTTGAGGGATATCTGGGCTCCTTCCAATTTCTAGCTATTATAAACAAGGCTGCTATAAACATAGTGGATCATGAGTCTTTATTGTATGCAGGGGAATCCTCTGGGTATATGCCCAGGAGTGGTATGCCAGGGTCCTCTGGAAGTGACATGCCCAATTTTCTGAGGAACCACCAAACTGATTTCCAGAGCGGTTTTACCATTTTGCAATCCCACCAACAGTGGAGGAGTGTTCCTCTTTCTCCACATCCTCGCCAGCACTTGTTGTCTCTTGAGTTTTTAATCTTAGCCATTCTGACTGGTATGAGGTGGAATCTCAGGGTTGTTTTGATTTGCATTTCCCTGATGACTAATGATGCTGAACTGGATGTTGAACATCTCTTAAGGTGTTTCTCGGCCATCTGAATTTCTTCTGGTGAAAATTCTTTGTTTAGCTCTGTGCCCCATTTTTTGATAGGGTTATTTGGTTCTTTGCTGTCTAACTTCTTGAGTTCTTTGTATATATTGGATATTAGGCCTCTGTCAGATGTGAGGTTGGTGAAGATCTTTTCCCACTTTATTGGTTGCCATTTTGTTCTTCTAACAGTGTCCTTTGCCTTACAGAAACTCTGTAATTTTATGAGGTCCCATTTGTCAATTCTTGATCTTAGAGCTTAAGCTATTGGTGTTCTGTTCAGGAACTTTCCCTCTGTGCCCATGTCCTCCAGGGTCTTCCCAAGTTTCTTTTCTAATAGTTTCAGTGTGTCTGGCATTATGTGGAGGTCCTTGATCCACTTGGAGTTGATCTTAGTACAAGGAGATAAGAGTGGGTCGATTCGCATTCTTCTGCATGTTGACCTCCATTTGAATCAGCACCATTTGTTGAAAAGGCTATCTTTTTTCCACTGGATGGTTGTGGCTCCTTTATCAAAGATCAAGTGACCATAACTCTGTGGGTTCATTTCTGGGTCTTCAATACTATTCCATTGATTTACTTGCCTGTTGCTATACCAATACCATGCAGTTTTTAACACAATTGCTCTGTAGTACTGCTTGAGGTCAGGGATATTGATTCCCCCAGAAGTCCTTTTATTGTTGAGAATAGTTTTAGCTATCCTGGGTTTTTTGTTGCTCCAGATGAATTTGAGAATTGCTCTTTCTAGATCTATGAAAAATTGATTTGGGATTTTGATGGGGATTGCATTGAATCTGTAGATTGCTTTTGGCAAGATGGCCATTTTTACTATATTGATCCTGCCAATCCAGGAGCAAGAAATATTTTCCTTCAAATGCCCCATAATATCTCCCTGTAGCCCTTCCCATAAACTCATTTTTCATCTACCTCCCCACTTGAACTCTCATGGTTTTCCACATCTATCTATAGCTATATATTCTATTTCCTTTTACCAAGTTCTGTACCTGCTAGCTCTTTTCATCTACACGTTGTAGTTCTATGGATTGTATCTTGGTTATCATTGCTTTCCCTGCTAATATCCACACATAAGTGAATATATACCATGCTCATCTTTCTGGGTATAGGATACCCTACTCAGGATCATCTCTTTCAGCTTCCATCCATTAGCCTTCAAATTTCATGTTCTTGTTATTTAATGGCTGGGTAAAAGTACATTGTGTAAATAAATCACATTTTCTTTATTCACTGTTTTTTTTTTACAGACACATACGTTGTTTATAATATTTGTCTATTATGAATCAAATATCAATGAACATGATTGAACAAGTATCCTTGTGGTAGGATGGAATATCCTGTGGGTAGATGCCCAAGCATAGTATAGCTACATCTTGAAGAACAGTTCTCATCATTTTGAGAAACTTCTACCACATTCATTTCCATTGTGACTCTATGAGTTTGCAGTCCTTCTAGGAATAGCTCAGTATTCTCCTAACTCTACATTTTTGACAGCCTGAACTGTGATGATGATGATGATGATGATGACGATGATGATGGTGATGATGATGATGTTATTAAATCCCTATAGATATAAGATCAAATCTCAAATTAGTTTTGAATTGCATTTCCCTGGTTGCTAATGATGTTTCTTTAACTGTTTCACAACCCTCAGTTTCTCAATTCAAAATTCTCTGTTTAGATAAACACCACATTTTAATTGTGTTGTTTTTGTTCTTGATATTTACTGTAGTGAGTTCTGTTTATATTTTGATATAAGTCCTCCATTGGATGTGTAGCTAGTGAAAATATTTTCCCAAGCTGTAGGCATTCTTTGCCATTCTTTATCATAACTGCAGATTCTTTTGTCATACAGAATTTTCTCAGTTAATGGAGGTCACATTTATTTATTGTTGATCTTAGTTGCCTGTGTTAATAAAGTTCTGTTCAGAAAATTATTTTTTGAACTAGTGAGTTCAAGGCTATTCACCACATTTTCTCATATCAGCTTTATTATATCATATTTATGTTGAAGTCTGTGATCAACGTGGAGTTAATTTTTCTGCAGAGTAAAAGATATGAATCAATTTGTTTCTTCTACAGGTAGCAATTCAGCTTGACCAGCAGTATTTGTTGAAGATGCTGTATTTTCTCTAGTGTGTGTGTGTGTGTGTGTGTGTGTGTGTGTGTGTGTGTGTGTATTTCTGGCTCCTTTATAAAAATTAAATGGCAAAAATTGTGTGGAATTTTGTCTGTTTCTTCGATTTGATTCCATAATCAATGTACAGTCTTTTGTGTCAATATCATGCTGTTTTAAAATACAACTTGCAATTAGGGATGGTGATACCTCCAGCAGTTCTTTTATTCTTAAGGATTGTATTAGCTATATTGGTTGCATGTGTATGTGTACATGTTTCTATATGAAAATTTTCTTTTTCAATATTTGTGAAGTATTGTGTTGGAAGTTTAATGGAGATTTTATTAAATCTGTAGTCTGGTTTGGGTAATATGAGTATTTATCCTATGTTAATTCACATTTCCATGGACATATCAATCTTATGATATCTTTTTTAATTTCTAATTCAATAACATGTTTTTGTTTTTGTTTTTGTGTTTGTGTTTGTATCATGCAAGTCTTTTACTTGCTTGGTTAGAGGATCTTTATATTATTTGAGGCTATTTTAAAAGGTTTGGTTTACCTGATCTTTCTCAGTCTGTCATTTTTGTCATTTGAATATAGAAGGACTATTTTTTTTTTAGTTAATTGTGTATCTAACTACTTTGCTGAAAGCATTTATCAGATGTAAGAATTTGTGAAAGAATGTTTTTGGGTTACCTGTGTATACTATATCATCTACAAATAAAGATACTTTGACTTCTTGGTTTCGATTTTGTATCCCTTTGATCTTCTTCAATTGCATTATTCTTGTAAGGAAGTTGTCAAGTACTATATTGAATATGTATGTAGAGAATGGACATTTTCTTGTTCCTGAGCTTAGAGGAATTGTTTGCCTTTCTTTCTCTCCATTTAAGTTTGCTGACATCTGCATTATGATGTTTGGTTATGCTCCTCACATCCCTAATATAGCCAGGACGTTTTAGTATGAATGAGTGTTGGATTACGTTAAGGCCTTCTCTGCATCTAATAAGATTATCATGTGCTTTTGTCGTTCTGATTGTTTATATGGAGGAATATATTAAATTGATAATCATATTTATATCAATTTATGTATGTTGACCCATCCCTGAATTTCTATGATAAAACCTACTTGATCGTGATAGATGATAGTATTAATGTGTTCTTGGTTTCAGTTTGCAAATAAGTTTGTGTCTACTTTCATAAATGTCCAAAAATTTCTTTCTCTGTCTGATATTTATGCCATTTGGGTATATGGTAACTGTGTCTTTTTAAAATGAATTTGGCAGTGCCCCTTCTGTTTCTATTAGGTAGAATAATTTTAGACATATTAGCATTAGCTATTCTTAAAAAGTCTGATAGAATTCTGTGCCATGGGCTCTTTTTTGGGAGACATTTTAATGACTGCTTCTATATACTAGGAGTGATAAATTTGTTTAAATTGTTAATTTGATCTTAATTTAACTATGGTAAGTGGTACCTATCCAGAAAATTAATCATTTCCTTTAGATTTTCTGAGTTGGCAGAGTACAGTTGTCTTAGGGTTATATTGCTCTGATGAAATATCATGATCAAAAAGCAAGTTGTGGAGGAAAAGGTTTATTTGTCTTACACTTCTACATTGTAATCCACCATTAAAGGAATATAGGACAGGAATTCTAACAGGTCAAAAACTTGGTGGCGGCAGCTGATTTTATACAGGCCAGGAGGGCTGCTGCTTACTGGCTTGATTCACTTAGCTTGCTCATCCTGTTTTCTTTTCTTTTTTTTTTTTTTGTTTAAACACTTTTTTTTTTAAATTTTATTTTCTATATTCTATGTTTACATTCCAAATGCTTTCCCCTTTCCCAGTTATAGAACCCAGAACTACCAGCCAAGGAATGTCCCCAACCACAATGCCCTGAATTCTCCCCCACTGATCACTAATTAGAAAATGCCCTACAGGAAATTGAGGTTTTTCTCTACTTAGATGACTTTAGCTTGTGTCATGTTGAAATAAAGCTAACCAGCACAACAGCTTTTTAAAGCATGTCCTTATAGTACTATTGATTTCCTCAGTATCTGTTTTATTCCCCCTTTTCATTCCTAATTTTATTGATTTTGATATTCTCTCTGCCTTTTAATTAATTTTAATAACAGTTTGTTGATCTTACTGATTTTTTCAATTAATCAACTCTTTGTTGCATTGATTCTTTTTATTGCTATGTTTCTATTTTATTTATTACAGCCTTATAAATTATTTCTTGTCAAGTATTCCTTTTGGAAGTGATTTCTACTTTTCCTTCTAGAGCTCTCAGATGTGCTGTTAAGTTGCTAGGATGAGATAATTTTAAATTTTTATATAAGCATTTAATTACCTCTGAGAAGCACTTTCATTGTGCCCCAGAAGGTTGACTATATTATATATTCATTTTCATTATATTCTAGAGAGTCTTTGTTAATTTCTAAGAATCTCTTTCTTAATTTCTGTCTCAATCTATTTTCTATTGAGTATAAGTTTATTCAGTTTCCATGAGTTTGTAGCTTTCTGTTGCTTCTATTGTTGCAGAAATACAGCTTTAATGCCTGGATGTTAGACAAGGTGCTGAAGAGCCCAGAGTAGTTCCAGGCATTGGTCTGCCACCCCCATCTTACTGCATGTCCTCACGCCCTACACTCTTTACAGTTGCTGTAAAGCCCCTGACCCCATGAGTGCCATAAAGGCTGTTGCTGTTGGTGTTGCTATTCTACTATCTAACAAAATTGACTTCAAACCAAAACTAATCAAAAAAGATAGTGAAAAATACAAGATACTAACCAAAGGAGGAAAAAAGCAAGAGGACATTATAAGACTACTACACTAGAATAGCCTTGAGTCTGTACAAACTTCCTACTCTCTGCTATACCCTGAGGTCTAAAACTAACCCTCAATTTCTTCTTCATTATCTCCTCATCTGTTTGGGGGTATTTTCCATTGAAAGGAGACTGTGCATTTTCCAGGTCATTGTGTCAGCTCCTGAGACTGATCTTGACCCTAACCCATTAGAAGCATCTTCCTGCACTGAATAGAATAAAGTTGCTTTTATGGTTTATTTCTGATTTAGGTGATCCTCTCTTCATTATTTGCATGTTGTGTGATCACAACAGATGCAAAGTATTATTTCTATAAATATAAATTTGCTACATCTGTTGAGATTTTTTATGTGTCTGATCTGTGGTCAATTTTGGAGAGAGTTCCATGAAATGCTGAGAAGAAGGTAAGCTTTTTTTTTTCCGATTGGATGAAGTATTCTATAAAAACCTGCTATTTCCATTTGTTTTATATTTTCAATTAATTTCCGAATCTCTGTTTGATTTTTGCCTAAATGATATGTCTATTGGAGAAAGTGTGATATTAAAGCCTCCCACTATTAGTCTACGAGGGCCAATGTGTGATTTAAGTTATAGAAATGTTTCATTTACAAACTTGGGATTCCCTGAATTTAGGGCACAGATGTTAAAAATTATAATGTCCTCTTGCTTTTTTCCTCCTTTGGTTAGTATCTTGTATTTTTCACTATCTTTTTTGAATAGTTTTGGTTTGAAGTCAATTTTGTTAGATAGTAGAATAGCAACACCAATTTGTTTCTTAGATCCATTTGCTTGAAACACCTTTATCCAATACTCTAACCTGATCTGATGTTTATTCTTTAAGTTAGGGTGTGTTTCCGGGATATAGCTGAGGATATAACCTGTTTCCATATCCATCCGTTTGTTTATGTCTTGTCATTAGGGAATTAAGACCACTTATATTAAGATACATCAAGGATCATTTATTGTTAATTTCTGTTATTTTGTTGTTGCTATTGGTAGTGGTGGTGCTGATATGGTGGTTATTGTGGTGGTGGTGTATGTGTGTGTGTGTATGTGATTCTCTTTTTTAAAGACACCTCTGGTCTGGGATTATTTACTTTCTTTTTTATTTGTATGCAGTTAACTTCTTTATGTTGATGTTTACATTCAAGTACCTTATATAGGGTTGGATTTGTAGATATATAATTTTAAAATTTGGTTTTATTGCAGGTTGTTTTGTTTTCCCCATCTATCGAGCATTTTCCTGGGTATAGTAATCTTGGTTGGCACCTATGGTTTCTTAGAATTTGCTGGACATCTGTCCATGCCCTTCTTGCCTTTCAGAGTTTCCATTGAGAAATCAGGTATAAATCTAGTATCTTCCTTGATATTTTTCCTTTGCAGCTCTTAATAGTTTTCTTTTATCTGTGCATTTATTGTGTTGATTATTACATCTGGAAGAGACTTCTTTTCTGGTTTAGTAGTTTTGATGTTCTATATGCTTTTTCACTTTGATAGAAATCTCCTTATTTAAGTCAGGGAAATATTCTTCTATAATTTTGTTGAATATCTTTTGTGCCTTTGACCTGTGTTTCTTCTTTCTCCTCCATTCCTATTATACGTACATATATTTTTCTTTTCATAATTCCCCAAATTTCCTAGATATTTTAAGCCAAATTTTTTTAGATTTAATATTTCCTTTAGAGTTCACCTTTTCTTTGAATAAAATATCCATTTCTGCTCTCATGTCTTCGGTGACTACGGTTCTTTTCCTCCATCTCTTGTATTCTTTTGTGAAACTTGTCTCCATGCTTCCTCTTTAAGTTCCTACACTTTTCATTTACAGATTTCTCTCAGTTTGTGTTTTCTTTACTGATTCTATATACATTTTCACATCATGAATGGCTTTATTCCTTCCTTTGACTTTTTATTTAAATATTTAAGGAAATTATTTGTTTCCTCTTTATGAGCATTTATTATAAACATAAAGGCCATGTTAAGATTTTTTTCTTTCTTCTTCAATTATGTTGGAGTGTTTATTGTCTATTGTAGTTGGGTTGATGGGCTCTATTATAGATATATTGCCTTAGGAATTATTAACTGTGTTTTGAAAGGTGTGCCTATACCTCAGCAATTGGAAAGATTGTAAATGTAGATATCTAGTCTTTCCTCTCTAGTTTTTAGGAAGGTATGGTAGCTCTGTGTTGCCTATACGGAAATTTTCCTTCATCCTAATAGGTGTGGGTACTGGGTGTGTAGGTTTCCTTGCCTTCCTAGATCATCAGCCAATATAATCCATAAGGTTAAAGGGAGGAGAGATGGTGATCAGAGGCATTCAAAAACCCTGTGAGTACTTATGGTGAATGACCACACAGGTACTGCTATTAGTAGGCAGATCAACTTTGCTTTACATGACTGAAGGCTTATACAGTTTTGGGCAAATGAGAGTAGGAATATACATTATGGGCAAAGGTCATGGGGCTTGGGGATTAGGGTATCTAGAATGCCTCATTAGCACAGGGAAGCATTTCAGGAATCTCAGGTGCTGAGTTACCTAGTTCTTATTAGAAGAAAAGCAATTAATCTTGTAATCCAATTGGGGTTATATGACATTCCTCAGGTAGAGGCACAGATGTGGGGATTAGAATTCCACAGACAAGGTCAAGGTCAGAGAAGAAGTCCTGCAAATTAAAGGAATCTCCTTCCAGTATTGTAGTGAACCCAGTGGTTATCCGGTTTTGGTGGAATTCTACCTTAATTAACAGAGTTTTCTCACATATGAGTTCTGAGTTAAATTTGTTGTGCACGTTGGGACCCAAGACTGATGAATGGTGATGGGCTGAAGGCAATGGGGTGTCTTCAATGAAATAAAAGCAGAGTGTTCTACCAGGATCCTCTTAGTCTATTCCCTTGGAATGGGGATAGATAACAAGGAGAGGACACAATAAGTCTGCTAGTGATCTGATGTTGATAGAAATGTAAAGTTGTTTTGTTTCATTATCATATATTAACATGGGTAGAAATTTAAGGTTGTTTTCTTAGGTTATTGCTTGACTATCTTCTTTGTAAGCTGTTCACTTAAAGTGAGATAAGTTCTAGTTTTGTGACTCTTATAATTGTTCCTATTGTATGTAGATTGCTAATGTTAGAGATAAAGACAATTTTTCAACAGAAAAACGGATGAGAAGTAGAGATTTTGGGTATCTCTGGAGGCTGAGTTGTGTCTTATGAGAGGATGGTTTTGCTGAAGCAATCATGTGGGAGGATGTTTTGCTGAGAAAAGATATATGGTGTTTTCTGGAAGCTGCCTGGAAAAGAGGCATGTGAGTTTTTACTAAAGCGAATGCTTGAGAGGACACATGATGTTTGGAAAAGAGATAAGTGTAACTCAACAGACAGTGGACAATGCTTTGTGGCATTGATTAACTTTGCTGCTCTTTGCTGGTCTTCATTGGGCTTTGCTAACATTGGGCTTTGCTGGCAATGCTCTGGTATTGGCTCACCTTACCTTCTTCAGCATCATTTCTTGTGACTTTGTAGAGAGAAAAACACTAAATAACATGTGGTATTCTGAAGGCTTCTTGCTGCTTTTTGCAGACTTGGGCCAATTGGCAAAGCCTCACAATTTCTTCTGAATCTTAACTGCGTTGCTGATCTATGAATAGTGTTTCTGAGTAGATAAAGCTACCACTGTTTCATGTGTGTACTGAACTGTTGCTATCCTGACAGCCATGATTGGAATTGTCCCACAGAACTATTTCTAAATAGGTACAAATCTCCCTTTGTGCTATTAGCCTTTTCTTTCCACTACCTCTGGAGAGTGGTGGACTAGAAAGATGGTCAAAGCATTTAAGAACCCTTATTAAAGTAGGTTTTGAGGGATATAAGCCTACCTATATGCACAGACACTTTAACTGTATACTATAGTATGAGAAAATAAACAAGCAAACAATCAGAGAACCTAAGAAATAAATATAATGAAAGAAAAGTGAAGACTGGGTTACATAGAACAGAAGACACAACAAAGCTAACCAATACTAGTCATAGACGACAAAAGTGAAAATACTGAATAATGACATAATAAATCACACACACACACACACACACACACACACACACACACATGATTTATATTTAGCTGGATTTCATAATAAAATAGATTAGAAGAGGATAATAAAAACACAGTAAAATGTAACCTTGAAATAATATTTATATTCAGGAGTTTATCAGCATATAGATTTTATGTGCTTTTCTTGAGTAATAGATAGAGTTATATTTATATTATAGATACAGAGTTATATTTATATTTATATTATATGTGCTTTTCTTGAGTAATAGATACAGAGTTATATTTATATTATTCAGTATGCTGTTAGATATGTATGTGATCAGTAAGCTTGTAGAGTTAAAGAATAATGTATGTATTTTGATGTCCTTTGTTGAGTGGGTTTTAAGTCAAATTAGATGACTTTGGTTACTTCTAAGTATATATACCACTATGATACCTTTGGAGTTATTGTCCTGTGTTAGCCATTACTGCGGCTCATAGGTTAAATACATGGGTTCATAGGTGGCAACTATTGACTTCCTTCTTCCTTTGGCTATTCCCATACATCCCTATGTTCCTTAGTGTTCATGAAGTGAATCCTGCATATTGTTCTTCCCATAGTCCTGCACTGTGTATGTTGTACTTCTTGCTTGTAGGGTTTGGAGATTTCTCCCACAGAAAAATATGTCTGTGACTACTTCATGTAAAGCATACTGTGTATATTAGTTACCTTTCTAACATTGTGACACATCACCATAACTAAGGCAACTTCTAAAAGAAAACATTTAATTTAATGACTTTTTTTGCAATTTTAACATGTAAGTCCATGAGTCATGTCAGTGGACAGGCAAGAATGGAGCAGTATCTGGAAATACACAGGGTGAGCCAACATTGATAAAGCAAAGAGAGAATAGAGAAGGAGGGAAGAAGAGAGAGGGGGAGAAGGGAGAGAGAGAGAGAGAGAGAGAGAGAGAGAGAGAGAGATAGAAAGAGAGAAAGAGAGAGAAAAACAGAGAGATCTTTCAAAAATGCCATATCTCCTAATCCTTCCTAAATATTTCTACCAACTGGAGAGGGCTCCAAGTATTCAGATATATAGGCATATGAGTGGCAGTCTATTTAAAAATTGTGTAATATATTTATTAACATTTTTATTATGAAATTGTAACTTAATTAATCTTATCCCTTCTTTTCACCCCCTCTAAACACTCCACTCCTATCCACTCTTCTTCCAATTCTTGCCATCTTTTGTTCACTAATTGTTATGATATATGGATATCATAACATCCATTCATGTATGGATAGGTATATAATATATATTTCTAAAATAACATGTTTGCTCATATAATGTTGATTGTGTTATATTTTCAGTGCTGACTATTGGCATTAGATAGCCAATTAGTGTGTACTTCCCCAGGAAAAACTGTCTTTCCTATTCCCAGCTTCCCTCTGTTAGGTATAGTTCTGTTGAAAGACTTGAAGAATCAGGAACGTTTTGCTTTCCAGTTTGGCCTTTTCATTGGTGTCATTCTTGTTTAGCTCACATGTAGCCTTTTTGTTTGTTTGTTTTGTTTTGCCTCTGCCTCCCAAGTGGTGGGATTAAAGGCATGCACCACCACTGCCCGGGTGATTGTGTTGAAGAGATTTTGTAGGTATACCTTTTGCTAGGAGATATAGTCTCACTGCATACTCCCTGGTCCTCTGGCTGTTTTCCTACTTACTCTACTGCAATGTTCCTTGTACTTTAAGTTGACGAGTGCCTCGAAGAAGTGTCTATTGGGACTGGGTTCTACACCTGTTAATTTTGATTGCTAAGGTTGTAGATTCTCCTCCAATAATCATGATTTAATTAGTTAGCTAAGTTTGTAGTACAAGGTATAGTATCCCTTTTGTTGAGTGGGTTTTAAGTCAAATTAGATGACTTTGGTTACTTCTAAGTATATATACCACTATGATACCTTTGGAGTTATTGTCCGGTGTTAGCCATTACTGTGGCTCATAGGTTTCATACCTGGCTTCATAGGTGGCAACTATTGACTTCCTTCTTCCTTTGGCTATTCCCATACTACTGTCTTGGTATAATAAAAGTCAGTTCTCAGGGAGGTGATATTCAGGTCACTTCCAGGTCTAGGTCCTGTTTCTAAAGTACATGGTATCTTCATCTGCAGAGATTTAACTTCCACCTCTGGAGTGTAAACAAGGGGAAAATCAATAGATATTTGTTTCTGGTACAGCCCTGACCAACAATTCAAAAAAGGACTTCTTGTGTCTAATACTGTGTTTTTGTTAAGTGGTCTTTGGCTCACCATCATCCTAGATGAGAAAAGTTCATTAAAACTATACATTTATATTTATATATGGAATGACATATGTTACAGAGATTTGTTTGTGTTGTTGAGTAGTTAATAATATGATTCTGGGTAAATTTGTAAGAAATTTTTATTCTTGTTTTACCCAACTCGCTTGTTGTTGTTGTTGTTGTTGTTGTTGTTGTTGTTGTTCTTCTTCTTCTTCTTCTTCTTCTTCTTCTTCTTCTTCTTCTTCTTCTTCTTCTTTTTCATCTTCTTCTTCTTCTTCTTCTTCTTCTTCTTCTTCTTCTTCTTCTTCCATATTTAGTTTTATTCTTATTAAAATTACTAGGAATTGTGATTTTTAAAATATTTGTTTTATCAGAGAAGTTCCCAACATTCAATAGATGGGAACAAATACATACCCATTACTGGAAAATGTACAAAGACAGACCTTGGAAAACTCAATTATAGGATGATTCCTCTACAGGGCTCAGGGAAGACAAGACAGAAATTGCTCCACTATGTTCATAGCAGCCTTATTTATAATAACCAGAAGCTGGAAAGAACCCAGATGTCCCCTCAGTGGAGGAATGGATACAGAAAATGTGGTACATTTACACTATGGAATACTACTCAGCTATTAAAAACAACGAATTCATGAAATTCTTAGGCAAATGGTTGGAACTGGAAAATATCATCCAAAGTGAGATAACCCAATCACAAAAGAATATACATGAAATGCAATCACTGGTAAGTGGATATTAATTAGCCCAGAAGCCCTGAATATTCAAGACACAATTAGCAAATCATATGATTCCCAAGAAGAAGGAAGGAGAGGGCCCTGGTCCTGAAAAGACTTGATCCAGTATTGTAGAGGAGTACTAAGACAAAGAAATGCGCGGGGTGGGGGGGTTGGAGGGGGTGATTGGGGATTGGGTGGAGGAATAGGACTTATAGAACATATGGGGAGGGGGAAACTGGGAAAGGGGAAAGTGTTTGGAATATAAACAAAGAATATAGAAAATAAAAAAAAAGGAGTTTGTAAAAGACAGAGGGAATGAAGGATATTAAGAAAAAAACTTTTTCAGTATAATAGGAGTGGTATACAAAGGAACTTACAGAAACTGTGGCAGTAGGTTCACGGATCGCATGGGTCAAATCCAGATGGGGCAGAAGCTTTGCTTATTCTCATCCCCAACTCAGAAGCTATGTCCAATTGAAAACCACTTTAAACAGAAAAAATAGTTTCTCAAACTGTGTCTTATTTGGTATTCATACCACTCTAAGGGCAAATGGAATGCCTAGGCAACCCAAAGTAAATTGGCAATTTTGGAGTATTGTTGTTGTTGTTATTGTTTTAAGGGTTTTTGTATATCTATTATAGCTTGCTAATTCAAATTTATGGAATGTGTATGTATGAGTGTGTGTGTGTGTGTGTGTGTGTGTGTGTGTCTGTGTGTGTGTGTATCTCTATGTTTATTCATGCTACTTATCTTTTTATTTGCCTTTTTTCTTGCTTCGTTGGACCAAATTTGTTTGCTTCTATGTTATTATGTTTTTAGACGTCTTGCTTGTTTTGAATGAATGAAAGGATATGCATTGGAAATGAAGGGGAGGTGGACAGATCTGAGAGAAGTTGGGGGTGGAAAAAGCATAACCACAATATATTCTATGAAACAAAAGTATCTCCAATTAAAATTTAGGAAAACAAATAAGTAAATGTTCCCTTTAACTTGAGTATTGTTTTCTTAGCATTTGTAAATTAAGTTTTGGCAGGAATCATACCAAAAAACCTCTCTCTGAGACTCTTCCACACACAGCAGCAGTTCCATAAATACATTAACTGTCCACAGCTTATTCATGAACACATCTTAATTAGAATCTTGTCATCTCAAACATTACCTGGCATGTGATGTACCAAACTGAATAAAATGATATACTGATTACAGTCTTATATTCAATATGATCTTATATTTTCTGTTTTAGTGACAGAGATAGAATTTGCTAATGTTCTTCTACAAATTGATTTGTATTTTGCTTGTTTGCTAACATCATCTTCAATGTGAAATCAGGTCCTGATTTCAGAGTAATGCCTAATTCTCCATGGGTGTTTCATCTAATTCACTGCTTAATGGTCTTTCTCTTTTATGTGCATTACCCTACTCCTGATACAAAGTGTTCCTCATCTTAAACTCTGTTCATGATGTGTGTTCTTTACAATGTGCTCTTAGATTTTGTTTGTAAGTAATTTGTGGAGAAATTTGGAGCTCTGTAAGATTCAAGGATCAAGGAGGTTAATCTATAGTTTCCTTCTCTGTTATTTAAATTTTAGAAACAGTAAAATGTTGGCATAATAGAAGGAATGTGGCAATGTTCCTTCTTTTTCTACTTTTGAGCAGCTTTAAAAATGTGGATATTAAATTTTCCTGAAAATTTTGATAGTATCTGGTAATAAGTTTATCTATCCTATTTCGTGTAAGATTGAGCTCAGATACTTTGAGTTCTGTCTCTAAGGTGTATAGTATTTTTCAGCAACAAGGACTTACCTTCAGCCTTTGGAAGTCAACCTAGAGATTTTATTTCCAGTCTATTGTAAACGGGTCAGCTTTGAACACTGCTGAGTGAATATCTCTAAAGTAAAATGTATAGTCCTTTTGGAACATGCCAAGGGGTAGTATAATTGGGTCATACGGTGATTTATTTGTGGTGTTTTAAGGATTCACCATATTTATTTAAGTGGTTTTAAAAGCTTACATTCCTGCCAACAGTAAATAAGTTTTCCTGCCTCCCCCCATAGCCTTGCAGGCATTTATCATCAGTTCTTTGTGGATGTTAGCCACTCTGACAGGGATACTGTTTTAATTTCCATTTCCTTAACTGTCATGGATGATAAATATTTCTTGGGGTATTTGTTTCTGAATTTATAAACACAGGCCTGTTGACACTAACAGCCATTTTTATATTTATTACTAAACCTCGTGACACTTGGCCTCTGTAGCCTTTCCAACTGTACAGATTTTCCTCCTTCTGTTAAAGTCGTTAAAAAGTGATCCTTAGGTAAGTGATAGGCTGATTTGGTGGACAAGAAATCCCAGTCCCGAGGTGACACTCTTAGCACATTAGCACAGATATCTGCCAAAGAAAAACTGGGCAGGATACAGAAATCATTGTTAATTGATTGTTTAAATATCTTTTTGTTATCAATTTATTTTTCTTAAAAAAAACATCTACAGAAATTATCCCATTAATTAACCTGTTAGAAAAAATAAAATAAGATAAAGTAGAAAAAATTAATTGGTTTCCAGAGAAAGAATTTTTTAAAGAAAACTGTCAAATGAAAATTGGCACACTGACAGATTTTATTATAGTACATACATGGCAGTGTCAATCATATGCAAGAGAGTATAACATTATGTTCATGCTAAAATATGATGGGTAGCACATTATATTTTTGGAAATTTGAGTAAAACAGAAATGTATTGCCCTGAAGAATTGCTGAATGAGTATTCTATTTGAAATGTATTTATAAACAGCATCGAGATTCCTTTAAAAGAGTGGATTTCACATGGTCCAAATGCTGACAAAACACATATTTCCTGTTGTAATTAATTACAACTCAGGAAAAAGAAGACATATATGTAAGTTTTACTGTGTCGTAAGAAAAGTTAATATTCTTTCTTTACTGGAAAATGTATGCATATTTCCAGTCACCTGTTTTAGTGGCTATAGCAAAGAGTCACCAATCGTGATTATAGGTGTCCT
The DNA here is from genome assembly GCA_964023405.1 of Apodemus agrarius. Lineage (NCBI taxonomy): Eukaryota > Metazoa > Chordata > Mammalia > Rodentia > Muridae > Apodemus > Apodemus agrarius. The sequence goes on from OZ030025.1 coordinate 50,921,372, forward strand.
AGACACACACTTGACTATGTGTAAGGAAAGCTTTGTAGATTTAATATTCATCATAAAGTTGACACTTTTTGGATATATTTTAATTGAACTGCAAGATACTTTTAAATTCAATACAATTGTGTTCTTATTTTTAAGATTATATGACTACGACATTTCTCTTTAAGTGACTTAATTATCTATATCATCAAATAATGTGCTTAGCTTTGGAGGTTATTGTCAAAGCTAGTGAATACACTTTTCCTAATATGTACCCACATAAACTTACATAATGTTATTGTCACCTACTTTAAATTATTCAAGCACTCCAAACATGGCTCAGAAGCTAAGGATACTTGTTGCTCTTATAGAACACAGACTTAGTTCCCAACACGTACAAGGTGGCTAGGAACTGTTTGTGACTCCAATCCAGTGGGATCTAACTCCCTCTTCTGATGTCAGTGGGCACCAGGCAAACATGTGATGAACATGTGTACACACACACAGACCACTCATACATTAACAATAAATAAATTTTTTCATTTTTTCAAGACTTTTGCATTAAAAAATCACATTTATTCCTTTTATGATATAGCCTTGCTCTTCCAATTTTGTACATTTGCTCAATTACTATGTGTCTTATTAATTATTTTCAATGGACACAATATTTAGTAGTTATGCTATGGTATAATAGTCTTATTCTATTATATAACTACTTAATAAATAGTACATTAAACTAACCATGATTCAAATAAACCTATATTTATTTAATGGGAAGACTTTGTTTCATAATCATAACAATATGACTGATTGATATCATCATGTGATATACTGTTATTAAAATTTGGAATAAAACACTATTAAGTAATTCATCTTAGTGATATACAAAACTCAGCAAAATAATGTATTTGAAAGAATATAAATAAATATAAAAGAACATTAGACTCTGTGGAATGATTTAAGAACAAGACAAATATAAGCATAATGATCTGTATTAAATTAATATTAGTTTAGCTTAATGTTTATGATAAGAACCATGAAAATTCCTGTTGAAAAGAGTAAACAATTTTTACATTTAAATTTTACTTATGGAGCAAAGGGAAATTTCGAAAACAGAAATTTTTAATGGCTCAGTCTATCTAAGATCAAGAATTGATAAATGGGACCTCAAGAAACTGAAAGCTTCTTTCTATAAGGCAAAGGACATAGCCAATAGGACAAATTGGCAAACTACAGATTGAGAAAAAGATCTCCACTAACCCCACATCAGATAAAGGGCTAATATCCAAAATATATAAAGAACTAAAGAAGCTAATCTCCAAGAAATGAAACAACCCAAACAATAAATGGGGTATAGAAGGAAACAATATTCACAACAGAAGAATCTCGAATAGCTAAGAAGCACTTAAAGAAATGTTCAGAGTCCTTAGTGATCAGGAAATTGCAAATCTCCCTTGTTGGTGGGATTGCAAACTGGCACAACCACTCTGGAAATCCACTTGAAGACCCAGCTATGCCAATCTTGGTCATATAATCAAAAGATGCCCTACAATACCACAGGGTCAGATGTACCACTATATTTATAGGGACCTTATTTGTGATAGCCAGAAGCTAGAAAGAATCCAGATGTCCCACAATGGATGAATAGATGGATACAGAAAATTTGGTTCATTCCACAATGGAATACTATTCAGCTATTAAGAATGAGGACATCTTGAGTTTTGCAGACAAATGGCTGGAACTAAAATATATCATCCTGAGTGAGGTAACTCAGAACCAAAAGGACATACATGGTATGTACTCACTAATAATTGGACATTAGCCAAAAGGTACAGGATACCCAGGACACAATCCACAGAACTGAAGAAGGTTAAAAAGCAGAGGGCCTAAGTGAGGATGCCTAAATCCCACTTGGGAGGGAGAAGAAAGCAATCATGGGTGTTGAGAGGGCAGAGGAAAGGAGGGACCTGTGTGGTAGAGGGGACAGGGAGGAGAAAAGGGGAACATCATCAGGTATTGGGGGAACAGGACTGAAGTCCCAAGGGCCAGCAGTAAGAATGGAAACAGGCAACCTCAGGAGGTAGGAGATGATGGAGTGTGAGGTGACCATCTAGAATATACTGGAGACCTGGGAGATGAGAGTCTCTCAGGAGTCTCAGGGACCTTAGATGAAACCCACAGCACCAGGAAGAGGGAAATTGTGGAGTCCACCTCCAGTAGAAAGACAGGGCACCAAGTGGAGGGGTGGAGTTGCCATGCCATAGTCAAAAACTGACCCAGAATTATCCCTGTCTAAAAGAACTATAGGAACAAAAATTGAGAAAAGATTGAGGGAAAGGAGGTACAGTGACTGGCCCAAATTGGGACCCTTCTTAAGGGGAGGCTCCAAAGCCTGACAGTTTTACTGATGCTATGGCATGCTTACAGACAGGAGCCTAGCATGGCTGCCCTCTGAAAGACCCAACAGTTCAAAGAGTCAGATGCAGATACTTACCAATGGACAGAAGCTAGGGACCACTGTGGTTGAATGAGGGAAAGGCTGGAAGAAGTTGAGGAGGAGGGTGATCCCATAGGAAGACTAGCAGTCTCAATTAACCTGTACCCCTGTGATCTGTTAGACACTGAGCCACCAAACAAGCAGTATATACTAGCTGATATGTGGTAGCTGACACATATACTGCAGAGGACTATCTGGTCTGGCCTCAGCGGGAGAGGATGTACATAACCCTTGAGAAAGTTGAAGCCCCAGAGATTGGGGTGGTCTGGTGGGGTGGGGCAGTTTGGGGACATCCTCTTGGAGATGGGGGGAATTGGATGAGGAACAGTTGGAGGGTGGACCAGGAGGGGGATAATGACTGGACTGTAAAAAAAAAGATTAAATAATAATAATAATAATAATAATAATAATAATGATAATTTTACTTGTGTAGAATGTCATCTGGCCACTATGCACACACACAAATACACACCAACAAACACACACAAACACATCTATCTATCATCTATACATCATCTATGTATCTGTCTGTCTGTCTGTCTTTATATGTAAACATATAGATATATATCCACATATACCTGACAATTTCATGAAAACCATAAGCAACTGAGGATATCAGGTATATATTTGAAATAAATACAATCCCTGGAATTATGTGTATAATCCAGCATAAGAAGATCAGTGCTTTTTTCAGTTGTCTGTCCTAATATCACAGTATTGTTAAACAAACTTTGTGATTGAGCCCTATTGAAGTAGATCCTCAACCTCTGCCACACTCCGTCTTCTGTATTCACTGTAGTAGAGTACTCTACTGGCATTTTTAAGCACTCAGTGCAGAGCATTGTCACTGATGACGAGCATTTAGGGTGCCTCAGAAGAATGTTGATATTCATGTGTTTCCTGGCATTCTGCTTGTAACTACATTACTTTTTGTCCTTGTAACAATCAAATAAAAAAAATCATACATTTTTTTAATTTTATTTTCTATATTCTATGTTTACATTCCAAAGGCTTTCTCCTTTCCCAGTTCCCACCCACCATAGTTCCCATAGTTCCTCTCCCCCCCCCATCTGTTCCCCAATAATTCCCCCTCCCCCCTCGGTTTCTTTACTAAACTGGAAGCAATCTTTACAGGCCCAGGGTCCTCTCCTTTCTTCTTCTTGGGAATCATTTGACTTGCTATTTGTGTCTTGAGTATTTAGGGCTTCTGGGCTCATTAATATCCACTTATCAGTGATTGCATTTCATGTGTATTCTTTTGTGATTGGGTTAACTCACTCAGGATGATATTTTCCAGGTCTAACCATTTACCTACAAATTGCATGAATTCATTATTTTTAATTGCTGTGTAGTATTCCATTGTATAAATATACCACATTTTCTGTATCCATTCCTCCTTTGAGGGATATTTGGGCTCCTTCCAATTTCTGGCTATTATAAACAAGGCTGCTATAAACATAGTGGAGCATGTGTCCTTATTGCATGCAGGGGAATCCTCTGGGTATATGCCCAGGAGTGGTATGCCAGGGTCCTCTGGAAGTAACATGCCCAATTTTCTGAGGAACCGCCAAACTGATTTCCAGAGCGGTTTTACCATTTTGCAATCCCACCAACAGTGGAGGAGTGTTCCTCTTTCTCCACATCCTCGCCATCACTTGTTGTCTCTTGAGTTTTTAATCTTAGCCATTCTGACTGGTGTGAGGTGGAATCTCAGGGTTGTTTTGATTTGCATTTCCCTGATGACTAATGATGTTGAACATCTTTTAAGGTGTTTCTCAGCCATCCGAATTTCTTCTGGTGAAAATTCGTTGTTTAGCTCTGTGCCCCATTTTTTGATAGGGTTATTTGGTTCTTTGCGGTCTAACTTCTTGAGTTCTTTGTATATATTGGATATTAGCCCTCTGTCGGATGTGGAGTTGGTGAAGATCTTTTCCCACTTTGTTGGTTGCCGTTTTGTCCTTCTGACAGTGTCCTTTGCTTTGCAGAAACTTTGTAATTTTATGAGGTCCCATTTGTCGATTCTTGATCTTAGAGCATAAGCTATTGGTGTTCTGTTCAGGAACTTTTCCCCTGTGCCCAAGTCCTCCAGGGTCTTCCCAAGTTTCTTTTCTAATAGTTTCAGTGTGTCTGGTTTTATGTGGAGGTCCTTGATCCACTTGGAGTTGATCTTAGTGCAAAGAGATAAGGTTGGATCAATTCGCATTCTTCTGCATGTTGACTTCCAGTTGAACCAGCACCATTTGTTAAAAAGGCTATCTTTATTCCACCGGATGGTTGTGGCTCCTTTATCAAAGATCAAGTGACCATAAGTCTGTGGGTTAACCTCTGGGTCTTCAATCCTGTTCCATTGATCTGCTTGCCTGTTGCTATACCAATACCATGCAGTTTTTAACACAATTGCTCTGTAGTACTGCTTGAGGTCAGGGATATTGATTCCCCCAGAAGTCCTTTTATTGTTGAGAATAGTTTTAGCTATCCTGGGTTTTTTGTTGCTCCAGATGAATTTGAGAATTGCTCTTTCTAGATCTATGAAGAATTGAGTTGGGATTTTGATGGGGATCGCATTGAATCTGTATATTGCTTTTGGCAAGATGGCCATTTTTACTATATTGATCCTGCCAATCCAGGAGCAAGAAATATTTTTCCATCTTCTGAGGTCTTCTTCGATTTCTTTCTTCAAGGACTTGAAGTTCCTGTTGTACAGATCTTTCACTTGTTTGGTTAGAGTTACGCCAAGATACTTTATGTTGTTTGTGGCTATTGTGAAGGGTGTTATTTCCCTAATTTCTTTCTCTGCCTGCTTGTCCTTTGAGTACAAGAAGGCCACTGACTTGCTTGAGTTAATTTTATAACCTGCCACTTTGCTGAAGTTGTTTATCAGCTGTAGAAGTTCTCTGGTGGAGTTTTTTGGGTCGCTTAGGTAAACTATCATATCGTCTGCAAATAATGATATTTTCACTTCTTCCTTTCCAATTTGTATCCCTTTGACTTCCTTATGTTGTCTAATTGCTCTTGCTAGAACTTCAAGTACTATATTGAAAAGATATAGTGCCATTTATTCTACTTACAACCCAAAGAAAATGATTTCTTACATTAAAAAAAAACATTCAAAGAATCAGAAAGACAATGACTTGGCCTACTTTCCATTTGTTTTACATCGAGTCTTGTCTGTGCCATCAAGAGACAGCAGCTTAGCTGCCTGGGAACAGGTCTTCAGCATGGGACACTTCCAAACTACAAAATAAAGAGTTCTCAGAGTCTATGATTGGTTATCACCTAGCATGGGAATGTCTGCCCTTATTTCTTACTCAAAATGTACTGCTGTGTTCTTCTTAAGCTATTCAAGCCCAAGAGGCTATATCTGTAACTAATGAGAAGAGACTTACTTGTTCTGTTGTATCTATAGAATGGGAAATACAATATTTGAAATGAATGTTTACACAATGATTTCAAGTACATATACATTAATGATCCAGAGAGATTTCCACAAAAATTATACAAAGTAAACTAAAGTAAATAAATTTTAAAATATAAAGAATCACTATAATGTGAAAGAAAGATAACTAATAATTCATTTAAAATTGGCAAGGAATCTTAAGATATAAATTTAAAATGTATGTGCAAAAGGTTAGTAGGTTTACAAAAATGACCAACATCTCTAATCATCATGGCAATTCAAATCAATACCACAAGGAGATATCATTCATAGCATTGCTATTGTTACCGAACACAGTGGGTACTTAAGATATGAAGAAAATGAAATGCAAAAAGAAGTAGTGTATGCAACCACTCATGAGTAGAATTTTAAACTGCTGGTGTCATAGAAGTTGAGAGTAGAGTCCTTGCTAAGAGACATTAAAGAATAAAAGGAAAGTGCGAGAGGTGGGGTTATACCCCTGCCTCAAGTGTATGATTGGGGGAACAGATTATGCCACGTGTTACACAATAGGATGAAGATAGTCATACACTCTATATCTCAAAAAACAGAAGAAAGTAATTGCATTTCACTTAACAGAAAAAATGATGTGAGCATACATCAGTGAATCAGTATTGCCAGGTTGGTCACTACCAATATATGCAAGAATCAAAACATAATATGCTCATTTCTACAACGGTGTAGCTTTAGTGGTGTTAAAGGAAGAGAATACACCACTAATAACTCTTATTTTTAAAATGAATTGCATTCTGTACATTTATTCTAAGTTTTTTATTTTCAAATTTTAAACTTCTGATCATTTTATTCAAAAGAAAATATTTTTCAAACTAACCTAAAAATGTAAATAAGATCAATGTATTGAGTAGTGCCCAGAAAAAAATAATAGACCTATTTTCTTGCATAATAATAAATATTAAAATAAGGATAAAGAAAAACATATTTCCATGAACCTTCCTGTTGATAAACCTGAAAATCAACAGAAAATATTGACTCACATTTCAAGGAGCTCTGATTTGTTTTGAAACTTAACATTCACAGAAATGAGCATCAGTTAATAAATTTACACATTTAAATGGGAGTGTATTACACTTATACATTAGGAAGACAACTAAAATGATTCTCTCCAATTTTCCTTCTACCAATACAACAAATATTTGGTGTTCACTGAATATATTTATGAAAAGAAAATATAAAATATCCATAACATTTTGAATAAGTGTATAACTTTTCTATGTATTTCTATGGTATAACTAAACAACAAAGGATGTTCTTGATTATTTCCATGACCGTTCAGCTGTGGTCATGGATGTTCATCATCATGTTTATGATAGCTCAGCTGTAGTTATGTATTAGAGTGCATGTGAGTGAGTAGATTTGTGCATTACTGTGATTGCTGCCTCTCCTTGCCTCTCTATAACTGTGCATATGAATTAATAAACCACTGTAGGTACAGTCCTATGACTATTAGACACTGCATTTTTCTTTTAAGAGAAGTGAGCTTGTATCATTTGTAGGAGCTCATGATCTCTTATTTGAATGTGATATTCCTGTATTTTCTGGAACCTTCTGGATATAGGCAACCAATGTACACATTCATAACTCATGACAAATTCCAAGTCTTATTAGCATATTGAAAAATTTTATGCAGCTTGATAGAAATGGAGATAAATATACAAGCTAACAATCTTAGAAACTACATAGGTATAAAGGGTAGGAAAGAATTAAATATTAAACGTTTTAGAGAAAACAGTTATAAGATTGTTTTCCTAACTTAAATGTTAGTAGTATTAGGTTTGATTTTCACTTTCTTCTATATAAATTTAAAAGTTTGAATAACACAAATTGTAAATAATAAGCACTATTACTTTAATATGGTATAATAGCATTTTGGCTAACCTTTGAAAAATAATTTTATTAAATTATTTCAGTTGCTAAGTGGAATATGTTACATTTACTTAATTTTTTTGAGTTTCAGAGTAATCAACCCATTAATGTTCACTCCATATGTAAGTTTCCCTGAACACATATTCATATAATATAAATAAAACTTCGTACATGATAACCATTGTAAGAGACAGGATAAATATGGAAAAGTACTGTTTGTATTTCACTGGCTTATATAAGACAATAGCACATCTCTTGGAGGCCTTTCCAAGCATGGAAGGACTTAGGCTTAGGGAATCCTTAACTTATGCACGTGCATTTTTTATAAAAGATAGAAGAAATGAAGATCAATACAGCCACTAATGAAGACTACAGCTTCATGCACATATACCCGCATGTGCATCTTTGTATGTGACACCTTGTAACAATCTGAATTACATAATAAAGAAGTGTTTATTTCTGTATATAAATGCATACATTTAGATTTTCACATATTTCATTGAAATGAATATAAATTGCCTATTGGAGATTGAATTACGGAAACTTGATGAGAAAAGTACTTAAGAGATTTGCAATATTAAAGTACCTGCCCATGCATGCACAAACACTTGGAGTTTTACTCAGGCTCTTCATCATGTTTGGAACATTTTTGTTGCTGTGATAAAATATCCTGACAAGATGCAAGTTAGAAAGAAAGGGTTTATACAGTTTACAACTCAGGTTATAGTCCATCATTACACAGAAGTCAAGGGAGGAACTTAGTGCAGCTGTCACATAACAAGAACAGAGAGATGAGTACTTGTTGTGCTCAGATGGACTGAGAGTTCTCACACAGTTCAGGATCCCGGCTTAGGAAATGGTGTTGAGTAAAGCAAGCTAACCTCACAGACTCCAAAGGGTCAGCAGCTTCAGAGTGGGAACTCACAGAAGGGACATCTAGATTGTCTCCAGTTTCTGCACATTTACTGTTATGAACATCATTAAGTAAGTGTCTTTGTGGTATAGAATGACCATTTGAGTATATGCCCAGGAGTGGTATACTGAGTCTTGGAGTATAACTATTTCCAGTTTTTTGAGAAACCACAAAATTAATTTCCAATGTGGTTATACAAGTTTGCACCTCCACCAGCAAAGGACAGTGTTTCCCTTGCTCCAGACCCTTGCCAACATGTGCTGTTGATTAAGGTTTCGATCGCAGCCATTGTGATGGGTGTAAAATGGAATCTCAGAGTCATTTTCATTTGTATTTCTCTGATGACTAAGGATGTTAAACATTTTTTAAGTGTTTCATAGCCATTCGAGATTCCTCTGTTGAGAATTCTGTTTAGGTCTGCATCCCATTTTTAAATTGGGTTATTTAGTTTGTTGGTGTCTAATTTCTTGAGTTCGTTATATAATTTAGATATTAGTCTGTTGTCAGATGTAGGGTTTCTGAAGACCTTTTCTCATACTTTAGGCTGCTGATTTGTCCTACTGATGGTATTTTTAACTTTTCAAAAACTTTCCAGTTTCATGAGGTCCAACATTTTAATTTTTGATCTTAGTGTCTGTGATCTCTGTTCACAAATTTGTCTCCTGTGTGAATGTGTTCAAGGTAGCTCCCCAATATCACTTCTACTAGGTTTAGTGTGTATTGTTTTCTGGTCACTTGTACCATAGTGTTGGGCAGGGTGATTGATGTGGGTTTATTGGCCTTCTTCTACATGCAGACATCCAGTAAGACAAGCAGCATTTGTTGAAGTTACTTTCGTTTTTATATTGTATGGTTTGGGTTTCTTTCCGAAATACCAAGTGTCCATAGGTGTGTGGGTTAATTTCTGGGTCTTCAATTATATTCTGTTTATCAACTGTCTTTTTTCTTCCAATAACATGCAATTTTTTATTACTATTTTTCTTTAGTGTAGCTAGAAACCAGATGGTCTTCTAAAAGTGCTTTTAATGTCCAATTGTATTAGCTATTCCTGCATTTTTGGTTTTTCGGTATGAAGTAGAGAATTACTCTTTCAAGGTCTGTAAATAATTGTGTTAGAATTTTAAGAATTACATTGAATTTATAGGTTTCTTTTAGTTAAATGGCCATTTTTACTATATTAATCCTACTGGTTCATAAGCATGGGAGATCTTTCTGCCCATGAAACCTTCAACCCCAAATTTTTCCTTCATACAAGATAAGCGGGGATAAAAATTAAGCAAAGACTGAGGGAGTGGTTAACTGAATACTGGCCCATCTTGAGATCCATCCCCAGGGAGAGAGCAAGCTCTCTGACACTATTAATGATACTCTGTTATGATAGCAAAGAAGAAGGTAGCATTACGATCTCCTGAAAGGTTTCATCTGGCAGATGATGGACACAGATGCAGAGAGCAACAGCTGGACATCAGGTGGAGTTTGTGAAAACTTGAGGAAGCAGAGGGGTCAAGGACCCCACATGAATATCTATAGAGTCAACTAACCTAGGCCCATGGGAGTTCACAGAGACTGAACCACGAGCCAAAGAGCATGCGTGGGATGGACATAGTCCCCTACACATTTGTAGCAGATATGTGGCTTGATCTTCATGTGGGTGTCCCAAGAACTAGAGCAGGGATTATCTGTTTTGTGTTACCTGCCATTGGGTCCCCTTCTTTTAACTGGATTGCCTAGTTGGGCCTCAGTGGGAAAGGATGTTTTTAGTCCTGTTGGGACTGGATCTCCCAGGGTGAGATGGTACCTAAGATGGGCTTCCCCTTCTCTGAGACTGGGAAGAGGAGAAAAAGAATGCTGCCATTGGAATATAAAGTGAATGAATAAATACATCTTTTAAAAAAGAATACCACTTGCTTCATTAATTGATGCCATCTCACATATAATATTGACCAACATCAGTGTTAGTTGATATGGTATCTTAGGTAAAGTCTTATATTATTACCTAACCTGACACCTTTTTTTTTTCAAATTGATTTAATTTTACTTACCCTTAACTCTGGGCCCCAAATGCTAAACCAAGCACTGTCATCTTTCTGTTTGAGACACTTGATTCCCTCTGTGTCTTTTCCACTTATAGTTAAGCTGCTTTCTAAAGTGTTGTACAGTTGTACAACACTGCCATTTAATTACTGTCCAAATCTTTAGCATGCCATACAGAAAAAGGACTCAAAGTCACTGAACTCAATCTTCTCCTCACTCACTCACTACTCACTAGTTCAAACTCACTCACTTTTCTTCAGGGTTCTGTGTGTGAGTAGGCATTGCTGTGTGCCCATCAGCACAGATCTATCATAGAGATCTCTGTGCATTATTGTGATATTAATAATTTACTTTTAAAGAGAACTACTTTCTTGAATTCTGGCATAACATCTTAAAATTACTACCTTTGGCATTGGGTTTTCCTTTCTTGCCAGCTTCTTATAAGCTCCTGATTACTTAAATCTTAAAACTTCCCAAAGTTCCAGACAACAGTCCCTATGAGAACCCTGCATTTGCTTCTACTAGTAGCATACTATTTGGTTCCGACTAGTGTTCTTCTTCAGGCCCATTCCTACCTTTCTTCTGTTTCTAACAGATATGATTTCCTAATAAAAGTCACTGGATATTCACTGTCTGAAGTGAAATGAATTCTAAAGGAAAAAAGGAACATTCACATGCTCCATGGGAACCACATTTAATGTTGCAGGTAGTACAAAGCTGTTGTAAACACAAAGACAATAAGAACTCTACTAACAATGATCAGCATAATCAGAGCTCCTGGTGTAAATGACAGAGACTAAGCTTCATTTACTCTTGGCAAAACACTTAAATTATAAGCTGACTATTAGGGTATTGAATTTAATAACAGGTAGAGTAAGTTTGTCTAAGATGTTAACATTTAACTGGAGTACAAAACATGTTTGTCTCCTCACAACCTTGTTGTGTGTCTCTCTGCCTTCAGCACCAAATACTCATATATGTTCTGCGCTGCATGTGTATTGTCAATACTCCATTGCTGTAAGTTATATCTGATGAAAGACTAGAGAATACAGTAACCAACTTCCTGTAGATTTCAATTTTTGTAATTCTGCATAACAAACAGGAATAACGTATTGGTGTGTATTTCTAAGACTTATTGCTAAGGTAAAAAGAACACTTATAAGTAGTGAACAGATGTGAATCAGAAATTACAAATTTCTGTCAAAATAAGAGATCGCGTAGGAGAGAAGTTATCAGATCACATGAGAGTTTCATCCTTTGTCAACATAGTGCATAGATTAAAAAAAACTTGAATTGCAGATATTAAAATTGATTTTAGGTGCAATTCTATATTCTCAGAAATATCATAAATACTAAGAACTACTTTAACATTACTGTGTAATTAGCATTTATAATTCTTATAATTCCTCCAAGGTACTGAACAAAGTCAAGTCGGATTAAGCAAAAGTGTAATGACTAATTGTTATTTTTTTAAATGTACTTTAGGGTAAAAATTAGAGATATTAGTACAATGAATTGTGGACAAAATGAATACACACTAAAAGGTTTTGTTCTTTATTTTGTATTTTTAGTTTAATACACTCAATAATAATTTATAGAACTATAGAATTTTCCCATTCTTTGATTTATGAATTTATTTTATTACAATTACTTCTAAATATGTGTAGAAACCCTGAAAGCTTAATATAAACTAAAGTAATTATACAGAAACAATTTCCCCCAAGATACAATAAAAATGGAATATGTCCCCAGAGAGAAATATTTGCTAAAATTAAAAGTGCCCTGAAGCGAGGACAAATCAGATATTCTTATGTAGAAAAGTTTTCACAGCTGTCCTTTGAAAGTGTCACCTTTAACCACAGTTCCTGAAAGCATAGGATCTCTGTGTCCTCCAGTGACTAACGACTGTCATTAGAATTGTCCTCAGGGGAGTATTTAATGATTTTTTGCTGAGTTTGCATTTCTAGATGGTGAATAGTTCAGAATGATACCAATGGGTTCATAATTTTCACTGTCTAAATTATCTTCCAAATCAGCTGCTGCTTTTCTAATGAGAGGCTTTCATCTCAGGGAAAAACTCCTATCCTTTGTGAGGCTGATTCTTTTAAAATAAATTTTAGAGCATTCTCCCTGATAGTCTGGCATTACCATCAGTAGGGCATGTTTAACCTTGTCAGTAAATGATCTTGCAAAATCATCTAAGTTTATAGGGTAAAACCAGGCCTTTTCACAATTTTGTTTGCTGTATGAGCCAATAGCCAATATCCAATGTAGAGTAACTAATGTGCAAAATTACATTGTGTGGTACAAGACACAGAAGTAATTCATAATGATTAACTTGCATTTAGTGTGGAAATAGAATAAAGTATATTTTTACTGCTTTTCTAATTTTTAATTCTCTGTCTTTACCATTCTCCTACAGTCTTACTTAATTTCCCCCTCACATTTCCTTAATTTTTGTCTATAGGCATCAATATATAAGCACTTCTTAATAAAAATATTACATCAGAAACATTTCACTAAGCTAAACTGTTATCTCACAGTATGTATAAATAAATAACCAAGAACGAGTTATATACTTCAAGACTTGAAACATTGAAAATGTAAAACTTCTGAAAGAAAACCTAATGGACATGACATTAACTTGAAGAATGCAATTTTGAACAACTTTGGAAGCATAAACAAAAGAAAAAGTAAATAAATGGGATGATAATGAACTAGGGGCACCAAACGAGGGAAACAAGCAGTAGAGATAGCTGGCAGCCTCAGAATGGGAGGAAATACCTATAAATGACACAATTGGTAAGGGGCTAACATCCACAGCAAATTAGAAATTCATACATCTCAGTATTAAATATTATACAACATGAAATATGACTGTCTGAGTCAACAGTTCTCAAAGGAGACATACAAGTGGCAATGAGTAGAACGAATGTTCAAAATAGTCCTAGAAACACGAGCTGTGGAACCTCACTCACTGTAGTATCTTCTTCAACTGTTAGGGAAGCTGTTATCAAGAAGTTGTGAGATAACAGGCACTGATGAAGGGAAACTTTGCACCCTGATAGACTCTAAATACAGTCATATGAAACAGTATGGAGCCTTCTGGAGAAACTACAAATAGAATGAGTGTATGATCCAGTAATCCTATCAGTAGTTATATGGCCAAAGAATTAAAAAAAAAACAGCATGCCACAGACGTATCTATTTGTGGATCATTTTCATGTTTTCTTGTATCAGTCAAAAGTGAATATAAGTAAAAGACTGAAAATATAATTTGGTATATTCATATGTTTAAGTACCACTTTACCCTTAAAACTGTAATATGAATAAATATAGTATGTGCCCACAATTTATATGTATGTATATATATAATGGCTTCACTACTCTGAAAATCATCTGTGGATGACTTATTTATATCTTTTTCCTCCAAACTCCTGACAACTAAATCTTACTTTATTCTTCTGAAGATTATGTCTTTTCCAGAATATCATAGCATTTTCATATTATTTTACAAATAGAGATTTAAGTTTCATCTATTTATTTTCATGATTGATGATTCACTTACTTTGGGCATTATATGCAACCATTGGACTATCTGCTCATGTACTTCAGAATATCTTGGTTGCTTTCAAATGTTTGAAATTAAGAATAAATCTGTTAAAAATGTATTATTTTTGTGAACTGAGACTCATTGTGGCCATGTGTAGGAATGTGTTCCATATTCCAACTTGACAGTGCAATTTAGTCTTCTCAGCAATGAGGACATAGTCTGTCATACCATCTTGTTACTAGTTTTGACATGGGCCTTGTTTCAGATTTTAAGTCCTCCAATAGGTCTGCAGTATTATCCTCTGATATTTCTCATATTTTTATTCTTTTGCCCAAACAATTAGACAGTATTTACCAGTATAGGTAGCAAATTCCAGAAGATTGTTGTCTCCCAAATAATCAGAAAAACCCAAAAGTCAAAAAACTAAGAAAAGAGAGGTCAAACAACTTCCTTTTACATAAACTTGTTGTATTGAGAAAAATTTAATTATAGTAGTACAATTCCTACAATATTGTAATGGTTTCCACACATTTGCAAATAAATAAATAAAACAAAATTTTCACTACAACATGAAATAAGTAAGCAAAATTTTTGATGTTCTCCTTTCTTGGAAGTAAACTATAAAAGAATTATAAAATTGATGCATTACATATATGAGGTGTATTCATTCATGATTGTGTGTGTGTGTATGTGTGTATGTGTTCAGTTGGAAGTAATTAAAGAATGTATAATACAACACAGAGGTCTTTTGTATATACACACATATATATCATATGCATATACATTTTATTATGTATTATATTTTAATTATGAAATACATACATATATATACATATATATTTATACCATGTTTCAAACATCTACAAACAACTTTCTAAGCCTTAATGTGTGAATTTTAAAACTTTACACTCTGGCTCACTAT
Source organism: Apodemus agrarius (assembly GCA_964023405.1). Classification (NCBI taxonomy): domain Eukaryota; kingdom Metazoa; phylum Chordata; class Mammalia; order Rodentia; family Muridae; genus Apodemus; species Apodemus agrarius. The sequence continues at coordinate 50,936,587 of OZ030025.1, forward strand.
TGCATATGTGCAAGTGAGTTGTGTTATTTCCCCATTCCTAGTCTGCTACATTCCTACTTTCTCCATATTAGCTTTGCATTTTAGTCTTTATAAGTTTAAGCAACAGATTTTAGCCTCTTTGATACCAGTGTCACAAACATTTTAAAGCAGTTTCAATTTCCCTGAAGACAACTGAAATACACTTGTAAACTAATCTCAAATGATGCCAAGAATATAAATGATGAAGCTTGGGGATTAATGTGATTTGTAAAAAATTAGCTAACCATTTTGAGTTGGTAAATTATGGTTTTATTTAAATCTATGTGACAAAATATATACAAATCCTAAAAGCTACAAATAGTATACTGATAGTGCATAAAATCCACAAACCATTTATATAAATTGTATCTTAATCACTTAAAGTTAATGACAGTTTTGTAAAGATGGTAGTATTTCTCCCACTTTACAATGAGGAAGTGAGATGTTAAGCCTTAACCAAACATAACCTTTAACTGGATGATAAATTATAACTTTAAGATTAATAGCTACAAATTTTAGATATTTAAAATAAAATAATAACAAAACCAAGATTAATAACTAAACATTTTCATATATCAACAGTTTAGAAAGTATTTTTGAGAATTAACAACTTCAAATTACTTGCATTATAAAAAGTTTCACTAATACAAACACTTTAAACAGAGTTAAGAACTTCTGTTCAAAAGATATTTTTCTGAATTCCTTCTCGATGTCCTCTGTGTAAACGGACACCCTTAAAAACAGACAAATCAAGCTTTGCTCAATTTGTCAGCCTAAGGGAGTTCCATTGTTCAGAGAAAATAAGATGGATATTCTAAATAGGATGTTTTTGGAAGCCTTTCATGAGACATCAGTGACTCTTTAAAGAGAGTTTATTGATTCTTCAGGCAGCACCTGAGGCAGCTCAAGATCTATTGCTCTGCCACTTTAAAGGCGGCAGCAGACATGCTACTTTTCCTATGAGAAGTTTTTCTAAGACCTAAAAATTTCTACAAAACAATTGCATCTGTCATCTCTTACTTGATCCACCAAATCCCAGAGGCCATGTCTAAATGGTTAAATGGCATGGTTTTGCTCAGAATGCTTGTTGGGACAAATTTATATTTGGAACAGTGACTCTGTAAATGAAAACTAAGCATGCGATCCTGAAAAACATTGCAAGATTCTGTGATGATGAGAGGCAGGAGTCATAGGATCCTGAGAAAACCAAACTAAAACCAAGGTCTTAGGCAACAAGCATGTCAAACGTCTGAGAGACGTGACACTCACTGTCATTGGGGACATTTGTTCTAGCGCCGAGATACTCATTTCTCAAGAAAATAAATTATATTTTGGAACGGAAAATATTTTAAAACTCTTATTTAGTGTGTACAGTGTAGGTAAGAGGGAGTCTTTATGAATTATTGTGCACGTATGATGAAATTAGGGCTTAAATGACTCAATTCTCCTCTTTGCAGCCTCTGGGCTTCAGGGTCCAAACTCTGGCCATCAGGCTTGCTAGCAAGCAGTTTTACATTCTAAATCATCTCACTTCCCCAGGAAAGAAAGAACTTTTAGCCATTATTTATTCCAAAATCAAGCTACTTCTAAAATTCAATGTGCTATGTCAATTTTTCAGGACATCAAAGATTCTATTTTTCCTTCCAATACAATCATCCACAACTATTTCCACGTCCCTTGGAAATACTGTCATTTGGAGTTCCCAGAAGTCTTGAGATAAAAGAGTATTCCATTGTATAAATATATCACATTTTTTGTATCCATTCCTCTGTCGAGGGACATCTGGGTTCTTTCTAGTTTCTGGCTATTATATATAAGGCTGCTATGAACATAGTGGAGCGTGTGTCCTTATTGCATGCCAGGGAATCCTCTGGGTATATGCCCAGGAATGGTATAATAGTGTCCTCCTGAAGTGTCATGCCCAGTTTTCTGTGGAACCACAAGACTGATTTCCAGAGTAGTTGTACCAGCTTGCAATCCCAGCAGCAGTGGAGGAGTGTTCCTCTTTCTCCACATCCTCACCAAAACCTCCTGTCTCCTGAGATTTTAATCTTAGCCATTCTGACTGGTGTGAGGTAAAATCTCAGGGTTGTTTTGATTTGCATTTTCCTAATGACTAAAGATGTTGAATATTTCTTAAGGTGATTCTCAGACACTTGAAATTCTTCTGGTGAAAATTCTTTGTTTAGCTCTGTACCTCATTTTTAGTAGAGTTATTTGGCACTATGGAGTCTAACTTCTTGAGTTCTTTGTATTTGTTGGATATTAGCCCTCTGTCGGATGTAGATTGGTGCAGATCTTTTTCCAATTTGTTGGTTGCTGTTTTGCCCGCTTGACAGTGTCCTTTGCCTTACAGAAACTTGGTAATTTTATGAAGTCCTATTTGTCAATTCTTTTTTTTTTTTTTTTAGATTTTTTTCTTTTTCTTTTTTTTTTTTTTAGTTATTTTTATTTTCTATATTCTATGTTTACATTTCAAAGGCTTTCCCCTTTCCCAGTTCCCACCCACCATAGTTCCCATAGTTCTTCTCCCCCCCAACTATTCCCCAATCATTCCCCCTCCCCCCTCGGTTTCTTTACTAAACTGGATGCAATCTTTACATGCCCAGGGTCCTCTCCTTTCTTCTTCTTGGGAATCATTTGACTTGCTATTTGTGTCTTGAGTATTTAGTGCTTCTGGGCTCATTAATATCCACTTATCAGTGATTGCATTTCATGTGCATTCTTTTGTGATTGGGTTAGCTCACTCAGGATGTGATCTTAGAGCATAAGCTATTGGTATTCTGTTCAGGAGCTTTTCCCCTGTGCCCATGTGCTCAAGACTCTAACCCAGTTTCTCTTCTATTAGTTTCAGTGTGTCTGGTTTTATATGTAGGTCCTTTATCCACTTGGACTTGAGCTTAGTACAAGGAGATAAGAATGGATCGATTTGCATTCTTCTGCATGCTGACCTCCAGTTGAACCAGCACCATTTGTTGAAAAGGCTATCTGTTTTCCACTGGATGGTTTCAGTTCCTTTATCGAAGATCAAGTGATTATAGGTGTGTGGGTTTATTTCTGGGTCTTCAATTCTATTACATTGATCTACCTGCCTGTCACTGTACTAATACCATGCACTTTTTAACACTATTGTTCTGTTGTACTGCTTGAAGTCCGGGATACTGATTCCCCCAGAAGTTCTTTTACTATTGAGGATAGTTTTAGCTATCCTGCGTTTTTATTATTCCAGATGAATATGAGAATTGCTCTTTCTAACTCTATGAAGAACTGAGTTTGGAATTTGATTGAATAAGTATATTGCTTTTGGCAAGATGGCCATTTTTACTATATTAATCCTGCCAATCCATGAGCATGGAAGATTTTTCCATTTTCTGAAGTCTTCTTCAATTTCCTTCTTCAGAGACCTGAAGTTCTTGTCATACAGATCTTTCACTTGTTTGGTTAGAGTCACCACAAGATACTTTATATTGTCTGTAGTTATTGTGAAGTGTGTCATTTCCCTAATTCCTTTCTCAGCCTTCTTATCCTTTGAGTATAAGAAGGCTAGTTATTTGAGTTTATTTTATAACCAGTCAATTTGCTGAAATTGTTTATCAGCTATAGGAGTTCTCTTGTGGAGGTTTTTGGGTCACTTAAGTACACTATTTTATCATCTGCAAATAATGATATTTTGAATTCTTCCTTTCAAATTTGTATCCCTTTGACCTCTTTGTATTGTCTAATTGCTCTAGGTAGAACTTCAAGCCCTATATTGAAAAGGTATGGAGAGAGGGGGCAGCCTTGTCTAGTCCCAGATTTAGTGGGATTGATCCAAGTTTCTCTCCATTTAGTTTGATGTTGGCTACCAGTTTGCTCTATAGTGCTTTTACTATGTTTACGTATGGGTCTTGGATCACTGTTCTCTCCAAAACTTTTAGCATGAAAGGATGCTGAATTTTGTCAAATGTTTTTTCAGCATCTAATGAAATGACCATGTGGTTTTTTTCCTTTGAGTTTGTTTTTGTAGTGGATTGCATTTATGAATTTATGTATATTGAACAATTCCTGTATCCCTGTGATGAAGCCTACTTGATCATGGTGAATGATCATTTTGACTTGTTCTTGGAATCAGTTGGCAAGAATTTTACTGAATATTTTTGCATCAATATTCATAAGGGAGCTTATTATGAAGCTCCCTTTCTTTTTTTTTTTTGATCTTCTTTTTATTGGATATATTCTATATTTACATTTCATTTCCCTTTTTTGGTTCCCCACCCCCCAAAGGTCCCACATGCCCTTTTCCCTCCCCCTGCTCACTCATCCACCCCTTCCCTCTTCCCTGTTCTTGTATTCCCCTACACTGATGCTTTGATCCTTTCCAGCACCAGTGTCCACTCCTTTCTTCTTGTCAGACATCATTTGGTATGTGAATTGTGTCTTTGGTGTCCAAAGATTCTAGGCTAATATCCACTTATCAGTGACTGCATAGCATGGGTATTCTTTTGAGACTGGGTTACCTCACTTAGTATGATGTACTCCAGCTCCATCCATTTCTCTAAGAATTTCATGAATTCATTGTTTCTAATGGCTGAATAGTATTCCATTGTGTATATATACCACATTTTTTTGTATCCATTCCTCTGTTGAGGGACATCTGGGTTCTTTTCAGCTTCTGGCTATTATAAATAAGGCTGCTATGAACATAGTGGAGCATGTATCCTTATTGCATGCAGAAGAATGAGAATTGATCCACTCTTATCTCCTTGCACTAAGCTCAACTCTAAGTGGATCAAGGACCTCCACATAAAACCAGACACACTAAAACTAATAGAAAAGAAACTGGGAAAGACCCTTGAGGACATTGGCTCATGGGGAAAATTCCTGAACAGAACACCAATAGCTTATGCTCTAAAACCAAGAATAGACAAATGGGACCTCATAAAATTACAAAGTTTCTGTAAGGCAAAAGACACTGTCAATAGGACAAATCAGCAACCAGCAAATTGGGAAAAGATCTTCACCAACCCCACATCTGACAGAGGGCTAATATCCAATGTATACAAAGAACTCAAGAAGTTAGACCCCAGAAAACCAAATAACTCTATCCAAAAATGGGGTACAGAGCTAAACAAAGACTTTGCACCTGAAGAAATTCGGATGGCTGAGAAACACCTTAAAAATGTTCAACATCATTAGTCATTTAGAGAAATGCAAATCAAAACAACCCTGAGATTTCACCTCACACCAGTCAGAATGGCTAAGATTAAAAACTCAGAAGACATCAGGTGTTGGTGAGGATGTGGAGAAAGAGGAACACTCCTCCACTGCTGGTGGGACTACAAGCTGGTACAACCACTCTGGAAATCAGTCTGGCATTTCCTCCGAAAACTGGACATGATACTTCTGGAGGACCCAGCCATACCATTCCTGGGAATATACCCAGAAGATTCTGAAGCTTCCTTTCTTTATTGGATCTTTGTGTGGTTTGGATATCAGCTTAATTGTGACTTTATAGAATGAGTTGGGTAGTGTTCCTTTTCTATTTTGTCGAATCGTTTGAAGATTATTGGTGTTAGGTCTTCCTTAAAGGTCTGATAGAATTCTGCACTAAAACCATTTGGTCCTGTGCTTTTTTTGATTGGAAGATTATCAATTACCACTTCTTTAGTGGTTTACTATTTCTTTAGTGGTTATGGGACAGTTTGGATGATCTATTTGATCCTGATTTAATTTTGGTATTTGGTATCTGTCTATGAAATTGTACATTTCCTGTAGATTCTCCAGTTTTGAGTATAGGCTTTTGTAGTAGGATCTGATGTTTTTTTTAATTTCCTCAGTTTCTGTTGTTATATCTCAATTTTCATTTCTAATTTTGTTAATTTGGATATTGTCTCTGTGCCCTCTGGTTAGTCTGGCTAAAGGTTTATCTATCTCGTTGATTTTCTCAAAGAACCAGCTCCTGGTTTTGTTGATCCTTTGTATGGTCCACTTTGTTTCTACTTGATTGATTTCAGCCCTGAGTTTGATGATTTCCAGTTTTCTACTCCTCTTGGGTGAATTAGCTTCTTTTTGTTCCAGAGCTTTCAGGTGTGCCATTAAGCTGCTTGTGTATGCTCTCTTTAGTTTCTTTTTGGAGGCACTCAAGGCTATTAGTTTTCCTCTTAGCACTGCTTTCATTGTGTCCCATAAATTTGGGTATGTTTTGCCTTCATTTTCATTAAATTCTAAAAAGTCTTTGATTTCTTTCTTTATTTTGACCTTGACCAAATGTTTCATTGAGTCAAGTATTGTTCAGATTCCATACTTATGTTGTTTTTGTTGCTACTGAAGACCACTCTTACTCCATAGTGATCTGATAGGAGGCATGGGATTAGTTTGATCTTCTTATATCTGTTGAGGTCTGTCTTGTGACTAATTATATGGTCGACTTTGGAGAAGGTACCATGAGGTGCTGAGTAAAAGGTACATTCTTTTGCTTTAGGATGAAATGTTCTATATATGTTAAATCCAATTAGTCCAAAGCTTCAATTAGTTTCACTGTGTCTCTATTTAGTTTCTGTTTTCCTTATCAGTCCATTGAGGAGAGTGGAGTGTTGAAGTCACCCACAATTATTGTGTTAGGTGCAGTGTGTGCTTTTGTAAAGTTTCTTTTACGAATGAGGGTACCCTTTAATTTGGAGCAAAGATGTACAGAAATGAGAGTTCTTCTTGGTGGATTTTTTGTTTGACCAGTAAGAAGTGTCCTTCTGTGTCTCTTGTCATGAATTTAGGTAAAAGACAATTTTATTTGATATAAGAATGGCTACTCCGGCTTGTTTCCTGAGACCGTTTGCTTTTTACTCTGAGGTAGTGTTTGTCTTTGACATTGAGGTGTGTTTCCTGTAAGCAGGAAAATGTATGGTGCTATTTATGTATCCAGTCTGTTAGTCTGTCTTTTTTTTTTTTTGAGGAATTAAGTCCATTGATGTTAAGAGATATTAAGGAATAGTGATTTTTACTTCCTGTTATTTTTGATGTTATTTTTATGTTTGAATGGTTATCTTTTCTAGGGTTTAATGAAAGAAGGTTACTATCTTTTTTTTTACATGTGTACTTTCCCTCCTTGTATTGGTGTTTTCTACCTATTATCCTTTGTAGCTCTAGGTTTGTGAAAAGATATTGTGTAAATTTGGATTTATCATGGAATATCTGGGTTTCTCTATCTATGGTGATTGAGAGTTTTGCTGGGCATAGTAGTCTTGGCTGGCATTTGTGTTTTCTTAGAGTCTGTATGAGATTTGGCCAGGATCTTCTAGCTTTCATGGTCTCTGGTGAGAATTGTGGTATAATTCTGATAGGGCTTCCTTTATATGTTACTTGGCCATTTTCTTTTACTGCTTTTAATATTCTTTCCTGGTTTAGTACATTTGGGTTTTTGATTATTATGTGACAGGAGGTATTTCTGTTCTGGTCCAGTCTGTTTGGAGTTCTTTAGGCTTCCTGTATGTTCTTGGCCATCTCTCTCTTTAGGTTAGGGAAGTTTTCTTCCAGAATTTTGTTGAAGATATTTGCTGGCCCTTTAAGTTGTAAATCTTCACTCTCATTTATACCCATAACCCTTAGGTTTGGTCTTCTCATTGTGTCCTGGATTTCCTGGATGTTTTGGGTTACAACCTTTTTGCATTTTGCATTTTCTTTGACTGTTGAGTCAATGATTTCTATGGTATCTTTGGCATCTGAGATTTTTTCCTCTATCTGTTTTATTCTGCTGTTGATATTTGCATCTATGACCCCTGATTTCTTCCCAAGGTTTTCTATGTCCAATGTTGTCTCCCTTGTGATTTCTTAGTTGTTTCTAATTCTGTTTTTAGATCCTGGATGGTTTTGCTCAGTTCCTTCACTTGTTTGTGTTTTCTTCAAGAGATTTTTGTGTTTCCTCTTTCATGATTCTGCCTGTTGACCCAAGTTCTCCTGTATTTCTTTAAGTGATTTTGTGTTTCCTCTTAATTGGCTTCTGTCTTAGGTTGGGTTATACTGCTGTGAACAGACACCATGACCAATGCAAGTTTTATAAAAGACAACATTTAATTGGGGCTGGCTTACAGGCTCAGAAGTTCAGTCCATTGTTATCAAGGCAGAAATATGGCAGTATCCAGGCAGATATGGTGCAGAAGGAGCTGAGAGTTCTACATCTTCATCTGAAGGCGGCTGGTGAAAGACTGACTTCCAGGCAACTATTGTAAGAGTTGTAAGCCCACGTCCACAGTGACACACCTACTCCAACAAGGCCATACCTCCTAATAGGGTCACTTCCTAGGCCAATCATATACAAACCATCACATTCCACTCCCTGGCCCCCATAGGCTTGTTCAAACACGAGTCTGTAGGTGCCAGGCATAAACATAAGATAATGTGAAATACATTTAGTCCAACCTCAAAAGTCCCTGTAGTCTATAGCAGTCTCAACAAGTCCTAAGTTGAAGGTCTCTTTTGAGATTTATCCATCACTTAATTGTAGTCCCCCAAGAAAGACAGGAAACAAAACTCTGCATCTCTATGTTTGATGGCAAACAGTCTTCAAATATCCAACTCCTTTTTCATCTGTGTTGACTACAACAAGTTTCTTTCCCCTGGGCTTGTTCCACTCCCTGTTAGCAGCTTTCCTTGGAAGGCATCCTGTGACTTTGGCATCTTTAACGTCTTGGGGTCCCCAAGTCAATTTCAGCTTCACAGTTTCTTGTTCCAATGTCTAAGATTCACACATGATCTTCTGTGCATCTCCAAAGAGCTGGTATCACTTCTCCTGCTCTGCCCTCTGTAGCACTCTAAGTTCAGATTGATCCACTCCGCTGCTACTGTTGTTCTTGGTGGTCATCCCATGGTACTGGCATCTCCAATATGCTAGGGTCTTCCACTGCAACTATGCTTCACCAAAGCCTCTCATAGGCTCTTTGCATGGTCAACTCCTTTGTATGACCTCTTCAGTCCTGGGCTGTCAATTACAACTGAGGATGCACTTTCACCAATGGCCTTCCATGGTTTCTCACAGTGCCAAACCTCAGCTGTTCTTCATGATGCTTTCATGCCTTCAAAACCAGTACCACCTGGATGATTCTTACATGTTACCAAGTTGAGGTACAACTTTGGCTCTCTCTTGAATACACCTTCTTTGATTTCTCAGAAAACACTTCCCAGAAGATTTTACCTCAGTGATGCTGGTCTTTTTTTAATCACCACTAATTTCTTAGCACCAGCTAACCAGCATCAATTGTCCCAGTAGTCTCCTTCTCCTCTTGAATATAAAGCCAGAGACATATGGCCAAAGCTACTTAGTTCTGCTGCTTTCAGGAGCTGGAACATTGGCCCCCTTGTTCTTTTATGTCTTCTTTTTTCCCAGGTCCTTCACGGCCTAAGTTGGCTGTCCTGAATCTTGCTACATAGACTGACTTTGAACTCAAGAGATCTGCATGCCTATCTCCTAAGCACTGGGATTAAAGGCGTGGTCCACCAAGCCTGGATTTAAGTTTTTCTTCACCTAGAATTTGCTCTGTTCTAGGCTGGACTTGAACTCAGAGATCTGCTTATCTTTGCACCCTGGGATTAAAGGCTTGTACTACCATGCCTGGACCTAAAGTTAGCTGGGTGGAATCTTGTCCCAAGGTTACCACTCCCTTAATTCAATTTAATATCCTTTAATACACCTCCACTTCACTTGCTGGAGTCCATCTAATACTCAAACTATATATTTTGTACTTTTCCTTTCTCTGCTTGCTATATTTGTTCAAAATTCTCTTCATCAGACTTAACCAGAGAACAGTCTTTGGGCTTTTTTGAGACTTCCTTTGCAGATGCAATTAATATAAATCTCTTTACTTAGCCCTAGGCAATCTCTTCAGACAATGGCAAAAAGCAGCCATGTCCTTCACCGAAACATCACAAAAACAGTCTTTCAGTCATATATTAAAGTTTTTCTCCACTGAAACCTCTTGGGCCATCAGACCTACACAGTTCAAAAGACTCACAGCATCACTGTCCTAGTAGGAATATGGATTCCTATTAGGCTGGCCCATTAAGACCCACTTAAAGCATTTCATGGCTTTCCAAATCCAAAATCCCCAAATCCACATTCTTTTAAACAAAGCATGCTTGTGCTTATCACAGCAATACCCCACTCCCAGTACCAAATTCTGTGTTATTTAGGGTTTTACTGCTGTGAACAGACACCATGACAATGCAAGTCTTATAAAAGACAACATTTAATTGGGACTGGCTTACAGGCTCAGAAGTTCAGTCCATTGTCATCAAGGCATAAACATGGCAGCATCCAGGCAGATATGGTGCAGGAGGAACTGAGAGTTCTCTACATCTTCATCTGAAGGCTGCTGGTGGAAGACTGACGTCCAGGCAACTAGGGTGAGAATCTTAAGCCCACATGCACAGTGACACACCTACTCCAACAAGACCACACCTCCTAGTAGGGTCATTTCCTGGGCCAATCATATACAAACCATCATAGCTTCTATTTGTTGACCCATATTCTCCTGAATTTCTTTAAGGAATTTTTGTGTTGCTTTTGTAAGGGCTTCTACCTTTTGATTCATGTTCTCCTGTATTTTTTAAAGAGATTTATTTATGTTCTTCTTGTAATCCTCTAATAGCATCATGAGATGTGATTTTTAAATCCAAATTTTGTTTTTCTGGTGTGATGGGGGTATCCAGGACTTGCTGTTGTTGGAGAATTGGGTTCAGATGCTGCCATATTGCCTTGATTTCTGTTAGTAATGTTTTCTATGTTTGCCTTTGGCCATCTGGTTATCTCTGTCATTAGTTGGTCCTATTGTCACTGGCTGGTGCTTGAACCTCCTGTGAGTCTGTAAGGCTATTTCCATACCTCTGAATGACTGGGTTTCCCCTGGCACAGATTGCTGATGGGCTGTCCTATTCTTAGGTGCCTTTGGAGCCCTGGTGTGCCTTGCCCCAAGAAATGTTATACTCGGGTTGTCTCTGTGTACCTGGTGTTGTCTGTCTGCTCCATCCAGGAGTGAAGATAGCAGAGACTGTGGGTACCCCTTCCAAGTGTTGGTTTCTCTGCAGGGCAAACATCCCATGACAGGGGTGGCGCACAGATGACCTGCAGAACTACCCAGGCATTGGGAGCAGACTGAAGCCTGGCAGGCTGTGTATCAAGTGATGTTAAACTCCTAATATACTCCCACTGATTTATTATGGCATGCTAAACCAGGAGCTGCAGCTTCTTACCTCAGAGCAACCCAGGCTGGCATATCAGTTGTGGAAGCAAAGTGCTTTGCATTTAGGATGGATAGCAAATGGTTTTATGGACTAGTTTCTCAGTGGAGACAAAATGGAATAAAAAGGATTCTTCAGTATAAGAACCTCACCCTTAAGATATGTACCACCAAGGCTTTGACTCAACATAGTCTCTCAATCTGTAAAGATGAATGCATCTTCTGATTTCACAGTGAAGTGAATTAATTGAAGTCCAAAAGACAGTGTGGTATGTTTCTGGGCCATCCTGGAAATACACCACTGAAAATATTGAACAAAACTTTTAATAGCAAAATATTAAGAAAATAATTTCTTTTACCAGAAATCTAAATCTAAAAAAATATGAAGTATTACAGATAAACTGGTACTGTTCTCAGGGCCTTGCTAAATTACTCCTATGGTTCCAGACTTTCAAATTTTAAGTTCAAATGTAGGTGATAATGTAGGTGAGCATGCATAGTTGAAGGGTGGGTTAAAGATTTAAAATCATGCCAAGAAATTTAAAAATAACACACTCCATGACTGAAAACAAACAAACAAAAAAAAAGAGCTGTCATTTGATTGAGAAATATTAAGGAATCATGGCCTGCAGGTAGCTTGAGAAAATGAAAATAAAAGAATACAAAACAGAACTCTCCTGAGAATTTATAACCATTCTTCCTTGGGCAGAGACTAGAAGTAACACTAATTGGTTCTGAAATGCAAAACCAGAATATTTATTTTAAATTGATTCTCAAGTGCCTGCTAGAAACATACACGTACCTTCTCTGGAGGAAAAAAAACTAGTAAAAAATAAAACAAAACAAAACATGTTCAACACATGCCTCAAGGTAACTGCAAAAAAAAGTTCAAAGAATGTGATTTCTCAAGAGCAAATGCCCCAAACCAATTTATACAGCAGAATGGCAAGAAGTCAATTTCTGAGAATCTTAAAATAACAGAACAGAATAAGCTTTTCATGGAACATAGCATTCAGAATTATGGTCACATGGTATTAAAGAATTATATTTAGCACTTTTACATAGATGAGAAAACTAGCAACATTTGATAAAAAAAATAAAACCATCAAAGTTATTAAACAGAAAAGAGTTCAAATGAAACATTATAGGATATTTTAGGTAAAATACAAATGGCACAGGTCATATTCAACTTAAAATTCACAGAAAGAGAAATCTAAGAGGAAGCATAAAGTAAATCAAGCTGGTGTGCAGCTCTGTGGCACAGGTATGCTCCCTGAATTTATGGGTCTTCCTATATTTTCTAACATTCTGTAGCATCTGGCTTCATAGAACAGTGCAATAGCTTTTAAAAATATATCTGCAGCACTAATTCAGTGGCAATAGATCCAGAGGATTCAGTGGGTTATAATAAAAAACAAATAACATGATTAAGAATAAGAAGTGACTTCCTGACCCGGAACATATTAGTAGCCCTATACTCTTGCACACTCTACAGCCTGTCTGCCTCTCAGGAGATCCTTGGTAACCAGGAACACAGGTGAAACTCTCTCCACTGCAATTTCCATGCTAGCTAAGACACCCACATAGCCCAGTTGACATTGAACCTACACTCCCTGATGAGCTACACCTTCCTTCTAGTTTGCTTCCTGAACCAGACCAGATCAGCTGCTTGACCCCTCCCACACCCTACAACCTGCCTGCCTCTCAGGAGGTCTACCTTAACTAGGGGCACAGTCCTTCCAATTTGTACCAACATCCACAACTGGGGAAGATCCTGCCCCTTGATCTGAGAGCCTGCCTGACTCTTGTTTTAAGGAATCACACCCTGTCCAGGAATAGAGGAGGTCTGCCTTAACTAGGGACACAGAAGGCTAGCTCTAATGAGAGACACTAATATCCTTCCCCTGATCCTGAGACCACACTGACTGACTCCCAGGAGACTGGCTCTAACCCATGTCACAGAGCTCTACCTGCCTCCAAGGAATCTGGCTCCAGTAAGAGGCACCCAGGCCAGTTGACAGAGATAAACAGGTGGCAAGAGACAACCACAAGAATTTAAGTAACAGAAATCAATGCAATTGAGCACCATCAGAACCCGGTTCTCCAAACACAGCAAGTCCTGGATACCCCATCACACATGAAAAGCAAGATTCTGACCTAAAATTCCATCTTATGAAGATGACAGAGGCCTTTAAGAAGGATATAAATAACTCCCTTAAAGAAATGCATGAAAACGCCAGCAAAGAGGTAGAAGCTCTCAAAGAAGAAACAAATAAATGCCTTAAAGAAAATCAAAGAAGAAAACTTCCCTAACCTAAAGAAAGAAATTGTTATTGTCACATAATAGTCAAAAACCAAAATGTACAGACAAAGAAAGAATATTAAAAGCTGTAAGGGAAAAAGGCCAAGTAATATATAAAGGTAGACCTATCAGAATTACACCAGATTTCTCAAGAGACTCCAAAACCAGAAGATCCTAGACAGATGTAATGCAGACCCTAGGAGAACTCAAATGCCAGTCCAGACTACTACACCCAGCAAAACTCTCAATCAGCATAAATGGAAAAATCAAGATAGTCCACGACAAAACCAAATTTAAACAATACTTTTCCACTAATCCAGGCCTACAGAGGATATTAGAAGGAAACTTCCAATACAAGGAGGTTATCTACATCCAAAAATCCACAAGCAATTTATCATCTCACATCAAACCAAAAAGAAGAGAATCACACACACACACACACACACACACACACACACTACTATGTCCAGCAACAAAATTAACAGGAACTAACAATCATCTGTCTTATTATCTCTCATCATAAATGAGGTCAATTTCCCAATTAAAAAAAGAAAAAAAACACTGAGTGACAGAATGAATATAAGCCAACATTTTGCTGCATACAAGAAAGATACCTCAGGGACAAAGACAAACATTACATTAGAATAAAGGGCTAGAAAAAAAACTTTTTAAGCATTAGATTTTGTTGAAGATATTTTCTGACTTTTTGAATTGAAAATCTTCACCCTTTTCTATTCCTATTATTCTTAAGTTTGATCTTTTCACTGTGCCTTAAGTATCCAAGATATTTTGGATTAGGAACTTTTGCACTCAAGATATTTTGGATTAGGAACTTTTACACTTTTTATTTTCTTTGTCAAATATGTCAATATCTTCTATGGTATCTTTTCCAAAGTTGACCATATTTGGAAAACAACAAGACTCAACAAATACAATAAGACTGAAATAATCCCATCTATTGTATTAGATAGCCACTGACTAAGGCTGGACTTAAAAAACAGGAACAGCAGAATGCTCATGGAAACAAACAAACAAAAAAAAAACCCTCTCTCTTCAAAAATAATTTGGTCAGGGAAGAAATAAAGGATGAGATCAAAGACTTTATAAAATTCAATCAAAATACCCAAACTTTTGGGACACAAAGAAACCAGTGATAAGGAGAAAATTCATAGTATTAAGTACCTTCTTAAAGAAATTAGAGAAAGCCCATACAAGTAACATAATAGGACACCTGAAAGCTCTAGAACAGAAACAAACAATCATAGCCAAGAGGAGTAGAAAGCAAGAATATAATACAAAGAATCACCAAAACCATGAACTGATTCCTTGAGAAAATCAACAGGATAGATAAACCCTTATTCAAACTAACTACAGTGCCCAGCTACAGTATCCAAATTAACAAAATAGGAAATGGAAATGGAGCAACATAACCTGAGAAAATTTAAAAAAATTATAAGACACTACTACAAAGCCTGTGGTCAACAAAACTGGAAAATCTAGGTAAAGTTAAATCAAGACCAGGTAAACTATCTAAACAGTTCAATAACCCCTTTGGAAATAGAAATAGTTATTAATAGTTATTAAAATGGCCTCCCGGGTTCTACTAGGCAAGAATTCTACTAGACCTTCAAAGAAGAGCTAATACTAATACTCTTCAAACTATTTCACAAAATAGAACAGAAGGAACACTACCTAATTCATTCAATGAAGCTACAGTTACTTTGATACCTAAACTACACAAAGACCCAACAAACAAAGAAAACTTTAGGCCAGTTTCACTTATGAATATTGATGCAAAAATAATAATTTTGGTATTTGGTATCTGTCTAGAAAATTGTCCATTTCCTCCAGATTCTCCAGTTGTGTTGAGTATAGACTTTTGTAGTAGGATCTGATGATTTTTTGAATTTCCTCAGTTTCTGTTGTTATATCTCCCTTTTCATTTCTAATTTTGTTGATTTGGATACTGTCTCTGTGCCCTTTGGTAAGTCTGGATAGGGGTTTATCTATCTTGTTGTTTTTCCAAAGAACCAGCTCCTGGTTTTTTTGATTCTTTGTATGGTTCTCTTTGTTTCAACTTGATTGATTTCAGCCCTGAGTTTGATGATTTCCTGTCTTCTACTCCTCCTGGGTGAAATAGCTTCTTTTTGTTCTAGAGCTTTCAGGTGTGCCATTAAGTTGTTAGTATATGCTCTCTCCTGTTTCTTTTTGAAGGCACTCAGGGCTATGAGTTTTCCTCGTAGCGCTGCTTTCATTGAGTCCCATAGATTTGGGTAGGTTGTGCCTTCATTTTCATTAAATTCTAAAAAGTCTTTGATTTCTTTCTTTATTTCTTCCTTGACTAAGGTATCATTGTGTAGAATATTGTTCAGTCTCCATGTACATGAGGATTTTCTTTTGTTTTTGTTGCTATTGAAGAACACTCTTACTCCATGTTGATCACATAGGAGGCATGGGATTAGTTCAATCTTTTTATATTTGTTGAGGTCTGTCTTGTGGCCAATTATGTGGTCGATTTTGGAGAAGGTACCATGAGGTGCTGAGAAAAACGTATAGTCTTTTGATTTAGGACAAATCGGCAACCAACAAATTGGGAAAAGATCTTCACCAACCCCACATCTGACAGAGGGCTAATATCCAATGAGCTAATATACAAAGAACTCAAGAAGTTAGACCCCAGAAAACCAAATAACCCTATCCAAAAATGGGGTACAGAGCTAAACAAAGATTTATCACCTGAAGAAATTCAGATGGCTGAGAAACATCTTAAAAAATGTTCAACATCATTAGTCATTAGAGAAATGCAAATCAAAACAACCCTGAGATTTCACCTCACACCAGTCAGAATGGCTAAGATTAAAAACTCAGGAGACATCAGGTGTTGGCAAGGATGTGGAGAAAGAGGAACACTCCTCCATTGCTGGTGGGACTACAAGCTAGACAATCACTCTGGAAATCAGTCTGGTGGTTCCTCAGAAAAATGGACATGATACTTCCAGAGGACCCAGCCATACCCCTCCTGGGCATATACCCAGAAGATTCCCCAGCATGCAATAAGAATAAATGCTCCACTATGTTCATAGCAGCCTTATTTATAATAGCCAGAAGCTGGAAAGAATTCAGATGTCCCTCAACAGAGGAATGGATACAAAAAATGTGGTATATATAGACAATGGAGTACTATTCAGCCATTAGAAACAATGAATTCATGAAATTCTTAGAGAAATGGATGGAGCTGGAGAGCATCATACCAAGTGAGGTAACCCAGTCTCAAAAGAATACCCATGGTATGCACTCACTGATAAGTGGATATTAGCCTAGACTCTTGTGATACCAAAGACACAATCCACATATCAAATGATATCCGACAATAAGGAAGGAGTGGACACTGGTGCTGAAAAGGATCAAAACATCACTGTAGGGGAATACCAGAACAGGGAAGTGGGAAGGGGTGGATGGGGGAACAGGGGGAGGGGAAAGGGCATGTGTGACCTTTGTGGGATAGGGAACCAGAAAAAGGGAAATGAAATGTAAATATAGAATATATCCAATAAATAAAAAAAAAATACTCAATAAAATTCTCACAAACTGAACCCAAGTACACATCAAAGTCATTAATCACCATGATCAAGTAGACTTCTTCCCATGGATGCAGGGATGGTTCAATATACAAATATTAATCAACATAATACAATATATAAACAAGATCAAGAGAAAAAATCACATGATCATCTCATTAGATGCTGAAACAATCTTCAACAAAATAATACACCCCTTCATGCTAAAAGTCTCAGAGAGATCAGAAATTAATGGCACATATCTAAACATAATAAAAGCAATTCATAGGAAACCAACAGCTAATATCAAATTAAATGGAGAGAAACTAGAAGCAATTCCACTAAAATCAAGAAGACAGCAAGGCTTTCCACTCTCTCCTATCTATCCAATATAGTACTTGAATTCTAGCTAGAGAAATTAGACAAAAAAAGGGAGATCAAAGGGATATAAATTCTAATGGAAAAAGTAAAAGTACAATAAAAGTATTACTATTGTAGATGATATAGTTGTATACATTCCAACCCAAAAAATTCTACCCAAAATCTCCTACAGCTGAAAAAAACTACCTCAGGAAATTGTCAAAATATAAAATTAATAAAACAAATTAGTAGCCTTCCTTTATACAAAAGATAAGCATGCTCAGAAAAAAAATAAGGAAACAACACCTATTACAATGGCCACAAATAATATAAACTATCTTGGTGTAAACATTACAAAGCAAGTTAAAGACCTGTATGACAAGAACTTCAAATCTCTAAAGAAAGTAAATGAAGACCTCAGAAGATGGAAAGATCTCCCATGCTCATGGATTGGTAGGATTAACATAGTGAAAATGGTCATCTAACCAAAAGCAATCTACAGATTCAATGCAATCCCCAACAAAATTCCAACGCAATTCTTCACAGAGATAGAAAGAGCAATTCTCAACTTCATCTGGGATAACAAAAATTCAGGATAGCTAAAATGGTTCTCAACAATAAAAGAACTTCTCGGGGAATCACCATCCCAGACCTCAAGCTGTACTACAAAACAGCAGTGATAAAGACTGCATGGTATTGGTACAAATATAGACAGACTGATCACTGAATTAGAACGGAAGTCCCAGAAAAAAACCCACACATCTATGGACACTTGATCTTTGACAAAGAAGGGAAAAACATACAGTGAAAATATAAAACCATCTTCAGTAAATGGTGCTGGTCTAACTGGCTATCTGTATGTAGAAGAATGAAATAGATCCATATTTGTCACCCTGCATAAAGCTTAAAATCAAGTGGGTAAAGAACATAAACATAAAACCAGATACACTGAATGTAATAGAAGAGAAAGTAGAAAATAGTCTAGAACTCATTAACACAAGGGGAAATTTCTGGAACAGAATACTAATAACTTGAGTTCTAAGATCAACCACTGATAATTGAAAAGCTTCTGTAAGTTAAAAAACAGTGTCAATAGGACAAACTGTAAATTTTAGATTGGGGAAAACCCTCAATAATCCTACATCTGATAGAGAGGAAATATCCAAAATATATAAGGAACTCAAGGGCTTAACCTCCAAAAACAAAAACAAAAAACAAAAAACACAATTAAAAGAAGAGGAAAGCTAAACAGAGAATTCATGACAGAAGAATCTCAAATGGCTGAGAAGCACCTAAAGAAATGTTCAAAATCCTTAGTCATCAGGGAAACGAAAATGAAAATGACCCTCCGACTCCTCCTTACATCAATCAGAAAGGCTAAGATCAAAGAAACCTCATTTGACAACAAGTGTTGGTGAGAATGTGGAGAAAGAGGAGTACTCCTCCATTGCTGTTGGGATTGCAAACTGGTATAACCACTCTGGAAATCCATCTGGAGTTTCCTCAGAAAATTGAAAATAGGTCTACCTGAAGACCCAGCTATACCACTCCTGGACATATACCCCAAATTGTTTTATCATACCACAAAGACCCACGATCCACTATGTTCATTGTAATTTGTAAAAAGCCAGAAGCTGGAAACAAGCCAGATGTCACTTAATGGAAGAATGGATACAGAAAATGTGTTCCAATTATACAATATAATACTATTCAACTACCAAAAACAAGGGCATCATGAATTTTGCAGGCAAATGGGTGGATAGTTCCCAGACCCAAAAGGATATACATGGAATTTACTGACTGATAAATGGATACTAGCCAAAACATAAAAAATACC
Source organism: Apodemus agrarius (assembly GCA_964023405.1). Lineage (NCBI taxonomy): Eukaryota > Metazoa > Chordata > Mammalia > Rodentia > Muridae > Apodemus > Apodemus agrarius. Next base: position 50,955,865 of record OZ030025.1, read on the forward strand.
TAGAATACAATCCACAGTCTGTAAGTGTAACAAGCAGAAAGGCCCAAGAGCTGATGTTTCAATCTCACTTAGGAGGAAGAAAATAATTATGAGAGTCAGATGAGGAGGGACCTGGGTGGGAGAGAGGAGGGAACAGGATCAGGTATGGGTGAGGGGAAAGGTCAGAAGACCAGAGGGAAAGGAGAATGAATGGAAATATGTAGCCTCAGGGTAAGAGGTGAAGGTACCCTTTAAATAGTACCAGAGACTGGGAGGTGAGAGCCTCTTAGGATTCAATGTGAGTGGCCTTTAGCCAAAATGCCAAACAAATGCGAGAGGGAACTCAGAGTCAACCTTTAGTCGATATACCGGGCCTCAAATGGAGGGACAGGGCTACTAACCCACAGTCAAAATTTCTGATCCAGAACTGTACCTGTCTAAAACACTCAGAGGTAAAAATGGAGAAGAGATGGAATACAGGAACTGCCTTCCTGCCCCCTGAGAGGCTCTATCGGCAGTTGACTTGATACAGATGAAGTTACGTCTATCCAACCATTGGACAAAATCAGGGACCCCTCTGGTTGAATTAGGGGAACGACTGAAGAAGCTGAAGGGGAGGACGACCCCGTAGGAAGACCAGCAGTCACAACTAACCAGGACCCCAGGGAGCTCCCAGCACCTGAGCCACCAACCAGGCAGCATATAGGGGCTGATCCAAGGTATACCCTCCTAGCCCCCGCTTCCCCGTACATATGTTACAGAGGTCTGCCTGGTCAAGCCTTAGTGGGAGAAGATGTACTTAATCCTTGAGAGACTTGAGGCCCTAGGGAAGGGGGAGGCTTGATGGGGGGGATCACTCTCTTGGAAGCAAGGGGGAGGAGTGCGATGAGGAATTGTGTCAGGGGTGATAAGGAAAGGAAGCAATGGCTGGAATGTAAATTAAAAAATTAGTCCAATGTAGTCAACCTGGCACTGAATTGATGCTTTCAATGTATCAGAATATATAGTATATATACACCTTGAATGAGAGTGCTTATATATGAAACTGTTTCCTTAATAGCACTGATTCATCTGACCAAGACTCAAATAATAGAAATGGGGCCAGTACTCATAATCATCACTATTAATCCATTAGTAAAGTTTTCTTCCTTTGTTGAGCTGCTCTTCTGTTGTTCAGACGGAAGTCTTTCTTCCATGTACACAACATTCCATTGACCAGAAATTAAGACTGAGTATCTTGAGCTCCTCATTTCCTCATTCAAATGGTTAAGAAAGGAGTTGCAGAGTTAGTAACACTGATTTACCTAGAATACCAGGTAGGGTATTTTGTACTTCTTCACCATAGAGGTCAAATCCAAGAGACTACATAGGTATCTGTTGGTGTTACATGTTCTTTGATAGTGGTCAATGGAAATCTGTAACACCATAAAGCATAGAGGACAATAAGTGGCCCAGCCTACTGAAGAATGAAGGTATGGATCATCTTCCCAGTGAACTAATCGAGACTTGCTGAGTTGCTTGCTGAAGGTAAAGGGGGATAAAACATTTAGCATAAAAAGATAATTATAAAATACCAGCTAAGGACATATGACCAGTTATGGAAATAGTAAGTGTAGTTGCCATGAATGTTTCTGTCCTATTCTGTTATGCATATCTATCAAGCATATATTTATATAATACTGACATAAAGTCAGCAGTTAAAGACTAATATATACATATACATATACATATACATATACATATACATATACATATACAACCATAAAATGTTATGAATTATTAAAGAACTAAGCTTTCCTCAAAGCACATTCCTACTTATTATGGGAAAAATGTATTTTCAGTTGTACCTGAAATAGTTATATTAGGTAGAATCTTGACTTTAAAAATCTTTATTTAAAATCTAAGCATGACATAAAGACATGTGATTGGGTACCAAGCTAACAGGAGGTCAAATTTGATGATAAATCTATTTTTAATATTATATTTTCAAATTCTTTGAGAGTTTCAGACATATATGTAGCATATTTTTATCATACCCACCTCCTAGTCTCTTTTTAGAAATCTCAACATGGCCCTTCATTTTAAGAAATTGCTTGTAGAGTCTAATTAGTCCTACCTAATGTCCATAGGGATAGACCATCTGCTAGAGCATTGTACCTGGAAAAACAGATTCCCTCCCCTCAACCCCAATTTTCCATTTCTTTTCAGCTAAGAGTGGAGCCTCCCATAGAACTGTTAGAATATCTGACTGTCTTGATCTTGTATCAGGAACAACAGATCCTAAGAGATTAGGAATGCAATAACTTGTTTCACTCAGAAAACACTATTTGAGAACATCCCTCATCTATCTCTCACACTTACAATCCTTCTGGCCCCTCTTATGTGATATTCCCACTGAGTCTGATCACTCCACAGATATATTCTTTACACTTTGACTGATCATAAGACTGTTTATTGATCTGTGTCCACTGAAAAATGAAGGTGCACTAATCTCTGGACAAAAATATGGATATTTAGAAAACAAGGTGAAAATATGTCCATGTAACCGAACAATAGTAGTACATTTTCCCAAAGGTGTAGCAATATTTATTATATATGAATCCCAGTGGTGCGTTCCCACTACCCCCGCCGTGTTCTCGGTTCCTGACTGAGAGACACACATGTGTATTTTGATATGTCTTAAATAGTGCAACAACTGGGCTAGTTCCTAAACTCCACATGGTTAATCCATCTCCAGCTGATAATCCCAAGCTATTACTCACTAAATTCTTCATTCTACCTGGGCTGCCCTGGACCCTGAGGTCTGCCCAAGAAAGCAACCCACTCCTGGCTCCTTCTCATGCCAGCTATGCCTCCCTGTCCTCCACTTCTCCTCTTCTCCTGGCATGGAATGTCTCTTCTGCTCCTTTGTTCCCAAGCCCAGGAATCTTAAAAGTCCTGCCTTTATCTGCCCTTTGTCTGTGACCTTTCCAGCATGAGTTTCTTCCTCTGGAATGTGACTTAAATCTAATCACAAAACATCTGGTTACTCCCACTACATTCTTCTCATCATCACACCAAGTTAATCAGGGCACAGCATGCCAAGCTAGTCAATATTGTAACTCTTAGGATTTACACATGGATAACACTGATCATTACTTGTCTCTTTAGCAGCACCTTCTGGTTCTTTAAAAGCCACTAAGGAGGGAGCTACCAGTTCAGTACCAGCATAATCTTTTCTAATTTTTTTATAATTTATTTATTTTATGCATATGAGTATACAGTCACTGTCTTCAGACACACCGGAAAAGGGCATCAGATCTCATTATGGATGGTTGTAAGCTACCATGTGGTTGCTGGGAATTGAACTCAGGACCTCTGGAAGAACAGTCAATGCTCTCCATCCCCCAATCTTTTCATTTTTTATGACCAAAATATATTGTGTCTTTGGCATAGTGTCTCACCATTAAATTCTGGTGGGCAACCAAGAGCATATGCAATAGTCTGTTTTGTTTGCTGGTCTCTTGGACTTCTTGACCAAGAATTTGAAGAGAGGTCTTACACACATAGTTGTGAATTTTCTCTTGATAAGCTGTAACTTCTGAGAGGATTACTATCCCACTATGTAAGGTAACAAGTAGGTCTCTACACGGATTTTCAAGACATACTCAACATTACGTCCCTCACCTACTCTCTCTTCTGTCACACCATCCTGTTCCTTTCCTGTCCAATGGCCCCTTTGTAGGTTTATTGTTTGCTTGCTTGTTTGTTTGTTTGTTTGTTTGTTTTGGCTTCTACAGGTATGGCAATTTAAACAAACATCTAAAATTTTGATGTGAGAAACCATCTATGAGAAAGAACATGTACTGTTTGTGGGTCTAGGTTTCTTCACTATAATTTTTACATTTCCATTCATTTTCCTAATGTTATTTTTCCCTCCAACAGTAAATGTTGTATATGTACATGTATATATATATATATATATATATATATACACACACACATGTATATATACACACATATATGTATGTGTATGTATATGCATATGCATGTTTATGTTTATGCATATATGTATGTATATGTTTGTGTATATGTGTCACTTCTTTCTGTTTTCATCAGCTGATCAGCATTTAAGCTGTTTCATCTCCTAGAGAGACAGCTCTTTCTCTCCCTCCCTCCTCTCTCTCTCTCTCTCTCTCTCTCTCTCTCTCTCTCTCTCTTTCTCTCTCTCTCTATTTCCCTCCCCCTCTTTCTCCACATGCTCAAGGCCAGCCTCTAATCCTCTCTTCCTCTTTCTCTGCCTTTCTCTGTCTTGATTCCCTCAACTCCCCTACCCGTGCCCTACTGTTCTCTACTACACTGTCACATGGTTGGTCCCTCAGGGAAGGGATGCCTCAGCATGGGCCTGCAGAGGAAGCCCCTTCCCCCACACCTGACTGTATCTTCACCAAACATATTCCTTCTCTCTTTATTTTTATAAAACACAACATCAGTAACAAGAGAAATTACAGAAAATGGGTAAGTTCGTGGATATTGAGCAGCACACTATTGATTCATGACTGAATCATTTAAAAAAAGGAAATGAAAACACTCCTGTAATCAATTGAAAATGAAATACAGTTCACATTGAGGGAATTTTATTTTAAGTGTCCACTTTAAAAAAAAATAGATCCCAGATAATCTGATGATAAGCCTTAAGGAAAAAGGGAAAAAAAAAGAACAAAACAAACTGAATGGTAGTAGATAAGAAGAAATAACAGATATCAGCCAGTAAACATTGTTGTCAGCTGAGTGGATCTGGAACAAACTGTGAAACTTGCCTTTGGCTGGGCTTGGAAATATTTTGTGGAAGGAACAATGAGGGCAGAAAACCTTCAAGTGGTCGACATGTGGTAGCTGCAGTGGGCCAGAAGTCCAAAGAAGGACAATGGTGCTTTGCTTGCCCACCTGTGTCCCCTTGGCAAGTGTGACTACCCTATTGCTGTTCCCATTTCTAATAACCTTCAAGAGCATTGAAAGACAACCTTTTTTTTTTTTTTTTTTTTTTTTGCTTTGCAACACCAATTAGTGTTCTTCTAGGACTATTGTAGGATTTTTAGTGCCACAGTAAAATTTCTGTTGCATCCAAATTAATGTTACTGGGTTCTCAGCCTCTCCAGCAGGTAGAAGTCCCCTATCATGCAATTTAATCTAATAATTCTCTTTTCATAATATATATTATTTTTATTTATTTTATTCTTCTAGACTTCAGAGTCAAGAGTTTTCTAAATAATGTACTGGTAATTACACAATGGACTAAACACATACAGATAGAGTTTAAATGTAGTATTTAAAGCTAAAAAATTTAAAATGTTATAAAATACTTATCTATTCATATAATGACAACATGTAAAACTATGTTATAGTATTTTAAGACACATGAAGGTAGAATGTCATTATTAAGACTATAAAGAACAGTATCAGAGGATTTGAAAAAGTAAGAATTTGAGTCTTGGCGTGAAATTAAAAGTTTAATAGGTACAAAATATTTAGAGGATCTTAAAAGTATTTATTGGGTTTTAATTTCTTAGTTATATAGTAAGAGCATTTATGTTATTCCTTGAGTATTCCTACAATAAGTAAATATATCTTATTTGATTTTGTGCTAATGAGGTGTTATTTTATATAAAAATGTTATTCAAACATAAAACTATTTGTAATTGTAATCTTTAAATAATTACCCATTAATGTGGATAGCTGTTGGGTTCTTGGCATATTAAAATAAATACAAATTTTTACAAAACACTTCAAAACATTCTTAGTTTATGTATATTTAGCTTTTAATGGGCTAGCTTGTCAAAAAAGTGAGATATTTAGGATAATAAAATGGCTTTTGTCATTTCATCAACAGCTGGTATAGTCTTGCTTTAATTGATTTTAGGACTAAGCTAATTTTATGCTTGAGAAATAGACAAATTTAGGCTAAAACTTCAGCAGTTCTCAATTAGTTTCTGACTTATTACAATTAGTCCTGGAAGGAATATGATGGAAGAAGGAACAGTGTCAGCAGTTGAAAGTTGTTTAACAGGGCTTAGAAAAAGGCAAAAAGAAATGTGTAATATGGAAAACGACTCAAACTGAAAGACTACATTTTAGTTCTTTTATTTTTTTTGTTACTATTTATTTGAGTATTTATATCATGTGTATGTGAGTGTGAGTGAGTGTGGGGAGCACATAAGCTACACATGCATGCAAGAGCTCTTGGACATCAAAAGAGGGAATTAGATCCTATACAACTAGAGTTACAGGTAGTTATGAATATCATGTGTATACTAGGACTCAAACCTGGGTCTTCCTTAAGAGCAATAAGCACTCCTAACTAGTAAGATGTTTCTGCAGTCTGAAAATGATAATTTTAGAAATGTTCTTGGTCCTAGAGAATGCTATATGTGATTAATTGAAATGTAAATCTTTAAATATCAAAGATGAAATTTACTGTGAAATCTGAGGCAGATGACGATTAATAGTTAATATGTAAAATGCAAAGATCTCATCATTACTTTTAATTAGATCATTCCAAATGCACAATGAGATTAAGTTCACTGAATTATAAATGCTGGTGATTAAACACAGGTGTTTTTATTCCAACTGGAAAATGGCAGTAATAATGACAGTGTATATTACATCATAATGTTAGAGAACCCTGAGAAGAACAATGTATCTTTTTATCTAACTAAATATATATCTTCTATGTTTCATAAATATTTGAGTTGAATCAATGAATAATTTTATAATTTATTGATATATAAATATAATATGTATTATTAATATGTATCAACCAATATTTTACTCACATACATACACACATGCACACACACACACACACACACACACACACATATGAAGGCCAGAGAAAATACAGATAGGATCAGAGAATAAGATCAAGGGAAAAATATTTGAGACTTTTTAATTTCATCAATAAATTGTTCAATAAACATTTTCCCATATATTGGTGTGTTTTAAGCCAAACTGAAAACACAAATCACTATGGAGCTAATGAATGGAAGCATCAGTTAAAACTCTTGGTAACTGAGAATGTCCATATGACCCACAGGCCAATGTTATAATTTAAAACTGACTTATTATTGATACAGGGGAAACAAGGGGTCCCAACTTAGGATTATTAGTTTCATTAATAAAAATCTTTCAAATGTGCTCAAATAGAAGCTCAACAATTTTACTAGCATTAAAAAGAGCACATCCCAAAGCTGTCAAGCTGACAGTCAGCAGCTGTGAGGAGGAATAGAGGAAGAGAAAAAGGAAAGCACCCACCCTCCATGCCAACACTGAGTGTGAACAAACAGCCACATGCAGAAGAAAGGATATTTAGAGAAAAGGGGAAAGCCTTTGGAATGTAAACAAAGAATATAGAATAAAAAAATGAAGAAAAAAAAGAGCCCACATTCTTGGGGAAGCCCAAGAAAAGGACAAATTGATGTTTACTGTGGGAAAAAAACCACAAACATTGTTTCAGGTGCTTCTGCTTGAAAAGTATTTAAACAAGTATTTAAACAAAGAAGCATGAAATTTGGGAAGTTAAGGGTTTTGGGGGTGTGTGTGCATGTGCATGCATGTGGTGTGTGTGTGTGTGTGTGTGTGTGTGTGTGTGTGTGTGTGTGTGTCTTTAATTATCAGTAGCAAGATCTTCTCCACTGTGTTTCGCTTGGTGGGCTCTTTCACCTAGGTGAAGGGAGAGTAACCTGTTCTGCTATGCTGTGGCTGTTGACAGTGTGCTTTACCAGGTAGGTCCTTTTGTGATTTTCTTGGCAGGTATTACTAGAAGGTAGAGGTATGTGCTGCCTTTTTAAAAATTGGATATATTCTTTATTTTGTAAAGCCTAAAAGGATAGCAGGAAGAGAAGAAGCATAGGTACTTGCTGGCACCATATTGGCAGGGCTGGGTGGGGGTTGGGATTGGACATTTTTTTTTTTTATTTTTCTATTGGAAGTTGACTTTTTTTTTATTTTTTATATTCTATGTTTACATTCCAAAGGCTTTCCCCTTTCCCAGTTCCCACCCACCATAGTTCCCATAGTTCCTCTCCCCCCCAACTATTCCCCAATCATTCCCCCTCCCCCCTCGGTTTCTTTACTAAACTGGATGCAATCTTTACAGGCCCAGGGTCCTCTCCTTTCTTCTTCTTGGGAATCATTTGACTTGCTATTTGTGTCTTGAGTATTTAGGGCTTCTGGGCTCATTAATATCCACTTATCAGTGATTGCATTTCATGTGCATTCTTTTGTGATTGGGTTAATTCACTCAGGGGACATTTTGTTAATGGTCAGTTGGACTGTCTGGGTATAGACAGGGATCAATGCAGTAGCTCCACCAGAAAACAAAAGGAGAAAGAAGACACAGTGTCTGTCTTCAAAGTGGAAAGCCCTGGGTCTTTTGGGCTAGTGCCGAAAGCCAGTGGGCCATGGGCTGAAGTCACTTACAGTCTTTGTTTAATTTCAGGGTGACACTTGATGAGGGGAACAGTTTTTATTTGTCCAAATTGTTCAATGGCCATGGAAAATGAATGCTTACAACTTACTCAAGATCGACCAAAAATTAAATAGCTTTTGTAGGAATGATTGTCTGGGAAGAAAAGCTTATTGGCTAAACCCTCAGGGCGGCCCATCTAGATATCTCATTAGCATGGAGAACTCTGTGCTCTGTGCTACTTGACTAGTGATCAAGATCCCTTTGGGATGTTGTAGTCACATGCTCCAGGACAGGAACCAGGTTGGCCATAGATAAATTGCCTACAATTCTCAGATTGAGAAATTACTGGGGTATCTGAATCTGCTCAGTCTACCCTGTTTTTGTCGGTGATGTGGTTCCGCTTGCCCCACAGTTTCCTGAATAATTCAGAAAAGAATGCCAAGCTAAAAGGACTGAGATCCTGAAGTCCTTTCAACATGGCAAGCTATTGCACCAGCCATGAGACTTTGTCAATCAAAATGTGCATTGTCTCTGAGATAGAAGCATGCAGTCTATCTGGAAGTTACAAAGTATAGTATCTCATTAAATCAATCTTCTATCTGTTTCTTTAGCATAGCTTACAGTGAGCCCTTCATCCCAGAGGCAGTTGCTTGGCCAAATGAATGAACCAGCCTAGCTTTTCTAAAATTTACATTTTATTTTTTTATTATATTCAACACAATATATATTTTTATACTAATTATAAAAATGATGGGCATGTTATTAAATGAACATAAAATGATAAAGTGTTTGTTTTGGTTTTAGTAGAGCTTAAAATATTGATTCTTACTTTGGTACAAACCCAAAATAAAAGCAATGTTTTAGACATTAGAGTTCATTGTAATGAGGCTATACTTCAATGTCTCTCACATCCCCAAAGGATTTTATGTCCATAGTAGCTAAGCTAAGAGTTGACAGTTCTGCTGCCCCAAGGAATGAATTATGTACACAATTATTTGTATACAGATTTTCTGCTATGGTTAAAGCTATTTGATTTGAGTGATTGTCATCACTCTCAGCCCACAGGGAGCAGGTTACAGTCATTTAAGAAATGGTGTATGTATTAAGATTGTCTATTCATGAAATCATTATTCAACTGTTTCAATGAACAATGGTTCTGCTTAGAGGGCGGAACAGACATTAGTTGAGGGTAAGATTCTGGTTCATTGGCTGTGATGATTTTGAAAAGCATTCATCTCAGAAAAAGAGTAACTTATAAGTTCCTTGTCTTCAAAATTGATACAATAATTATAAATATCAAGCAAAACATTCAGTCTCACTCTTCGTTGTTCTCTTACAAGCTACATCCCAAATTAATTGTCTACATTTCTATTGGCTGTATAAGTAATTTTAAAATATGTAAGCTGTTCTGAAAACCATAGTATAGAGTAGAAACATCAAATAAACAACCCTTCTAATAGAGAGAGTGAGATAGGAGAAGCATGATTTCAAGGCCATAATGTGGTACAGCAAGAAGCTGTCATGTACAAACAAGCAGACAGTGTATATGGATTGTACAGTATTGGATATATTTCTCCAGTTACCAAATTAGTGAGACCACTTGGATATATTTCTCCAGTTACCAAAATAGTGAGACCACTCGGTGACAGTTTACAAATTTCTTAGTTGTTGTTGTTGTTTTGTTTTTGTTTTTTTCGAGACAGGGTTTCCCTGTGTAGCCCTGGCTGTCCTGGAACTCACTCTGTAGACAAGGCTGGCCTCAAAATCAGAAATCCGCCTGCTTCTTATCTCCCAAGTACCGGGATTAAAGGCTTGTGCCACCACCACCCGGCCGGCTAACAAATTTCTTATTTGTTATATTTTTGAATTTCAATTGATTAGGATGTGTTGATAATATTAATTTTCATATTAAGAGATAGTAAGGAAAAGTGATTGATACTTCCTGTTATTTTTGTTGTTAGAGGTGGAATTATGTCTGTATGGGTCTGTAGAAAGATTACTTTCTTACTTTCTTCTAGGCTGTAGTTTCCTTCCTTGTGTTGGTGTTTTCCATCTATTATCCTTTGTAGGGCTGGATTTGTGGAGAGATATTGTGTAAATTAATTTTATCATGGAATATCTTGTTTTTTTTTCCATATATAGCAATTGAGAGTTTTTGCTGGGTATAGTAGCCTGGGCTGGCATTTGTATTCTCTTCGGGTTTGTATAACATCTATCCAGGATCATAGTGCAAGCTGAGAAGTCTGGTGTAATTCTGATAGGCCTTGCTTTATAGGTTACTTGACCTTTTTCCCTTACTGCCTTTAATATTCTTTCTTTGTTTAATGCATTTGGTGTTTCAGTTATTATGTGATGGGAGGAATTTATTTTCTGATCCAGTCTATTTGGGGTTTTGTAGGCCTCTTGTATGTTCATGGGCATCTCTTTCTTTAGGTTAGAGAAGTTTTCTTCTCTAATTTTGTTGAAGATATTTACTGGCCCTTTAAGTTGAGTATCTTCACTCTCTTCTATACCTATTATCCTTAGGTTTGTTCTTCTCATTGTGTCCTGTATTTGCTGGATGTTTTGAGTTAGGATTTTTTTGCTTTTTGTGTTTTCTTTGAAAGCTGTGTCAGTGTTTTCTATAGTATCTTATGCACCTGAGATTCTCTCTTCTATCTCTGCATTCTGTTGGTGAAGCTTGCATCTATGACTCCTGATCTCTTTCCTAGGTTTTCTAGCTCCAGGGTTGTGTCTCACATTGTGATTTCTTTATTGATTCTAGTTATGTTTTTACATCCTGGATGGTGTGGTTCATTTCTTTGGCCTAATTGATTGTGTTTTCCTGTAATTCTTTAAGGGATTTTTGTGTTTCCTCTTTAAGGGCTTCTAGCTGTTTACCTGTGTTCTCCTGTATTTCTTTTTTTTTCTAATTTTTATTTTCTATATTCTATGTTTACATTCCAAAGGCTTTCCCCTTTCCCAGTTCCCCCCTACCATACATCCCATAATTCCTCTGCCCCCCAACTATTCCCCAATCATTCCCCTCCCCCCACGGTTTCTCTCCCGTATTTTTTTAAGGGAGTTATTTATGTCTTTCTTAAAGTCCTCTATCATCATCATGAGAAGTGATTTTAGATCTGAATCTTGCTTATCCGGTTTAATGGTGTATCCAGGACTTGCTATGGTGGAAGAATTGGGTTCTGATGATGCCAAGTAATCTTGGTTTCTGTTGCTTATGTTCTTAAGCTTGCCTCCCACCATCTGGTTACCTCTAGTGCTATCTGCCTTAGCTATATCTGACTGGAGCCTGTCCTTTCTGTGATCCTGTTTGTGTGAGAGTTCCTCGGAGTTAAGCTGTCACTGTGATTCCTGTGATCCTGTGATCCTGAGATCCTAAGTGTGTCTGAGCTCCTGAGAGTCAACCTGCCTCGGGGACCCTGAGATCCTGGTGTGACCAAGCTCCTGGGATCTTGGGATCCTGGGTGCATTAGAGCACCTGGCAACGGAGCTTCCTCTGGGAGTTGTGGGACTGCCTGAGGCGTTTGCACGCAAGGTCTGCTCAGGACACCAGCCCAGACAGACAAACAGGGAGGAACTCATGTCACTGATCTGGTGGAGTTTCTGTGTGTCTGCTCCCAGTTACTCCGGGTGTTGGGACAGATTTGTCCTCCTCACCTTTGATCCTGTTATCCTGGGTGAGTTAGAGCTCCTGGCAGTGGAGCTTCCTCTGGGTGTTGTGGGACTGGCTGTCCCACCCTAGCTTTAATGGTAGGCTTCCACCTGGGTAAGAGACTCCACTCCATGAATGGAATGTATGTTACAAAATGCTGTAGTAAGAGTGAAATGAAATCTGTGATGATTTCACATATACATCATATATATATATATATATATATATATATATATATACACACACACACACACACACACATATATATATATATATATATATATATATATATATATAATTCATCAAATAACATATAGTTTATTTTTCCTGAATGAGAGTGTATCTAGGACACTAGTATTTGGAAAAATGGCTTTGAGACTTCTGGAGATTCACAGAGTAACATCCTCATCCTCCCAAAGTTTGCCATATAGAAGATGTGTTCCTATATGTAGTGGGAACAGACATTTTCAAAGTATTAAGGAAACAGGAAAGATTCATTTTCATGGTCAGAATTCAACTGTGTGGTTATGTAAAGTCCTTTGACTTTATGATATTTCACATGTTTTTCCTACAAATTTTCTTCTTTAGTAAAGAAGAGATCATTTGCTAGGAATAAAAGTTTTTAAATTTTATTTATTTATGTATTTATGTGTTTGTAAGCTAGGAGTCATCTGCATGTGCACCTGTGGAAGTCAGTGGGCAGCATAGGTAGGCAGGCTCTGTTTTCCTTAATAAGCATGGAAGACAAAATTGTAGTAGTATGGATTGTACAACAGCTTTTATTTTCCCTTGTGAGTTATCTTGGTCAGCAGAGAAATATATTTTTCTTTTATTGTATATCCACTTTAAAATCCCACTCATTGGCCCCTCACAGTCACATCCTCCCACAATCCTTCCCCCAATTATCCCTTTCACATCTGTGTGGATAGGAACTCCTCTGTGTGTCCCTCAACCATGACACATCAACTATCTGCAAGGCTAGGTGCATCCTCTCGCACAGAGGCCAGACAAGGCAGTCCAGCTAAAAGAACACATCCATTGTACGGGCAACATCTTTTAGAATAGATCCTGCTCTGGTCATTCAGGATCCACATGAAGACAAAGCTGCACATCTGCTGCATATTTGTGGGGAGGGTATGTTCTTTGGTTGACGGTTCAGTCTCTGAGAGCCCCAAGGGTCCAGGTTAGTAGACACTGTTTTCCTTGTGGAATTGCTATTCCTTTTTGGGCCTGCAGTTCTTTGTGAAGTTCTCTGGGGACTTTCAAGTCCCCAAGCTCTATCCACTGTTTGACTATGGGTGTCTGTATCTGTCTAAGTCAGCTTCTAGATGGAGTTTCTTAGAAGACAGCCGTGCTACACTCCTCTCTGCAAGCATAATAGTATTAGAGATTGTTGATTGTCCACAGAATCAGTCTCAATTTGGGCCTGTTACTATTTGGCCATTGCTTCAGTCAGTCTCTGCTCCAACCCCTTTCCCTGCACTTCTTGTAGACAGAATAAATTTTGGGTGGAAGGTTTTGTGGGTGGGGGAGTATTGCTATCCCTCCACTGGCATTCCTGCCTGGAAAGGAAGCCTCTTCAAGTTTCTTATCCTCAATGTTGCTAATCACACCTGAGGTCACTCTCCTTGATTCTTGGGTACATTCCTTACACCAAGTCTCTGTCTCTTTCTGGAGATGATCCCCACCTCCCCATCTCTATCAGTTGCGGAGTTCTATCAATTCTCATGGCCTTCTGGTCATCTCTCCTGTCCCTCTGCACACCTGATTGTGATCTGCCATTCTCTTCCTCATCCACTCTCTTACACAATTCCCTCCCTCTATCTGCCTCTTATGACTATTTTATTCCCCCTCTTAAATTAGATTTAAGCATTCTCTTTTTGCCTTCCTTCCTATTTAGCTTCTTTGAGTCTGTGGGATATAGCCTGGGTATCCTGTATTTTATGGCTAATATTCACAGGTAGACTGGATTACCTCACTAGGGATGATATTTTCAAGTTCCATCCATTCCCCTGCAAAGTTCATGATGTCTTTGTTTTTAAGAGCTGAATAATATACCATTGTGTAGATATACTACATTTTCTGTATCCATTCTTCAGTTGTAGGACATCTGAGTTGTTTCCAGTTTCTGGCCATTATCAATAAAGCTGCTATGAATATAGTGGAGCACATGTTTTTGTGGTATGGTGGAGCATCTTTTGGTTTTACGCTCAGGAGCTGTATAACTGGGTCTTAAGGTAGAACTATTCCAAGTTTTCTGAGATAACACTAAGTTGATTTGCAAAGTGGTTGTACAAGTTTGTATCCCACCAACAATGGAGAAGTGTTCCTCTTGCTCCACATTCTTGCCAGGATGTGTTATCTTTTACTTTTTTTCTTAACCATTATCCCTGATGACTAAGGACTTTTAACATTTCTTTAGGTCATAAGTGCTTTTTGACCATTTGAGATTCCCCTTTTGAGAATTATCTGTTTAGCTCTGTACCCTACTTGTAACTGGGTTATTTGGGTTGTTGGTGTATAACTTCATGAGTTCTTTATAAATTTTGGATATTATCCCTCTGTCAGATGTAGAATTGGTGAAAATCTTTTCCCAATCTGTTGGTTGCTATTTTGTCTTATTAACATTGCCATTTGCCTTACAGAGGCTTTGCAGTTTCATAAGGTCCCATTTATCAATTTATTGGTCTCAGAGCCTGAGCCAGTTGTGAGAGAGTGCAGCTTCCAAAAAAATTGGATATAGGGAGTTCAGACCAATTTGAATAAATTTTTGTTTTAGAAACTATATACCCATCTTTCCAGCATTTGCCAACACTATTGAGTTGGAATTCCAATTCATAGTCTGAGGTGCAACAATTGGTTTATATAGGGGTGGTATAGTCATATAAGAGATCTCTATATCAAAGGGTCCTCCCAAATAAAGACCTGGTCTTTGTTTGAATGGGGCTAACTCTGGTGCAGCCTTAACTAAGCAGAAATAGACTAGAAGGTCTTGGACCTGGACAGGTGGTACCTGGTGATGAGTACTCATGGAGGCTCAAGAAATGATGTATCAATGAAGAAGGAGAGAAGGATGAAAGTGGTCCCCATGTGGCCACTTTCACTAGAAAGACTAGGACCTTTGAGTTGTGGACTCACCTTCTCCCCATTTCCACACCATCTCATTAGTTATTTCTCCTCTCTTGGTGAAATGAGCCACTTCAAACAGGATTAGATGATATTAAAGGCATATTTTTTGGGAAGCTGCACTTGGGCAGGTGATTTAATTAGCTATCAGGACTAAGGCCAGGGATGTCAAAGTGGGGAATGCAGAGGGAGAGAGAAAGAAAGAAAAGGCATGCACTCAGAGAGGAGGAGAAAAAGAGCCCCATAGGGAGAGGGAGGAGGAGGAGCATCTGGTGGAAGGG
Organism: Apodemus agrarius; assembly: GCA_964023405.1. NCBI lineage: Eukaryota > Metazoa > Chordata > Mammalia > Rodentia > Muridae > Apodemus > Apodemus agrarius. The sequence goes on from OZ030025.1 coordinate 50,971,349, forward strand.
CAGCCCAGCCCCTGGGCTGGAAAGTTTAATGTTGGGGGCAGAGTATACCAAGTAGCTTCTGAGGGACACTGGGAGAACCTGGAGGTCAACTCTGCTTTGATATGTAAAATATGTGCTTCAGTCCCTTATCTCTGGGTCCAAACCAAACAAAAAGTTACCCAAAATTGTAGAGAAAAAAATCAATGCACAATAGACAAACAAGAAGAAAACAAGGCATCAGCGAAGTAAGGCAAACCAGTTGTACAGCTCCTTGGAATGGGCAGGAAGGTATATCCACTTTTGCTTCATTTAGAGTTTCAATTGCTGTGAAGAGACATCATGACCATAGTAATGTTTATTGAGGAAACATTTAATTTGGTTTGGCTTATAGTTTCAGAGGTTTATTCAATTGTTGTCATGGCAAGAAGCACAGTGACATGCAGGCAGACAATGGCATGCAGTTGGAGACAGCTGGTAGTTCTTCTGGATCTACACTTATAGCAGGAAAAGACTGTGAGCCAATGGCCTGCCTTGAGCTTCTGAGGTCTCAAACCCACCTGTAGAGACACACAACAATGCCATACCTACTGGAGCAAGGCCACATCTCCCAACAGTGCAACTCCTTGTGAACCTGTGGAGCTTACAATAGCCTAGAGCTCTCATAAAGAGCTCAAACACACCTATTGACTTGGGTGAGACATTGATTCCTCAAGAAGAAAATATATAATAAATCAGAGGATGGTTCTTTAGAAATACAAACTATATGGGTAAACTCCTTACAAAGCAAAAGATTCAAGATTCAAATTAATAAATTTGATCACCTACTACAATTAAATCAAGAGGCTAAGAAGCTAAACACATGTGTAATAATAAAGAGTATCGAAGCAGTAATTAAAATGTTCCAAAGGAAGACAAGCCCAACACCAGGCAGATTTAGGTCTAAATCTTACCACTCCTAAAAAGAAAGGGAAATACCAATGCTTCATGACAGTCTGTTAAACAGATAGAAGGGTGAACACCATCGGTCCTGAAAAGTCCATTCAATGAAAAGTAAGAATGCATCCTAAAACTAATTCTAGGAAGCCAATATTACCCTGATATTCAAGTGGATATGAATGCCATAAAAAGGAAAACCCTGTAGAATTATTTCACAAATTAGCATAGAAATAAAAATTCTCAAAATTTTTGCAATGATTCAAAAAGAAATTAAGATTGTCATATACAATTGAGGCAAGAGTTAACGACTTATAGTTGCTGGTATGTGCAGGTTTATGGTGGACCATGAACTAGTCATTAATACCAGTGCCCTGATAAAATCACTTTTCTGGTTACACTGAGGGAGCATGCATATGGATGGGATATGCAGATTCCTTATTGTCTTGTCTTGTTATGTGCTCTAAAATGATGTATTCCAATAAAATTACCACAGGTTCCACCCTAGTACCACTTTAAAACCTATAAATGGCCACAGGGAGATACAGTATTCTTTAAGGGTATTCCTTCCACTCTGAAGAGTCCTGATTTTTCCTTAATAAGCATATATTTTCTTTGTCTCTTCTTGCTCACATCCTTAATCTTCTTGGGCATGAGACATGAGGCTATAAAGTTGAGGTAGCTTTTTTGATTGTTTAGCATCCTTGATCCCCAAGTCAATCCAACCAAGATCTGAAAAGGGCACTGTCAGTTACAAAGAGGCAATATCACTATAAAGTTGATTTCTTTCCAGAGAGGCAAGTCAGGTTCAACATATAAATACACCAACATAATAAAAAAAATAAACTTAAGGACAGAAAATATCCCATGATTGACTTGGGGAAAAAGTCTTTGAACAAAGTTCAACATTCCTTTATCATAAAAGTCTTGAAGATAATCAGAACAGAAGAAATATAGCTCAGCATAATAACATTACACCAAGTAGAGTGAGACAAGTACTCCCTGTAGAGTCTACAATGAGATAGAGGGTATCTTCTCATTCTCCATATATGTTATTATTATTGTTTAGAAACATGCTTTTATATTTAAAAGACTCTAAAAACTCTATGAGAAAATTTGGATACTTTCAGAATGGCAGCTGAGCACAAAATAGATATATAAATAAAAAAATTCTAATCAATAAATATTTGAAAATACGGAATAGATAGTTCTCAAAAGAAGGAATGAAAATGTCCAAAATTAATTTTTCTGCAAATTATTATTGTAATTAAAATATGTTAGACACATATAAATAAAAATAATATATCTATAGAATATAGATTTAAAATGTCTACCTGTTTATCATCTTTTTTCTTTCTTTTCTCCTCCCTTCCTTTTTAAATTTTTCTTTCTTTTGTCTAGAAACTAGAAAAGATCATGAGGAGAAGGAAGATGCTTGATAGATGGAAGAAAAGATAAAGTCATGGACTTCTTCCAGAGATGAAAGAAGGCATAACTATTTGTTGGAATGCAAATAAAGAGAGGTAGAAAGAGGGCATAGGAGAGGACATGAGAAATGTAGGTGAAGAAAACACAATAATACCTAGTAATACCTATCAGGGTAACATCAAGACTAAACCAAATGGGAAGATTTCAAAGACAGAACTTGCAAAATAAAGAGAATTTAGACACTCAATGTGTATTAAACATATGTGCCTGAAGCATTATATTAAAATGTAAAATTTTGAAATTTGATATTTCAAATAAGTATCAAAGGAGAAGACCTCTTTAACATTGGTGATACAATCTGATTAACTACCCTTCGTCTGAATGTTATTAAAATCTTGTTATTACAGAAAACCCTCTGAGGAATTCTTGCCAGTTATGTTTACTTTCATGTTTATTGTCTGGTGTTTGGTAGGCATACAATGACTTTTATGAATGAATGATTGAAAAGCATAATATTCATCTTAATTAATTTACACATTGCTCTGAGAAATTGAGATAGTACACTCATAAAATATTTTTTCCTCTGTGGAACATGGGGAAACCTTAATGATATGGATGTATAAGATAGCACAGTGAAACCTATTTTGCTAACCAAAACTTCATTTTTAAAATGGAAAAGATAGTGTGTTTACTAAGTAAAACTGGTTCCAAAATAATTCCCCAAGTAGAATAAATATGATTCTAAATATTGAAACTCTGTTGGAAAATAAATCTATACTCTGAATTTAAGAGAGAAGTTAAACCGAGTGAACAGAGCATTTATTGTGTCATTTAGTCATTATTTATGAAGTACAAACTTAATTCATAAAATTTCATTTATTACAAGAAAAGAAAACACTTCTTTGTACAGATGACACTGTGCAGATCCAGACAGACCCAAGGCTTTCAAAAATCTCAAGTTATTCACTAGCTAAAAAGAAAATTTACCACAGAAAAAATATACACAATTATTTTTAATTATCAATGAGTATTCAAAATCATCTTAGTTTTATTATTTTCAAGCTTTTGATTTTAAATAATATTTATATACCTTTGCCAATTACTTTAACCACAAAGAGACTAAGTGATAAGTAATAAAAATAATCTAATAATTTTTCTCTTTTTTCTATGCAGTGGTAAAATAGATAAAATGACATTATAGTGGAAAGCCTCAGGCTGTAAGTTGAACCACCTTATCAAAATGCTAACAATGCTCAAATATAAAACAGGAATAAAAGCAAGTTTGGGCAAGTCTTTGGACAGCTTGTGGTAGCCTATTGAAATATATAATTAAAATCCCACCTCAAAAGCAAACAAGAACATATACTGTATTGTAACTGCATTCTTTACAATGATTCTAACCCCAAACTTATATGTATTCACAATGGACCACTCAGGTTTTAGTGTTTGTAATTAGCAGTTATAATTAAAATAACCACCTAAATTGTACAACTTCTCTGCAGAAATCTTGGCTGAATCAGTCTCCACAGCATGAGGCTCTTAGAGATGCTGGCAATGGAATAAAAAAGATCACCTAGGGGCTGACTGTGGACCATCTCAGTCGTTCGTTTTCTGCCAGAATACAGCACAACATTGCAACTATTTAGATTACATTGTTTACTGCCTGTTTCAAAGCTTTGTTTTTCTTTATGTTTTTAAAGTGCAAAGTATAAACAACCAAATGTAAGAAAATTACAATAACGAGAAAGAGGTGATTAGAAGAGAATCAAAAGCATGGTATATAGATAAATAATTACATTAAAGTACAATAGGATTTTTTTTTATAACATTGAAATAAAGGTGGCTTTGTTTGGTGTATACTACCAGAATTAAGTCTGTAATTGGACTAAGTCAGGATAGGAATTTGAGCTGGAGCATGGAGGCAGGAACTACCAAAGCCGGGGAAGATTGCTGCTCAAGTGCTTGCTTCTCCTTGCTTGCTTTCCTAGCTGACTGAGTCTGCTTTTTTTTTTTTTTACAGCCCAAGACTACTAACTCAGGGGCAGAACCACTCAAGTGTGCTGGTCCCTTGCCTATGGACAATGACTTGAGAAAATACCTATAAGCTAATTAAATACCTCATGGAGGCATTGCCTCAGCAGAGGCTCCGTCCTCTCTTAGGACTCTACTTCTGTCAAGTTGACACAAAACCAATCAGTACACCCTTTCCTCCACAGGCTCCAAAATAATTTCAGAAGACAGTGGCAGAAAAGTTGTTAGTTACAGGGGTAGTGGATGATCATAAGTGTAGTGGGTGAAAAGGCCTTGTGCACACAGGTAAGCACTGTAGAAATCAAGAACACAGCTTATCTTTTCAATGAAATGGAGTATGTAGCTACTCTTCATGGAATACCAGGAATAATTTAGTTTTACAACTTGGTGATCCTTGAGACAAGTTTTGCCATATCTCCTAGATTTTATTTATTTCAGAAAATATTCTTGCCTCTTAAATCTTGAGTATTGCTCTTAGACTATAAAATTCATTCTTATGAATGATGTCACTTGAGCTTTACAACATCCTAAGTGACTTCCATGATTTTATTCTTTGGGATTTTGTTGTTGTTGTTGCTGGTTTTTTTTTTTGGATTTGGTTTTTTTGAGACAGGGTTTCTCTGTATAGCCCTGGCTGTCCTGGAACTCACTCTGTAGACAAGACTGGCTTTGAACTCAGAAATCCGCCTGCGTCTGCCTCCCAGAGTTCTGGGACTACAGGCATGCACCACCATTGCCCCGGCTTATGTTTTTATTCTTAAAATAATTTTTATTCAGAAGTATGTTTGTCACTAAACAAATTTAATTAATTAATTACAGTATCCTAGATCCTAGTGTTTAAAATTATAAGAGTTATCATTCTTTTTACAACAAGCAAACCATATTTTAAAAAGAGCTAAATGTAAGAATTTGGCAATAAGTTGTAATGGAAGATTGTGCAGTTGTGTTTGTTAACTTGATATACCCTTGGCACATCTGTGAAGCTGGAGATTTAAGTAAGAAAATGCCTCCATAAGACTGGCCTCTAGGAAAGTGTGTGGGTTATTGTCTTAACTAACAATTGAAGTCCAAGGAACCAGCCCAGAGTGGAATGCTCCACCACTGCACATGTAGACATGGGTTGTTTAAGAAACCAGGTTCAGCAAGTCATGCACAGTAATCCGGTAAGGAACTTTCCTTTACAGTCCCTGCTTTAGGTCTAGCCTCCAATTTCCTGCCTTTACTCTTCTCTTAAAATTTTGTATTGATTATTTTATTTCCCCTCCATATACCCTCATTCTTTCTCTCCCTGCCTTTATTTGGTTTTATTTTTAATGTGGTGCTTTGGAGCAACTTCAAGGCTCCAGACACGTTAACCACATTATTGATCCTTATACTCATCTATGTATTTTAAGAAATTAATGTGTCTATATATTCTTCATCATAGATACTTCAGGAACAGACCTAAACAGAATTCTCAACTTAGGAAACTCAAATGGCCAAGAAGCACTTAAAGAAATGTACAACATCCTTAGTCATCAGGGAAATGAAATCAAAACAATGCTGAGATTTCACCTCATACCAGTCAGAATGGCTAAGGCCAAAAACTCAGGAGACAGTAGATACTGGTGAGGATGTAGAGAAAGAGGTACACTCCTCTACCGCTGGTAGGATTGCAAGCTGGTACAACCACTCTGGAAATCAGTTTGGCAGTTCCTCAGAATACTGGGCATACTAGCAGAGGACCCTGTTATACCACTCCTGGGCGCATACCCACAGGACATTCCAGCATGTAATAAGGACACATGCTGCACTATGTGTTCAATAGCAGCCTTATTTATATTAGCCAGAAGGTGGAAGGAACCCAGATGTCCCTCAACAGAGGAATTGATACAGAAAATGTGGTATATTTACTCTATGGAAATATATTTATATTTCCATATATTTACTCAGCTATTAAAAACAATGAATTCATGAAATTCTTAGGCAAATGGGTGGAACTGGAATATATCATCCTGAGTGAGGGAACCCAATCACAAAAGAACACACATAGTATGCACTCACTGATAAGTGGATATTAGCACAGAAGCTTAGAATATCCAAGACACATTTCACAGAAGCTCAAAAAGAAGAAAGAACAAAGTATGGATACTCTGGTCCTTCTTAGAAGGGGGAACAAAATACTCCCAGAAAGAGATACAGAGACAAAGTGTAGAACAGAGTCTGAAGGAAAGACCATCCAGAGACTACCCCTACCTAGGGATCCATTCCATATACAGTTACAAAACCCAGACACCATTGTGGATGCCAATAAGTGCTTGATGACAGGAACCTGATATAGCTGTCACCTGGTAGGCTCTGCCAGTGCATGACAAATACAGAGGGGGACACTCCCAGCCAACCATTGAACTGAGCATGAGGTCCCTAATGGAGGAGCTAGAGAAAGGACCCAAGGAGCTGAAGGGGTTTGCAGCACCATAGGAGGAACAACAGTATGAGCCACCCAGTACTTCCAGAGCTCCCAGGGACAAAACATCAACCAAAGAGTACACATAGAGTTACCTATGGCTCCAGATGCCTAAGCAGCAGAGGATGGCCTTGTTGGACATCAAAGGGAGGAGAGGCCCTTGGTCCTGGGAAGGCTTGATGCCACAGTGCAGGGTAATACCATGAAAGGGAAGTGGGAGAGGGTTGATTGGGGAATGGGGGAGGGGAGACAGGTTATGGGATTTTTCTGGCATGGGGGGCAGGAAAGGGGACAACATTTGAAATGCAAATAAAAAATATATCTAATACAAACTTGCTTTAAGTGATAGGTTCCATTTTAATACATTCTACTTCAAAATACAAAAACAAATTGCACTAATGAAAAAATGTATAGATGATTAAACTTATACTGAGGTTGTGTTGGTGTTATTGAGCTATATGTTAAACTCACTAAGCTGTGTATAAATACATGCATCTGTGTGTTTATCTGAGCATGCTAGCACATACTTATCAGAAAAATAAAGTTTTCAAGATGTGTAGTGTATAGTGTGTGCTAGCCCAGCCTGGTCTACTTAAGGCCATGACTCAGAAAAGCAAAATAGAACAAATAAACTTTATATTTCAGTAACACTACTAAGCAAAAAAAAAAATTAAATAAAGCACAGCTTTAGTATTCAACAATTTCTGCGAAGTAACTCTGCTGCCTTGCACTGAAGATTCAGGACCATACTTAATTTGCTGCTTACCCTTAGCCTATCCTATTGTACTACTATATCAGGATTCATTCAAATGTAAACCCATGTTGTGTCTTAGTACTTAACTCCAAAGCTGCTACTTAGTGTCAAAATTACATTTGGAAGGGATCAGCACATTATTGTTGTACAACATCCACTGGTTCAATAGGATTCCTTTGCATAGATTATCATAATACATTATAATGAAACTGTGTTTTTAGAATTTCTTCTATTTTCTACTAATAATACACTTGTATGCTATAATTAAAGTTTAATGATTATTCAAGGTTTTCTTGAGAAATATTCTAGAAAGTAATTTTATTTATTTTTTGGAAATAAATATTTTGGTATTTTGATAACATTTTACTGAGATGTGAACATCTTTACCTTATTTGAAACTGTGCACTGGATTTAGATGTTTTATGTGTTTGAAAGAAAGCAGCCTATCTCTCAGAAAATCTATCACTGTACAGAAGAAATAATTTTTCTTCATTATTTCTGTAATATATTCAGAACTATAGAAATTTAAATAGATTATCAGATAATTATGACTTTTTATCATTTCTAGATATTCTCATTTGCTTCTTTTTCTACATTGTAAAATCAGATTCTCTATTTTTCTGTTACTGTAATACATTTATGTTTTGAGAAACATAGTGTTCTCCTCTGGTGTCATGACATGTACATACAAGTATACCAACATGAGAGAGTGAACCCAGGACAGAACAAAGATAACAAAGGTACCTTTGAATGAGTAGATATCACTTCAGAGGTATCATAAATGAGGTAGATGTCTCAAAAAGCTTAGGTCATTAACTGAGAATCTTCATGCTGTTCACGGGGCACTTTCCTATGAGTTGTGGCTTAAATCAGAACACTCCTCATAGGCTCATAGATTTGAATGTCTTATCACCGTGGAGTGGCACTATTTGAAAAAGATGAAGGAAAATGTCACTAAATCAGAGTTTTGTGGTTTTCTAAAGTGAAAGCCAGGTCCAGTGGCTCTCTTTTCCCATTGCCTGTAGATCCAAAGGTAGAACTCTCAGCTAATTCTCCAACACCATGTCTGCCTGCATGGTGACATGCTCTCTGCCATGATGATAATAGGCTATCCCTCTAAAACCTTAAGCAAGCCCCAGTTAATTGCTTCCCTTTGTAAGACTCACCATAGTGGTATCTTTTCATATCAATAGAACACTGAGTAAGACAGATCTTGTCAAGAAAGGGGCCACCAAAATAATACAGTTGGTTGTTATTGGCCTTGGCTACTGCCCAGAGCTAGATGTTGAGTTGCTGATCTTTTATGTGGGATCTAGATAAATGTAGCTCAAACTAGGATCAGAGTTTCTTCTTGTTGGTTCGGTTTCATAATGCTGTAGATTGATATGAAGGCAGCAGGACAAGTTCTTAGTCATCATATTCAGCTCTGGAACATCCATGCTATAACTCAAACTAGGTTTCCCAGTTTGCGTTTCTATTGCTGTGAGAGACATCATGACTATTCCAAGTCTTATAAAGGAAAGCATTTAATTGGAGCTGGCTTAAAGCTCAGAGGTTTAGTCCATTATAGTCATAGTGGGAATCCTGACAGCTGGAAGGCAGACATGGTGCTAGAGAAGAAGCTGAGAGTTCTACAGCTTGATCCACAGGCAGCAGAAATGAAAGTGACACTAGACATATCTTGAGCATCGGTGATCTCAAAACCTGCCCCACAGTGACACATTTCCCCAACCACAACACACCTACTACGAGACCACACTCTATGGGTTAGTCATTCAAACACATAAGTCTATGCAGACCATTTCTATCAAGCTACGACTCTAGGTGATATGTGCTCATTATTGCAGAAGTGGCATGCCTGTTACAGGGATAATAAATGTTTTGTTCAAAACTGAGACCAGTGTACAGGAGGAAATTTGTGCCTAGTACTACAGAATGGTGTGAGGCTCGTGGCACAGGAGGTCAAGTTGCTAGAACAAAACACACTGTTTTGCATTGCTGAATGGAGACATTATCAAGCAATCTTTCAAATATTGTGTTTATTGACTTGTACTATTTCTGTCCTCCACATTGCTCAGAGAAGCTTCTTTTAGAGTGAATGGCGGTTGATGCAGAGACTCATGGATGGTGCTGAGAATAAGTGATTGTTAAATGCTAAGCCATCAGTGATATTATGCTATTACCCCTTTTTAGGTTCAAGAGAATCTCACAGAAAGGGGATTAAAAATATATGTCTTATAATGAGTAAGATGGCTGTGTAATGTTTCCTTCTAGCCATTCATGGCTTTGCACTCATAAACTAACAATAACTGAATTACCTGGTCTGATCAATATTCAGTCATTAATAGAGAAGAGAAACACAGTACCCATCCTTTCCTAAAATGCTATTGATAGTTGATGGCTACTGGGGGGAAGTAAAGCTCTCATTAGCGAAGTCACTGATGACCTATTCATGCTTCAGTGGACAGGCTTATACTTAGTAAGTGGCTTTAGGAAACCCATTGGAACATAAAACAAGATAAAGGGGCATGATAGTGGGAGTGAAGAAAGGAGAAGTAGTGTGGATGAGTATTAAACTGTGAGAATACATAATGAGGTGGCAAGTGTGACCAGTATATATCATATACATAAAGAATTTGGGAAAGGATAGATTGACTTAGAGTGAAAGAAAAAGGAACCTTAGGCAAGTGAAGATGAGTTACTGATAGTTTTGTAAGGCATATAACATACAGTAAATCTAATATTCTTTCTAAAGACAGAACTATTACAAAAAGAAAATATTTGTCATTTTGACAGATAAATATGATATGTATTTATTTATTCAAAATATATTCATCAAGGAAATGCACATCAAAATTTTAATAAATAATCACCTATAAAAACATTAATGGTTACATATTTTTTAAGATGTAAGATGACAAGCACTGGCGAAGAAGTAGACAAAGGTGAGGCTTACCACGGATGGGGATGTAAATTAGTAGGGCTCTTCATAAGTTTTCCTGTTTCCTTCAAAACAGGAAAATTATTTTATGGGTAACAAATTCTAATAACACACACACACACACACACACACACACACACACACACATATGAAATTAAATGGATATGTCAAGATTAATCTTTACTTAAAGATCAAGCCAGACCCAGTAATTCTTTTGGCTGCCATCAGACCCAGATGTAGAACTCTCAGCTTCTATAGCTTCTATGTTTGTTTGTATGCTATCATGCTCCTTACCATGAAGATAATGGAGTAAATTTCTGAAATTATAAGAAAGCCCCAATTGAATGTTTCTTTTATAAGAGTTGCCATTGCCATGGTCTCTCTTCACAGCAATAGAATAATAATATACATATAGATGAATATAGATATAGGTAGATATTCGTGCTGTTAGTGCTATTTTCTAGTGAACACTGACTAATGCAGTATTAAATAAGTTCAAAGAAAATGCCATGTTTTTTTAATTGATAAACATTTGTCAGCATTTTAACTAAATGTTTATAAGTAGCAGGATGTGTATAAATATTTCATTTGGAGAAAAGCTGCTTTATTATTACCGTCAAAATATAGGAACTACATACAGGCTATAGTATATCACATGTTAACTCAGTTATCAAATCTTTCAATATGACTGTGCTTTCAGAAATACCTACTGTCCATATCTATTGTCTATGTACAATATAAATATTTGTTCAAAGTTTCAAACTTCCATTTGCAACAACACAATCTTAATGTTTTTCTAAATTATGATGATAGCATTGAATGTTTCATGCAGAGCTTTGGTTACTGATAGTTTTGTAAGGCATATAACATACAGTAAATCTAATATTCTTTCTAAAGACAGAACTATTGCAAAAAGAAAATATTTGTAATTTTGACAGATAAATATGATATGTATTTATTTAGCTATTTATACTTGTCTTAACCATTAAATGTGTGTATGACTGTTATTTTTATGTCTTTGATTGCTTTGTATTGATCTATATTGATAAAAGTATACAGATTTTTTTCTGAAAACCTTATATTACCTATATTTTAACCTTGTCAGTGTTTTGAAAGACTCTTGTAAGTCCATCATTATTTTCTCCATTATAATTACTTAAATGAAATTTTGTAAGCTAAAGTTAATTGCCAAACTATCCTTTTGAATGTTGAATTTTAATTGTATTCTCCATACCTCAGAATAATCAAAAATCTTCATTATATGTTACCTAGATGAAAGAAGAAATAAATTCTAATGAGAAAGCACATCATTGTAAATTTCCACTACAGTAGAAACATGAATGATTTGGGCAGATAAAATACATGAAGAAGTTTGAAATTAGGACTAAAGTGTTCCTTTCTTTTTATTTTCCCAGAAGAGCTGTCTTTGGTAGAATTTATAAAGCCTGGGCAGGATTTATGTAATTAGTTGGTTGCAAGCCATCCATCCCATAGGTCAAGTCAATTAAAGGATAACTAAGGGAGACATGACTCAAAACAGTAGCAGATGGCACAGGGGCACTAATGTTCACAAGAGGGGGGAAAACAGAGTCACATCGGTTATAAATTTGAACAGAAAGAAAATTAGCTGTTGACCAGTTTGAACTCAGTGCTTCTTTGCTTTTGGCTTTGAGATCATGTAATATTTGGGGATGCTTCATGTTCAGTGTCCTCTTCAGTGGGTAGAAGGAGGAAAAGGATTGAATTCAGGCCTAAGTCACCTGTGCTCTTTTTTTCATTATAACTCTCCTGGCTTCTAGAGTTTCTTATTGATGTTCCTTAAAATCTTTACCATTTTTACATAAGCCTTATTACTGAAATATTCATTTTTTACTTGAGAAATATGAGCATTGAGCTTTGAAATACAGGCAAATATCAAATGGGAATAGTCTTTAGACAAAAGTTTATCTAAATAGTAAAATTACTTCAATGTATATTAAACTATATTTATTAATGACAGCAAATACCTGACAATGCAAAAGTTCTTGTATAAATTTATAGGAAAAAATAGACAACTTTATAGTAAAGAAAAAGTGGTGGTGTGTGTGGTTATTCATAATTTAACAAAGCCCCTTGATTGTATCAATTAATGGTTTTCAAATTAGAGTGTTGAGAATATAAATTGACAGTCTCACAATTGTATAGATGTTTGTTGCTTAATTAAAAGTCCATCAAATACCACTTCAGGATTAACTTTAGACTGCAAAACAATTTGCTTTCAACTCTGATGGGATTTCAATCCATTCTGCAGTTTATTTCCCTAGTTCAGCCCTGCTCTATTGCCCATTTTAAGAACTAAGTTGTTAAGAACTAAGTCTTAAGTTTCAAATGGTAGAAAATTGAACATTTTAAAAAAGATTTTGTTTTGTACCCAAAGCATAGCAATCTTTAAAACACATAGTACAGTAGACATTTTCTTTATTTCACCCTTTGCTTCTAACTTGTTTATGTCCTTGTAAACACATGCTTTCACATCTCTGGGTGTCAGTTTCCTTTACTGCTAAGTGATAAAAGAGTATGGGAGGGTTGTTCTAATCTTTTTAATTTTCTTCTACCTTGATTGTTTTCTAAATTACTTTTTACAATAGCATACAAAGCAATAGGTGTCATTATGGCATTTTGTAGACATAAATGCTTTGACTGTCTTCAGTCATTTGCCTCCCCCATTGGTCTTCATTTCCCAGTCCCAATCTTGCTGGTCTTTTTCTTTGATGGCTAATCTCCATGGCCAATTTGACATACCTGCAGAGATAGAAACTTAATTCAAGAACTGATTACATTCATGTTTGGCCTGTGGGAATATTCTTGGTTGATGATTGTTTAGGAAGCAGGGGCAGCCCACCGTGGGTGGTGCCATTCCTTGTCAAACGGGCATAAACTGTATGAAAGCTAGCTGAGCAAGCCATAGTTAGCAAGGTAGTGAGCAGCATTCCTCCTTTACTTTGTGCTTCTGGCTCCTCCCTTAGCTCCCTTTGATGATGGACTTTTCGCCTGTGTAGGCAGGGAAACCCTTTGCTCCAGGGGTTGATTTCTGACCATAATGTTCATCACAGTAAGAGAGAGTAAAGTAGGATACCATCCTTCCTCCACCCAGAGTCTTCCCTGCTGCTTCCAAGGCTTTTTTATTCTTTTAGTCTCTCCCCTATTTAAGATTTTTTTCTTCTCTTCTTAAGGTTTCTGCTCTATGGTCAACACACACACACACACACACACACACACACACACATGAGCACCACATGCACACAAACACACACATACACACAATGCTTAAATGTAGACTCAGCACTTGAGAGAAAATGTCTGTTTGATGATTTAACATTTCAGAGTCAATTATTACTCTTATTTTTTTTAAGCTTGGCAAAAAATAAAACGAAGAACCAAGGAGAAATTATTAGTGGGGTACAAATAGGTGAAAAATGATTTTTTTTAAAGTCACAAAAAATTCTCTTTACAACAAGCAAAGCAGATGGCTACAATTGTGACTTGTGTCCATTGTCTCTTTATATGCATCTCCTCTTGAGAACTAAACTGGAATTATTAAAATCCCGTCTTTACCCTGCCTTCCCCACTGCTCAGAGCCTTTGTTTTCTCACTTGCAACTGAATTCTTTGCATCACATAGGCATTGTTCTCCAGCTGAATTCAGTGGGGACTCACTAGATATTTGTTAATGCTTGATGACATTATGTCCCACACACACAAAACACTGTTTGCAATGCTTCTCTAGGTTGACAAGCTGAGCCTACTAATAACAAAGGATTTTGTTAGAAAAGAGGAAATGATTTTTGCTTTTCAAAGAATGGTAGTTGAATTTATGAATATGTGAAGTAAATTTACAATTTTTATAAGTTCCTGATGTTTTACAAACATTTAATGGGGTAATAGTTTATACTCTGGTTACTTTATTACCTTCTAGAGACAGATGAGTTTATTGGATCTTTATAAGCTTTCGTATGACTTTGAACAAAAAAAAAAGTCATTTTGTCCACCAATAGACAAAGACCAAATGGTATTCGTACTTTAGAAGGAAAGAATGCAAGTAAAGTGGGTGACAGGAATATTCTAGGAGAATCATTTCATTTCCAAAACTAAAGGTGGGTGGATGAGGCTTCTGTCACATCTCTATATTTACAGTGGAAAGTCGATTGTAGGCAGTCTGTTGAAAATGACAGCATTTCTATCAAGCGCCCCATCAGCTGCCGCTGGCTGGAATAGGAATTATCATCCTTCACTGGGCTGTCTTGCTTTATGATATCAATTAGCAAACAATCTGTTTTGTTGGCACAGGATAAAATTAGGATGCAAAACAGAGGGACTGTGAAGCAAAACATTTTTCAGGGAGAGAGCTGTTGTGCTGAAGCATGGGAGGAAAAGAGGCTGTCATTTTTGTCTGTCAGTCTTTCTTTAATTTGTCTCTGCTGTCAGACCATTAGATCCTAATACACATAATAACATTATCAGCTTTGAGGATGCTGAGCTATTTAGGCTGTTAATATCCAACTTAAAAATATAAATCTTGCATTTCTTTTACACAGGTCTTTCATAACTCTTGAAATTATTTTTTTAAAACCCTACTTACTCTCTTTAAAATATATTTAAAGAATCAGATTCCACATAAAGCAGAAGAGAAAGCACACTAGGGGGCACTAGTAAGCTACACTATTTGCTTTTTTGTTGTTTGTTTTTAGTGTATACTCCCTCTCCCTTGGCAATCTCATTTGCATATCTTAAGGGATGCTGTTACTGCTTAAGCTTATCTCTTTGAAACTACCCATTTTTCTTCCTTCCTTCCTTTCCTTTTTATTTTTTTAAGCCCATTTGGCTTCTTTCATTGACCAGTAGAGTTCCAGACCTGTAGGTTCATTATTTTGATAAGCTTTGTCCCAGTTGGGTTGTCTGGGTGGCCTTTATGTCTTTATTGAAATCCCTGGGTCTTGTCCTATGACATTTCTGATGGCTTTTGAAAGAACATCTCTGCAGCTGCAAGTGATTGCTGCTTAAGCCCAATTTTAAGGCCTCAAAATGCACACACATTACTCTGGGGCATTTCTTTTAAGCCACATTTAAGCCCTGGTCTCTAGAGGTGAAAGGCGAGATGCTAAATAATCTGCCACCTGGCCTGTCCTCACATGATTGGTACAGAACACAGATTCCTCTTCTGAGGAATATACAAAAATAGCTTTTCCAAAAAGGTCAAATAAAATTTATGCTTCATGCTCAAAACTTTAGCATTTTAATTTAATTTTAAAAGTCATAAACAATATAGAAGGATCTAAAGTGTGCCTAAAGAGAGTTCACAGTTTTATTAAACAAAGTAAACCAAGTTTTAGTTTTCCTAGAATATGCCAGTTTTTATTGCCATTTTATTTACTGAAAATCAAATGTGTTTTCAGTTGTATGAAAGTTAAAATATTTTTCTCTAATTTATTATTATTATTATTATTATTATTATTAATAATAAGATATTTCTTTCAATTGCCCCTCTTTTGAAATATTTGTTTTTAAAACTTTTGTCTGTTTCAAAATGAGATTTGTCTTGGTCCTTGTTCTATTGCTGTGATTAGGCATCATGACCATGGCAGCTCTTATAAAGAAAAGCATTTAATTGGGGCTTGCTTACATTTTCAGAGGTTTAGTCCATTTTCAGCCTGACAGAAAGCATGGCTGCTCACAGGGGATATAAGTTGAGAGATCTACATGTCGACTATCAGGCATCAACGAGAACAAAAGCCTCTGGACTTGCATGGTCTTGAAAACTCAAAGCCCACCCTCAATGACACATTTCCTCCAACAAGGCCATGTCTACACTAAAAAGGCCACATTTCGTAATACTTTCAAATAGTGCCACTCCCTGGTGACCCAGGATTCAAATCTAATAAGCCTATGGAGACTGTTCTTATGTAAACACCCACAATTTTTGGTCTCCAATTAGAAAGTGAAATATGAATGCTGGGGAATCTGAGAAGTGAGAAAAGCAGGCACGGAGCTAGTTAACCACCAAATTACTTGATCTGGAAGACATATCCATGAGACTTCATGGAATGGACCATGACAATTGGTAATGTAGCATAAAAACTTGGAGTTCTCCATGCTAATGACTTACCTAGATAGGTCCTGAGTATTCAACTGGAGGTGGAGGCCTTAGTTATAAATAGTGAAGCCTAAATCTCTAGGAGAATGATTTTTCTCTTCCACCTCGAGTTCATCCTGAAGAAGGTCCATGCTTGTCCAAACAGTTTTCTTTGATGGCAGATGTAAATGCATATACCTTCTTCAGAGTGAACCAGGGATTAAATACCCTTTGCAGAAAGTAATAACCAGGAAGGGAAGCTCCTTGGAGGTTTGAGCCTGCTCAACCTTACAGTTCTTCTGTCTAATGGTATGGTTCATTTTCCCAACAGGTTTCTTTAAGCCTTTTTTATATTTAATTTCCTTTACATTCTGACTGCAATTTCCCCCTCACCCCAACTATTCTTTTATTAGCTTTACTCATGCACAATTGATAAATATTTTATGTGTCACTTTGAAAAAGAAATAGAATGAAAGTAAATATACTCCTGACTCCCTCCATTCCTTCTCTCATGTCCTCTGCCACCATCTGCCAATTCTGCCATGGTAGACCCTTGCCATGTCTGCCACAATAAAGACCCCATTTCTTGATACTTCCTAGAGTATCAAGAAATAGAACCAGCGGAATGCAGGGCATTTGAGAGAATGGGAGTCCCAGGAGTACAGATACACAGGCTTGCAAGACAGATAAGCCACAGTCAGAGACAGCAAGACTAGCAAACACCAGAGATAACTAGATGGCAAAAGGCAAATGCAAGATCATTACCAACAGAAAGCAAGGCAGCAGGGTACCATCAGAACCCAGTACTCCTACAACAGCAAATCCTGGACACCCCCAACACATTAGAAAAACAAGATCTGGATTTAAAATCACATCTCATGATGCTGATAGAAAACTTCAAGAAGGACATAAATAACTCCCTTAAAGAAATACAGGAGAATACGGGTCAAGAGGTAGAAGTACTTAAAGTGGAAACTGAAAAATCCCTTAAAATTTTTGAGTAAAACACAAACAAACAAGTGAAGGAACAGAACAAAACTGCCCAGGATCTAAAAGTGGAAGTAAAAACAATAAAGAAATCACAAAGGGAGACATCTCTGGAGATAGAAAACCTTGGAAAGAATTCAGGAGTGATAGATGCAAGCATCAACAACAGAATACAAGAGGTTGAAGAAATATTCTCAGATGCTGAAGATTCCATAAAGAACATTGATGCATCAGTCAAAGAAAATGCAAAATGCAAAAAGCTTGTAACCCCAAACATCCTGGAAATCCAGGACACAATGAGAAGACTAAAACCTAAGGATTATAGGTATAGAAGAGAGTGGGGATTTACATCTAAAGGCTCACTAAACATCTTCAAAAAACATTAGATGAAAACTTCCCTAACTTAAAGAAAGAGATGCCCATGAACACACAAGAAGCTTACAGAACTCTAAACAGATTGGACCAGAGCAGAAATTGCTCCCAACAAATAATAATCAAAACACCAAATGCATTAAACATAGAAAGAATATTAAAAGCAGTAAGAGAAAAAGGTTAAGTTACAACTAAAGGTAGACCTATCAGAATTACACCAGACTTCTCACCAGAGACTATGAAAGCGAGAAGATCCTGGACAGATGTCATACAGACCCTAAGAGAACAGAAATGTCAGCCCAGACTACTATACCCAACAAAACTTTCAATTACCATAGACAAAGAAAACAAGATATTCCATGACAAAACCAAATTTACACAATATCTTTCCACAAATACTGCCCTACAAAGGATAATTGGTAGAAAATACCAACATAAGGCAGGAATCCACACCCTAAAAAAAGCCTGAGATTGATCTTTCAACAAACCCAAAAGAAGATAGCTACACAAACAGAATTCCACCTTTAACAACAAAAATAACAGTAAGCAACAATCACTTTTCCTTAATACCTCTTAACATCAATGGTCTCAATTCCCCAATAAAAAGACATAGACCAACAGACTGGATACATAAACAGGACCCAACATTTTGCCACATACAAGAAACCTACCTCAGTGACAAAGACAATCACTACTTCAGATTCAAAGGTTGGAAAACAATTTTCCAAGCAAATGTTCACAAGAAACAAGCTGGAGTGGTCATTCTTGTATCAGATAAAATTGACTTTCAACCAAAAGTTGTGAAAAAAGATAAGGAGGGACACTTCATACTGGTCAAAGGAAAAGTCTACCAAGATGAACTCTCAATTCTGAAAATCTATGCTCCAAATGCAAGGGCACCCACATTCAAAGGAAATTTTGCTAAAGCTCAAAGCACACATTGGACGCCACATAATAATAGTGAGAGACTTCCACACCGTGTTTTCAACATTGGACAAATCATGGAAACAGAAACTAAACAGAGACACAGTGAAACTAACTTAGGTTATGGACCAAATGAATCTAACAGATATTTATAGAACATTCCATCTTAAATCAAAAGAATCTAACTTCTTCTCAGCACCTCATGGTACCTTCTCCAAAACTGACCATATAGTTGGTCACAAAACAGGCCTTAACAGATAAAGAAATATTGCAATAATTCTATGCACCTTATCAGGTCACCAAGGCCTAAGGCTGATCTTAAGTTCAAACAAAAACAACAACTATGGAAAACACACATACACATGGGCTTTGAACAATGTTCTATTCAGTGATAGGTTGGTCAAGGAAGAAATAAAGATAAAAATTAAAGACTTGTTAGAATTTAATGAAAATGAGGACACATCATACCAAAACTTATGGGACACAATGAATGCAGTGCTAAGAGGAAAACTGATATTTCTAAGTGCCTCTAAAAAGAAAATGGGGAAAGCCTACACTAGCAGCTTGACAACACACCTGAAAACTCTAGAACAAAAAGAAGCAAATACACCCAAGAGGAGTAGATGACAGGAAATAATCAAACTCAGGGCCAAAATCAGAAATGAAAAGGGAGGCATAACAATAGAAACTGTGGAAATTAAAAAAATCATCAGATCATATTACAAGAGCTTATTCTCTCTCTCTCTCTCTCTCTCTCTCTCTCTTTGTTTTTTTTGAGACAGGGTTTCTCTGTGTATCCCTGGCTGTCCTGGAACTCACTCTGTAGACCAGGCTAACCTCAAACTCAGAAATCTGCCTGCCTCTGCCTCCCAAGTGCTAGGATTGAAGGCCTGAGCCACCACTGCCTGGCTAGCTTTCTCTTAATAGGTCTAAACAGAACCCTAAAATCCATTCTCAGTGGCCTCTATCACTACTGTAGGTGGTCCTCTTCTCAGGAGTTCAGTTCTTACATCATTAGGAGACAGGCTGTGTTTGGAGAATAGACATAATTCATTTCCACCAAGAAAATTTAGTTACTGGAAAGGATTACTGTCTTGACCGGAGTTTTGGTCATATCTCTCTTCTAAGCACCTAGCAGAGGTGATTATTATGGAAAACATAATTAAAAGATAGAACTACTTTTTGACCCTTCTGACCACTAGACTAAGCTCATGTGGTTGTTTGGATAGAAATGGCCCCCATAGTTCTATATACCTGTAGCTTTGTTGGAGGAAGTATGTTACTGGAGTTGGATTCTAAAGTTTCAAAGACCACAAAGACCACACCATGTCTTTGAAACCTGCCCCCCAACACACACACACACACACACACACACACACACACACACCTACAACCATACCTCCTCCTTTCTTTCAGAAAAGGGCAGGACTTCAAGAGATATCAACCAAACATGGCATATTTGCAGTAACACTAGATATTACCTCTTGTTTAAAGGATGGACAAGTTAACCCAGTAGGGGAAAAAGAGTCACAAAGCAGACAAAGGATTCAGGGACAACCTGAGTTTTTACCATTAGAAGTCCCACAAGAAGGCCTGTTGTAGTTAAAATTAATTGGACGTTAATACCACACCTTAGATCGTTCAGTTCTCAGATAAAAGACTCAAAACTTTTATATTTATAATAAGCCTAAAGAGCACTAGGGCTGGGTAGATATCGATCCTCTAAAGTATTTTCTCTATTTCCCTGTCAATAACCCTGCAATATGACTTAACATATTCTGCCTGAGCTGCATTTAATCTGACCCCTCCCCTTCACTTTCTCTCATTCCTAGTGGTCCCCTTCACACCCAAGCGCTGGGAACCAAAGCCTCAACTTCCTGTCTTCTGTACAGATATAGGCTGTAAGCATCTTTATGCAGCCAATAATTTTAAATCAAAGTAAAGTTACATAGCATCCTTTGGTATACATGAGGATTTCCTCATCCCTGAGGCAATCAGTTTTTGAGAGTCAGGATTTAGCATGACAATATTTAGCAACAAAACCAAACCTCAACAAAACATATGATATATGCAGAAGGTCTGGGCCAACCCACATAGGGCCCCTTATTGTTAACCGATCCCCCTTAAGCCCAGGAGAGTTGATTCTGTGGCTTGTCTTCTGGTTCCCTTGACCCCTCTAGTTCCTTCCTCCCTTTCTTCATCAGGATTCCCCAACTCATCCTGGGGGAGAGATATTTGGCTGAGAGTCTCTGCATCTGTTTCCATCAGTTGCTGGATGATGCCCCTGTGGTTAAAATTATTCTAAGCTTTGGTATATGAGTAGAGCAGAATATCATTCGCAATCATTTCATTGACATTTTTTGTGTTGGGATATACTGTGTGAAGGCTTGACTCTGTATATTCAAATTCTTAATTCTGTACCAGCAGAGCTAATGGCTCATCAACAGTCTCATATTTTATAAGAACTTGTTTCTCCCTCACCTGCCTAAAACATTTTTGAATTGTAGTTGATCGGCCTTAATAAAGGTCTGACAGCCAATAGCTGAACAGGAAGTGGAAAGTGTAACCTCTGGGCAGAGTCAAGGACTCTGAGAGAAGAAATGAAAAGTGGGAGATTCTCCAGTGAACACAAAGATGAACAGGTGGGTGAGAGTGGAGCAGAAAGGTAGACCTGGACACATGTTAGGATGGAATGCCAGATGCAGTCTGGGTAGAGTAGGCTGGAGACTGCCCAGCGAAAGGCCTAATAAGCTCCTGTGTCATTATTTATATATCTAGCAGGTCTGAGAAAGTCATGCTATATTTTGTTTGTTTTTGGTTTTGTTTGTCATGTTTGATTCTATCCCAGGTTTCTGGGCTATCCTGCCTCTGGTTCCTGACCCTGGCAGTGTCAAGGGTGAGTTCCCTCTCATGGCTTTGGTCAAAGTCTGGGTCAGTCTTTGGTTGACCTCTACCCCAGCAGATAGTGAAGGCATGCCAAATTGTAGATTGAATGTTTTCTGACTGGGTTAGTGTCTCAATCCCTCCACTGGAATTCTTTCTGACTACAGAAAATATTCAGTTCAGACTCCATCTCCCCCATTACTAGGGGTCTTAACTAGGGTAACCCCCATAGATTTCTGGGAATATACAGTACTAGGTTTCTAGCTTGTCTCTAAGATACTCCACTATTCTGGTTGTCTCTACCAATACTCTCATCCTCCATCCTTCCCCCCCTCACCCTGCCCTCCTGATCCCTCTTGTTCCCATTCTCACGTGGCCCTGGCCACAGTTTACCCCCAATATCTATGCTACTTCTCCTTTCTAAGGAGATTCATGCCTACCCATTCGAGGCCTCCTTCTTATTTAGGCTCTGTGGGTCTATGGATTACAGTTTATTATCCTAAACTTTCTACAACTAATAACTACTTACAAGTGAATACATATTTTTCCTAGTACCATCCATTTATATGCAAATTTTATAAAGTCATTTTTAACAGCTAAATAATACTCCACTGTGTAAATGTACCACATTTTCTTCATTCTTCAGTTGAAGGACTTCTAAGTTGTTTGCAAATAAAGCTGACATGAACATAGTTTAAGCAAGTGTCCTTGTGTTAAGATAGTGTCTTTTGGGTCTATGCCTAGGAGTGGTACAGGTAGGTGTTGAGGTAGGTCAATACCAGTTTTCTAAGAAACTGCCATATTGATTTCAAAACTGGCTATTTGTTTGTACCCCCACTAGTAATGGAGGAGTGTTCTGTTCACTCCGCATCTTTGTCAGCATGAACTGTAACTTGTGTTGCTGAACTTCACCATTCTGACAGTTGTAAGGTAGTGTGTTACAATCTTTTTGATTTGCATTTCCCTGATGGCTAAAGATGTTCTACATTTCCTTAAGTGCTTCTTGTCCCTTTGAGATGCCTCTTTTGAGAATTATCTGCCTAGATCAATACTCCATTTTTAATTGGATTATTTTGGTATGTAGCTATCTTGTTTCTTGAGTTCTTTCTATATTTTGGATATTAACCTTCTGTCATATGTGAAGGTGGTGAACATTGTTTACCATTCTAAAAACAGTAGGCTGCTGTTTTGGTATCCTTTGCCCTATAGAAGCTTTTCAGTTTCATGAGGTCTCATTTATTATGTGTTCATCTTATCTATCAATGGACATTTAGATGGTTCCTAGACCTTAGCTATTATAACTCTAATGAGTGTGAAAGCAAAGAAGCTTCTTTGACAGAATTGCTAATTCTGTTTTTTTCCTGTAGTGTCACATGAGATTATTGAGTCATTCATTTGTTTAATTTATAAGTAGTCTAGGACTCTTTGTGTTTTCCAAAATGGCTATACCATTTTATATTTCTGCTACCAATGGAAAAGGGTTCTACTTTTCTTTACGTTCCTCAACACTTGATATATTCTCTCTTTTTGAAAACAGATATTCTAGCAAATATGAGACTTTACGTGGTTCAATTTGTATATTCCTGGTAATTATTGATGCTGATGACCTTTTACTTTTATGTAATATTTTTATTGAATATTTCACATGTACTCCATCCCATTTCCTTTCAAGTCCTCCCAAGTCAATCCTCAGGCCTTATGAGACCTACCTCAATTTAAAAGAAGAGAAATAACAGGAAAAAAATGTCCAATTTGTGCTGCCCATATACTCACTGGACCATTATTAAACTCTCAGTGGCCAGATCCTTAAAGATAACTGATTCCTTCCTCTACCACACACCTGCTAGAATTCATCAACTGTGAAGAGCTACACTTCAGCATCCTTTTCACAATTTTTAAAAGTTTTCTTCATTGTCTTCCAATATGGACTGTTTCTTTTTTTTGTTGGGGCTGTGGTGACGAGGGAGAAGTTGTCTTCTGTATCTCTGCAAATTGCTTTCAAGTAAAATGTCTAAAGAGTACCTAAATGTCTTCTAACTAACATGGTACTTGACTACCTACACATATATTAGGAATACATTAATATTTTATATAAATTTTTGGAAATGAGAGTTCAGAGTATTATAAAACGAGTTCAAATTTATGTTGATAAATGCAGAGAAAATATCCTTATTACCAGACACCATTGTTACCAAGAGTTGCTTTGTTTTCAAGGTGGAAAAGATTTTATTTAAAGCATTCCAATTAAGTCTGTGTTTTCCCTCATAATTAATTTAATGGCTGTCCCAAATAAAGAAAAAAAACCCTGGTCACAAGCATGACTTGCACAACTATATTACCATAAAGTTCCAATTGTTGTTTAGCAATCTGATCCTAACATTGTCATGATATCTATTTACATTCATGTCTTAAAATTATTATTAACTATTTAAATTTATTTAAGTCACTTTCATTATTTTTCTCTGTTATCAGATTATGTTTTTATTTCACTTAGTTAATCGTTAGATTTCAAACTTTTAGCAAGTTATACTTTATAGAAACATTTTAATATTACTACATTGTGGCAAATGCTATTACAAACACTACAGAAATTGCTGCAGTGTTTATGAATATGTGTGTGAAGGTTTTCAGGGATCATCAGTCATATTGACATGGCAGGCAAACATTTGGTAGTAAAAAGCACATTCTGAAGGTGCTATTCATTCAAAAGCAATGAAAGACCTTGAGTTTATGATATGTTAAAACCATCATCTGAAATAAATGTCCAATATCCTAAGCAAGCAGGAATAGCTTATGTTTGACCCTTAAGGATGATATTATTTTTTCAATGCCAAAATTTTGAAAAAGGAATAAGATCTAAAAATTTGTGGTCAGCAGCCCTTATAAAAGAATTGATAATTGTAAATGAGCACTTCTGTTGTGTTAATGTGTAAGTAAGTAATCTGTCCTGATGAGAGGTCACATGCCTCACTCTGAAGCTGTTAGGGGGGTCTGAAGCACTGGACAAAGCAATGCTGAGAATTTCCTGCTATGACTATGGTCAGGGGCAGAAAAAATGATGAACTATTCCTTAACGTCTCAATTTCCAGAGCACATCAATATGACACTGCATTTTCTGGGAAATAGCATCAATAATCATGAACATTTTTATATTAAATTAGTTTTTGTAGAGTATGTAACTAAGAAAATGTATGGAAAAAGATTTACTGTCTCAGTATAGAAAGATGACCAAATGAAGGAAAACAGGAAGGAAGGAAGAAAGGAAGGAAGCAAGGGAGAAGGGAAGAAAGAAAGGAAGGATGATGAAGGAAGGAAGAAAGGAAGGAAGGAAGGAAGGAAGGAAGGAAGGAAGGAAGGAAGGAAGGGAGGAAGGAAGGAAGGGGGAAGGAAGGAAGGAAGGAAGGAAGGAAGGAAGGAAGGAAGGAAGGAAGGGGATAAGGAAGGAAGGAGAAAGAATGAAGAAGGAAGGGAATTTGAGCACTGCCATTTGTTGACATTATGAAAGTTCATTTCATATGCAAACAGATTATCTGAGAAGAGAAAGATGAGGGCATACATCAATACACTAAAGGTAAAGATGGAAGTGGCTTTCTGTGAATGTTGTGTTAGAATAAGATGAGTGTGATTACTTAGTTATCTTGCAAAGACATACTAAATGGAATAATATTTCTGTTTGAAGTGATACAATAGGTTGTGTATGTGAGTCTTTGTATATGTGTATAGGAAGCTATTCAGATTGAAGATGAAATGATTCTATTAGGAAATCCTAAACCTCTTTTAGCAGGTTCATGAAAGGCAATTTTTTTCATCAGTAAACCATTGATCAATTAGAATTTAAGAAATATCTATAGTGTTCTTCTCTCCATCCTCCAAGTTACCAAAAATTTCAATGATTTTTTGTAAGGATTAAAATCTCAGGAAAAATTGTTTTTTTGAATAAAGCTCACTACATAGTGATGATAGACATAAATCAATCAAAAGAAAATATGCAAAGTAGACTATAACTAAAAAAATTTGAAATTTTTAATTGAGGATTATTTTTATCTTTTATCTTGACTGTGTTTATGTATGTGTATGTGTATATATGTTGATGATTTTGAACATGAGCACATGAACTCTATGAAACATGGGTGGAGGTCAGACAATCTGGAATGATGGTCCTTTACTTCCACCTCATTTCTATGTATTCCAGTCTTCTTGTCCCTTGAACCTCCTGCTATTGTCATGTCTTCAATTTCCATCTTGCTGAAGAGCTGTAGAGAGTTGGGATTATAGATGCATGTGCCACAATGCCCAATCTCTGCCCCCTTCCCCCCCACACACACCCTGTGAGCCCCTAACCCCAAATTACATCAGGGGAGAGAATGAATGTAGTCTTCTACTACCACAAATTATGCAGTTGAATATCCTACATTTGGGGAAAATCATAGTAGACAGCACATTTAGAGTGTAATGAATAATCCTCTCCCTAGGAAAACCACTTTCGTGGTCATGGTATCTTCCATGACAGGTTAGTCTGCAATACCCAGATTTTACATGAGTTGGGGCTGATCAACCTCAGGGTCTTCTACATGCATGGCGAGCATTGTTTTTGTTGAGCTATCTCCCAGCCCAGGACTTCTGCCTTTCCCCAGGGTAATCACAGGTAGAGTGATCCATTCTTTCAGCCACACTGGGTTATAACACTTACCAAGAGTTACTAGTGATGCTCATCCAGGGCTCATTATTTTATCAGAAGTAATCACTAGCCTTGAACACTTGTATGTTAGTCTTAACTAATCAGTATCAGAGGTAAAGCTGATGATGACCCAGAACTCCAGGTAAACAAAACAACATTCACCATAAACAGCACCTCTATATTAGCTCTCTGATTTCATCCTACGCCTTAGCTCTATGGAGACATTTGGGATTTGGAAGCTGTCTCTCAAATATAGAGCCAATTCTGAAAACTTTTGCAACATGTAAGGTTTAAGCAGACTAATGAGAATACCCTTATGGCATATTAGAAAGGCTATGACTACATCTTCATTCGTACTACCTACTACAGGAAATTTGATATAACACATTTTCACATTACATATTGGAAACATTACATTTCATTAAAAATAATAACTCTTGGTCATTTTCTATAGAAAAAATAATTACTGAAAAACTTTAGGTATAAAAGTTATACCAGAATTTGTTTCTCCAGAAGAATTTTGGGGATATCATTGAGGTTTAAAGGGCAAACTACTATTCAGAGTTTATCTACCAGAACACATATACAACTAGCCTTCAGGAATTAGGCAGAAAAGATGGAATTAAAAAGAGGCACTTCAATTACAGCAGAGCCCAAGGACAGGTCTGCTTACCAGGACCTCTTAGATTAGAGTTGTACTCTCCTAGAACTTGGGCAGTCCAGGGATAAGGCATGTATGTTATACATGCAAACCTAAAAACAGGTCAATCATCAAAATGACAGAACAAGTTAATTTCATAATGATGTTTCACAAGTGCGCCAATAATTTAATGCCTTCAAAGGACACACATTTACTTTCTATTCAGTCCTCTATATGGGAGGCCTCAAGCAATTCCTATGAGGGTACAATTAAGCTCCAGTTAAAAGGGTATATGATGTAGAGGTTCTTGAGGAGGACATTTTATTACCTTTTACTAGCATCCACTTGCATTACTGGGGTTGTGGCTCCTTTATGCATCTACAACGTGTATCTCTCCAGTCCTTGATATCCTTCTGGATCACGCTCCCACTCTGACCCACATGTCCTCTCACTTTCTCTTATTAGAACCTTACAATCGTATTTGACCTTCCCAATAACTAATAGTTATCAGGCTCCTTGTCTGTCTCAAGTTCTTCACCTAAACATATTGATGAATTCCTTTTCCACTTAATGAGATCTATTTATGAGTTCCAATGTTTTGAGGAGATAGTCTTAGGTATCATTATTTTGTTATTACAAAGTAAGCAACCCATGCACCAGAATATCTGGGGTTGAAAGAGTTTTCTACCAAATGCTGCTGTCTAAGGTTAAGTATCCCTGTAAGTTTTTAAAATAATATACCTATTTCCTTATTTACCCAGAAACTGCCATCAATTAATAAATTGGCCATAAAAATCCTATATTCTATCATCATTTTCAAGTGATTTTTTCATGTTATGGGGGTTCAGAAAATCAGCCATTGGTTTTCAAGAGAAAGTATCATATTAACAAGAATCATTTAAGCTAAGAATTGTCACAAGAATTGCCTTAATAGTTTCCATTTAGTCTGCATTCACTCTATATTGACTTTCCCAAGTCATATCTACATTTATACAGTTAATGCTATACACTTTAAAGTTGATTTGGCATTTCTTTAAAAAGAAGATGAATTTAAGTGTCTACTAACCTGTTCTGTCATGACTTTGGAAACAACCTAACAGAGTTAGTGGTATTTCTACACAGAATGCCAATATCTTTATGTACAACATGAAATACTTTTTTCATCTAATAGTTATTCTACCCATAATTTTAATTTTATTAGAATATTAGTATTTCAGACTAAATACTTTTACAATTGCCATAATAAGCATAGGGATAATGACTAGTATTTTCTCACTGAAGTCAGAATTATTCCATGGGTAAAACAGTGGTATCCTCATAGAGAGTTTACATGAAAGCTGAGAAGAAGATTATTTCCAACAATAAAAATGTCACTCCTTAAATGTTTTAAATCTTTTTAAATTGGTAGCATCCTGGTTTAAAATACACCATTGGCATCATGGTATAGTTTTGTTGTGAATTCTATTCACCCAAGTTTTACTGTAAAACTCCACAGAAATTTTAAGGAAATTTACACAGAAGTGAAAAATAGGAGAATGGTATCACTCTTTGAAACTTAGAATTTTGAGTGCCTTTGACCATGTAGTTCTGCTGGGGAGGCTGGCTCTGCCCCCATGTATGTTTTCTATCCTGTGGGAAGTCACAGTACTTTGACTATTAACCATTTGCACTTGTGTTCACAAAACAAAGAGGAAGAAACATCTTTATAAGTGTATTAAAATGACTAATGTTTTGTAAGATGAGATAGTTTCTTCTCTGCCCTGTGATTGCTCTAATGAGATTTTCTCCTAGTTAGTAACTTGACTACCGTGAGTCCCAAATATTTTTATATGACACATTAAGGTAATGGGACACTAGGGACAGTCTTTTTTCTTCTTTGTTCTCTAAGTGGAGTGTTCAGTTTTCGCTTCAAGAATCTACTACACATATTCATTGTGTGGAAAGTCTAGATCTGAGTTTTCATATTTTCTTCAAATTGTTTCCAAAAATCTTTTCTTAGACCAATTACAGCCCAAAGTCAGAAAGATAGATATATTTTTATCACCAACTCATTGTTCTCAGAGATGAGCACTGGCTCTCAGTTATTGAACTGTGGCTTAACAGGCATGATATTGTCCTTGGTCCTTGAAGTTTTAGATTCCTTGTATTCAAATTTTTAACTGTAGTTGACAAATGTGAACATTTCCCTTAAATTTATCTTTTTTTGAACATGTGAGGTTATTCATCTTTTCCCCATTGTTCCAAAAATAGGTCAGTAGCATCTTCCAGATCTTCAGTCTGTGGGCAAACATTTCTCTCTGACTATAAGCATAAGATTTACAATCTATTTTATTATAGACACAGGATATCTGGGCAGTAGTGGTACATGCCTTTAATCCTAGAACTTGGGAGGCAGAGGCAGCCAGATTTCTGAGTTCCAGGACAGCCTGGTCTATAGAGTGGGTTCCAGGACAGCCAGGGCTACACAAAGAAACACTGTCTCAAAAACAAAACAATAGCAAAAAAAAGGCACAATTTGGATTTAAACAATTTGGATTTTACTTTTCTTTATATTACTAACCATATTATGCCTGACATAACTCTTCTCTGGAATTTTAGTACAGATGTTCAATTAACATATTCTAATAAAAGTATAATTTTCCTTTCATAAAATAATTTGGGTTCAATCTCAGATCTACAAGAATATAGTCGTTTTTGTTATAAGTATTAGGTGTATTTATGTGTGTTTGTCACAGGTTGGAAAATCTGCATAGGGGTAATTAAGAAATGTAGATCAGTTGCTTTTCTTTCCTTAAGGGTAACATATATACCCTTTAAGTTTAATGCTTTGCTTATCTCTATGTATACATGTTCACATGTATTCAGGTGCTTAAGTATAGAGGCCAAAGGACAACCTTGGGTTTCATCCTCAAAAAGACCATATATCATCTTTGAGATAAGCTCTTTCATTGACCAGAAGCTCTGTAATTAGCTTAGACTGCCTGATCAGTAAGATCCAAAAATTCTTTCATGACCACCTTCTCAGAACTGGCTGATTAAAAAGCACTTACTACCTTTAAGTTGGTTCTGGGAATGCAGTGCAGGTCCTTGTGTTTGCAAGGCCAGCACTTTGCTAACTAATCCACCCCATCAGCCCTGCAAAGTTCTTTCTTCAACAGAATGTGTAAAACTAACGCAAAAGCTGTTCATGACTGTGGTGGACAGATTTATGTCCTGATTGTGGTGAAGATTACACAAATCTTCAGATATATACACAATCTTCAGAAGATATACACAAAGCATATGCTTAAACTCATTGATGGTATGTGCTAAACAATGTGCAGGATTTGTCCACGGCCTGTACCTTAATAAAATTGCTAAAATAAACTGATTGAACTCTAAAGTTAGGCATTTCATCACTGTCTACATTCTCAGTAATCATGCTTTAAAACAAGTGTTTAAAGTCCAGTAATTAAAGTTTATTTAATCCTGAATATAATGGT
This sequence comes from Apodemus agrarius, assembly GCA_964023405.1. NCBI lineage: Eukaryota > Metazoa > Chordata > Mammalia > Rodentia > Muridae > Apodemus > Apodemus agrarius. Next base: position 51,001,935 of record OZ030025.1, read on the forward strand.
AGAATCAGGAAAAAAAAAAAGGCCATTGTAGCATTTTTTATAATGTTCTTGTAGTATCCAGGAAAAAAGATTTCATTGGGATTTCTTCAGTGACCTGAAGTTTCCTTTGTTGTTGTTTGAAACTTAAAGATGGGTTTCCTACAAAACCTTCATAGTGTTGAAGTCCCTGATGACATTTTCCAATATTCTAAAGTTGTGTGCACTATATCATATTGTATCCAGCAGCAAGACTAATATTAATTAGAATTATTAATATTAAAAGCATATTAGAAAAACACAGTGAAACTTAATTTTATAAGCTTATATAAAATACAAATACATATGATATATGGGAAGATATATATAACTTTCACATATAACAATAATAATTATAGGAGAAGTCTTTGTGTTTTAAGAGGTAGTGGGGGTCATAAGGAATGGGAGAGGGAGGAGGAAGGGATTATAGAAATAAATAAGTTTATATGTAAATTTCTCAAAAAATTAAAAGTAATTTTAAAACTTCTGGGTTTAACTTAAAATAAGATATATATGGATACTGCTCACCACAGCCATTTTGGTGGCGGGTGCTTAGACTGAGTGGACAGGACCAGATACCCAAGATATCCCAAGCATAAGATCTTAGGGGACCCGGGCTGCCAGCCAGTCATCTAAGAACAGGAGCTTGGCAGAGCAGCGGTCCTGTGTGCCAGCAGGGCGTGGATTCCCGGCCCTCTGGGAGTCCCTGCACTCCTCACTCCCCACTCCCCACTCCCTGAGGCCTCAGACAGCATCCTTGCTGCTGACTGAACTAAGCAAGCACATCCAGAGAAGACAAGCAGCATCAGGTCCACAGGGACAACCAAATATAACATTGCTTAGAGCAAGATACACCAGGGATCCAATAGCATCCAAGAGGAGAACAACACATCAGCAATCTGTGCCAGGGGAAACCCAGTCATCCAGTGGTGGGGAAGTAGGCTTTCTAGCCCACAGGAGGTTCAAGCACCAGCTAGTGACTACAAGACCATCTAAGGCGAGAGATAACCAGATGGCAAAAGGCAAACATAGGAATGTTACTAACAGAAATCAAGGCAATATGGCAGCATCTGAACCCAGCACCCCGACAGCAGTAAGTCCTGGATACCCTACCACACCAGAAAAAACAAGATTTGGATCTAAAACCATTGGTCAGGATGCTGATAGCAGAACACATAGATAAATCTCTTAAAGAAATACAGGAGAAAATGGATAAAAAATATGAAGCCCTTTCAAGGCAAACACAAAAATCACTTAAAAAAATTCAGGAGAATATGGATCAAAAATTAGGAGTCAATAAGGAGGAAGTTCAAAAATCACTTAAAGTAACAAAGGAGAACATGGGCCAACAAGTAGAAGTCATGAAAGAAGAAACAAAAAACTCTTAAAGAAATACATGAAAATACAAACAAGCAAGTGGAAGATCTGAGCAAAACCATCCAGAATTTAAAAACAGAAGTAGAAACAATTAAGAAATCGCAAAGGGAGACAAATTTGGAGATAGAAAACCTTGCAAAGAAATCAGGGGCCATAGATGCAAATATCAACAATAGAATACAAGAGATAGAAGAATCTCAGATGCCGAAGATACCATAGGAACCATTGATTCAACAATCCAAGAAAATACAAAATGCAAAAAGCTTGTAACCCAAAACATCCAGGAAATCCAGGACACAATGAGAAGACCAAACCTAAGGATTATAGGCATAGATGAGAGGGAAGATATACAATTTAAAGGGCCAGCATATATCTTCTACAAAATTATGAAAGAAAACTTCCCCAACCTAAAGAGAGAGATGCCCATGAATATCAAAGAGGCCTACAGAATTCCAGAGTGGACCAGAACAGAAATACCTCCCGTCACATAATAATCAAAACCACAAATGTACTAAAAAAAGAAAGAATATTAAGGGCAGCAAGAGAAAAAGGCCAAGTAACATATAAAGGAAGACCTATCAGGATTACACCAGATTTCTCACCTGAGACCACGAAACCTAGAAGATCTTGGACAGATATCATGCAGACTCTAAGAGAACACAAACTTCAGCCAAAACTACTATACCCAGCAAAACTCTCAATCGCCATAGACGGGGAAACCAAGGTATTCCATGACAAAACCAAATTTGCACACTATCTTTCCACAAACCCAGCCCTACAAAGGATAATAGGGGAAAAACACCAACACAAGGAGGGAAACCACACCCCAGAAGAATCAAGATAGAAACCTCCTCTCATCAAACCCAAAAGAAGATAACATCTCAAATATAAAAAATTAATTTCAAAAATGTCGGGAGGAAATAATTACTATTCCTTAATATCTCTTAACATCAATGGACTCAATTCCCCAATAAAAAGACATAGACTAACAGACTGGATATGGAAACAGGACCATACATTTTGCTGCATACAGGAAACACATCTCAGTGTTAAAGACAAAAACTGTCTTAGAGTAAAAGGCTGGAAGACAATTTTACAAGCAAATGGTCTCAGGAAACAAGCTGGAGTAGCCATTCTAATATTAGATAAAATTGACTTTCAACCTAAAGTCATCAAAAGAGACTCGGAAGGTCACTTGTTGCTGGTCAAAGGGAAAATCCACCAAGAAGAGCTCTCAATACTGAACATCTATGCGCCAAATGCAAGGGCACCCTCAATTTGTAAAAGAAACCTTACTAAAGCTTAAAGCACACATTGCACCTAACACAATAATTGTGGGTGACTTCAACACACCACTCTCCTTAATGGACCGATCAGGAAAGCAGAAACTAAACAGGGACACAGTAAAACTAATTGAAACTTTGGACCAATTGGACCATATTTAACAGATATATATAGAACATTTCACCCTAAAGCAAAAGAATATACCTTTTTCTCAGCACTGCATGGTACCTTCTCAAAAATAGACCATATAATTGGTAACAAGACAGATGTCAACAAATACAAGAAGATCGAGCTAATCCCATGTCTCCTATCAGATCACCAGGGAGTAAGAGTGGTCTTCAATAGCAAAAAAAACAAAAACAAAAACAAAAAAACAAACAAAACAAAACAAAACAAAACAAAAAAAAACAAACCAGAAAGCCCACATACTCATGGAAACTGAACAATACTTTACTCAATGACACCTTGGTCAAGGAAGAAATAAAAAAAGAAATCAAAGACTTTTTAGAATTCAATGAAAATGAAGGTACAACCTACCCAAATCTATGGGACACAATGAAAGCAGTGCTAAGAGGAAAACTCATAGCTCTAAGTGCATCCAAAAAGAAACTGAAGAGAGCATACACTAGCAGCTTAATGGCACACCATAAAGCCCTGGAAGGAAAAGAAGTTAATTCACCCAGGAGGAGTAGAAGACAGGAAATCATCAAACTCAGGGCTGAAATCAATCAAGTAGAAACAAAGCAAACCATACAAAGAATCAACAAGACCAGGAGCTGGTTCTTTGAGAAAAATCAACAAGATAGATAAATCCTTAGCCAGACTAACCAAAGGACACAGAGACAGTATCCAAATTAACAAAATGATCCAGTCTTGTAGATCCAGAACAGAGAAATGATGGGGGGGGTGATTGGGGAATAGTTGGGGGGGAGAGGACTTATGGGATATATGGTGAGGGGGGACTGGGAAAGGGGAAAGCCTTTGGAATGTAAACAAAGAATATAGAAAATAAGATTAAAAAAAGATATATTAGGATAATAAATATATAAAATAATGTTATCTGTGATATGTACATGAAAAGCCTCATCGTATAAAAGAGACTAATCAGCACAGACCTAATAATTATAAGCTTTGCCTGCAGCTTGCTAGTCTACATGTAACAAGTGAAAAACCTTCAATGAGAAGTCGGTGATGATGTTAATGTGGTCATAACTTCACTGTGTGCTTGCTGAAGGATGCTTCTTATAAGTCCATGCATTCACAGAGCTATTCTCAAATGGAGACACCAACATCCAGTCCTGCCAGTTAAGCTGGGAGGAGAAGACAAAATACACATGGCTTGACACACAAAGTTCCAGTTAGCCACAAATAACTGGACTTTGAAGTGTACAGTGAGATATGCTTAATCCACTGACAGGTTGATAGAGTAGTCCTCTCTGAGCATTCCTATCCTTGACTATATATCCCATGGTACCTGGTACCTTGTATTTATCAGCCTTGATGCTAACCACATATTGTAAAAATGGATGACACAATTAAATAGGTCTTGATTATGGAAAATGAAATGAGGATCCTAAAATTTTGAGATCATCTCCAATTGATTATTGTCTCTGTGATCACAAATCGATGACCCTAATTCTACCCACTGAAAACCAATGATTTAAGAAATATACACTATTGAGCTTTAACCTATTTTTCAGATTAAGATTCTTTGATGACTACTTAAAAAATTGTTAAGCACAGGCCACAGGCCACAGGCCAGAATGCTTATACCATGTTCACTGGAGCTGGGACAGCACTTAGAATGTTTTATATCTCTCAGGTGAATTAATCTGCAGAAAATTCAGGGACTACTCATAGTTACTTAAGAATTTGTGATGATAAAAAGTTTTGTAAATAAACTTCTCAGTAAGGATTCTGTCTAAATTGTATGTATTACTGAATGCTAGTTTGGTTCAAAGGTGATAGGACCTATAAGAGACAAAACATGGATTAAAGCTAATTATAATCTTAACAACTAAAGGTAATTCTAGATTTGCTTCTTTTTTTATATTTTCAGACAATCGAATTACAAATAAAATTGTTTGCAAAGACATGATCACATGTCTGTGTGTGTAGTTGTGTATGCATGTGTGTGTGTGTGTGTGTGTGTGTGTGTGTGTGTGTATGTGTGTAAAGTGAAAAGTGATAGCACTTCCTATTCCACATCTTTACTTTTTTTGTTTGTTTGTTTTTTTGTTTTGGTTTCTTGAGACAGGATTTCTCTGTGTAGCTCTGGATGTCCTGGGACTCACTTTTTAGACCAGGCTGGCCTTGAACTCAGAAATCTGCCTGCCTCTGCCTCCCAAGTGCTGGGATTAAAGACGTGCACCACCCCTGCCCAGCATTCCACATCTTTACTTAACAACATATTAGGAGAAAATTTACTTTAAAATGCTTTTCTGAGCAATCTCGTTCTTCAGTTCTTTTCAAGTACTCTTCTGGGCTCTGTCACTGCGTTCCTGTTCATAATTGCCCTTTGTATTCCATTCTTAAGGCTTTTATTATGGAAAAAAAGACAAGGCTTACTCTCTTAGATGAAGATTCTACATGTTTGTGTGCGTAGGTGAAAATGGAATATCTCCCCAACATTAAAATTGAAATTTAGCAAAGAATATTGTTCTTAGGATTAGTTATATCATAATACCTTGGGGTTTAGCCAGACTGCCTCTTCCCTTTGCAGAGCTGAGATCAGTATGTGGGGGGGAGGGGCAAAGTGAGAGTCTGCTGATACATTTCAGCATTTAGAATTTCTTCAGGAAAGCTTCATTATGCATGTGTGCTTGTTTTGTTTTGTTTTGGTTGTTTGCTGACTAGCTTGTTGTCATTGTTGTTGTTTGTTTGTTTGTTTGTTTGTTTTCTGTCTCACCACTAAAATCCCAAGTGCTATTTACTGGCTAGTTTCACAGTAAATTCCCATCCTTGATAATAGACTTTGAAATACTTCTTACAAACATATCATTTTCACAATTGCCACAGAATTTAACTTTGAGAAATTTTGACATAAACTAAGAGATGGCTTTGTTGGTAAAAGCATTTGCTGTGTAATCCTGGTGACTTGAGTTAGGTCCCTGGAACCCATGTTAAAACTATGTATATATATATATATGTCTGTTTCCCCAACACCCCTGAAACTTATGGAAAGAAGAAAGAAAAGAAACCTAAGAAGTTTTGGGCCAACTGTACTGGAGGAAGCAGCTGTAATAAAGAGACCTTGACTCAGAAACAAGATAGAAAATGGAGACAGAAATCCATACTATCTTCTAACCTCCATATATGCGCGCGCGCGCGCACACACACACACACACACACACACACACACGTGCGCACGTGTTCGCACAAGCACGTATGTGCACACACACACACACGTATACATTACATACATCCCACACACATAAGAGACCACACACATCCGATACACATTTCATACACATTATACACATCATGCACACACATTCTTCGTGCACATATATCCATGCAGACACATGCACATAGCACACACATAAACATACCCAGGCTAAATAAAAAAAAAGAAGCACTCTAGATTGTTGATATGTATCTTAAGAAATGTCAAACTAAAGCTGGCTGCTGTGTACAATGCACAAGCTGGTGAAATTTGATTAATTTTACTTTGAAAATATCACAAATTTCTTACCTTCCAAATCCTAAGGGACATATTTCCCATAATTCTAAGATCTTAAGGAGAACATTTATGTAACAGATGCAGCAAAAATACTCATGTAGTGCTCTCTGTACCAGCCTAGGTTCCTGCTAGTTTAGGGATGTGGGGTGTGTCGTGTTTGCCTAGGATGCATTTTTTTAAACCTTTATATTTTTCTCCTTTCTTCTTTTTAAGTTATAATGCTTTCAGTAGAGATAATCTGTTCTCTTTCATGTCTCCTCCTTAGGCAATGCATTTTGAAGATTAATATAATATGGATAACGTGCGTGCCTGTCCTGCCTAATACAAAATGCTGAGGATGTGATTTCAGACTTAGAGAATTGAGAGACATTTCTCTCTAAGAGTTTTGGACTGTTCAGTTATTAGAGGCATGTTGCTGTGTGGCAGTGTGCCTGCATTCTCAGCTATCTGGTCACTGGTGCAGGCTACAGTCACACACCTCTCTGTTCTTGTGATGCTGGGTTTACCCTGAGTCAGTGGTTCTGGCTGCTGTGCCTCACTGTCATCCTGCATTGCCATAAATCATTAAGACATTTCACCCATCACACTCTCAGAAGACGCCATTGCTTTCTGGGCCAGAGATATTTTTCCTGTCCTCATTTACCTTTCAAAACTGAATTTCTTTAAAAACAGTTATGGAAGGGGGACATGTTTTAATAAACAGCTTAGAATACACTAATGAATTTAATTGCTGTTCATTTGAGACACAAAAAACCTTGCACTTATTCAGAAAATACCTTCTCAAGAGTATAGTTGGAGATTTATTTCATGTCATAGATTAAAATATTGCTTGCTTACTTCCCTCACTTGAAATGCATAATTAATACCTCCAAGCAAGTTTAGATTCATAGTTACATTTTCTTCTTTACTTAATTTCCAGAACCACCTTAAGTTATTGGAGCACTGATATTTTTATACTACGAATCATAAATCATGTTAATGTTGGAGTCTGGGAGCCCAAGCTTTATGCTTAGTTCTAATGCTTGGCAAACTACAGTTATATAACAGCATTAGAGCCTGTCGTTCTATGGTAACTTCAAAAAAATCATGAAACATTTTGAAAGAATGCTCACAGTTCAAGAATTAAAGGCAACACAATGAATGATGAAAAGATTATAGAGCTACACATCTCCTCCTTTTGTTTTTACTGGGTGGTGTAATTTGGCCCTTTCCAGTAAAAAAAAAAAAAGAAAAAAGAAAAAAAGAAATCTAAGACCAGAATTTTATCCACAAAGTCTGTCTTAGAAATATCACCCTTAAGATATATTCATTTAAAGATTTTTAAAAATATGTTTGTCTATTTAGGAGGAAGAAAAGTAATCTTATTGTACTTCTTTCTGAATTACAGAGCAAGCCCAGAATCAAGAGTAATATATCTGTCTCCTCAAAGATGCTCATGTGGGGGATGGAGGACATTTTTATGAGAATAGTCATCTAGATGATACTTCACATCATTAAAATTTTAAAAAATGAATAATAAATAATAATTACATGTATAAAATTGCTTTTTAAGTTGGTTCTAAGATTTTTTTATACAATTCATGTAAAAATAGTAAAGTAAAACAAATGTGCAAGTAAACAGAAATGTAATTTTGAAAAATAGGATTTATATCAAGTTGTAAGGGGTAGCTGTGCTAGGCGTGCATTTCTGAGGAAGTGTGGTAGGACATCGGCACAGACTCTGGTTCCTGAGTCCATGTCATACCGACCCTTGGCTCAACTGCTTAATTGTTCCATTACAGCAGGCAACGAAGGTAACCTTCCTCGGCCTCAATCTTCTCAGTGTCTGAACAGAAATAATAACGAGGTTAATAAGACTCGCTTCTTATTATCCCTAGGAATTTTCTAGAAGTAATGTATATATGTAACAAAAATAATTCTATCGGGATTAAGCAAAGCGATCCATTTATTTCATTGACCTCTGCTATTGGTAGAGAGCAAATCCTGTCTATTTGGTGTATGCTGAATCAAATCCTTATTAATATGATTACAAAGTAGGAATGGTAGCTCCATCATGTAGAACATTCATGATCAATAGAATAATCTCATAACTGAAATAGTGGTGGGTATATTCCATATAGAGGCATGCAGGAGATGCATTTCTAACATGTGTTGAATCAACAGATATATTATAAGATACATACTTGTTTTAAGTATAGCTATAAGTTAAATTTGGCAGCTCTTTCATAAATGCAGAGAATATAAAAGCTTATCAAATAATTTTGACAAAAAATTTAATACCAGACAGCACAGCTCTACACCCTTGGGTACCTACATTTTGAAGAACAGTGACAGAGGTCTTGCTTAAGTTTGGGAAAGTTCTGGATTGTTTTTCTAGATTTTTCCACACTGAAATGTTCGTATAATTTCAGAGAGAGAGAGAGAGAGAGAGAGAGAGAGAGAGAGAGAGAGAGAGAGAGAGACTGGGGATATAGGTTTGTTTGGTCAGTGAAGTCAGAAGTATCAGATATTCCTGATGGTGATAATATAGTAAAGGGACTTGAGAGTCACTAAGTAGATTTTGAGAACATAACCTAAATAATCTGCATTAAAACCTCCTTACTATTCTAGCTCTATAATAGGAGATTCTGTGTTTCAAATATCTAGTAAGAACTTATCCTCCCCACGTTACATCTATACATTCTAGCCTTCAAATTTCTACTCCTGTTCTGTCATGCTACACTAGCTCATTTCTTATAGCCTCTAAAACAATATTTATTGATTTCAGAGATTTAACTCACATAGCAATTATGAATTATTTAATGGAGGTACTGGCTCTGTAGCAATTTCCCGATTATTTAAGCTTTGTGACTCTTTAATTGATAATTCAAGCCACAGCATTCTGCCAATAAGGTGAGAAGGCTCAGTGATTGACAGTGCTCTGCGAGGAGTCCAGTTTCCAGCACACGCATCAGGTAGTCAGCAATCTCAGTAACTCCAGCTTTGGAGCATTGGAAGTTCTTTTCTGGTTTTTCCTGACATTTGCCTGCCCCCACACAGATATACTCAATCACACATATAAAATATTTTAAATAACATAAAATATGAAATGGCAAAGGGAAGATACTCAGATTTGGAAGTGAAAGTATGCTACCAGACATTTCTACAGTCTAACTGAGCCTCCCACATAATTCTGAATTTGTGCATCACATATCCTAGATAAGGGAATGGAAAAGCAAGGGCATAAGACTCTCCTGAGAAGAGAGACTAAACATAAAGTAATTCCAGTCAAGGGTGGTTGCTTCTAAACAGAAGTGACTATAAGTAGAGTATCTTATTCTAGTGAAACATAATCCTGCAGTTTCCAAAGATTTAAGAAACATTTTCTTATCTTTTTTATTAGACATATTCTTTATTTATATTTCAAATGTTGTTCTCTGTCCTGCTTTCCATCCCTCAAAAAGCCCTAATCCGTCCTTCCTCCCCCTGTTTACCAATTCACCAACTCAAGCTTCCCTGTTCTAGCATTCCCCTACACTGTGGTATCCAGTCTTCTCAGGTCCAAGGGCCTCCCCTCCCTTTGATGTCCAACAAGGCCCTCCTCTGCTGCATATGCATCTGGAGCCATGGGTCCCTCCATGTGTACTCTTTGGTTGATGGTTTAGTTCCTGGGAGCTCTGGGTATACTGCTCCTCCTATGGCACTGCAAACCCCTTCAGCTCCTTGGGTCCTTTCTCTAGCTCCTCCATTGGGGACCCTGTGCTCAGTTCAATGGCTAGCTGAGAGTGCCTCCCTCTGTATTTGTCATGCACTGGCAGAGCCTACCAGGTGACTGCTATATCAGGCTCCATTCAGCAAGCACCTGTTAGCATCCAGAATAGTGTCTGAGTTTTGTAAGTGTAGATGGGATGAATGCCTAAGTGGGACAATCTCTGATTGGTCTTTCCCTCAGTCTCTGCTCCACAATTTGTCTCTGTATTTCCTCCTGTGGGGATTTTGTTCCCTCATCTAAGAAGGACCAGAGTATCCATACTTTGTTTGTCCTTCTTCTTGAGATTCATTTGATCTGAGCATTGTGTCTTGGATATTCTAAGCTTCTGTACTAATATCCACTTATCAGTGAGTGCATACCATGTTTGTTCTTTTGTGATTGGGTTACCTCACTCTGGACGACACTTTCTAGCTCCTTTCATTTGCCCAAGAATTTCATGAATTCATTGTTTTTAATAGCTGAGTAGTACTCCATTGTTTAAATGTATCACATTTTCTATCCTTTGTAATTGAGAATAACAAAGCTTCATACAAATATTTTTCTGAAGATATAGAAAATGGAAAGTTTTATGCACTTTCTGAATCTAGTAAACATGTCATGTATCAAGAACAATAAGACTGCAATAATACTGAGGAACAAATCCAGTAGAAATCACATTATAAAGGGGAATTTTTGTACTTCTTTAGATAAAGTCTACAAAAAAGTTGAAGCTTCAAAGGAGCCTCGAGACAGAGGAGTCACAGGAGAGAGATCCTCTCTGTTCACAGGAGAGCAGGTAAGTCTATGTTACGGCATTGGTCCACAAAGTCATGGCTTACATCTCAGTCTCCAAAAGCTTGAAAATTTTCTCATTCAAAATAGGGTCAGTTTCCATCACTTAGGAGCTAATAAAAATAAAAGATTTTTTGGTTGTTTTTTTTCGAGACAGGGTTTTTCGGTGTAGCCCTGGCTGTCCTGGAACTCACTCTATAGACCAGGCTGGCCTCAAACTCATAAATCTGCCTGCCTCTGCGTCCCAAGTGCTGCGCCACCACACCTAGCTAAAATAAAAGATTTTGAACACTATTCTCAAACTACTGGACAAAAAAATTACCCTTAAGTTCTAGGTATTTACAAGTACAAAGACTTGTAGACTATATGAAGTGACATAGATGGCAGAGTAATAGACAGTTCAACAGAATCAATATTACAGGATAACTTATAAGAAATATAAATTCATGTCCCTACTCAAATCAACAGAATCACAAACTCTCGTCTCAACAATTACTGTGTTGCAATATTGATATACACTGAAACTGTATGTATACATACACACACATACACACACACACACATTATTTGTCTTATGAAATTTTCTAAATGGCAGCAATCAAAGTTAATAATCAATTATTGATCAAATAGTTTTCTTGGAGACACTAAAAAGTAGAGTTTGCTACATATTTAGTATTCATGTCGCATGATTAATTTCTTTTATGTGTAAGTGAGAAATGCTATCATCCTTGTATTTGAGAGGCTTGTTTTGACCTGTACTGTAATTGATTCCTGTAAAAAAAGCTATGCATTTTATAAATGAGTCCTACTGAGTTTAAAGAATAATGCATGTGTCCACAATTGCCTCCGGTAATTTCCACTACATCAATAGTTTTACTCATTGTTTCAAATGCGTACAAACAGACAAACAAACAAAAATCCCTTATTCTTTTTAAAATAAATAAACTTCCAAGGATAGATTTATCTGGTTCACCAGCTCTGTGCTACTAATCTTTTTGGTATTTTTTTTAAATCAGAATGTCATGTAAATGTCTTTGATAAGAGCACAGGGCAGGAGGGACAGAAGCAGAGACCATCTGTAACCTATGCTTTTGTTTGCATCTCTTCTATTGTCTGACTGTTCAGAAAATAGGAAACAATAGATAGCCATTTCTGTTTTCTTATAATAGGAGAAGCAAAGATAAAGCTAACGGACACTGCAACAGACTTGTTCCAAACCAGGCTTTATAAGGCCCTGACGAAGGAACAGCCTTTTCTTCCTCCTCCCATCCTTGTCTTTGACTTGGGCTCTTGGCAGCTGTGATAGATAGCAGGAGTGTAAAGTGCTTTTTGGAGCTCTGCTTGTCAGAGAGCGATGTCATATTACCAGTATGAATCCTGCTGAGAAGAATTGGCTGACTGCACAGACCTCTTACTTTGGGGTGCACATTTCATTTTGGATTGCTCCTGGTGCTTGTTTAAGGCTCTTGCCACCTCAGTGGTTTAGATCTCATTGAGTCCACTGTAATTCAGATGAAAGAAACCTGAGTATCACCCATCATTTAATGAGAGGGCATACTTTCAAAACTGAGAATAAGAGACTCCCAACCACAAACTAGGGATGCTTAAAAGCTATAATGAAGCAGTAACTATAAGGAAATATCAGAAAGTATGCATTTGATCAAAGCAGAACTTTTATTTTATAAAATACTATGTAAAATCACTACATGGAGTTATTTAGTTTTCTACTATCAATGTCAGATTCAATGTTAGACAGGAATTTAGTCTAGCAACAGAATTAGCAATTTTCGGTATAGAGCAGGAGAAAGAACATCAAATTCTGGCCTCAGCAGACTGACGGGGTAGAGGCAAATACACTCACACAAATTGTCACTAACATGTGTCTAGTGAGATTCAGGGTCAAAAGCATGAAGAAGGTTAGTGAAGAGACTCTCCCTGAGACTACATTCCATGTCCAATGGCCAGCTTCAAAGGCGAGATTCTCATGTCCATAAGAAAGCACGTGTGTCAGGAAGCTAGACTGTCTGCTCTACCTTCTTAGCACCAGCTTCTGGAAAACATCAGCTGGAGGTTTCTTACATATGGCTGAGGCTCTGCCTTCTCTACACATTCTGAATCTTAACTGAAGATACGGTCCCCAACAAACCAAGTGAAAATTGGTTACCTCTGCTAGCAAGAGACATGGAGGCAGACTGGATTAATATGCTCATTGGGGGGCTACACAATATGAAATGTCACCAAAAGGAAAATATCCTTCTTAGGACCAAAAGAAGAATATTCCTTTTAGGATCAATGTAAATAATAGAACTACAAACTATTATGCTTATGTATTTAAGCATATATATGCATATATATTCATAAGACACTTCTAAGACTTGAGGGAAGAACTCCAATTTGTATAAGTTGGGACAACATATTTTCAACACACAGAAAACTTTTGCTATTTTGCAAGTTTCTTTTTATAAGGGTCTTCTCTCTTCTAAGGAGAGAAATAGATTCTGACTTTTATACTTCAAAATATGCTTCCAAATGTCAACTTTGCTTTGCTTGGGCTAAGTGAATTCTGCACTTGTGAAAAGGCCCAACAGGTTTGATATTGGTTATTTTCCAGCCTGGAAATATCAGTGTCTGCTGGGCAGAGGGAGATGCTTTCATGCCTTCCTTAGCTGAATCTTGATGTTCTCAGTGATTCAGTGGGACCTGTTCCAAGCTGGTGGTCTTGCTTGTCAGGGTCTTCACAAACAGGTAGTGTAGACTCCTAGATGTCAGACAAGTTGGAGCTATCTTCTAGTTCTTGGCTGGCAAAAAGCAGCCTCTGTTGGTGAGGAGAAATGTCTTCCTCATCCTGTAGCTTTGACTTGAGATCCTCAGTGATGTCTCTAGGCATAGGGCTTCTAAGTTGCCTGGCTGGTTCTAGGGCCCTTCTTCTGTTCTTTTGTTTTGTAGAATCTTGACAGTTGCTCTCAGGGAGGCAGAAGTTGCTATGAACTCCAGGAGGCTTCATTTTCCAAGTATTAATTCGGCTTTCTTCAAGTGCAAATTTCTAGATGTTGGAGTTTCCCAAGGAAAGATAAACAACTCCTTTAATCAAGCCCTTGGAATTCTTCTGGGGGATGGTTGGATGGATTTTGTAACCCCACGTATCCAAGGACCAAGTTTCCCCACAGTTCCATCAACAAAATGTTAAGAAGTTAAATTTTTGCCACTATGAAAGACAAAACCTTTTCTTTTAAAGTAGTCTACATTTATGTTTATTCTTATTGAAGCCTAGAATCCACACATACCCTTACATGTCATTAGTAATTAATCTTCCAGGCAACACGTTGTTCTTTCCTTTTGTCAAAGGTTTTCCTCACTCATATCACACAAGATATTTTGCATATGTAGACTTTGAACTGAACTTACTTTCACAAAAATATAGTAACGTTTTTACATATGTTCCTAGAGTCCTGTAAAAAACACATTATCTTCTGTGAGCTTTATTTATTTTATGGTAATGAATAAAGAACAAATTTTAAATAATGTGTTTTTGTTTTGTTTTCTTCACCTTAATATTTCTTTGTGTTTGTGTGTGGGGGGTGATGGGTCTTACCTGTGCATTTACTTTTGTCAACTCCTGCCTTTGATTACCTGTACAGACAGAGCTATTTGCTCCTTTTTTATTCAATAAAGAATTCAAGTGAATCTCAATATAATTTAAACACAATGGCAAGAAATACACAAGTGACAAATGTAACAGGACCCTGCATAACGTGCTGGTTCCTTTCAGTATTTATAATGCATGGCCTTTATTATTAGATCTTTCCTTGCCTTCTCTGGAAAAAAAGAATGCATTGTGTTGAGGAGTTTATAAGAAGCTTTAGTTCCTGAAAAAGAAAGCTTAAGCTCATTAATATGCAGAAACCTTAAACATGAATATAGTTTTATGTTTCTTTGCCAAAAACCAAGTAAGGAGTATTTTTTTTGCATATTTTTGCATTTCTGATGCTGGAATGCTATTTTAATTGAAATCAAAAGTATCTTGATTTCTCAAGATAGGGGCATGTTATAATATAATTGTTAGTAACTCTAAGAATTAAGCCACTGCTTTGATTTTTACTTTGACTTTGACTTTATACTATCTAAAGAAAACAGAGGTGGTTTAGAAGGAGAGGGTGTTATGAAACAGTGTCCTTTTGTTGCTAGGCAGAAAGCAGATAACTGAACTGAGGAATGTGGAAAGGGTTCCCAAGTGTAATCATGATCTTTCCCAGATCATAATTGTATTTTCTTACTGGGATTACCGTACTTACCGGGATAAGATGTGCCCTTTGTGTGATTATTAATGTTTTATTTCTGAAAGGTTCTTATGCTGATTATGATCATCGATTCAAGGAAGTATGTTATATTAATTGACAAAAATATTTGTAGAGTGTCTTTGTGATATCAGCCTTCTGCTGAACCACTATTCCAGCAAGGTCTGAATTCATACATGTGCTCAGAAGTGAAAATAAGATAACGTTGAGGGTGTGACAAGGCTCACAAACACAAAAACAGAAACAAAAATGCACAACTTGAGTATCATGTGTATGCAATTTTTCTCAGGAAGATGTGACAAAATATCTATACATCTCAGATATGACACAATGTTAGCAGCTTCTGGGAAACAGAATCACCCAGCTGTTTTCAGTTGGGAAGAAGAAAGTTTCCTATGCTGGTAGTCCTGCATGGGTTACCCCACCACAGAGTCCACCTTGTACCTTGTGTTCAGCATGCTTTTACTAGGTGTGTGTGCAGAAGTGAGAAACAGGAGTAAAAGGACAAACACCTATTCATGTTGGTAAATGATAATGGTTGGGCAATGTTAGTTCTGTGACCCCACATCCTTAGCACCTCTCTTTCCTGGAGATGTTCAGAGAGGGAGAGTGGATGGACCACTCAAAAGGGTTCAACTTTTTTTTTTTAAACATGTGTCAATTTGGGGAATTTTCTACCACAAAATGTTTTCACCAAAGTTTGATTTGAAGAACCAATGAGTTTGCTGGGATTACTTTAAGAATATGAATGGTTAGTGCGAGGTGCCTGGAAACCCGAAAGCAGTTGCATATGTCGCAGACCGGTGATGCTCTTGGCAGCTTTGGTTGCAACCTTCTGCAAGCCGTAGCTCCTTGTGGGAGTTCGGTTGCAGGGGAGACCAAGATCCCAGGGTCAGGAAGGCACGAATCGGCGAGAATGACAACACAGACGCAGGATACTTCATATTATAGAAAAATCTATATTTCCTCTAATGAGGAGCCCTATTTTATAGCTCCCTACTCAGAGCATCAGGTTCTGACAATTACATAGAAAAAATGAGGCACGCTAGCTTACATAGGTAGCGCACTTAGGTTACAAACTAAAACATTCTAAGCCATTTCTGTCTAAACTAGAGATCTTGCCTAAGTTAACAAGATTCTTCTCTGAACTAGGAAGCTTTCCTCAGAGCCAGGCATCTTGCCTGGCCCTGGGAATCTTTTCTCTCTAGACTAACCCATTCTCTCACTAGCAAACTCATGTTCCCACCACCTAAGAAGCTCTCTTCAGAGCCAGGCATATTGCCTGGCCCTGGAAACTCTGCTTTCTAGACTAAACTCATCTTCCCACTAACTAACTTTCTTCTAAGTCTTATGTCTTGTCTGCTCAGAGGAAATCTCTGCTCTAGGTAGACAATTGCTTGACATTAACATAGTAAAGGATGTAGCTAGCTAAGCAGGGATAATTTACATGACCATACCTTACAGTCTCCTATGTTGGGAAGGCCTGGACTTGTTTTCCACCTAGCCTCATTAATAATTCATGAGCCTCACCTGGGACCGAGGGCTATAGGTGTCTGAATAGCCAGTGAATACATTGGCTTAGCAAGACAAAGGATGGCAGCTCAGTAAGCTGTTTTGAGGAAGTCTGGGCTCAGGGACTACTTCCTATGTAGATACACAACAAGCTCGAGGACTAGGCAAGATCTGAATTATAGCATATTATGAGAGCTATGATATATTTTCCTTAAATTCACATGGTCGTGGCTACCAGAAATAAACAGGTTAGAAAAGGTGCCAAAGGAACATTTATGGCTTCCTGTAGGAGGGTTTATGCTGCATGCATACTCGCAAAGCCTACCATACCCTGGGTTATAAGTCATGAAGGTTGCATCCCTACCCCACCTTCCACCCTCTCCTCCCTTCAATGCCCCAACCCAGTATGATTTGCAAACAACTCAACAGGCTGGAGAGACATGTTATTCAGCAGTCTCTACTTTTTATGTCGCCCTGGGAAGGAAGGAGGCTCTTGAGTCTCTTAAGGTTCAGGAATGGACAGAGGCTTCAGCTACTTCAGCATTTAGTCTTAAGAGGTGAAATATTTCAATTTGGGACTTCTGTGAGACGTAATGGGTCTCATTCCAAAATGACTTAGATGGAACAGCTTAACTTACAGGAAATTGCTACATAACACCAAGTGAGTGAGACAAGGAAATAAACAAACAAACAAACAAACACCCCCACAAACAAAAAACAAAGAAAGGACTATTCAGTTTGTAGTTTGTGCATTCATCGATCAATCCCTTAAAATTTTTTTATTGGATATTTTATGTATTTACACTTCAAATGTTATCCCCTTTTCTGGTTTCCCGTCTGGATCCCCTATCCCATCTCCCCATCCTCTGCTTCTATGGGGGGACTCCACTTCCCACCGACCCACTTCCACCTCAACGCCCTGGCATCTCCCTACACTGGGGATTCAGCCTTCACAGGAACAAGAGCTTTTCCTCCTATTGATGCCAGACAATGCCCTCCTTTGGTACATATATGCAGCTGGAGCCATGGGTCCCTTCATGTGTACTCTTTGGTACTCCTGGGAGGTTGAGGGAGAGTCTGGTTGGTTGATATCATTGTTCTTCCTGTGGCATTGTAAATCCTTTCAGCTCCTTCAGTCCTTTCTCTAAATCTTTCATTGGGGCCCCTGTGCTAAGACCTAGGGTTGGTTACAAGCATTCACCTCTGTATTTGTCAAGCCCTGGCAGAGCCTCTCAGGAGACAGCTCTAACAGGGTCTTGTTAGGAAGCACTTGTTGGCATCTCCAATAGTGTCTGGGTTGATAGCTGTGTATGGGATGGATCCCCAGGTAGGGCAGTCTCTGGGTGGCCTTTTCTTCAGTCTCTACTCCATACTTTGTCACCATATTTCCTTTAGACAGGAACTCTTCTGGGTTAAGAATTTGGAGATGAGTGGGTGGCCCCATCTCCCAACCAGGGGCCTTGCCTAATATCTGGCTATGGTCTCTTCAGGGTTTCCTAACCCTTTGTTGGGCATTTTAGCTAATCTCATCTCCCTTGGGTCTTGGGAGACTCTTGCTATCCTGTCTGGGACCTGCCGGTGGCTACCCCCAGTTCCCCATTCCCCATTGCTACACACCTCTGTTCAAATTCCTGACCCTCTATATATCATCCCTGTTTCATCTCATACATGACTCTGCCCCCCTTGCCCCTGACCCCTCCTCTTTTCCTTTCAAGTTCTCCTCCCGGCTCTCTACCATGAGTATTTTGTTCTCCCTTCTAAGAAGGACTAAGTATTCACATTTTGGTCTTCCTTCTTCTTGGCCTTCCTGTGGGCCTTTGAGCCTGTGATCTAAAGTGTGCCAGCAATCCTGGGGAGACCAGCTTGCCCTGGCAGGATTTGGATATGGAGGACTGTGGGAGAATCTTAGCTCTGGGGTAGAAATGAAGACTAGAAGGATCTTGCCCTCAGCTGCTCCACTGTTCCTGTGCCCTGAGCACTCATATTGGGTCCTTCTTTGGAGAGTTAATGGCGTGAAAGTGGTGATCTCACCTGTGGGCTTAGGAGTGAGAGCATTCCCGGGAGACCAGCTTACTCCCGAAGGGATTTGGCTGCTGAGGGCTATGGAACACCTTTAGCTCCAGGGTGCAGATGGAGATCGGAAGGCAATCTCTTAAAAGTAATCATTTTCATAGGAGATAAACAAGCAAAAAGCACAACTTTAAAACATTGAGATAACTTGAAGCACAACATTTAGTCTTTTTTTTTTCAGTGTTGATACTCAGAGACTAGTGGAAGTGTACTAGAGTAAGGGGCCCTCTGTAAAGTGTAGACCAATTAGAGGGAATGCGAGAACCACAAGGAAAATCCAGAGCATAAATATAACCCTGGAGAGAAGGTTAACAAAACAGTGCATTTATATGTTGGGATTTGATAAAAGGGTTTAAAGAAAAGGGAAACTGGGCAGAGGTCCAGGTTTGAAAGCACAGACTAAAACCATGCACTACCAGCTTTTCCCAAAGTTTCATTTAAAACATGGCAGAAAGGGCTTCACCACCACAGGGAAGGGCACCCAGGTGGCATGAAAGCCAGCATCACATGTGCATGGGATAATGTGAAGCTGAGGAAAGGACCACGGGCAAGCAGACCATCAGGGTCCAGGTGCTTCCAGGTTTATTCCTCTGCTGTAAGAACCATTTCAAATTCCCATGGGTAAGCTTATTTCTGAATTGTCCCTGAGCAAACTAGGACAAAAGATGGATTCCAGGAGAAGAAAAATAAAATGAAAAGGTACTTTGAGTACATAGGGAATCATTGTAGATATTAATCAGGAATGAAATGAAATGCTGTACTATTTATCAATAAGTAATAATTATTCTAATTACAGAAATAGGGATTTTAGTTGTGATTTTCTTTTCCTTTCCAAAAGCTAAATTGTATATACTGCATAATTATAAGATGACAGATCGAAGAACAAAATGAGTATAGCAGCTTCATTTCACAGAATTTATACTAAAATACATATTTAATAATATTTAAGTCATTTCTAGTTTTATATATGTTGATATTAAATAACTTTTAATACTACTAATATTAAATTCTTAGAATCATTTTGGTACAAAATACATTTCAAGAAAATATTCACAAATGCCCTTGACATCTGTTGTACATGCTCTTTTCTTTTAATGGGGTGAAAACGAAGCTGAAATTCTAAGAACGGTTAGGTTATTATACTTTATGGTCCACTAAACTTAAAAGAAAGATTCTGACCATCTGTCATCAGATAACTCTTAAATTAGAAAACTATGTATTTTTAATACTTTAATGGTGTTGTAACAATTCTACCAGTTGTTCAGAAGTAATCAAATATTCCCAAAGATTATTATTCATTTCATAATCATTTAAGAGTCATTATTGATTTTCATTTGGGTTATATTTTACACAATCCAGAGGCTTTATCTACTCTAAGCCTACTCATTTAGAAGTCTAGAAGTCTATAGGATAGTTTATAGATATTTAAATAGTAAAATGTCATGAATGATTTAAAATCTAAAACCATTGTGTTATTAATATATTTTATTTATGGTTTGATTCATTTGATAAAATAAGGTATAGTTTTATTACTCAATGTTCTTTGACTGCTCTATGGAATAATTTGAGTCTCCTAATGTTTTAAATCTATTTGTGTATATAAACTTATTGCATTGTCAAACAGGAAGTCAGAGAGACCGGAGATCCAAAATTTCTTCTAAGGAAAATCTCCCAGTGGCATATTAGACACTATCACATCTGAGTAGTCTCAACCTCAGAACTAAACTGTCATCCATAGTGGATAATTGAGAGATATAATACAAAAAATTAATTACATTTATACTCTAGCACTCAGAAATTTCATGTTGATATAGGTAATCTAACTCATTGCAGTTTAACTATTCAAAATATAATTCAATAAACATATTGCATCATTATTCTGTAGCATACACTGTGCTGAAGATCATAAAAGTGAAGTCTCCCTAAACATCTATTTATAAGAGTATAAATAATCAAGGGACTCACTTCATTTTGGCTTTTAAGATTTATTTTTATTGTGTGTGTGTGTGTGTGTGTGTGTGTGTGTGTATGTGTGTATGTGTGTAGTATGTATGATGGGTATGTCAGAGGCCCTGGAGGTGAGAAGGGGTCAGATTTCCTGGAGGAGATGCAAATGGTTGTGAGTAGGCCAATATGAGTGCTGAAACTTAATTTAGCATCTTCTGGAAGAGCAGAGAGTACTTGTTACCACTGTGGTATCTGTCTAGCACTCAGAAACCTATTCAATTGTGTGAGATTTAGGTTTACTGATGGACTAGTAAAATATGCACCTATTTCTATAGTCTAGATTTAGTCTATTTCCAAAGATGCACCTTAGTACTAGCTTGGTACTGTTAGGGAGTGGTGGAACTTAGAGGCTGGATGGGATTTCAGTTAACAAAGGATTGTTCTCCTCTCATGTTGATTTATTTATCTGTTATTTTGTGTGATGTTGGGAGGTGTGTGTGTGTGTGTGTGTGTGTGTGTGTGTGTGTGTAGGGCACACACATGCAACAGTAGTTAGATTTGGTAATAAGTTCATTTACCTCCTGACCTGTCTCCCCAGCCTAAATGGATCTCAATGTTAACAGTGATTCTAGGACTCCATCCCAGTGTATTACTGTTTCTCTCTGTCTATATATCTGTGTCTATCTCTTTATTCCTGTCTTTGTCCATCTCATCTGTACTCCAGACCCTGCCCTCCACTTATACACATGTGAACACACACTACATACAACTTTCTGGATGTAAGGCACACAGTTTTGCTAAGCTCTGTGCTCTCAACATAATCTACTGCCTCAAATGCAAATCAAATATTAATTGATCATCAGTGAAAAATTGTTAAACTAAAAAAAACCCTTTCTTCTTATAAATTAGCCCCCTTCAGATATACACATCTCAAAGATTTTTTTTAAAAACAAAATTTAAATTTGTGAGACTCCTTCAATTGATCATGTGATCTGTATCATGAATTTGTTTCTCCATTTATATAATTACTTATTTATATCTTTTGTCATCTTTCAATATGCAGCAAATATGTATCTGTCATTATCCAAGGATTGTATAAGGCACAAAGAGTACATGCTGGAATTCATTCTCCCAAACTCATTAAAAGACAAACCCTAAAATATGCAAGCTACTTGTTTGGAGATGTTATGGATACATTTGCTAGAAGACTGGATTCTTAAAGGGAGTCTCTTAAGTGATGGTGCATTAAGCAGACTAAGAGAAGTCTCTGGAAGTTGCATTGTCTTCTTTAAATGGTCTTTTCAATGTGAGCAGTGTCTAGGTTAATAACTTTCGAAAAGTGAATCTGTAGGCGTAATTACCATGCTTATATCGCATGATCCCATTACTTTAGACACAATGGTTAGACTAGAAATGGATGGCTGAAACCAAAATCAGGCATTTATCAATGTAGCAGCTGTCCAGATAGAGGGGTCTGCTAAATTATACCTTGTCAAATAACCAGAATAAGTCCTCTGGGGTAATTAATAAATCATTTCCTTCATATTTTCAATAGCAATAATTTAACATATGTTCTGGCATATGGAGAATGTGACAAAGAGATATGCCCTCTGTCTTTCAGAATCAGATAATCCTGATCAATTTGATCAGCTGACTCAAAGAAAGAAGTACATATCAACATGGGCAAAGCATCAATTATTTGATATATAATTACCTATGTACTTTTAAATACATATGATATATATTTTTAATGTTTTGTAAGGAGCCCTGTCCATCTCTACATTCTGGGAATTACTTTTTTATTCCTTGTTCAGGGAATATAGAGATCTTTGCTACTATAAAATTGATGCTACTCTATTATTGTTTTTGTTTTTTGTAATTAATTAATCAGTTTTAAACTCTAGATTTTATTCCCCTCCCAGTCCACCCTCTGACTTTTCCACATCCCATTCCTCCTTTCCACCCCCATGTCTCTAAGAGGATGTCCCCACCCCCTAACTGCCCCCACCAGACCTCTAAACTCACTGGGGCCACCAGGCTTTTGAGGGTTAGGTGTGTTTTCTCTGACTAAACCCAGACCTGTCAGTCTTTTACTGTATGTGTGTACATCAGCTGTTGTATACTGCCTGATTGATGGTCCAGTATCTGAGATATCCCTGCAGTCCAGGTTAATTGAGATTGCTGGTCCTCCTGGAGGGTCACTGTCCTCCTCAATTTCTTCCAGCTTTCCCCTAATTCAACCACAGGGTTCAACAGTTTCTTTCCATTGGTTGGATGAAAATATCTGCATCTGACTCTTTCAGTTGCTTTTTGGGTCTTTCAGAGGGCAGTCATGATAGGTTCCTTTTTGTGAGTGCTCCTTAATAGTGTCAGGTCTTAGGACCTCCCCTTGAGCTGGATATCACTTTGGACCTACTGCTGGATCTTCTTCTCCTCAGGCTCCTCTCCATTTCTATCCCTGTAGTTATGTCAGACAAGAACAATTATGGATCAGAGTTTAACTGTGGGATGGCAACCCCATCACTAACTTGATGCCCTGTCTTTCTGCTGCAGGTGGGCTCTATAAGTTCCCTCCCCTCCCCAATGTAGGACATTTCATCTAAATCCACTCTCTTTGAGCCCTGATACATTCTAGAGGGTTCCCCCAGCTTCCCACCTTCTGAGGTTGCATGTTTCCATTTTTTTCTACTGGCCTTCATGGATTTCAGTCCTTTCCCCCCACTCAATACCTGATTATGTTCCCCTCTCTGCCCCACCATCCCCTTCCCCTCCCATATGGCTCTCTTCCTCCCCACTTATGATTGCTTTCTTCTCCATCCCAAGTGGGACTGAGGAATCCTCACTTGAGCCCTTGTTGACATTTTTGAGTTCTGTGGGCAGTATCATTTTTTTTCTCTAATATCCACTTAGTAAGTACATACCATGCAAGTCCTTTTGGGTCCGAGTTACCTCACTCAGGACATTTTCTAATTCCATCCATTTGCCTGAAAACACAGGATATCTTCATTCTTAATAGCTGAGTAATATTCCATTGTAGAAACAAACCATATTTTCTGTATCTGTTCTTCTGTAGTGAGACCACATCTGAGAGTTCTAGAGCAAAAAGAAGCAAACACCACTCCCAAAAGGAGAAGAAGGCAGCAAATAGTCAAACTCAGGGCTGAAATCAACCCACTAAAAGCAAAGAAAACAGTACAAAGAATCAACAAAACCAAGACCTGGTTCTTTGAAAGAATCAACAAGATAGATAAACCCCTAGCCAAACTAACTAAAGGACCCAGAGGCAGTATCCAAATTAACAAAATCAGAAATGAAAAGGGAAACATAACAACAGAAATGGACAAAATTCAAAAAAATCAACAGATCCTACTACAAAAACCTATACTCAACACAACTGGAAAATCTAGATGAAATGGATGATTTCCTAGACAGATACCACATAGCAAAGTTAAATCAAGAACAGGTAAACTAAATAGGCCCATATCCCATAAGTAAGTAGAAGAAGTCATTAAAAACCGCCCAACCAAAAAAAAAAGCCCAGGGATATATATTTATATGTCCCTTTGCATATAGATATATCATAAAATAATTGTTTATATTTACTGTATGTGTTTGAGTGTTTGCCAGATGTATATATGTATACACTATGCATTCCTGGTTCCTGGAAAAACCAGAAGAGAGCGTTAAGTCCACAGGACCAGAGTTTGTGATGTTTGTGAGCCATCATGTGAATGATGCAACCCAACCCTCTGGGAGAGCAGCAAGAGCGTTTAATAGCTAAGCCACTTCTCCAGCTTAAATATTCACCTTAATACTTGCATCTGAGCTTGTGTCCATGGGATAGATACTTTAAGTTCAAAGTTAAAAGGGACAGAGCAAACATTTCATATCAACTATATTTTCTAGAATTAAGAGGAAAATTTTGAGCAAAGAAAGTAGCTCCTCTTTGCCTAGACATAGCTGAGGTGGACGCTTGCTGAGAACAGGGAGAAGACAGCTCTTAAATGAGATGGAGTATGGTGGAATGAAGGGTGTTGAGTAGTTCTCTGGAGTCTGACCATTATCCAAAAGGTAATAGAGAACAGATAAGCCTTTTAGAAAAGAGAGTGGTGGAATCATGTTTCCACTTCTATAAGAGCCCTTGGCTCCTGAAAGGATTCAGATTTGGAATTCAAAGAGAAAAATGAGGAGGGTTGCTATTTGGGAAAGAGATTTATTTCAAATGTAATTAAGATGCTGAGTGGACAGACAGACAACATCACAGCAGTTGCTCTGAAGGAGGAGAGTTCAGGCCAGTGCTGGAGAAGGGAAATCCTTTTTAAAGCTTTCACAGAAAGTGGGCAGGCAGAAAATTGAAAAGGTTCTCTAGGTGTGGGGTCTGGAGAAATAGCTCAGAAGTTAAGATCACTTTTGTTCTTTATTGTTGTTCTTTTTTAGATATTTTCTTTATTTATATTTCAAATGTTATCCCCTTTTCTGCCTCCACCTCCACAAAAACCTCTCATCCCATCTCCCTTCCCCATTCCTCACTAACCCAGGCACTCCCTTTCCCTGTCCTGGCATTAACCCTTCACAGGACAAAGGGCCTCTCCTCCCTTTTATGACCAACAAGATCATCTCTTCTACATATGCTGCTGAAGTCAAGGGACCCTTTATATATACTGTTTGGTTGGTGGTTTAGTCCCAGGGAGCTCTTGGGTACTGTTTGGTTCGTATTGTTGTTCCTCCTGTGGGGCTGCAACCCCCCTCCTTTCAGCTCCTCCATTGGGGACCCTGTACTCAGTCCAATGGTTGATTGACAGCATACATCTCTGTAATTGTGAGGCCGTGGCAGAGCCTCTCAGGAAGCAGCTATGTCAGGCTCTTGTCAGCAAGCACTTGTTGGCATCCACAATAGTGTCTCAGTTTTACAACTGCATATGGGATGGATCCTCAAGTGGGGCAGTCTCTGGGTAGCCTTTCCTTCAGTCTCTGCTCCACACTTTGTCTCTGTATCTCCTCCCATGGGTATTTTGTTCTCCCTTCCAAGAAAGACCGAAGTATCCACACTTTAGTCTTACTTCTTCTTGAGCTTCATGTGGTTCATGAATGTATCTTGGGTATGCCGAGTTTTGGGCTAATAGCCACTTACAGTGTGTGCATACCATGAATGTTCTTTTGTGATTGGGTTACCTCACTCAGGATATTTTCTAGTTCCATACATTTTACTAAGAATTTCATAAATTCGTTGTTTTAATAGCTGAGTAGTACTACCTTGTGTAAATGTACCACATTTTCTGTGCCCATTCCTCGGTTGAGGGACATCTGGGTTCTTTCCAGCTTTGGGCTATTATAAATGAGGCTGCTATGAACATAGGGGAGCATGTGTCCTTGTTATATGTTGGAGCATCTTTTATGTATATGCCAGGGAGTGATAGAGCTGGGTCCTCAGGTAGTTCTATGTCCAATTTTCTAAGGAACCACCAAACTGATTTCCAGAGTGGTTGTACCAGCTTGCAATCCCACCAGCAATGTGGGAGGAGTGTTCCTCTTTCTCCATATCCTTGCCAGCATCTGCAGTCACCTGAGTTTTTGATCATAGCCATTCTGACAGGGTTGTTTTGATTTCCCTGATGATTAAGGATGTTGAACATTTCTTTAGATGTTTCTATCCATTTGGCATTCCTCAGTTGAAAATTCTTTTTGTAGCCCTGTTCCCCATTTTTCAATAGGGTTATTGCTTGTCTGGAGTCCAATTTATTGAATTTTTGTATATATTGGATATTAGCCCTCTATTGGATGTAGGGTTGATGAAGATCATTTCCCAATCTGTTGGTTGCCATTTTGTCCTATTGACAATGCCCTTTGCTTTACAGAAGCTTTGCCACTTTATGAGGTCCCATTTGTCAATTCTTGATCTATTAGTTTCAGTGTATCTGGTAGTCTTAATCCACTTGGACTTGAGCTTTTTACAAGGAGATAAGAATGGATTGATTTGGGGGCTGGAGAGATGGCTCAGAGGTTAAGAGCACTGACTGCTCTTCTGAAGGTCCTGAGTTCAAATTCCAGCAACCACATGGTCACTCACAACCACCTGTAAAAGAGTTCTGATGTCCTCTTTTGGGGGTGTCTGAAGACAGCTACCGTGTACTTACATATAATAAATAAATAAATCTTTTAAAAAAAAGAATTGATCGATTTTCATTCTTCTTCATGCTAACTTCCAGTTGAAACAGAACCACTTGTTGAAAATGTTCCTTTGTCAAAGATCAAGTGACCGTAAGTGTGTGGGTTCATTGCTGGGTCTTCAATTCTATTCCCTTAACTTACCTGCCTGTCACTGTACCAATACCATGTATTTTTGTTGTTTTGTTTTGTTTGTTTTTTTTATCAGAATTGCTTTCTACTATAGTTTGAGGTCAGGAATGATGATTCCTCCAGAAGTTCTTTTATTGTAGAGAATAGTTTACTCTATCCTTTGCTTTTTGTTATTCCAGATGAATTTTCAAATTGCTCTTTCTAACTTTATGAAGAATTGAGTTGGAAATTTGATGGGGATTGCATTGAATCTGTAGATTGCTTTCAGTAAGATGGCAATTTTTACTATATTAATCTTTCCAATCCATGAGCATGGGAGATCTTTCCATCTTCTGATGTCTTCTTTGGTTTCTTTCTTCACAGACTTGAAGTTCTTGTCATACTGATCTTTCACTTGCTTAGTTAGAGTCAAACCCAGGTATTTTATATAATTTGTGACTATTGTGGAGGGAGTTGTTGCCTTAATTTTTTTCTCGGCCTGTTTATTCTTTGAGTAGATGAGGGACACTGGTTTGTTTGAATTAATTTTCTATTCAGCAATTTGCTGAAATTGGTTATCAGCTGTAGGAGTTCTATGGTAGAATTTTTGGGGTCACTTAAGTATATAGTATCATATCATCTGCAAATGGTAATATTTTTATTTCTTCCTTTCCAATATGTATCACTTTGACTTCCTTTTGTTGTCTAATTGCTCTGGCTAGGACAGCAAGTTATACTTAAATAGGTAGGGAGAGAGTAGACAGCCTTGTCTAGTCCCAGATTTAGGGGCATTGCTTCAAGTTTCTCTCCATTTAGTTTCATGTTGGCTACTGGTGTGCTGTATATTGCTTTTACTATGTTTAAGTATGGGCCTTAACTTCCTGATCTTTATAAGATTTTTGTCATGAAGGTGTGTTGGATTTTGTCAAATGCTTTCTCAGCATCTAATGAAATGTTTATGTCATTTTTTTTCTTTGAGTTTGTTTACATAGTTGATTACATTGATGGATTTCAGTATATTGAGCCATCCCTGCATCCCTGGGATGAAGCCTACCTGATAATGATGGATAATTATTTTGATGTGTTCTTGGATTAAGTTTGCAAGAATTTAATTGAGTATTTTTGCATGGATATTCATAAGGGAAATTGGTCAGAAGTTCTCTTTCTTTGTTTGGTCTTTGTGTGGTATATGTATCAGAATAATGTGGCTTCATAGAACAAATTGGGTAATGTTCATTCTGTTTCTATTTTTTGGAATTTGTTGAAGATTATTGGTATTAGTTCTTCTTTGAAGATCTGCTAGAACTCTCCACTAAACCGATCTGGTCCTGGGCTTCTTTTTTTTTTTTTTGGTTGGGAGCCTATTAATGACTGCTTCTTTTTCTTTAGGGGTTAGAGTACTGATCATTTATCTGATCCTCATTTAAATTTGGTACCTGGTATCTGTCGAGAAAATTATTCATTTCATCCAGATTTTCCAGTTTTGTTGAATATTGGCTTTTGTAGTTGCCTCTGTTGGTTTTTTGTATTTCTTCAGCTTCTGTTGCCATTTCATTTCTGATTTTGTTAATTTGGATACTGGCTCTGTTCCCTCTGTTTAGTCTGGCTAAAGGTTTATCTATTTTGCTGGTTTTTCTCAATGAACTAGCTCCTGGTTTGGTTGATTCTTTGTAAACTTCATTTTGTTTTTACTTGGTTGATTTTAGCCCTGAGTTTGATTATTTCCTGCTGTCTATTCCTCTTGGGTGTATTTGATTCTTTTTGTTCTAGAGCTTTCAGATGTGCTGGTAAGCTGCCAGTGTATTTCCTTTTTTATTGAATATAATCTGCATTTATATTTCAACTGCTAAAACCTTTCCTGGTTTCCCCCTCCCCCAAAACCCTCAACCCCTCCTGCTACCCCCTGCCTCCAAGTATATGCCCCTCCACCTGACCCACTCTCAACTCCCCCCTTGATTTCCCTTTGTTGGGGCATCTATTGAGCCTTCACAGGACCAAGGACCTCTCCTCCCACTGATGCCCAACAAGGCATTCTTCTGTCACCTTTTTGGCTGCAACCATGTGTACTCCTTGATTGATGGTTTAGTCCCTGAGAATCCTGGGGCATCTAGGTAGCTGACTTCATTGTTCTTCCCATGGAGCTGTAAACCCCTTCAGCTCCTCCAGTCTGCCCTCCACTGGGGACCCCATGCTCAGTCCAGTGGTTGACTGTTAGCATCTGCCTCTGTATTTGTAAGGCTCTGGCAATGCCCCTCCTGAGACAACATAACAGGCTCCTTTTGGGATGCACTTCTTTTTGTTAATAATAGTGTTGGGGTTTGGTGACTGTTTATAGGATGAATCCCCAGGTAGGACAGTCTCTGGGTGGCCTTTCCTTCAGACTTTGCTCCACACTTTGTCTCCATTATTGCTCCTGTGAGTATTTTGTTCCCTTTCTCAGAGGAACCCCAGCACCCCCACTTCAGTCCTCTTTCTTCTTGAGCTTCCTGTAGTCTGTGAATTGTAACTTGTTTATTTTGAGCTTTTGGGCTTGCCGTACTAGAAAATTCTTTAGGATGCCATTAAAAAGATCTTTTTAATTAACAAAATTTATTTAAATTTATAATATACAATTTATTATAAACAAATATCTGCTAAGAAACTTAACTATCAAATGCACCTGTAGTCCTCTGCCTCAAGGAAGGGGTAGAGAGGGAAGGTCAACACCAACAGGCTCCATTCCTTTCTACCACATTCAGATTGAAAGTCAGTCCGTGCTATTTGTTCAGAATTTTAGGTTTACCTTGTAAGTTAAGCATAATGATAAAAAGGTTAATGAGAAATTACAAAGTTCTCTTCCTAGTAGAAAATGTAAAACACAATTTAGTTGTCAGATGAAGAATCTGAGATCATCTGCTGCAGAGGAATGCAGAGATCTGAGTCATCTGTCTAGACAACTGTAATTATAGAATGAAATATTACTTTTCTACATTTGATGATTCAAGTAAAGATTATTTTTTCAGATATAAACACACACAGAACTTTAAAAGATAAACTCTACTAAGAAAAATAGAGTTACAAAAAAATATTCCACTCTCCAGTAAATATTTCTTTTTGGTAAGCATTTTTTTCAAAGATTAAAAAGGCTTTTATTTCATTTAAAGCATCTAAAAATGAAAATTAAGAGAATACTGATTTCTTTCTCAATCATACTTGTTTTTTTTAAAACACTATGTTTCCCCTTTTAATAAACATTGTAGTACAATGCATTGTATTGTTACTTACAAGCATCTTGTTTAGGAGAAGTCTCCAGAATGTGTTTCCTTTTGTAAATAAACTTCAACATCTTCTGACCAACCACTTCCCATGACTTCTCTATCTACTGGGAAGCAGGGCTGTACATCTTGCCCATATAATTGTTATATAATAGCTCTCTTCACCAATCAGAGCCATGTAATAGTTCTTATTTTGTCTTTTTAATTAGCACAATATATTCAAACTTAATTGGTTTTTTGCACATGAGAAATCCTCCTTTCAATGAGACTCAAACGTAGACATTAAAAATTATGTACAGTTGCGTATCTACCTCACAGTTTGTGCATTATCTGTCCACAGGCTTTCAGGTTGTTTCCTTCTCTTTACTGTTGAGAAAAATGCTGTGGTGCATATGGTGATGAAGGTTTCTGTCTGAGATAATTTTAATTCCTTTTGATAGGGGTCTATTAGTGGATTGTTATTGCAAGATTTCTATAGTGGTTGCATGATTTTGCAGCCAACTGCAAACAACTCTTTCAGATTCTCCATACCCTTACAAATACTTGTCTTTTTTTTACAGTAGTCATTCTTACAAAATTCTGAAATAAAAATATATTTCCTCAGAAGTAGGATATTGAGTTCTGGGGTTATAGAGTATGCCTGGGTCATATGATAGCTCAAGTTTTAGTTTTGAGTAACATCCACTCTGATTTCTGCAATAGCTATACTACTTTACACTCCCTCCAACATCATGGCCACCATTTGTGGTCATTTTGTTTTTCTTTATGAGCTATGTTTATTGCTTCTTTATTCACAACTGTAAGGATAGGGAAATACCCTAGATGTCTACACACTAATGAAAATGGTATGCATATACACAGTGGAATTTTAGTCCAGAATAATAAAGAATGAAATGTTGAGGAAAATGGAGGAAACCAGAATAATATACTGAGTAAGCTCACCCAGCCCAGAAAGACAGATCTCACATCCTTTCCCTCTTATGTAGATCTTGGCTTCAAATTTCTATATTTCTGTGTCTAATGTGGAGTGTTTGTAGAAGCCAGGATGCTAGAAATGGGACAAGAAGAGGACAGTTAGGGAGAGGAGGAAGCAGAACACTTATGATGTGAAGTAGAGGGAGGCAGTAGTGGGATTGCAGAGATTTAAAGAGCAGGAGATGAGAGCGAATGGAAGGCAGGGAAAGCACTAACCCAAATTCACTCTCTATTATTTTGTATATGTTTAGAAGATGAATTTTAACAGGAGTGCCATGTATGAGTAGATGCTCCTGCTCCTAGAAGCCTTGGGTTATTAAATGAAAATCTCAGTGACTTGTATTAGATTGCCTTCTTATGAATTATTGTCAAGGAGGTCCCAAGGTACTCCAAAACCATAAAAGGTATTGCCATTATTATTGGCTGCCTACTAGAATTGGATGACACATTTCCACTATCAATGGTCTCAGAACTTCTAGTTGCAGAGCACAGAAAAAAAATCAAGCTGGATCTGAGATGGAGACACCTGAGGTGGAAGCGTCTTCCCTCCTTGCTTGGCTTTCAAATGCTTGAAAGTATGATTTTTGGCTACTGAGGAGGAAGTCATCAACTGTCCTCTCCCCCAACTGTGAGCCCTCTGAGCTGCACTTCCACCATCCAGCAAAGACCTGCCCACTGCTTCACTGTAACAGTTCCACAACTGTTATGGAGTTAAGCAGCTATGTTCTGGATTTCAGGCCTGTTCCACCTGACAAGCTTATGCCTTGGTCTTGAAACTGTAAAATTGTTCAAAAGCACATGGCTGTGGAGGTCATCGGCCTAGACAGGTGTCTTAATCAGTATTCAAATGCTATGAATAGTCAACATGACCATGGCACCTTTCCCAAAAGAAAGCATTTCATTATGGCTTGGTTACAGTTTCAGAGTTTTAGTCAATTATTATCGTTGTGAAAGCATGGCAACACACAGGCAGATAAGCTGGTGGAGACATAGCTGAGAGAGAATTTTATATCTGCGTCCACAGGCAGCAGGAAAGGAGAAACTCTGGGCTTTTTGAAATCTGAAACCTACTCCAGTTGATACACTTCCTCCAACATGACTACATCCCATAATCTGTTCAAATAGTGCCATTTCCTAGTGATCAAATATTCAAATCTATGAGCCATATTCATTCAAAGTATTCAGCCTAGAGCAGGAAACCTGCTACTGTTGCTTTGCTTTAAGGACTTGACACTAACATGCCTTCTATGTATTTGTTTGTACTGATACGTCAGTGCCTTCATTTGGAATGCGTCTGTTTCTAGTGGACAACAGTTAATACAGAGATTCAATTCATAAGTGCTAAAGGTGCTGAGAATAAGTTATTATTGAGTGTTTAAACCCCAAAAGAGAACATCTATCTTACTTCTTCCCGGGCTCATGTAACATTGCAGAAGTGGAGGAAGAAAACATTTAAGAGTCAACCATGAGAAGGAATGATTGAACAGTTATCTTCCATATGTGATCTAGCTGTTAAATCCCCAAAACACAGCAACAGAAAACCTGCACAGGACAAGACCCATTAACATTCAATGACAGTTGGGGAGAGGTTCATGAGGTCCCATCTCACCCTGAGGAGCTTTAGGCAATTATTGGTTGCCTGGAGAGGGGTAGTCAAATTCCCCAGTGGTGTAGCCAACCATGTATGACAGGTTCTTACCACCTATGAGAAGTTCTTGCAGGCAAATGTAGTTATATATAGTAGTGTATAGTAACATATATACACACACATACAGTGTGAAAATAGGCAGAGCATTATTAGGAAGAAGATGAGGTTCAGTGGGAAGAGGAAAGGCAAAAGGAGAAAATAATGGAGAAGGATGATAAAAGCACATCATATTTATAAAACTTTGAAAGAATATAATTATTAAAAATTGATTTTATAGAAGTTGCAAGTACATTGCTTACTACCAGAGGGCATGGATGGTGTTTGATGTGGTAAAGATTAACTAATGGATATTAATTTATAGTAGATAAGTGAGTTCTGATGTTTTATTGTATATTAGGGCAGTTATGAATAAGAATAATACAATTTATAATTTAAATGGAAGGATTTACTTTTAGCATTTAAACCAAAACACATAAATTTTTGAAATAACATAATTTAATCTGAATAATAAATATATCATACATATTGAATGCTCACACAAATTGTTATAGTACCATAAAATTTTATGAGCCACCTAATAATTATGGGAACAGTTTGCAAAAGAATCTCTAGATCTCTTGGATGCTTGGCATTGCCTCAAACATGAAGAAAAGGAACTAAAGAGAATGCCAATGTGGGTTTATTGAGGAACCTATATCAAAGCAGGTTATGATAAGATGATCATGTATAAACAGCCAAGATTTTGAAACTGTGGAGACATTATGAGTATTCTTCCAAACATGAGCAGTGTCAGCTGAACCTATTTAAAGCTTTGGAACACTGATGACTTGGGTGCCTCTGTGCGATATTAAAGCAGAAGAGATATGTGCTAAATGTCCACTCACAGAGAATGAAAACAACTTAAAAATGAATTGCATCCTGAATTAACCTAGGAGTGCCTGCCCTTCTCTGATCTGTGTCCTCCTGTATATATCATTAAACCCCACAGAGCTATGAGACTGAACCTCTAGCTTATGACAAAACATACATTGTCTCTGTCTCCTGTTGTCTACAGTTCAGCTTAAAGGAGTTTTCAAACATGCAGTTTAAATTTAATGTTGTCTTAAGTGCAGCCTCTACATACTATTATTTCTAGAGACAAAGTGAAGCTATTAGCGGACATCTGTTTCTGGCCTTCTTGGATGGCTCTTTTAATAGTCTTTCTTTACAATGTTGAAAAAGATACTTTTGTCTTTTAGGTGAGCCTAAATAAATGGTTGCTCTATTTCCCATATTAAAATTTTATTTTTGACAACCCTACTACTGTAACAAAAACTAAAATCGGGGCTGGAGAGATGGCTCAGTAGGTAAGAGCACCAACTGTTCTTCTGAAGGTTGAGTTCAAATCCCAGCAACCACATGGTGGCTCACAGCCATCCGTAAAGAGATCTGACGCCCTCTTCTGGTGTCTGAAGACAGCTATAGTGTACTTACATATAATAAATAATTTAAAAACAAACAAACAAAAATCTAAAAACTGAAATCAGAGGGCTGGCTTTCATCACTGACTCCAGAGGTATACTTACTTGGAAAAACTAGGTTGATCAACCATAATGTAGAAATAAATTTTGAGATAAATATATAAATCTTGGTTGGATTACTAAATCATAGCTACCAAGTTCCCTTTGTTTCTTGTGGTACTTTGAATTAAAATGGCCCCCATAGACTGCTATATTTGCATATTGGTACCCTGTTGGGGGATGGTTTAGGAAGGGTTTGGAAGTGTGGTTTTGTTGAAGGACATGTGGAAATGCAGCTGGCTGAAGCCCAGGCCAGGTAGAGTTTATCTGCTACATGAAGATGGGATCTAATTCTCAGATTGCTCCTGTGCTGGGCTGGCCTGCTCGAAGCCATGCTCCCTGAGCAATGTTCATAAACTAGCCTCTGAAGCTGTGTGCAAGCTCCCAATTAAATGCTTCCTTTCATGTTGCCTTGGTCATCTTGTTACTTCATAGCAACAGAACCCTAAACTTCCTCAAGCTGAAATATGTCTTGCTAATGTAATTCTTCCAAATGTTTCAAGAAATTGAGCATCACATGGCAAAATCTAGTTTGGATCAATTAAAATTCAGCTATTATTGTTGTCTTAATTACAATACCATTCATTGTAGCATTCCAAAAGCAATGGACACACACACATACACAAACACACACACACATACACACAGAGGGAGAGAGAGAGAGAGAGAGAGAGAGAGAGAGAGAGAGACAGACAGACAGACAGACAGACAGAGACAGAGACAGAGATGAGAGCATGTGTGAGAGTGAGGAAGTAAAGAGGAAGGGCAGAGATAGGAGAGGAGGAGGAAATGAGAGAGAAAAAGAGAGTTCATTCTGTAATCTTCCAATTATAGCTTAATGTATAAAGTTTATTTTATTTTTTTACTTCCTTAGGTGAGGGTGAAATGATTTGATTATATTTCACCTGAAATCTAAAATAAGCTCCATCCAGCATTTTATCTTTGAAAGGGTAAAAGGGAAATGATGTAATTTTTTATATGCCATATTTAATTTTGCTGGTAGTTTCTGTAATGACATAGCCTCTAAGGTTTGTGCGTAGGCTTTTAGAAGAGGAACTGAGCAGTGAACAGCCACCATCCAGTTAATTTTGTCAATCAAATGAATGAAGAAATGTTTTAAAGAAAAAATTATATTTAGTGTGTGCACTATGAAATGGAGTAATGAAACTCAAAAAATCTCTATGACTATTTTTGATGATTTGAAATGATGTGTGAAATAACCTGATTTTCTGCTGTGAAGCTGCACTCAAAATAATAACTACAAACAACATAAAATACGATCGTTTAACTATTTGTGTTTATTTTGGGACACAGAAAACTATTCAGAACATTAACATTTTAAATGATGAGCATTCACACCAAATAGAATCTTTTAAATAGAAAAGTAATAGAAATGAAGTCAAGTAATATATTTATTTTCTTTTGTCATTAAACTTGCTTGAACAGCCTTTATAGTATTATCCAAATTGACATTTGAAAATGAAACAGAACATGTATAACTCATTTATTATAAATCTTTGAATGCCTACTTATTAATCAGAAAGAAAGGTTTACGTTAAGTAAGTATGCATTAAAAATATAGATTGAAAAAAATTACACTTCCGTCCTAATATAGGGAGCCATTATTACTTATATATTTATGGGGGTTATGGATGCAGTGTATGATGGATTTTTCTGGTAATTCTGATAATAATCTTAATGAATTTCATTTTGCCTGGGTAAAAAACAGACGAGGAAGAAGAATGGCTCAGTTGTCTGTCACTGGAGTTAGACACTCTTCTGGGACTCCAAGGAGCCTTCACATTTCACACTGCCTATTGTTGCTATTTTTAACGGAGATTGTGAAGCTTCACCCCCAGGCCTAAGAAAGAGTATAGGGGGAGTCATTTTGGAAAAATTAACATATATGTAGGACTATAATTCTAAAAGAAGCATGAAATTCCATTATTTCATATGTCAATCTAGTTTACTTTTATATAGTTTCCATATATTGTGCCAAGAATAACGAATAAAATCAATATTTATAATATGGATAAAGTATTATTTTATAATATAAGACTATACTTATATTATTATTAATGCTACCTATTACATATCAAGAACAAAAATATAAATTTTTCTATGTATACACAAACACATATGTTG
Organism: Apodemus agrarius; assembly: GCA_964023405.1. Classification (NCBI taxonomy): domain Eukaryota; kingdom Metazoa; phylum Chordata; class Mammalia; order Rodentia; family Muridae; genus Apodemus; species Apodemus agrarius. The sequence continues at coordinate 51,038,496 of OZ030025.1, forward strand.
GGAGTTGGTCATGTGTTGCTATGTATTCAATATTTGCCCCAAATCTGGTTGAATTCTTAATGAGCACATTGTCTTGTACACCAAATGATGCCCATCAATATTCTCTGAATAATTTAATAAAAGTGGCTGACAGCTAATTACTGGGGAGAATAGAGGTAGGCAGGGCTTCCAATATAAGTCTGGGGTTCACAGCTTGGGACCATTATGCAAAGAGAGAAGGAGAAAGAGAGAGAGACAGAGAGACAGAGATAGCCAGCGGCAAAGAGACAGAGAGAGAGAGAGAGAGAGAGAGAGAGAGAGAGAGAGAGAGAGATGGAGAACCAGAAAATGGACTGATGGAGTGAATTCAGCCTAGACAGCAAGACTATTTGCAAGTAATTTGGGGAGTACAGATGGGAAATAGTCAGTCTAGCATAGAAATAGAGTTTATAAGGTAATCACCCAGTAATTGTCCTAAAGCTGATTAAATAAAATGATAGGACACTGTCTTGATTGTTAGGGGTTAGTTGGGTCATAATAAGAACTGATAGAGTAATAAAATATCCAACAACACACAAACACAGGCACACACCTAAAGACATTCACATATATCATATGCATGCACACAGAGGCACACATACATATGCAGAGGACCCAACAGGTACACAGAAACTTGGTTCGTATGTATTACATTGTTATTTGACACACAGAGTGTGAAAGAGTGGCCAGTTCAACTGTGCTCAAACTGCAACAGAAAACACACAATTAAGTGTTAAGATGTGAAGAAAGAAAGGATTCATTAGACACACCCTCCATGCCCATTGACTAGCACCAGGAATCTGTTAAAACCCTTGTATAGACAGGAACACATTCTTCATATTCATAGTGTTTGTAACTTTCATTTACATTTATAGAGGTCATTAGCTTTTGAGATCCAGAGAAGAACCTATGGACAATTTTACATTTTTGGAACCTAATCCCATTTTATTCTTCTCAGTAGGTTCCCTTGCCAATTTTGTCATAACTTAAAAGATTTTTATTCATTTTCTCTTTTATGTTTTATGTTTAATTATGTAATGTGCTAGCAATATTTTTTTAAAGATTTGGCCCTCCATTCATATGTCATGTTACACACATTTCTGTATATTCTCTCTCTCTCTCTCTCTCTCTCTCTCTCTCTCTCTCTCTCTCACACACACACACACACACACACACACACACACACACAGACACAGACACACAGACACACACAAACACACACTTACTTTAAAAAGATTCCCCCTACAGAAATCTTCTTTCAATGAAAGAAGTAAACAAATACAAGTTCCACACTTAATGTGAAGCAAACCATAGGTAGAATGAGTGACTCAGAATTAGTATTGTTCATACTTTCATCCACTTAATACTGTATTTTCATACAAGAATAGAGCAACAAAGATTATTTGTATTAAATACTGTATTGGAGAGATCAAAAAACCAAGTACATAGTGGGCTTAGAATATGAGCTGCTGCACTAGCAGGAATAGGCAGGAAAACAAGTGACCAAGCTGCTAGAACATAGGGGAGAGGTTTTCAGATGCAAAAGTAGGGTTTCTCAACACATAGATGGAAACATCATGGGACGTAAGTATAAGACTTATAAAATGTGTCTGATTAAACACAGAAAATACATGATGATAAAACAGATGTGTATGCACATATACATATACACCCAACATGGGTATCTCTGAATATTTAAGACAATAAAACACTGTGGATATATAAATCATTTTCCCAAGGAAATAGTAGCTTCTTTTGTAGAATAAAAAGGTAGCACAGACATAATACCTTCAAATATTTTTGACATTATCTTTACACACTCAAAACAACAATTTGAAACAACTCTACCTAATTAATATCCTGTGTGTAGGAAAGGGAGGTAGAAGAAACTCACATTATTTCTAACAATGTTTATATTATGAAGATTTGCACTGTGTGACCAAACATCACAGAAAAGCAATACAAAGGAGTAAAGGTTGATTTGGTTTCAGGCCATTTGGTCCATGTTGGAAGTGAGCTGTAGAGGAGAGCTCTTCACACAGGGCAGACAGGGACTTGCAGGCAGGTTAATTCACAGACACACATTTCCAGTGACCCACTTCCCTTGCTGAGTTCCCAAGGCTTCCATAACCTGAAAAATACTCTATGAGCTGAGGACTAAGATCTAACATTTCAGACTCAAAACATAACAGTGTGGAACAATTATCTACTTAGTCAAATAATGCACTGTATATGCAGGAAAAATGCAGATGAGAATCTGTTTTATGCATAGTTGGGAAATGTTTGATTCATAAAGCCTCTGATATAAATCTTAGAGGGAGCATACAAGAGACATAATTATCTAAGAGAAAATTTGAGTCATAATTATTTGAAAACTAATAATTTTTATGACAAAATATTTCAAAGTATGAACACAATTGGAAGGCACACGGGTAATGGAATGCTAACCTTACTCCCAAATAGCTCTGTGGCTTGGCATGTATTTCTGAGTGTCTTTCTGGTTCAGTGTCTTTTTCTGCATACTGAAAAAAATGAGCAGATTTGACACTCAAGGATGTTGTAAATAGTAAATTAGTTATTTTCAAAATCAGAGATCAGTATGTGTTATTTTTAATGTTAGTCATCATGGTACCTGAAAATGTAAGAATTACTGAGTTTATCTGAGCTAGCCATGTATTATTCAGATAATGTTTGTCTTGGTACTGGTGGCAGTGATGGAAGCATCTGTTATGTTTAGTCTAATTCTTAGACTTAGGCTGACGAACTTGGTATGGTTTTCCCATGGTGTGTTTCTGCAATTACCTTCCTTTACTTTCTCTTATTTCATTATATATTTCTAAAATTCATTTTGGGATAAGCTGGTGACCTCTAGACATCATATCAGACTTTTGAATAATTCCGTGTAAAAATGTGTTTCTTTGGGAAATTAACTTAGCATTAGATTATTTTATGAATTATAATGTTAAATTAGTCAAAATCAAGTTCTGTCAAAGGATATAATGTACTTTTCATGAAATGTAATGATTTTATAAGAGTGAGATCATTCTGATTTTACTTTATACATCTTTAAAATTTTACTTTTTAAAATTAAAATGAAAATTTCTTAGCCAGGTAAATAAAATCCTCCAATTATATTTTCCCCCTAATTTCCTAGAACATTATACTTTCAGATTCTTATAATCATCTGTAAAAGTTAAACCACTAGTGTGTGTATTTTCACCGCTTACTGATTTGCACTGGACAACCAATTGGTGACCTCTTCTTTCTGGAAGACCAAGTTCCCTATTCCCATCATTCCTCAGTTGTTTTTAGTTTGTGTGTGTGTGTGTGTGTGTGTGTGTGTGTGTGTGTGTGTGTGTGTGTTTAATTGACGGCTTATGGGTTTTCACTGTCTAATTTGTCCTTGTTCAGCTCATGATCAGATCATCATGTTGGTGAGAATTTGTGGGGGTAGCTTTTGACATTACTAGGAAACCCAATCTCACAGCAAACTTCCTGATTCCATGGCTCTTCAATTCTTTCTATTCCGTCATCTGCATTGTTCTCTGAGCCTTAACTCTGGGAGTATTTTGTAAATGTTTCCATTGGGACTGAGCTCTATAACTCTCTATTTTGATTGATTCTGGTTTTCTATAGTGGTCTCCATCTGTTGCAAAGAGAAGTTTCCTTGTTAAGGGGTGAAAACTGAACTTATCCATGTGTATAAGCACAATTATTTACAGTTATTATTAGGAGTTGTGCTGCTTTAGTAAATTAGTGGTTTTACCTTCTCCTCCAAAAACCATGAACACATTATTACGGTGTAGTTTCTAGAACCAGGGATGCAATCCTGCTTGGTTCCCTCTTTCTCAGCAGCTCTTAAGTCTACTTGGAGATGTATTAGATACCAAAAGTACGTTTGACACATTGTACACTTAGAGGTACTTGGCTATGTTAGTTATTGATGGTATTCGTAGACATCACGGCTGGGTAGGACTGTTGATAACTGCCCTCCTTTGGAAGCTTTTCTGGCATCTTCTGATACTATGAAAGCAAGTCCTCAGAGATAAGTTATTCAGGCATATTCAGCTCAGAGATCTCTAGGTGCTGTTTCTGAAATACATGACACCTTATATACAGGTAGTATTAAATGGATAGAACAGGTTAGATTTAGAAATATATATGTACAGGTGCATAAGTATATGCATGCTACTGCAGTAAAAAAAAGAGACTGTGCATTTGATGAAGTAGTTAGGTGTACATGGGAGGATATGCATAGAGGAAAGGGAAAAGGAAATATGATCGTTAAATTATACTATATGAAAGTGTAGCTGGGCAGTTGTGGCACACACCTTTAATCCCAGCGCTTGGGAGGCAAAGGCAGGTGGATTTCTTAGTTCTAGGCCAGCCTGGTCTACAAAGTAAGTTCTAGAACAGCCAGAGCTATGTAGAGAAACCCTTTCTCAAAAAAACCAAAGAGAAAAAGAAAAAAGAAAAAAGAAAAAAATTGCACTATGAGATAAGGAACTGGTACAGTAGGGGATGAGGAACTGGAGATAGCCACTGGAGAGTCCCAGACTCCAGGGAAGCTGGAGGCTCCCCGGACCCAACAGCACTTTAGCCAAAATGCACAGCAAAGGGAAGACGGAACCTGTTGAGGCCACCACCAGTGGTCACCACACAGCCACCCACCCATCTCCTAGTTTTTAACATAGAAATGTCCCTGTCCAAAGGAAAGATGGGAACAAAAAAATGGAGCAGAGTCTGAAGCAAGGGCCATCTTGGGACAGTACCATCTGGGGATCCATCCTATCTGCAGACATCAAACTCAGACATTGTTGCTGCTGCCAAGAGGCCCTTGCTGACAGGAACCCAGTGTGGCTATTCCTAGGAGTGTAGATGGAGTGATGCATGGCTCTAGATATATATGCAATAGATAATGGCCTTGTATTACACCAATGGGAGGGGAGGCCCTTGGTCGTGTGGAGGTTTGATGCCCCAGCGTAGGGGGATGCTGGAGCAGTTGTATGGGAGTGGGTGGGTGGGTGAGGGAGCACACTCACAGAGGTAAAGCAGAGGGGTGAGAGGGCAAATGTGGGATGTGGGGTTTGTAGAGGGGTTATGAAGATATGGGATAGCATTTGAGATGTAAATGAAATGAATGATTAATAATGAAACAAAGTTAACCCACAACAACCCCTTACCTCATTATCTTTTGTTGTAATACTGATTCTTAAACAAAAATAATTTTATTTAAAACAAACACTTTTCAAAACAAGATAGTAGCCTATGTGTATAAATATGTACACATGTACATATTCCAGAAAGTAGAGGTTGGATAAATGAAGAAACTCTGGCCCTGAGTTATTCGTGAAGGCTTATTGTAGTTCCTGCTAGAAGGAATCTGAATAGAACTAACTATAGGCTCTAATTTTTGAGAATAAAGACCTTCTCAAATGAGGCACTCACAGTGCCTGGCACTGAGTCATATGTGGCTCTGGTGGGGACAGAGTGACATGGTTCAAGTCATTCCTTTCACTGCTCCCACACATCCTTTCTCTCAGAACCCTTCTCCACACTGAGGCTGGTCTTTGGCAACCTGGAACTCACTTGTTCATAGGCACGGAATATGAGCTGAAGGCTTGGCTCATCCTCTCAACAGGACTTCTTCACAGAGTTCTTGCCTCAGAATCTCGAGAGAAGTAGCAAAAGATGTTCTTTACTCCTGTCTTTCTTTTATTCTTCCATTTTCTGAATTCTCTGGAGCACATCTAACTCATAGCTTTAGGTTGTTGGCTTTCAAGGTTAGTTATCTATGAGTGTAGCTAAGTGCAAAACCAAAAACCTTGTGTGTCATTTCAAATGTTTGAATGCATCTACAAGTAACTGATAATAAAGTATACAGTCAGCACTTAGCTTTTTTTTCCCCAATCTTCCATTCCTGGAATCTACTTGTGCACTCAGAATGAGTCAATCCCCCTCCCCCCAAAAGCAACAATTGCTCTATCAACTATTACAATGTGAAAAACATTGTGGGTAAGAACATCCTCTTCTTTACTGGTCTCCATTTCTGCCTATCCTCCACTGTGTTAAAATTATAGACCTAGTGCTGTATGAGTGAATTTTTAGTTCTTCTTTTTCAAGAACAATGTATAATATAACTATTTCCTCTGCATTGACTTAGCATTTCAAATGGGAAAGTATTTCTCTCATTCCTAGTTTTGGAATCCTTTATAATTTTTATTTTATCCTAGAGTGGAGAAGAATGGCATGCAATCAATTCTTTCTTACTTGCACATTTTATGTTTGTAAGATTGTAAGTTCTTTTATTCTTTTCTACAGTTAGTTTCTTCTTTACATAATTTCCATTCAACCCAATTGTATTGTGTTTTTAAATTTAGGTTTCATTTCAGTTCATTGTGGTTATTTGTTTAAATATAATTAACTAATCAGATATATTGATTTCGAAGGTTGTTTCCCACATTGTTAATATCCACTTAAAAACCATCTTCTCTGAAAGGAGAGAAATAGAATGGGAGACTTTATATCCACTCACATCTGAGGGAGACTAATCAACTTATACTTTTTCTACTAGACATCAATAGATGCTGTGAAGATTTTTAGGAGAGAATTTTCCCGAACAATTGCATGCATCCTCAGAACTTCATGAGTGAACACTGACATATCTCTGTTCCACTGTCAATAAAAGGTGAAGAAAGTAATTCTATGACCTTTAGTCATCATAGAGAAATCATTCCCAGGTTTGTGTGGTGTGAGAAATCTGCTCAGAGCACCACAGTGTAGAACTCTGACACCCCTCAGCTTCTTCCGGCTATGATCTATTAAAAAGATTGTGCCATCAACTGCCTCATTCTTTTCAGACAGAAATCAAGCCAGAGAATTATAGTTTTATCAGAGAGAACCCTGATACTGAACTGATTTAGACAATGACCCTCATTTTATGCAAAAAGAAAAAAATGAAACTGGTTATTTCTTTTTCCTTAATATAGATACAAGCCACACTTTTAAAAAAGGACCCATAATTCCAAGTCTGTTGCATCTATTAAACTGGAAATGATGTTAGCTGACTCATGAAGTATTTTGTGCTGGCTGTAGATTTGAAGCCTTTGTGATCTTTTCAAACATTTGTCTTGCTTATTGGTTACTATTCTGTCAGTGTACTCAGCACGTTGTAAACAAATAGATGACAGCAAAGCAAGAAGTTCAGGATGTATAACTTAGTATTGTGCTTTATTTTTACCTGTATTGGTTTATATGCTAAAATAAGGATGCAGCCTCTATAATGTGGATCTACTCCATAAATGATGGTAAGTAGCAGAATTTCCTTTGCAATAGTACAAATATTATTGCTATTTTGACTTTAATGCACATTCTACATTTTTATTTTGACTTGTTTGCTGATGATTATGTCTTTTTAAGCATTGTTGAGACTCTCAATTCATCATTTAGACAAATCAGAGCAGAGATATGGTATCAGAGTTGTAAATAAGGAAATAATCATTATCCAATGAGAAAAGTGGGAACTGAGAAGACATGAAACCACTGATATAGTGCATCACTCTGTTCCTATTTCCTTATTCCTATCCTTGGCTATAAGAAAAATTGTGACTCTTCACATTTCTCTCAGAAAAAAATATGCATAACGATTTAAAAGTTCTTACTGGGAACCTTGTTGTACATGCTGAGATGAAGTCTGATTGAGGTTACTGTACAGATTGATCTTTAAGGGGTCTTTTAGAGCAGCCTAGTCCATAGGCTAGTCCCAGCCCAGTCTGAGAGTCAGTATACCCTATTTAGTTCCTTCTGAATCGCTTCTACAATTCTGCCATTTCTTCTAAAACTCACTCAAGTAGGAGTCTCATTTTTAACTCTCATTTCTCTTCAACAAGCATGCAGAGAAATCAGGCTCTCCTGTCAATTTGTTTAGGAGATTAAGTATACTTTTAAATACCAAAGCCCAAGATATTACCAACTCATTGTACTTATTTAAACATCAGATTCTAAATGAATGGAGAACAAATGCCAAGCACTTGTAAGGCTACTATTGTGCTTTTCTTTAGATCTTTGTCTTATGTGTTCACATTAAAATATATTATAAAGCCATATAATAAGTCTGAGCCATTGATGAGACATCCTTACTCTGTCTAATCCTCTTGTTAACATTTATACTGAGTTCACTGATAGAGAGAGGCTATCAATACTTTGCTTATAAAATAAATAGTTGAAGGATTAAGCCAATGTCTCAAATTTTTACTGGAAAACTGAGGAACGAGATTATTTTATCCACACTCTGGTTTTCCTTCTTCTTGAGCTTCACGGGGGTCTGTGAGTTGTATCTTAGGTGTTCTGAGCTTTGAGGCTAATTAAGTGTATACCATATGTGTTCTTTCGTGAATGGGTTACCTCACTCAGGATGATATTTTCTAGCTCCATCAAATTGCCTAAGAATTTCATGAATTCATTGATTTCAATAGCTGAGTAGTATTCCATTGTGTATATATACCACTTTTTCTGTATCCATCTTCTGTTGAGGGACATCTGAGTTCTTTCGAGCTTCTGGCTATTATAAATAAGGCTGCTCTGGACATAGTAGAGCATGTATCCTTATTATGTGTGAGAACATCTTTTGGGTATATGCCCAGAAGTGGTATAGCTGGGTCCTCCAGTAGTACAATGTCCAATTTTCTGAGGAACCCCTAAACTGATTTCCATAGGGGTTTTACCAGCTTGCCATTCTACCAGCAATGGAGCAGTGTCACTCTTTCTCCACATCCTCTCCAGCATCTGTTGTCACCTGAATTTTTGATTCTGGCCATGCTGACTGGTATGAGGTGGAATCTGGGTTGTTTTGATTTGCATTTCTGTGATGATTAAGGATATTGAAAATTTTCTTTAGGTGTTTCTCAGCCATCCAATACTCCTCACTTGAGAATTCCCGTTTTAGCTCTGTACCCCATTTTTAATAGGGTACTTATAGCTCTATTAAGCTTCTTGTGTTCTTTGTATATATATTTGTATATATTAGCCCTCTATCAGACGTAGGATTGGTAAAGATCTTCTCCCAATCTGTTGGTTGCCCTTCTATCCTATTGACAATGTCCTTTGACTTGCAGAAGCCTTGCAATTTTATGAGGTTCCATTAGTCAATTTTTTATCTTAGAGCATAAGCTATTGGTGTTCTATTCAGGAAAATTTCCCCTGTGCCCGTGTGCTACAGATTCTTCCCCACTTTCTCTTAGATTCAGTATATCTGGTTTTATGTGGAGGTCCTTTATCCACTTGGACTTGAGCTTTGTACAGGGAGATAAGAATGGATCAATTTTTGTCCTTCTAAATGTTGACTGTCAGTTGACCCAGCATTATTTGTGGAAAATGCTGTCATTATTCTGCTGGATGGCTTTAGTTTCTTTGTCAAAGATCAAGTGATCATAGCTGTGGATTCATTTCTGGGTCTTCAATTCTATTCCATTGATATTCCTGCCTGTTTCTGTAATGATACCATACAATTTTTTTTTATCACTATTTCTCTGTAGTAGAGCTTGAAGTCAGGGATGGTGAATCTGCCAGAAGTTCTTTTATTGTTGAGAATAGTTTTTACTATCCTGGGTTTTTGTTATTCCAGATACATTTGGAAATTTCTCTATTTGAAGAATTGAGTTGTAATTTTGATGGGGATTGCATTGAATCTGTAGATTGCTTTAGGCAAGATACCAAATTTTGCTATATTAACCCTGCAAATCCATAAGCATAGGAGATCTTTCCATATTCTGAGATCTTCTTCAGTTTCTTTCTTCAGAGACCCAAAGTTCTTATCATACAGATTTTCACTTGCTTGGTTAGAGTCAAACCAAAATAGTTTGCACTATTTGTGAGTATTGTGACAGGTGTCATTTCCCTGAAAATTTTCTCAGCCTCTTTATCCTTCCAGTATAGGAAGGCTCCTGATTTTTTTTGAGTTAATATTATATCTAGCCACTTTGTTGAAGTTGTTTATCATGTTTAGGAGTTCTCTGGTGGAATTTTTTGGGTCACTTAAGTATACCATTATATCATCTGCAAATAGTGATACTTTGAAATCTTCCTTTCCAATTTGTATTGCTTTGACCTCCGTTTGTTGTCTAATTGCCCTTGCTAGGACCTCAAGTACTATATTGCACAGGTAGGGGGAGATTGAACATTGTCTAGGCCCTGATTTCAGTGGGATTGCTTCAAGTTTCTCTCCAATTAGTTTTATATTGGCTACTGGTTTTCTGTATATTGCTTTTAGTATGTTTAGATATGGGCCTTGAATTTCTGATCTTTTCAAGGCTTTTATCATGTAGAGGTATTGGATTTCATCAAATGCTTTCTCAACATCTAATGAAATGATCATGTAGTTATTTTTCTTTGAGTTTATTTATATAGTGGATTACATTTATGGATTTCTGTATATTGAACCATTCCTGAATCCCTTGCATGAAGCCTACTTGATCATGGTGGATGATCATTTTAATGTGTTCTTGGATGTTGTTGGGAAGAATTTTATTATGTATTTTCCATCAATATTCATAAGGGAAATTGTTCTAAAGTTTTCTTTGTTGGGACTTTGTGTGGTTCAGGTATTAGAGTAATTGTGGCTTCATAGAACAAATTAGGTAGTGTTCTTTCTGTTTCTATTTTGTGGAATAATTTGAAGAGTATTGGTGTTAAGTCTTCTTTGATGATCTGGTAGAACTCTTCATTGAACCCATCTAGTCCTGGGCTATTTTTGGTTAGGATACTATTAATGACTGCTTCTATTCCTTTAGGGGTTTTCAGATTGTTTAAATCATTTATCTGATCCTTATTTAACTTTGCTACCTTTTATCTGTCTAGAAAATTGTCCATTTCATCTAGAATTTCCATTTTTGCTGAGTATAAGTTTTTGTAGTACAATATGATCGTTTTTTCAATTTCCTCAATATCTCTCCCTCGTTGTATGTCTCCCTCATTTCTGATTTTGCTGATTTGGATACTGTTTCTGTACCCTCTGGCTATGTTGGCTAAGGGTTTATCTATCTTGCTGTTTTTTTTTTTTTCAAAGAACCAGTTTCTGGTTTGGTTGATTCTTTGTATAGTTCTTTTTTTTTCTACTTGGTTGATTTCAGCTCTGAGTATATTTTCTTTTCTTTTCTTTTCTTTTTTCTTTTTTTTTGGTTCTAGAGCCTTCAGCTGTACTGTTAAGCTGTTAGTGTATGCTCTTTCCAGTTTATTTTTGGAGGCATTCAGAGCTATGACTTTTCCTCTTAGCACTGCTTTCATTGTGTCCCATAAGTTTGGGTATTTGTGTAGCCATCCTAATATCGAATAAAATCAACTTTCAACCTAAAGTAATAAAAAAAGATAAGGAAGGATACTTCATTCTCATCAAAGGAAAAACTTCCCAAGATGAATTCTCAATTCTGAACTTTGTTTGTGACTTTGTTTTCATTAAATTCTAAAAAGTCATTAATTTCTTTCTTTATTTCTTACTTGACCAAGTTAGAGTAAAGTGTTGTTCAGCTTCCACGTGTTGTTTTTGCTGTTATTGAAGAACAGCCTTATTCTGTTGTGATCTGATAAGGTGCAAGGAATTATTGCAATCTTCTTATAGCTGCTGAGGTCTGTTTTGTGATGGAGTACGTAGTCAATTGTGGAAAAGGTGATGAGAAGAAGGTATATTCTTTTTTTTTTTAAGGAAAAATGTTTTATAGATATGTGTTAAATCCATTTGGTTCATAACTTGTGTTAGTTTCACTGTTTCACTGTTTAGTTTGTGTTTCTCTGATCTTTCCACTGATGAGAGTGGGGTGTTGAAGTCTCCCACTATTATTGTGTGGGGTGCAATGTGTGCTTTGACCTTTATTAAAGTTTCTTTTATGAATGTTGGTGTCCTTGTATTTGGAGAATATTTGTTCAGAATTGAGAATTCATCTTGGGAGGTTTTTCCTTTGATGAGAATGAAGTATCTTTCCTTATCTTTTTTTATTACTTTAGGTTGAAAGTTGATTTTATTCGATATTAGGATGGCTACACAAGTTTGTTTCTTGGGACCATTTGCTTGCAAAAATCTTTTCCAGCCTTTTACTCTGAGGTAGTGTCTGTCTTTGTGCCTGAGGTGGGTTTCCTGTATGCAACTAAATGTTGGGTCCTGCTTATGTATCCAGTCTGTTAGTCTATGTCTTTTTATTGGAGAATTGAGAGCATTGATATTAATAGATATCAAGGAGAAGTGATTGTTGCTTCCTGTCATTTTTGTTATTAGAGGTGGAGTTCTGTTTGTGTGACTCTCTTCTTTTTGATTTGTTAAAAGAAGATTAATTTCTGACTTATTCTAGTGTGTAGTTTTCCTTCTTTTGTTGACATTTTCCATTCATTATCCTTTTTTTTTAAATTTTATTTTCTATATTCTTTGTTTACATTCCAAAGGCTTTCCCCTTTCCCACTTCCCCGCCACCATATGTCCCATAAGACCTCTCCCCCCCCAACTATTCCCCAATCATTATCCTTTGTAGGGTTTGATTTGTGGAAAGACATTCTATAAATTTGTTTTTGTCATGGAATGTCTTGCTTTCTCCATCTATGGTCATTGAGAGATTTGCTGGGTACAATAGCCTGGGTTGGCATTTGTTTTCCCTTAGGATATGTTTGACATCTGCCCAGGACATTCTGGTTTTCATAGTCTCTGGTGAGAAGTCTGGTGTAATTCTGATAGGTCTACCTTTATATTACTTGACCTTTTTCCCTTACTGTTTTTAATATTCTTTCTTTGTTTAGTGCATTCGATGTTTTAATTATTATGTGACAGGAGGAATTTCTTTTCTGGTCAAATCTTTTTGGAGCTCTGTAGGCTTCTTGTATGTTCATGGGCATATATTTCTAGGTTTGGAAACTTTTCTTCTATAATTTTGTTGAAGACATTTACTGGCCCTTTTAATTGGAAATCTTAGCTCTCTTCTATACCTATAATCCTTAGGTTTGGTCTTCTCATTTTGTCCTGGATTTCCTGGATGTTTTGGGTCAGGAACTTTTTGCATTTTGCATTTTCTTTAACTGTTGTGTCAATGCTTTCTATGGTATCTTCTGCATCTGAGATTCTCTTTTCTATCTCTTGTATTCTGTTATTGATCATTGCATTCATGAGTCCTGACTTCTTTCCTAGGTTTTCTATGTCCAGAGTTGTCTCCCTTTATGATTTCTTTATTGTTTTTACTTCCATTTTAAATACTGTATTGTTTTGTTCAAGTGCTTCACCCATTTTTTTTGTGCTTCCTGTAATTCTTTAAGGGATTCTACCTGTTTACCTGTGTTCTCCTTTATTTCTTTAATGGAGTTATTTATGTCCTACTTAAAACCTTCTAAGAGCACCATGAGCTGTGATTTTAAATCCAAGTCTTGCTTTTCTGGTGTGTTGGGGTATCCAGGACTTGCTGTTGTGGGAGAATTGGGTTCAGATGGTGCCATATTGCCTTGATTTCAGTTGGTAACATTCCTAAGTTTGCCTTCGACCATCCGGTTATCTCTGGTGTTAGTTGGTCCTGCTGTCTCTGGCTGGTGCTCGTCCCTCCTGTAGCCCTACAAGTCTGTGTCAGTACTGCTGGGTAACCAGCTCTCCACTGGCACAGAGTTCTGTGGTGCTGCCCAGTTCCTAGATATAGGTGTGGTCCTGGTGGACCCTATCCCAATTGTTCAGGCTCTCAGGTGTTCCCAACACCCTTGGCTGTACCCTCCTGCTCAGTTGCAGGGGTGAAGATGGTGGCCTTATGTCTAAATGCAGGAGTGAAATCACTCCCTACAGGGCAGTTCTCCTGTGGCAGAATAGGTGCTCAAGGGACTGTGGTGCTGCCCAACTCCTGGATGCAGGTGGGGCCCTGGCAGACCCTGTCCCAGATGTTCTGGGACTCAGGTGTTCCTTGTGCACCTGGCTGTACCTGCCCATTCAGTTGCAGGGGCAAAGATGGCCCAAGTTTGCAAATTTTTAAGAGTAAAATATATGGAAATAAGCACAGAGGTGAGGAGGTGAGAACAAAACCCCACTATTAGCAGGGAAGCTGCTTCCATCTGATAACTGCTGGTGAGTGCAGGACACTTTTCTTTAATAATGTAACTCCAGTTAAGTTAGGAAAAGAGAATGGGAGGCCATACTTCAAAGATTAGCTGGGCAACACAATCTCTAATATATGGGTTTAAGAAAATGAAAAAAACCCAACAACAAACAAAAACTCAAAGAACGCAAAGTAAGGATGGAGAAGGTGGAGTTGAGAAAGAGGTTTAGAGGTAAACAAGATATACTAGAAATATTCTTGAAGAACCAAGGGAAGGGGTCTCACCTAGTGGTCAATGATGGCTACAGGTATCTGGGATTGTAGTTAGAGATGTGGACCAAAGATGGGCACAGAGGGCACATTAGGGTTGTTGGCTTGCCATGAACACAGCAGGCAAATGTCTTGGACTTGGAGACCTCAGCTGCTTATCCCTGGCAGCTGGCAGCATTAGGAATTTAGGGTTTCAGGCATATTAGCCATAAAATACAGAATAACAACACTACAATCCACAGACCCAAAGAAGGCAAATAACCAGGAGAAAGCCCAGTTGAATCTTTCTCAGAAGGAGAAGCAAAATAGGTATGAGAGGGCCAGGCAGTGGTGGCACACGCCTGTAATCCCAGCACTTGGGAGGCAGAGACAGGCAGATTTCTGAGTTCGAGGCCAGCCTGGTCTACAAAGTGAGTTTCTGGACAGCCAGGGCTACACAGAGAAACCCTGTCTCAAACACCCCCCCCAAAAAAAATAGGTATCAGAGGTAGATAGAAGGAGGAAACTGAGTGTGGGAGGGGTATGAGGAGGAGAAATTAGATCCTGAAGTGGCTACTTCCTATAGCAGTCAGAATTTCCAGTGGAGGGATAGTATAACAATGCATCTAGAAAACCTTTGACCAAAAATGTGTCCTGCCTACAAGATTTGCAGGTACAAAGATGGGATAGAGACTGAGGGAATGGCCTACCAATGACTGACCTAAGTCAAGTTCTATCCTGTGGGCAAGAACCAATTCCTAGCACTATTAATGATACAGTGTTATGCTTGCAGACAGGAGCCCAGCATAACTGTCCCTCTGACAGACTCCACAGAGAAGTTCACTAAAAGATATGCAATGAACCAAAACTAAACATTGGTTAGTGCTCAGGAAGTCTTATGTAACAGTTGGGGGAGTAAAAGGATTAAAGGGCCCAGAGGGGATAGGGACTCTACAGGAAGACCTACAGAGGGAACTAACCTGGACCCTTGTGGGTTTTCAGAGACTGAACCACCAACCAAACAACAAGCATAGGATGAACCTATTCCCTCTCATACACCCCCACACACATATGAAGTGGATTACCGTTTGATATTCATGTGGGTCCCCCAACAGCTGGAGCTGGTATTGTTCCTGAGTCAGTTGCCTGTCTATGGATCCCATTTCCCTAACTGGACTACTTTGTCTGGTCTCAGTGGGAGAGGATGTGACTAGTCTTACATTGACTTGATATGCCAGTGTGGAGTGATATCCTGAGGGAGCTTTCCCTTTCTCAGAGGAGATGGGGACGGGGAGGAGATAAGTGAGGAAAGACTTGGAGGAAGAGGAGGCTGATATTGAGATGCAAACTGAATGAATGAATGAATGAATGACTAAATAAATAAATAAAATTATCAAAGAAATAATAAAATATTACTTATAAATAAAGTTCAAAAAACTCTCTGATAGTCCATGTTAACTTATCACTGAAATAGTGTGGGAGGGGTGGGGGGAGAGGACGCTTCCATGTGCACATGTGTTAAAGCCACGGATTAATCTTCAATGTCTTCTTTACTCTTCTTCACCCTATCTATTTTGCAACTTTTCTCACTGAACCCATTGCTCACCAGTTCATCTGGACTTGCTCTTCAGCAACCTCTGGGAATCCACATGTCTGTAAGCCCTGGAGTTACAGACTTGCCCCATGTGTCCTTCATGCTGGAGGCACAGACCCGTACATCTCATCTGCGTCTGGGAATTCACATGTCTGCAAGTCCTGGAGTTATAGATTTGCCCCCAGGTGTCCTTAGTGGTGAAGGCACAGACCTGTACATCTGAGTCTGGGAATCCATGTGCCTGCAAGCTCTGGAGTTACAGAATTGCCCCCATGTGTCCTTTCTGCTGGAGGCACAGACCTTGTACATCTGTGTCTGGCTTTTCCTTGGGTGCTAGAGATCTCTAATCCTAATGTTATATAGCAAGTTCTTTACCATTTTACAGCTCCTGAATCGTGCTTTTAATATTTCAGATAGATGTTTCTGAGAGCACAGGTTTTGACACCTATCTCAAAATTAGTGGGACATATCTATGTGTGTTTTTTTTCTTCCCAGTATTCTTCACTATATTTCTTTGGTCACGTTTGCTTTTGTGCAAACACTTTCCTGACTTTCCATGCCTCAGTAGTATGGTTTGAAGGAAAGTAATATGATAATGTCTTAGGCATCTCCTTAGGACTGCTTTGGTCATTTGTGTTTCCATACACATTTTACAATTGTTTATTCTAGTTCTATGTGGATCTCACTTGAATTTGCCAGGGATTGAATTGAGTGTTTAAATCACTCTCTGTGTTATGGTGATCTGTACAAAACAAATTGTGCTAGTTCAGGAGCATGAAAAATCTTTCCATCCCCCAGTGTCTTTAAGTGTGTTTGTGTGCGTTGAGTGTATGTGTATGTTTTCAATTTTCCTGTTTAGAGATCTGTTAACCTCTTTGGTTAGACATATTTTTCCCTTCATAGGAAGTAGATAATTTTCTCACATGATATAATTTTCTCACATGATAAATCTGTACTGTTTTCCCCTTTGTTTACTTTTCCCAATTCTTCCCCATCTTCCCTCTCATTTGGCTCCACACCATTTCTGTCTCTCTCATTCAAAAAGGACAGGCTTTTAAAAAAATGTAATCTTAAAATATAACAATAAAATATAAGATGTATTTTTACCTTGCATTTTTGAAGCTATTTTGGATGGAAATCTTTCTCAATTTTATTCTCATAAAATATATTATCATTAGTATAAACTATTGGCTTTTGCCTTTCTTTTTTCATCCTCACATTTGGTAAATAAGTTTCTTATATCACATATTTTTCTGGTGGAATCTAATGGGTCTTTCAGCATAGAATCATTTCATCTATGACTAGAGGTAGTTTAAGTTTTTGTTTCTAGTTTTAATTGGCTTCATATTTTATTGCTCTAAGACTTCAATGGGAACAGAATATTAGTGGAGGGCATGGGCAACTTTGCCTTCTTTATCTCATTCCAGGTTTTAAGAAAATGTACCCAATTTTGTTTTATATTTAGTGTAATATCAGCTGTTAAATTGCTGTATATACTTTATATTATATTGATATATTCTCTGTCTATTCCTATTTTTTTAAATCATTTTTATCATGTAGATGTGCTGAATTTTGTCAAATGCTCATTTTTTGTATCTATTAAGGCAATCATATCACTCCTGTCTTTTCAGTCTATTCTCATGGTCATTGTATTTATTTATTTTCATATTCTGAATCAATCTCGATCTTCCTAACACAATTGTGCATGCATGTGCATATGTGTATATATAACTTATTATGTATATATTTGTTTGTGTGAGTGTACATTACAGATGTAACGTTACATGTTTATATGTATGTATAAATATGCCTTTCCATCATCATTCTCAATATCTATCTATCTATCTATCTATCTATCTATCTATCTATCTATCTATCTATTTATTGTGACAATACTCTTAGATAGGCGCAAACTCACTAAGAATTATAATGGTTGGTCAATGTGATGGTTTGAATAAAAAGGCACCCTACCCCACATCCCCATAGGAAGTGTGGTTTTTCTGGAGTAGGTGTGGCTTTTTTGGAGGAGGTTAGTCACCAGGATGTGCACTTTGAATTCTCAGAAGCTCAAACTAGTTCTCTTCTTGCTGCCTGCTAATCCTTTATCACCTTTTCTAGCACCATGTCTGCCTCCCTTTTACCATGTTTCCTGCCTTGTGGATAATGGACTAAACCTCTGAAAGTGTAAACCAGTTCAAACTAAATTCTTTCCTCTATAAGAGTTGCTATGGGGCTGATGGTGCTATAAGGTGCTGATGCTGTCTCTATCACAATAGAACAGTGACTAAGACAGGCAAGGAAATCCAGATGTTTGCTTGTCTCTGTGCCTTCCCTAGCCTCCATTAATGCTGGTCATGGACTTTAGCTGTACAGAGCCATATTGCTACATTTAGCCAAGGAAATCCTTGGCTTTTTAAGTAGGTTTTGAACATCATACCGCCAGTCCAGTTCATATTATCTTGAATTTGGCTTGCAAGTATTTTGTTGATAAGTTTTGCTCCTGAATTCACCAGGGAGATTGGATTGAATTTGTTGTTCTTGTTTGTTTTTGTTTTAGCTTTATCTGTCTTTTACCTAAAGTATATTTGTTTGTAGAATGTAGTGGTGCTTTATCTTTGTGTATTTTGTTGAATAATTTGAGAATCATTGGTGATAGATCTTCCTGAGAGGGTTGGAAGAATTCACCAGAAAACCTGTCAGGACTTAGTCTTTGTAATCGGGAGACTTTTTGTTACTGCTTCCATTGTTTATTATGTTTCTGTTCAATTGCATATATCTTTTGTTAGTCATATGAGTTGGCCACATTGGGGGAAAAAAGACATATATTCAATAAAAGATGCTGGCAAAACCAAGATGTCTACTTGCAAAGGAATGAAATTTGATGTGTCCTCACCCTGTCCAAAAACCAATTCAAACTGGAACAACAACAACAACAACAACCCACCTTTATTTTAACCTGAAAATTTGGAACAGCTAAAATAAATCACAGGGAAAACCTTTAGGACCCAAGAATAAGCAACAAGACAAAATTTTATTTTATTTTTTTTATTGTATTTCAATGTCTGCTCCACACTTTGTCCTTGTATTTCCTTTAGATAGGAGCAATTCTGGATTAAAAATTTGGAGATGGCCGGGCAGTGGTGGTGCACGCCTTTAATCCCAGCACTTGGGAGGCAGAGGCAGGCAGATTTCTGAGTTCGAGGCCAGCCTGGTCTACAGAGTGAGTTCCAGAACAGCCAGGGCTATACAGAGAAACCCTGTCTTGAAAACAAAAAAATTTGGAGATGAGTGGGTAGGCCCATCCCCCAACCAAAGCCTTGCTTATCCTCTGGATATGGTCTCTAAGGCTTTTCCTACCCATTTTGGGGTATTTTAGCTAATGTCAGCCTGTTGGGACCTGGGAGCCTCTTGCATTCCTGTCATCTGGGACATTCTGTTTGGTACCCCTAGATCACTAACCCCCCCCCATTGCTACATACCTCTGTTCAATTTCCTGACCCTCTGAATATCATCCCTGTCTCCTCCCATACCTGATTTTGCCCCCTCTTTTTTCTCTCCCACTCCTCCTCCTCCCAGGTCCCTCCCACCTTCTACCTCCTATGAGTATTTTGCTCCCCCATCTAAGAAGGACTGAAGCATTTACAGTTTGTTCTTTCTTCTTCTTGAGCTTCATATGTCTGTGAGTTGTAATTGGGTAATTAGCTTTTTGCCTAATATTCACTTATCAGTGAGTGCATACCATGCATGTCCTTTTATGACTAGGTCACCTCATTCAGGATGTTATTTTCTAGTTCTATGAAGTCATTGCTTTTTAACAGCTGAGTAGTACTCCATTGTGTAAATATATCACATTTTCTGTAGCCATTCCTCTGTTGAGGGACATCTGGGTTTTTTCCAGCTTTGGGCTATTATAAATGAGGCTGCTATGAACATAGTGCAGCATGTGTCCTTATATGTTAGAGCATCTTTTGGGTATATGTCAAGGAGTGGTATAGCTGGGTCCTCAGATAATGCTATGTCCAATTTTCTAAGGAACCACCAGACTGATTTCCAGAGTGGCTGTACTAGGTTTTATTCCCATTAACCATGGAGGAGTGTTTCTATTTTTCCACACCCTCACCAGCATCTGTTCTCACCTGAGTTTTTGATCTTACCCATTCTGACTGGTGTGAGGTGAAATCTCAGGGTCGTTTTGATTTGAATTTCCATGATAACTAAGGATGCTGAACTTCTCTTTAGGTACTTTTCCACCATCTGATATTCCTGAATTGAGAATTCTTGGTTTAGCTCTGTTCCTCATTTTTAAAGGGTTATTTGGTTCTCTGGAGTCTAACTTCTTGAATTCTTTGTATATCTTGCATATTATCTGTTTATCAGATGAAGGATTGGTAAAAATCTTTTCCCAATTTGTTAGTTGCCATTTTTTCCTACTGATAATGTCCATTGCTTTACAAAAGCTTTTCAATTTTATGAGGTACCATTTGTCTATTTTTGATCTTTGCACATAAGCCATCGGTGCTCTGTTCGAAAAAATTTTTTTCCCCTGTGACCATGTGTTCATGGTTCTTCCCTACTTTCTCTTATATTAGAATCAGTCTATCTGGTTTTGTGTGGAGGTCCTTGATCCACTTGGACTTGAGCTTTGTACAAAGAGAAAAGAAATTTACATTCTTCTATATGAAGACTGTCAGTTGAACCAGCACCATTTTTTGTAAATGCTGTCTTTTTTCCACGGGATGCTTTAAGCTTCTTTGTCAAAGATCAAGTGACTATAGATGTGTGGGTTCATTTTGGAATCTTCAACTCTATTCCATTGACTTACCTGCCTGCCTCTACCAATACCATGCAGTTTTTGTCACTTTTGCTCTGTAATACAGCTTCAAGTCAGGGATGGTGGTTCTTCCAGAAGTTCTTTTAGTGTTGAGAATAGTTTTTACTATCCTGTTTTTTGTTATTCCAAATGTATTTGAGAATTGCTCTTTCCAACTCTATGAAGAATTGAATGGGAATTTTGAATGAGATTGCATTGAAACTGTGGATTTTTTTCCAGCAATATGGCCATTTTTACTATATTTATTCTGCCAATCCATGAGATTCTGAGATCTTCTTAGATTTCTTTCTTAAAAGGTTTGAAGTTCTTGTTACATAGATCTTTCACTTGCTTGGTTACAATCACACCAATATTTTATATTATTTGTGACTATTGTGAATATTGTCATTTCCCTAATTTCTTTCTCAGTCTGTTTATCATTTGAATAGAGGAACGCCAATGATTGGTTCAAGTTAATTTTATATCCAGCCACTTTGCTGAAGTTGTTTATCAGTTGTAGGAGTTCTCAGATGCAATTTTTGGGGTTACTTAAGTACCCAATAGGACAAGGCTTGACTGGTAGTATCAAATGAAATTAAGAAGAATCTGTACTGCAAAAAGAATTTTTAACAAAATGAGCAGATAGCTTGTAGAATGGGAGAAAATTTTCTTCACGTCCATTGAGACACCAGAAATACTGAAACTGAAGCCCCATAAAGAGACCTATGTGCTGAGCACATACTTCTTTAAAAAAGAGGGAGCTGTCAACATTTATTCTTTTTTTTAAATTTTTTAATTGAATATATTCTTTATTTACATTTCATTTCGCTTTTCCTGGTTCCCCACCTCCCAAAGGTCCCATATGCCCTTTTCCCTCCCCCTATTCCCCCATCCACTCCTTCTCACGTCCATGTTCTGGTATTCCAACATTTATTCTTAAATGCTCAATACTGTTAGACATTCAGGAAGCGCTAATTGAACTACATTGTATTCTCATTTTACATCAGTCAGAAGAATATTAATCAAGAAAACATGACAGTTGCTGTCATAGAAAAGGAGTAGATAGAGGGAGCCCTTATTCACTGTCAGTGGGGGATGGGGTGAGAAACTTATACTCATGAAATCAAAATGAAGTTGTCTCAAAAAAGTTTTAAACAGGACTATCATAATATGACACATTTTTTGGACATATGTCCAACAGCTTTTGTAACTGTCATCTATATAAACACCCATGTTTATTGATGATTTGCTCCTAATAGCTGAGAGACGAAAAGAAGCTCGCATCGCCATCAGATAATGAAAATGTGGCACATATAAATAGTAAGATTTTATTGAGTCAGAAGGAAAACAGAATATGAAAATTGCAAAATGTAGGAAACATTATGTAACAGACAATCTAGTTCAGAAATGTTAAGATAAAATAGAGTTTATACATGCAAGTATGTAAAAACAATTAATGAAAAAGAATACCATGATTTTAAAAGAGTAAAAGAGGGCATATGAAAATGCAAGAAATTATGTGATTACACTATAATTTAAAAATAAAAGAATAATTAAAGCAATGAAAGTATATTTTGATGGTTTATAACTGTGTGCCCTACATTGTAATTTTTAAAACATGAATTTGGGAGAGAAGTCAGTTTGGATAAAGACCAGGAACTTAGAAAGGGATTATAAGTTTTGGAGGGGAGTAAGACAGGGTCCTGAGAAGGGAATGAAAGGAGAAATGGAAACACAGGGGGCAGAAGTGCACAGCGTGCGTGGGCATCAGGAAAACTATGTATAAACACCATAATAAAATATGTTACTTTATGTGATAAGTAAACACAAAAATATATTGCACAGACACATTAAATACAAATAATGTAAATCTGAATTCACTGTCTGATGATAATCTCCAAAAGTTCATTTATATATTTCAGGGAAGAGAAGACAGCTCCAATGATCTAATTCAAAATGTGCTGACAGTTCCTGCGTGATGTTCCGCTGTGTTCCTGGTATGAGGTTGTACTTTATACATGAATTTTTGAATAATGGTTTTTAGCTTAAAAATTTTTAAACACAAAGTATTATATTCAATATTTGTTTCTTCCTTTCCCCATATCAATTATAAATGTGTTAATGATTAAGAAAATAATAATGTATTAATAACTGAGTTGTTAAAGTGCTCTGAAAAAGCATATTTTAATTTTCTTCTTTCAGAACATTAGAACACTCCTATAATTATTCAATTCCTAACTGCCAAACTGCTTTTTTTTCCTGGCTATAAAAAGTTTACTTCCTAATCTATTCATATTCATTCCATTGTGTTCCAAAAGCATACTAGAGAAGGAGGTGGAATTTAAATACTAAAAACCGATTTTACATGATAATGTCTTTTATGTCCCTGCTTTTACCTCAGTTCCTTTTCCCCTGCATGCCCTCACTTTTGTCTTCTGAGACCAATGGGTCTCTGGGTTCATTCTCTTGACTGTCCCCAAGTCACAAGGCAGGGAGGAAATTGCTCTGGACTGAAACTTAAATGGCATTTCCCTACCTTCTTCTTCGCTTCTATAGACTGCCGATGGCTTAGAGCTCATCATCGCTAAGCGTAACTGGGCTGCTGCAGATCTTGCTGCTGTGTTTAGTTATTTACTCTGTGTTCCAGGTAGGGTTAAAGATGCTGGGCAAAAGCACTTGCATTCCATGCCCTCTTCTTCCATTTCTTGGAAAAACACATCATGTACTTTCCAAAGCACAATGCTTTCATGCTAAGCTTTGAACTACAGTGTGTTCTTTTGTCTTTGCAGCTTTCCAGAATGTGTTCCAGGGCTCCATGCTGCTTTCCTCTCTCCACTCCTCTTTTAATGAGTTGAGGTCAATGCTTTCCTCAGCTGCTGGGCTGTGCTCTCTTTGGCTCTCCCTGCACCTGTCTCCTTTTGTGTTCTTGTTTCAGATCTTCAGCAGGCCTACTGATGTGTACATAGTAGCCCAATAAGGCAGAGACAACTGTGCTTCTGTACTCGCAGCCCAGGTCTCTGATGATGCAGAGCTGAATTCTCACCTGGAAGACGTGTGACAAGACATTCCTTTCCTGTTAACTGGTGATCAAGCTCCACAAATGGCAAAGCTCTTAACATTTCTAGCCTTTCATACTGTTGATTCACATTTGGGGGGTGCAGTGATTATTTTTATATCTTATGCAGACTTTTGACCTGTGACTCTACTGAGAAATGAAATCCACAGTGGACACAAAGAAAAACACAGAGAGAGAGACTCTCAAGGCGGCACAGATCACCAGACAGATTGACTCTACAGCACAGAAAATCTAACACACATGAGAAAGGTGGCAGCAGTGAAGGTAGAGATTGCTGAAGTCTGCAGGTGTGGTTCTCTCATCCATCTACACTTGTACCCAAAGGAAAATGAAAACGCCACTACTTTAAGGTATTTTATTTACACTTGTAAATATATCTCTTTCATCAGAATGTAAAGATTAGGCTACAAGACAAGTTATATGGGTTAAATATCAACATCTTTATTGATTACTTCAAATAATTTTCACTGCATTTTGATGTTAAGATGCCCTAAAAATGACTATGATGCTAATTACCAGTGTCCTTGACTATACTTTAAATTAAGACATTCTTGGGAAATAGCTCCAACAATGTTCAGTTAAGACTTTTTTATTTGAGTTTTATACCTGGCATCTATCTCCTTTGTGTGCATGCTAGGGTTAAGAGTGACATTAGAACAATAGACCAGATGTATAAATGCTTTCACAATCTCTTTTATAATGAATGACTGAATGATGCAATCTCTTATCAGCCTTGTCACCCCTAGTCACCTTGGCTGTACTTTATGTGTTTCATGTTTTCTGTTTACTTTTCTGATTGTTTACTGTTTTCCCCCTCTGTACCTTAAGGGTGATAGTGAAACCTGTTGATTGGCTTTCCACATATAAAATACGGGAACTTTGGAACATGATACACATGATAAGGCAGGTAAAGTTCAAGTTAGTTTAGTTATTAAATTCCAAATATTTAAATAAATTAAAATAAATTAAATATCATTTTCCTGAAAACATATTTTGACTATTTCTTTTTCAGAATAAGCATGTATTAAATGGACTGATAATATTTATACAAGTACACATAAAATATTATTAAAGAATTATTAATGTAGATTTGTTTTAAACATCATCACTGTAGTCAGACTAGGTAACTTCTTTATGTTTACTCTCTTACAATATTGTGCATTTTATATGCGTTTTAATATTTAAAGACTTCCATTTTAAAAATATTTTTATAGTGATGATTGAACCTAAGGTCTTGCATATATTAGTCACAGGCTCTACTTCTGAGTTAAGAATCTAGTCCAATTGAGAAGCTTATTATGAGGTAGGGGTTTCCCCGAGTTGGCCTGCTGCTTCTGATCTTCCTCCATCTAGAATAGCTAGAACTACAAGTACACACACCCAGTCCTGTAATATTTTTATTGTTTTTCTGTGACCTCTGAAACATAGAGATGCAAGCCATTTCTTTTCTGTTGACTGGCGATCAAATCCCCAAAGTTTAACATGCATTAAAGAAGTCATGTTAAGTACTGTCTTAGTTAGGGTTTTACTGCTGTGAACAGACAGCATGACTAAGGCAAGTCTTATAAATGACATTTAATTGGGGCTGGCTTAAAGGTTCAGAGGTTCAGTCCATTGTCATCAAGGCAGAAGCATGGCAGGATCCAGACAGGCATGGTCAGGAGGAGCTGAGGATTTTACATCTTCATCTGAAGGAAGCCAGGAACAGATTAGACATCCTCAGGCAGCTAGGAGGAAGATATCCAAGCCCATTCCCACAGTGACATACTTCCTCCAACAAGGCCACACCTGCTAATATTGCCATTCCCTGGGACGAGCTTATACAAAGCATTACAAGTACAGAAGGTGAATTTCCTGAAGCTACTTACAATGGTAACTCGCCAGAGCCAACAACCTGTACATATAGTAGTGATTAAATGTCACAAGAACGCTGAGCCAAGAAATTTGCTTTTCTTTGTTTTAGCTTCAGGAATATTAGCTTCTGAAAATTGGGGATATTCGAATATTAAAACTTCAGAAATATCAGCTTTAGGAAGGTATTGAGTGAAAACAGCTAGGATATAGATACAATTGTTTTTGTTTCTGAGCTAATATTATTCCATTAGTTCTCTTCTAATAATAAATACAGGTTTCTCATCTGTGCTCTGTGCTTTGACAATATTGACAGTGTCATTGTTCTTTCCTGGTTATTCATAATGACAGAGAATGATAAATATACCTTCTGGGTTGCTAATTTTATGTAAGGATGGAAGACAAATAAACATTACCTAAACTAGAAGAATGTAGCCATTCCCATTTAACTAATGACAGTCTCTGTGTATGATTTGTAGGAAGGCAGAATTACATGCAGATGTAAATAATCGATTTGCATAATGCAGCTTGTGAAAATGCATTGTCACAGTCACCTGTTGTGGATGGGCCTGGTCCTGTCCTTGTGAATCAATCTCCTAATGAATAAAGTAGCCAATCACTGGATGAGTAGGCCAGACTTCCAGTTGGATGGAAGAAGAGAGGAAGCAGAAGCGTGTTCTGTCTCTTTAGACAACAGAGGGGTAAGATGTAGATGCTAGAGTTTCCTAGTATCATGGAGGATCCACAAGGATCTGCCACCGGCGGGATCAGATTTTAACAAGGCTTACAAGATTTGGTTTTAGCTGTTACATTCAGAGACTGAATTATCACTGCTTCTGAACTAAGTTTGTGTTGTATTTTCCTTCACAAGGTGCCTCATCTGGGTTCAAGAAAGAAAGGTATGACAGCCAAGTGTGGGTTTGCCTGAGGTGCTCCACAAAGGCCATGGGGGATTTGAAGCATAGAATAAAGTTTGGTGTGGTGGTAGGGGACAAATGACTCATGTGTTTAATAATTGTAGGAGTAATGATCTTGTGCACAGCATAAAGATTATCTTTGTGTTATTCAAATGCTGATTTCTGTCCTTCCATATCTGGTTATAGTCTGAACATGGCATTGTAATGCTTATTCCAAGAAACTCCTGTTTCAATATTTTGTAAACCTTGATCCCCAATTATTTCCTGATTGGTTAATAAAGAGCTAATCAGCTAATAACTGACCAGAGGAAAGAATAGGACTGAAACTTCCAATACCAGCATGGAATAGAGAGGGTTGGGAGTAGGGAAGAGGAGAAGAATTGCCAGGAGGAGCCACAAAGAAAATACCCTGAGTAGAGAGAGCCAGACCAATACTATAATGAAATTCTCTCAGAGGTTTGGGCTATGAAATAGCTAGATTATTTTAGAGGATTAGGATAAATTAATATCTGCTCATTTATTGATCCATAAAGCTTATTAAATAACTCTAATAGTCTCTGTCTCATTTACTTGGGAGATAGCAATAATAATAATAATAATAATAATAATAATAAAGACCCTTTTTGCAATTGCACTAGCAAATAATGTCTAGTCAAAAACTACTTCAGAGGTAGCATCTGAAAGTTCAGCAAGGAACATGAAGGCTCCTCCCTGGACAACAGCTGCCCTAACGAGTAAGAATTGAAAGTGTGTAACATGAAGTGGAGATGCTGTAGTGTGAGATGCCAGAGAATAAAGTCAGTGTTTGCTTATTTTATCTGCAATTGTAATAGTAGAAGTTGCTTATTGAGTTTGCATTGTTACTTTCATAGTCTTTATACACGCTGATTATAAATTTAACCTTTAAATAATCCTATAAGTTCACATTATTTGCTTTTATTTATCTTTGTAGAAGACTTTGTAGAAGTTAAGTTTGGCTGCAGCTGGAGTAAAATTACATCATATGCAGGAAGTTTTTGTTTTGAGGATTAAAAATATCAAAAGTTGACAATATGTGTGCCATGCCACAAATCTGCCTCCATTAAAAGAAAGTTTACTTAAGTTATTTAGATAAATTTACAAAAAATTGCCTCAGAAATAAACTTAATGAATGTACCACATTTTCTTCATTCTTCAGTTGAGATAAACCTAGGTTGCTTCCAGTTTCTGGCTGTTATGAATGAAGCTCCTGTGAACAATAGAATATTACTCAAGTGTTAACAACCATGACAGCATAATATTTGCAGGCAAATGAGTGGAACTAGAAAAACTCATTCTGAATGAGGTAGCCCCAAAACCAAACAAAAAAAAAAAGTCTGGCATTCTCAACATCAGAGAGCCTCCATCCAGAAACTAATCAAAACAGATGAAGAGACACAAACAAACATTAGGGGGAATTCAGTGAATCCTAGTAAGAAGGGGAGGAAGGACTGCAGGAGCCAGAAGGGTCAGGGACGTCAGGAGAAAACCTATAGAACCAACAAACCTGAATTTAGAGGTTCTCAGTGAGACAATACTGACAATCAGGGAGTGAATATTGGTCTAACCTAGTCCCCTACACATATGTTACAATTGTATCTTGGTGTTTCTCTGAGATTCATAATAGGAATGGGGGCTGTTTCTTACAGTTTTGCCTGCTCTGAGGGCCCTTGTCTTTTTCTGGGCTGCCTTGCCCTGCCTTTATGTGAGAGGAAGTTATATGAAAACTTGATATACCGTGTTTTGGTTTATATCCTGGGAGGCCTGACTTTTACTGAAGGGAAGGGGGAGGAGTGGATGGGTTCAAGACAGAAGGGGATGAAAGGGAGAAACTGGGCAAAGAGGATGGAGGAGAAATTACAGTTGGGATGAACTATATGAGAGAATAAATTTTAAAAAGAAAGAAAAACCCATCCAGTCAAAAGTATAATCAATAAAGAAATAAATAAAATATAAGTGGAATGCAGAATGTGCATACATTCATCTTCATACATGTAGGGGAGACTAGTTCATAAACACAGAAGCTGGTGGCCTTGTGTATATTAACAAGATGCCTTTCTCTTACTGTATGCCTTTTGGTAAAATGAATCAATAAAATACATTTTGGATTTGATCCCACAGGCTGTGATTGACATGCCTGCCACTTCTGAAGCCCCTCCTAGTGTGTTGCAGGTCTATGAAAAATGCAAGGGACGCTGGATAGTAAAATACTTCCAAAAGTAACATGCCAGAAAACTGACCTCTTTTCTGTTCCAGTCAGAAAAGAGGTATTCTGAATGTTTCTTTCACTTTGAAAGGTGTCTCCTTCTTTAGGTTAGAGATGTTTTCGTCCATGATTTTGTAGAATATATATTTTTATGTCTTTGATCTGGGTTTTTTCTAATTCTCTATTTTTATTATTCTTAGGCTTGGTCTTTTCTACAATATCCAGAAGTTCCTGGATATTTTTGAGTTTAGCATTTAGATTTTAGATTAGGATTTTGTTTTGGTCCAAGGTATCCATTTCTTTTATTATGTGTTTAAGGCCTGAGAGTCTTTCTTCCATAGATTATTTTACTTTGGTAAGGCTTGCCTCTGAGGTTGTTGTTTGAGTCACTATATTTTTTATTTCTATATTTCCATCAGTTTGGGTTTTCTTTACTGATACTACTTCTACTTTTAAGTCTTAAAATGCTTTATTCATTTCCTTCCACTGATGGGTTCTCTCTCTCTCTCTCTCTCTCTCTCTCTCTCTCTCTCTCTCTCTCTCTCTCTCTCTCTCTCTCTCTGTGTGTGTGTGTGTGTGTGTGTGTGTGTGTGTGTGATAGATTTCTTTAAGAGATTTATAAAGAGGTCAGCTCAGGAACTTTGGAAAATTCTACCAGACCCCTCCCCTCCTAGAAGAGAAAGATCATAGAGCACATGGGCACCCCTCCCCTCTGCCAGGGAAAGGCTACTTATATTCCTCAGACCACATAGAGGTCTGACCTGAAGATGAGGGAAACTCAGAGCTATAAGACAGACTCCTCAGGGCAGTTGGACTGTTCTCCCCCATGCCTCCACCCGCCACTGTTCTCCCAATCACAGTGTGCCTAGTGGCTGTTGCTCTACTCTACCCCTGAAAGCTGCATAAAAACTGGCTGAACCTGCTGCCTCCTTTTTGAGGATCTCTATCATGTTCTTGAAGGTTATTTTAATGTTTTAGCCTGTGTTTCATCTGTCTTGCAATACTCAGGGCCTGTTCTGTTAGGGTTGCTGGGCACCAGTAGAGACATATTTTTAAGATGTTATTAATTGTGTTTTAATGATGGCCTCCAGACATCTGTATTTCAGAAGATTGTATATTTAGATGCTGATATCTGGTTTTGTCTTAGTTGGGTTGGTATTTCATTCCTAATTTTCTGTTGCCTGCTCTGCTTCTTAGGATAGTGTAATTGGGTGTTACTTGGTAGGAAAATTTTCTGGGATCCTGGCGTAGCTACTGAAGTAAAATGTGTTTTGAAATATTTTCATACCCTTGCCTCATAAGGGTCCCAATGTTTGTACAATTTTTACCCTACTATTAATCCATGACATCTACTGTACCTTGTATAGAGAGTTTGCCTTCTCTGGAAATTTCATGTAAACTTTATCATATGTCTCTGGCTTCTCACATTTATCATAACATTCTGGAATTCACCTAGGACACAGCTATGTCAGTTGTCTGTCTTTGTTGTGAATGGACTGTAGTTAAATTATATTTTGCCCACTTATTAGCTAGATTATAGATATATATGTAATTTTCAGTTTGGATCCATTTTGATTAATATTGCTATGAGCCTTATATATAACATGACTTACATGTAAATCTTTGCATGGATACATAGCTATGACAGTTTATGATCCTTTAAGTTAAACTCTCAAACTTTAATACAATGATTGGGCTATATAACGTTCCTACTAACATTCCTAGTAATATTTCACAACAAAGACAACTGACACAACAATGTCCTAGGTAAATTCCAAAATACTATATAGAGAAGCTAGACACATATGATATAATTCATATGAAATTTTCAAAGAAGGCATACTCTCTGAACAAGATGTAGGAGATGTCTTGGACTAATAGCTGTGGTAAAAAAAATAAGTGTACATGTACTGGGACCCTTATTAGTCAAGGGTATGAAAACATCCCACACAGATCTAGCTTTCCTAAATTTTTTGTGCATTTGTGATATTGGTTGGGTTTTGCTTGATTTATTATAGTCATGATTGATACTCAAAAGTATCAAGTGCTTTTGTGTGCTTAGTTTTCATTTCTATAATAGCTAATATTTTAAAGAGTATTTTCAGGTTCTGGTAACCACTTATCTTCTTCTATAAATGTTAATTTATCCTACCCATTTTGCTAAAGTATTATAATTTTTTTCTTTTTATAAAATCTAGATTCAAGTGTTTTTTTTTCCTGCTTGGAGCTACCTTTTTTTATTTTTTATTTTATTTTTTCTTTCCATTTTTTATTTGGTATATTCTTTATTTACATTTCAAATGCTTTCCCCTTTCCTGGATTCCCCCTCCCTGAAAGTCCCATAAGCCCTCTTCCGCCCCCTGCTCCCCCATCTACCCCTTCCCACTTCCCTGTCCTGGTATTCCCCTACACTGCTGCACTGTGCCTTTCCAGAACCAAGGGCCATTCCTTCCTTCTTGGACATCATTTGATATGTGGATTATGTCTTGGGTATTCCAGGCTTCTAGGTTAATATCTGCTCATCAGTGAGTGCATACCATGAGTGTTCTTTTGAGACTGGGTTACCTCACTCAGGATGATATTCTCCAGCTCCATCCATTTGTCTTAGAATTTCATGAATTCATTTTTTCTAATGGCTGAATAGTACTCCATTGTGCATATATACATTTGTTAAATCCATTCCTCCATTGAGGGACATCTGGGTTCTTTCCAGCATCTGGCTATTATAAATAAGGCTGCTATGAACATAGTGGAGCATGTATCCTTATTACATGCTGGGGAATCCTCTGGGTATATGCCCAGGAGTAGTATAGCCGGTGTCATTCCCAGTTTTCTGAGGAACAGCCAGACTGATTTCCAGAGTGTTTGTACCAGCTTGCAATCCCACCAGCAGTGGAAGAGTACTCCTCTTTCTTCACATTCTCACCAACATCAAGTCTTTAATAATATATTTTTTGCAAATATTATCTGATTATATTTATAATTTGTTTATTCATCATAAATTCAATACTGAAAGATCTTTTAAAGACATACATATGTGGGCTGGAGAGATGGCTTACCTTTCAAGACTGCTTGTTGTCCCTGTAGAGGACCTGAGTTCATTTCCCAGCCCTCATTTCTTAGGGCTGACAATTGCCTGTGACTCTAGCTCCAAGGCATCTAACATCCTCTTTTGGCTTCCTCGGGCAGCTGTCCATGTGTGCCATCTGCAAGGACACACACACATTTACATAAAAATATGTTGCTTATAATGTTGGGAATGTAAAGGCAAAGGGAGATAGGGAAGAACTAGAGGGAACAAAAAAAAAGAGTTGGATGGAAACATTATAGACATTTACAAAATCCTCAATTTTAAAGTAAAGTAAAACAAAAGCACATACTCATATGTCTTGAATAAGTATTTCTCCTAATTACATGTGAATTGAAAATGTAATTGCAAACTCTGTGTTTTTCTGGAAAGTGCTTGACATTTACTCTCAACACCTTCAGTTTGAATGTGCATAGGCTTGTTTGCCTCTTAATTTGTTAGTATGAGGTCTGCCAGCATGGTTCTGAAAACAAAATTTGAAAAGTTGCCTTATTGTTATATGTTGTTTAACTGGAACTTAGCAGCTCAATGTTCCCCCAGGTATTTACTATGTTGTTCTCTTTAAAGGGTCCCTCAACAAAGCAGTATTCAGGATTTAAAAAATAGCTGAAATTCCATTAAGCTGTTTTTGTGATTAAATTGCTTACTCATTTTCCTACAAAATTACATGCTTATCATATTATGGTAATTTTCTTCCTAATAGGAAATATATTAGCTTTTGTTGTGAGTATTTTAAATGGGATTTTTAGTGTGCTCAGTATGCATGAATTTTAATTTTGTTTTTTATTAAGGTAACATTAAAAAAAGTGTGACTCATTTTTTAAAGTAGTTTAAAGTGTTAAATATCAGCTAATTAAAATTGTCCTTTGGACTGGATATCAGATGCAGATAATTTGGTTGTGAATAAGGTGTGAAAAAATACTATACTGTTAAGCTGATTTGTTAAATTTAATGTTTCTTTCTATTAAGAAAAGTACATGCATACACTTAAG
Organism: Apodemus agrarius; assembly: GCA_964023405.1. Classification (NCBI taxonomy): domain Eukaryota; kingdom Metazoa; phylum Chordata; class Mammalia; order Rodentia; family Muridae; genus Apodemus; species Apodemus agrarius. The sequence goes on from OZ030025.1 coordinate 51,071,357, forward strand.
TGAAATAATGACAAGAGAATCATCCTTTTAGAACATGAAAAAATAATAAGTAACTTTCATACTAATATAGACATTGGCTGTAATTTGCAGAATAAGTAAGCTGCTTGTCAAAACAGAATGAAAATATACATTTTTATGGTAACAGAAACTGTCCTTGGTCAAACTCCTCTCAGTTTTCCCTTGGTAATGTAGGCTCAACTTCAGTCTTATGAAGGCCATAGCACACATTATTTTGTCCCTAACACCCACCAAGAGCCTTTATTAAATCCTCAGACAACATCTGCTAATTCAAAACCATAGTCCCAGGAAGCCTACGTGGTAAAAATGGCTAACCATCGAAACGCAATGATATATTGTACACTCCAGCCCATGACTGTGCTTTTCGAAACACTTTTAAAACTGTCTATGTATTGATCCTTTTTCCTGGTATGTTTATCTTCTATAACACAGAAACATCTTCCTCCAGTACCTGGGAACTATATTTTGGACCTGTAGACAACATCAAGAAGGCTAGAATCTATCTCTCAGTGCCCTGTGAAGGATAGGATCTGACCTGATAATACGCATTTAGCCAACATAGGTAACCTGATCACGTTTGACATTCCCACCTAATCCTCTAGTTTGGTTCTTTGCTCTTACCCCATCAAGCTTTCTGCCTTTAATTTGTGTGCTGTTGAACAAAGTCCATTCAGAAGTCTATTTCCTCCTTTCAGTACTCTGAAGAAAAGCCTTCTTGTTGTTTTAACTAGTAGTTAGTAAATCATTTTCTTTTCACAATGGTACTTTGATCTTTGTAGTCACTGGAGACAATCCAGTAATCCTTGATTCCCTACTACCTCTGTTTATATGCTAACTGTAGTTATTTGAGCATGCTTGGCCCAGGTAGTGGCACTATAGGAAGTTTGGCCTTATTGGAGTAGGTGTGGACTTGGATTAAGTGGGCCACTGTAGGTCCACCTTGTAGATGCTCCTCCCTGCAGCATAGAAGTGAACTGTCTGTTTGCCGTAGGAACAAGACGTAGAACACTCAGCTCTTCCCACATCATGCTTGCTGGATGCTGCCATTCTCCTGCCTTGTTGATAATGGACTGATCCTCTAAACATGTAAGCCAGACCTAGTTCAATGTCCTTTATAAGCATACCTTGGTCCTGGTGTCTGTTCACAGCAGTAAAACCAGAACTAAGACTCCAACTTCTGCTGTCTTGAAGGTCCAGACTACCTTTTTAATGCCAGTATTTCTAGGATAGTCACTATGGTGTCTTTGCATCATGTTCCTTTTAAAGTAGATGGCAAAGCAGTATCTGAAGTGATTTTAGTAATACAAAAATTATACTGTTTCCATTTTGCTTGTGATCAATCATTAACTCCTGATTTTATCTTAAGAGGGATCCCAATCCTGAATAAACTTACAAGTGCCAGCCCATCCCCTTTCAACCACTGAGATTACTTATTTGACTATCTCTTTATTGCCTGTGCTCTGGATCTGCCCATTTTGGCTGGTTTACTATTTTTTAATTTTATGTCTGTCTTTGAGTCTTTATGTCCTGTCTTAGTGTTCTGAAATTTAAATATCACATTATCTCTTGTGTTCCATATCTATTAATAAATGATTCTTCATAGGTGAGTTATTTCCCAGCAATCTTTATTTAGAATTGATTCTTTCTTGTAGTCTGCTAGTCTAAATAGAAAATCCTCTGTTGAGTTACTATTGTGTTCATTGGACTTTGCTAGCATTAGCTTGGATGTAGAATTAAACTTATAACATTTTAAGCTTCCTCAGCACCCAAATCATTTAACTGCAAGAGATAAGGGTTGAGCACAATATAGGAAGTTCAGCACCTGGGACGTTGCATGATTTCTTTTTTTTTGGGGGGGGACACATTTTATATTGAAACTATAACACCTATAAAGATAAAATCAAAGGTGGTATCATATTCCTTTTTCAGGAATTCGTGGACATGATGGGAATAGTAGCATAAATATCCTGTCGATAATGTTGACTTAACTTCAGCCTATGTCTTTACAATCTGGGGACTGACAGAGTAACTAAAAGAGAGAAACTACTTATGGTTATTAGCTATTTCTGATACATAAAAGCATATGTGAGCTACACGCAGAACACTTGCATAGCTTTCTGTTTCTATGCTGACAACATGAGCAGTGAGTGATATGATAAGAAGGTGATGGGCCCTGGCCAAGGAGTCCATCAGCATCTGGATCCCTTCCATTAGCATCTGGATCCCTTCCATTTCCGCCTCCAGCTAGGGTGTGATGCCCAAGGGCTCCATGACTGGTTCCCGTGCATCCCTGACTTATTTATAATGAGCACTGTCAACAATAAAGCACAAGCACTAAATGGTATATGTAGTTTTTGGCTAAATTCTCATTTATCCTGGAACCACTATTCTGTCTACTTATTTGTGTTAATATTACAAGGAAAATTAATTGAATATCAACTTTTTCAGTATCCCTGAGTTCATAAAAACATAAAAAGAATGTAGAAATAGTAGGCAATCTTTTTCCTTCCATATTAGGCTGCTTTTAAATTCTTAATTTTGTGTCTGTGCTTCTCCTAAAGCAGCAGCAGCTGACATCAGCAGTAAGTGACAGAGAAAGGTCATTGACATTAAAAATGTTTATAAACTTTTAAGCTTAACTTTCAGGTTGGTGCTAGATGTTAATATCCATTGATACAGATTCGAACTTCGATTTTCATGTAAATTTTTTCAGTGTGAGAGTTACTTCAGAAACTCTTAAAATGATAGTTCCTACATAAACAAATTTTCTCAAATATTTCTGTAATATTATTTTTGTGAAATCAAATATTCTACTTTAATGCTTTTCATTTTAAGGTAACTCAGATTATTTGCAAATTAGTGAATATAGAAATAGCTCAAAACAAATGATAAGATTTATAGGTTTGATTACTTGGTTTTTAAAGGCTAACCCACTGTAAGGTGGGTTAATGATAGGTTTGTAAGCAGTCTCCAAAAATGCTTTTGTAATGAGTTTTTTAATATGTGTGTACATTAATATTTAAATGATATTTAAAATAGCATCAAAGTTTTTATTCAAATAATGAAAAAATATTTTTTACAGAATGTTAATAAACAAAATATTCTAAGGAAATAGTAGCCAACCATAAATACACATTCCAATGAATTTGATATATTTTTTAAACATTTTTCTAGTTATTTTGCAGTGACATACATGTAGAGATTAGAGGATAACATGTTTTCTCCTTTTACTCTGTGGGTAGAAGGCTCAAATTCAGTGTGTAAAGCTTAGTGTTAAGACCCTTTACCTGCTGAGCTATTTCATCCCTTCTATTGTGTATTATTTTAAATGAAATGTGAAATATTTGATGACATTCTTTTCTTCCTTACACCAAAATAAACTTTTATTTGATAAAGGATAATTATATTAACATTAATTAATTGATTGATTAATTACTTCAATTTCAAAAAACTGGTTGTTTTAAAGAATGTGCTTTTGTGAGCATTCTGTTTCTCAAATTTAAGAACAGGAACTCTAGTCAATACAGAACTTGGAACTGTTATAAAGTCAGCTTATTTTTACTTTGAATGAATTCACTGATACATTTATGACTTAGTTTCTAGAACATATTTTAAATAATTAAATATGGCAGAGAACATATGTAATAGGATTTAAAAAATAATCTGGCCAGGGAGTCATTTTGCAAAAATTTCACAGGGGATGTTTTTTAAAATAAATAATCCAGATATATCAGTAATTTGCACTTTTCATTTTTAATTCACTGTATAATGAAAAACAAAAGACTTGAAACAAAAGTTGGCACTTATTTATTTCTTGTAAATAAGATTATTTTGAAACAAGATAGAAAACAGAAATAATTCTTGTCATTTACGATATTTAAACTTTTGTTTCTTGTCTACTTATATTAAAGTAAATAATGACACTCCTGTAGGAATTGTCCTCAATCAGTTTCAGTTATAATCATGTAGGTAAATTTGTAAAGGTTGAAGGAACGTTAGTTAAACCCCAAGGATGCTGTGCTTGTACTGGAGGCTCCAGGCAAAGGAAAAGAGTGACAGAGAGAGATGTTTTCATCATACTAATTAAACATAAAAGCAAAGGGTTAGTTACAAAGCTTGATCAGAGACAACGAAAGCTGGAGTCCCTGTCTACCTTTCCATAATTAATATTTGTCAGGTATTAAACAGGATTGGAAGAGAAAAAGTTCCGATTTAAGTTGCTCAATTTGGTCGCAGCATCATTAAAAATAAGCTTCCACCTGCTTCTAATTTTCTTGTTGATTATAAAGGTCATTGGCTGTTTGAACAGTGGAAAAAAAAACCACTTTAGAAGAGCATGCAAATGAGTGCTCAGACAAGGAGGCCGTATGCTAATGAGCGAGGGCTTGATCAGTATGCAGGTGTGAACCCTTACTACAATAAACATTCTGGAATATCTTTCAGCTCACAAGGGCACTCATTTGTGTGTGCACGGCAGCAGCATGAATCCATCATTTCAAATTGTACTAAGTCCTTCAATTACCTTTGTGAAATGGGTGATTATTATATTTTTAAAATATATAGGAACTGGTTTAAAGTAGACCCTGAAGTTCTAACCAAAAATATAAATATCATTAAAATAGCATTGTAGATTACCTTATCAATATATTTACATATAGTATAATATACATGTTATAGTTATATTACTAATGTTCCATTTACAATCATCTGTGATTTTTAAATGTCTACAAAAATAAAGTGATAAGATCTGTTATTCATTATGAAGATTGAATCACACATTCTTTTTATATCATCTTCATTCAGCATTAGTACAACTTCACTTGAGAGGAATCGTTATTCTAATTCCGTGAAAGGAAAGCTGAGGCTAGACTTTTTTCAGGGGCAAAGGACTGGTCATTTCTTTGCAGCTGTAGACTCTCACTGTTACCGCATACTTTGTGACTGTAACCCTCTTCTGTAGGTTGTGTTGATAAATTCTTATTGGGGTTTAATACCACACTCTGCAGTTGAGAATCATTGTCACTAGCACTTAGGAACACTGTTGCTAAGACTTTACCTCCATTGCTATCTAATATTCAGATATTGTCTTATGATCTTTGATCTAGGATCTGGAAAAGTAAAGTCTGTGCTATTGTCCCTAGTATTTGTACATCTCTTTTAATTTGATGGATTTCGTTCCAAGTAGTTTATGACTGACAATAAATCCCCATAATAATTACTGGATATGATGAAAAGATTCTATATGTTTGTATTTTCCGTTCAGGTTCTTAACATTACCCCCTTTTACTTCTTAAAGAATTAATCCAGTATCAAGGAATGTGATCTGCAGTCACTAGTATGTTTCAAGTCTTTTTCTTGTTTTAACATTCATCCTACGATGTTTTTCTATGTGACATTTCCCTTCAAGAACTAAAAGCATACACAATCAGCTGCATTATTTTTATGGTTTTACACATTTTGAGTACGTTACATTTTAAAATGTGTCATGCAGAAATGCTGAGGAGGATTCCACTTCACACACACACCCCAAAATCATGGCCAGCATGTCACATTCACTGTGGACCTGGATCGTCTTTCACATGTCACAGCTCAGCACAAGAAAGTCTGAATGGATGTCCTTGCCCAAATGGCTTCTAATACTGAAGCCATATCACCTACATGTTTGGGCTATCTCTTTCTCTCAAAGCTATTTTTTTTTTGTTTCTCCACTGAGAATATTTTAAACATTCAGACAAATCATTGAGAAGACATGTATTTTAAGCTGGACAGTGGTGATGCTTGCCTTTAATCCCAGCACTTGGGAGGCAGAGGCAGGAGGATTTCTGAGTTTGAGGCAAGCCTGGTCTACAGAGTGAGCTGCAGGACAGCCAAGGTTACACAAAGAAACCCTGTCTCGAAAAACCAAAATAATAATAATAATAATAATAATAATAATAATGTATTTTAGTGATTACTTTATTAAAATTTTTTCTGGCATTATATTTGTGTTGGATTTCTAGAATCCCTATGTTGCTTGTCAATGTTAACATATAGAACCAAACTATGTTCCAGTCCTAAAGAGGACACTGACTTTGATTCTCCTAAATGCAAACCCTACCTAAACCATTCTTCTAAACATATGCTTAAGACACACTTCTGCTAACAAAGGATGCTCCTTAAGATATTTTAATATAATATACAATGTACTTCACTCATTTTTAATTCCTGATTACACTCATTCTATATTTCCTCCATTTATTGATCTGAGTGATCTTTAATCAACAATGAAAGAAAGTAAATGTATGAAAATAATGAAAAACAATAACTCTGGTAGAATGATCTTCACAGTTAAGTTATACTCAAAGAATGAACTAGAATCATTTATTCTGTTTATGGTTTACTTTTATTGACTGTTTTCTTCTGCTTCTCTTTCTCTTCCATCTCTACACTACTTACTTGCTCATTATAGTCCCACCTGAGGCTTCTAATTGTCTTCTGTGTAGCACAGGCAGGGGTCATCTGGGGCTTGCTATGACATCCAGCATGCACATGACACAGTGCTGGAGTTCTCTTTAATGGTTTTAAAGAATACACTGAACAATGTAAGGTATGCCAATAATATAGAAAATGCTTCTTATATAAGCTTATTATTACTTTGCATACACACACAGACAAATACACACACACACACACACACACACACACACACACACATGTGAGTAGCTTTGAGGTTCTCTTGTCCAGAATTTATCCTGCTTTTTAGTATATTTATCCTCTCTTTAGCAAGAATTGGTCAGGGTGTTCAAGGAAAATGATTTATTTTGTTGGGAGCCTCAGTACTGGGTCTCTTAGTACATGTTTATCATTCAGATGGAAGTTCTAGTTTCGGATCAACAGATACATGCTTTATATATATATTTTATATATATAAATATAATATTATATATTATATTTATATATATAAAATATACACCTCATTGCACAAACCAAATCTAGCCTCTATTTGTCCATTGATTTGATGCTAGTGTTATGTACTATGTCAATACGGTTCAGTACCACATGCTGAGGAGGCCTATGGAGGAAGGTAAACAAAAGGGCGTGAACCTAGAAAGTAAAGGAAAAGAGAAAAAGAAAAACAGTAAAATCCAGAAGTTGGTCTAGGAATATTGGACGATTTGCCAGACTGAAATTCATAAAATCTAGTTTTTGCCCCTTACAGAAGGGTAAAAACCTGAGAGTTTAGTATATCCCAATGAGAAAAATCATGCTGGAAACTGTAAATGTTGTGTAATGTTTTTATTATGAGCTAGAGAAAAAAATATAAGAAATCATTCATTCTTATATTCAATCTTTTCAACAAATTCTTTGAAATCCAGAAGATATTAGGGGCCTCAGTGAAAATAGAATGAATTATAATTATTTTCAATTTGCAAATCTCCCTTGAGAAGGTGCAGTAAATGAGGTGGGGAGACATGAAAGAACCATAGCCAGAACTATGAAGTGAATTTATACCCATATGCAAATTACTATATTTGACAAATGAGTCATAGAAACTTGGCAGTTTTTAACACTTAGAACAGGAGGGTGGTATTGGAGGGGTAGTGAGTGATTCAGAATATGGAAGTCAGAATACTTCATACCATGTCTCTTGAACTGCCAGTGAGTTGAAAGTTAGGACCAGCATTTTGTGTCACCACATATGTCCTCAAATGACGCTAGGAAGTTCAAGGATAGACACAAAAGGCCATTTTTGTAGATGACTGTGCACCCAGCTGCCTTAATCTTTTTGTCTAAGGGTAAGCATATATGAATGAAAGAATGCACTGCCACCCACAATGTGAAAGAATTTGAGCTATTGTTAGGTAAAATAGATTATTAAAATGACTATGGAAGAACAAACAATGTATTTTTAAATCTTCCTCAAGTAAATGAAAAGCTTGCATTATCCTTAAACTGTTTTTTCCCATATTATTTCCACCTTTGAGAAATCCCAAGGGCAGTTCTTTCAGTGGTTGATTGAAGGCACACTGTTCAAAACCCAGTGTAAACAGGAATCTCAGGCAGATCAAATACACGTCTCCGCCAAATCTGTTTCTCATCACAGAGGTGATGGCATACCAGCTTGCATCTTTGATAAAAGCTCTTTGATCTACTTTATTAATTTTTCTGTGTCAGTCGCATGGGGGAAAATGGACAGGCTGATGCAAGCCTGGCAGGGCTTGTTACCTCACATGAAGCATTTTCACCTGCTTTTTTTTGATTTAATGCTAAAGCAACTAAACTTTTTGATTCCTACCTCATATTCAGATACAACTATGTTCAAAACTAAAGTCCAGCCTTTAATATAACATAAATAGGATTCCTAGTAATCCTTCCAACCCAGATGTCTATACATGTTTTGCAGAGTATTCATGAAATCCTTTAGATAGAGTGCATAGCTCTCAATTATTTTTGCCTGATTCATGTTAAGTATTTGACTGCCCATTTCTTTACTTTTTATGTGAGCATCACAGCTATTGAGAATATTTATACACATTAACCTTTTCTTACTCCATGTTAAGAAACTTTCTGACTGACAATGCACAGTGTGCTTTCCCTAGGGGGCACATTCTCTCCCGGTCCCACGTTTTCTCAGTTACCTAGAGTTTATAATGAGGATTGAGGCCTCTCTGTCATGTCAATTGATGTTGCTTTTGCTCAGCTCATGTTTGAACAATCACACAAATAGCCCTGATAAGATACAAACAAGTAACATATGGACTTGTACAGGTTATATTTTGGAACATATGTGTTGTAGTAATTCCCAACCCTGATAAGCCTGTATAAAAAAAACACAATCTAGTTATTATAACTATAAGCTATGTGCCTAGATTGGACAGATCTAGTGCTATACTAATTTATTACTCAGCCATAAAATCTTTTGTGGATTTTCTTGGCCACATAGTTCTGCTCCATCATGGCATTTTCCTCCATTTTTGTCTTCCCTCTCTCCCTTCTCCTGTTTCTCTCTCTACCTGTCCCCACTCTCAAACACCTCCCATTCCACCACTCCCCTCCACTGTCCAATCACAAACTCTAGCCTTTACTGACCAGTTAAAATAGGGAGAAGGTTTGTGTGCTTTCCCTAGGAGGCACATTCTCTCCTGGTCCCACGTTTTCTCAGTTACCTAGAGTTTATAATGAGGATTGAGGCCTCACTGTCATGTCAATTGATGTTGCTTTTGCTCAGCTCATGTTTGAACAGCTCATGAGAACACCTAAGAGTAAGTGATCAAATGTTTGTCAGGGGCAACCCCTCTTGACAAAGTAAAATTACCATCAGAATTCAAACAGCTTTCTCAGATACAAATTGAGCATAACCATGACAATTAGGTAAATTACAAAGTATGATATACACTTAACATCCTGTCCATCATAAATGTCAATTTAGATAGAGTACTCTACCATCTATCCTAACTTAAAAGAGTTTACAATCCTTTTGCCAGAACTATGTTGATTTTAACTTTTATTACCATTTAAAATCCATCCTTTCAAGTCTGGAACATCTTTTTTAATACTAAACAACTTAAGTTCAATTATGAGACTATAACTAGTCTTCAACCCTGATAGATATTTGAGAAGGAGTTAAATATTACCTGAAAATATAGGATGGACAAAATCATAGCTTCCAAAACTGTACAGTTTGTAGAGACAGTTGAATGCCTGGAAGGTTCCTGATTTCTTATGTTTGAGCAGTCGACTATCGAACATCTGTTTGGCCGTTTTTGGACAGTATTTTTGTCTGAATTAGGGCAATTCTTGCTCAGTGGCTACCTCATCACAACTGAAGCAACTCTGCCTAGAGGTAATGTTGCTCAGTATCCTCCTTGATATAGAATAGGGGTACTGTGGGGAACACATATGTCTCAGAGTCCGTTGATCTTTAGTAATGAAATAATATGAAAAATCATATTTTGTGGATCTCTGATACTTTTGAAGACTAGCATAACTGAGTTGTCTAACATTGATTGTTCTTAGCTCTTCACTATTTGAATGCTCTGGAAAGCATTTGTTCTAATTAATCACATTAGAATCTCATATGACCATGAATTTCACTATCTATTAATTTGCATTACTTAATCATCCTAAGCAGTTTGTAATAGCAGCTATTATAAGGACCGAGTCTAAGAATTTATATTCTTAAGTGAGGTTATATAGGCACAATGCCTATCTAAGAGTTATGATCTGAATTTTAAATTTTGTATTAATATTCAAAATTTTGGCCCAATGAAACCCTTAAAACCTACATCAATATATAAATTCTGTACCAAGGTAAGAAATTATAACTTTAATTTTGTACCAAATATAAATATTTCTATCAATATAAGATTAGGGCTATATAATACTTTAAGAGTAAACTTGATATCCTATCCCTATTTGTCTATTTTTTATTTTCTATAACACTACTATATCTCCCTTCCCTTTTCCACTACTTTCCTTTATGTAAGAAAGAAGGAAAGAGAAGAGTAAAGGAAAGCTAGAAATCCATGTGTCTAATCTTTCTAGTTTCCTCCCTGACCAAAGCTGCAACAATTATAAATTATTATCCCTTAAATTAATATATATATAATTCACAAAATAACCAGAACTATCCACTGTAACCTAAGGAACTAGGACAATGATCTTCTGTTGTTTGTTTCTAGGAGGAAGAATTGGGGGGGGGCAGATGGAAATAGTAAAATTAGCTTTGTTAAAGGAATGCAAGCTGACATTATTTATTGTCTAGTCTTTATGTGCTGAAAAGTTCATGGCTTAACTATTGTCCTGGCAATAACAGTCTGAAAGACTGGATGAGAGAGCTAACTCTTCTGGAACTGTTCCAGAAGCAAAGTCTTTAGAGGAAACAGCTTCAATGTAGTTGAGGTAGGATCAAACAAGGAACTGGTTGGAAGGTCCAAGAATCTTAGCATCCTAGAGTATGAATCTTGTCAGGGCTGTCTTTTCCTGCATCTCTTCTGAAATATACAAACCATACAAGCAACACATAGCTCGGTAAAGACATTTATATGGAACAAACAGAGTGCACAGATCAAGGAACGAAGATCATTAAAGACAACTGCCCTTTATTAGAGGTTAGTTTGATCACGTAATCAAACAACAGTATAAGTTTCTATTCATGACATCTTAAAGGATGGTATATAATAATAAATGATGAGAATTTTGTACCCAATAAAAGTTATTTGGCTGTATACAGCCATTTAAGTTTCAGCCAGTGCAAGAGCTGTCTCTGTATACAGAGACATGAATCATCATATATACATAATCAATCTTGTTGATCTTGTCAATCTCCTTCTTCATGTCTATAGTCAAGGTCTTTATGGGGGTCTTCCTTTGTCATGTCTGACTTGGAAGGAACCCATAGCTTTTCTTTTCCTATGGAAACATAGGCAGAACTCTCCCCCAGTGTAATACATTTCCTGTTTTCTATGCTGATATTAGAAGATTATTAAAATAAATACATCAGAATTCAAACAACATCAGGACAATCCACAACATGCATGCATATACATAGAACATTCTTGTGTGTGTTTGGTGTGTATGTGGTGTATTATTAATAGCATATATATGCATGCAATTACATATATACATCTAAATATGTATGCAATAATAATTAGCGAGAAAAGACAAATTTAAAAGATGATGTGGAGAAGTAGGCAGTGAAGAAATGAAATGGAGAAATTTTTGTAGTTGTAATGCCAAAAATAAAATTGAAAAAAAAGAAAAATAGACCACTCTGTCTCTCTGTTACATTGAAAAAGTATTACCCACAACAACCTCTTGGTTATTCACTATGACTGAAGGATCCAGCAAGACAAGAATCAGATTGGCCTAAATGAGGTTCCCATTTTCTGTAGAGAGAAATGATCCAGACGCTTAGATTTTTAAATTCCTCTGGAAAAGTATGTGCATGTGTCTTTACTAATTGAGCAATAACATGTTGGGGGATATGGCAACATGATTAGGTGATGATGCAGTAACAGTTTTCACATGGAAATATTCTTACAAATCTGAGTACATTTATATGAAACCTATAACACTTGAGTTATGGCTGTGAGGAAACACAAAGGGAATCTTGAGCATTTTAGAGGCCAAAGTTGCTAGAGATTTATATTTGCTGCCCAAAAGCTGGAGGTTACAGAGATGATGAGTTAGCAGCAAGGTCAGGGAGTGCAGGGATGTGACCAGTGTTTCCCTCACTGAATGAGACAAGAGGCTTCCTAGAACTCTACACTGGCATAGACTGCTTCTCTGCCTATATTTTCCACATTTGCCTTCATGTTATGCAAATACATATATTTGTATCTTGGCAGTGAGCTCTACAATGAGACCTCATCCTTGTCCTCTTCTCTAGATATATCTCTAAAGAATGAAGAGAAGAAAGCAAGTGTGCCGGATGCCTGTGAATGCCTGGTTTTCCTTCACCTGCCAACTTGGAAGAACCTATGATAAAGTTAATGCTGGCTGAATACAGATTTTGAGGCTTAAAAATATAGCATGTTAATATGACAGTATGAGATGGTAGTAAGTTGCATGGTTAAATGTAGGCTTAGATATTTTAAACTTACTTTTAATTAGGTTTCTCAAATGCTTCCACCCTCCTTCTAGCAAACCATCTATTAGTAGGGTAGACAAGAAGGTGAAGAGGACAAAAGGATGTGGACCTATTTAGAAGTAGTTTCTTGCAGGTGATTCCAATCTCTGTCAGGATAACAACAGTCCAGATCACTAGTGTCAGTATAGCAAATATGTCAGCAGTGGTGGCATGATCTATCATAAACCGCCAGGCCACCTTCAAATCAGCATGAGTCAGTGGGAGCAACCAGGACCAGCTTGGAGAAGTTGTCTGCCATACGTTTCTCTGCCAATGAAGTGAATGTGAAGATGAGAGATAAGTGAGGCATTGCAAAACTAGGTAAGCATGCCATCACTGTCCATTGAGTCCCATATATACTATCCTCAAACATCTCATGTCCTCCCGTGAGTCCTGTCTTAGCAAAACAATACATGAGTCTTCCTCACCAGATGAATCTGTATTACCTGACATATACAGTAATTTTAATTTCAACTGTGTTTAATATCAAAACAGTTCTCAATGTCTTGTAAAATGACTGAATATTCCTTGATAATATATGAGAATAATGTTTAAGAAACACTGGCCTTATAATAATCATTATCTAAATCTTCAGTTATGTCTCTTAATTTCTCAGCTTTGTATATGTGTTCATTTCCTCTAGATCATTATATTCTATTTTGTTTTATCTGATTAATTCGTTGTGTAGTATGCTAATATACAAATATACTCATCTGCAATTAGGCTCTGTTTTCATCCCTCACTTGTGGCTTTTCCACACTTTAGCCTGATTGTTAATAACTATACTTTTTGTGCAAGAGTTTATTTTTACAGAGGTGTGTGAGTGTGTATGTGTATGTGTGTTTATCTTATTCCAATGAAGCATACATAGCATCTACATAAAATTACCAGACATTTAAATTTTAAAATGTATTAATTATAGAAAATGATGAAACATTTAGGAAGCAAGATGACTCATTAAGTTCTAAATTAATATCCATCTCCATCTTTATTACCATATATATTATCATTTTGTTATTCAACAAGCTATTTCCCATGTTAAATAATAATTTCCTATTTGAGCTAATTTATTTGTAAATTACTTTCTAAAACTTCATTAAGAGCTCTTGAAAAGGGTCATGAGTTGTAGTGATGACTGCTACTAGATAATTCTTTGCATTAAAGAGTATATCTTCATAAAGCAATTAATTATAATTGTTACTGAGAAGTACTCCTTTCAGAACACTTACTCTTTGGGGGGAAGAGTTTTCTTTTAATCTACTTTATTTAGTTTTATTGCCTGTGCTACTTGTAGTTACTGTATTAATTGTATGAACATGGTACCATGTCTTTAATTGTATATTTTATTTGCCTGATATAATTGTCATCTTGAAGGCTTACTGCTGAATAAGCTCAACTCTTCTAGTTCTTTCTCAGATCTAGCTGGCTCAAATTCCTCTCCAAGCTCATGGATTCAATCTGGATTTTCTTGGCTTCTCACTGAATTGCTCTGCTTGGAGAAAGTGCTTGTGAATTGCACAAAGTGAAGTGCTACTGACTACTCTGACGGAAGGAACTCACCTCCACTGAACTAACTTTCGCTCTTTGCACTGCTCTTGAGTAGCTTCTCTTTCCTGTACTGTTCTCATAAGAGTTAGCTGCATCCTGTCACTGACTCATGCTGTCAAATCTTTCTCTGATTTGTCACTTTGTCTGCCCCTCAATTAAACATCACTTTCAACCACGATTGCTTCATTTTACAAACTTATTTTACCTTAAAGGTGTGTCTTGTGGGTGTGTCTGTATTCCAGCCATAGGATATTAAGATGTGTGACTCGTCTGCATTACAGACACAGATCTAGTTCTTTGGATGTGATTCCTTGCCAGAGCAGCCACATTGGTGGATTAAAATTCTTCTATAATGTCTTATTTCCATGTATACATACAGCATCATCTATCTTTCTATGTCTACATTACTGCCTTTGGTTTTGACTTTCATTGATTGTAATATGTATATCTAAGTAAGAAATTGTTCTTCTTACTCAGCTATTCTGTACCATAAATATGAATACTATTTTATTAATCCCACTAAGTCTGCACCAGGATATAAGCATTTCTTTACAACTTGGTCACTACTGTAATGTGAAACACAGTAAATATAGTTCTAAAAATTTCTTTTTCTTTATTGGATATATTCTATATTTACAATTCATTTCCCTTTTTCTGGTTCCCCACCCCCAAAGGTCCCACATGTCCTTTTCCATCCCCCTGCTCTCTCATCCACTACCTCCCACCTTACTGTTCTTGTACTTCCCCACAATGATGTTTTGGTCCATTCTAGCACCAGTGTCCACTCCTTTCTTCTTGTGAGACATCACTTGATATGTGATTTATGTCTTTGGTGTTCCAAGCTTCTAGGCTAATATCCACTTATCAGTGACTGGATACCATGGGTATTCTTTTGCAACTGGGTCACCTCACTTAGTATGACGTTCTCCAGCTCCATCCATTTCTCTAAGAATTTCATGAATTCATTGTTTCTAATGGCTGAATAGTACTCCATTGTGTATATATACCACATTTTTTGTGACATCTGGGTTCTTTCCAGCTTCTGGCTATTATATATAAGGCTGCTATGAACATAGTGGAGCATGTATCCTTATTGCATGCTGGTGAATCTTCTGGGTATATTCCCAGGAGTGGTATGGCTGGGTCCTCCAGAAGTATCATGTCCAGTTTTCTGAGGAACCACCATACTGATTTCCAGAGTGGTTGTACCAGCTTGCATTCCCACCAGCAGTGGAGGAGTGTTCCTCTTTCTCCACATCCTCGCCAACACCTGATGTCTTCTGAGTTTTTAATCTTAGCCATTCTGACTGGTGTGAGGTGAAATCTCAGGGTTGTTTTAATTTGCATTTCCCTAATGACTAGTGATGTTGAACATTTTTTAAGGTGTTTCTCAGCCATTTGAATTTCTTCAGGTGAAAAGTCTCTGTTTAGCTCTGTACCCCATTTTTGGATAGGGTTATTTGGTTTTCTGGGGTCTAACCTCTTGAGTTCATTGTATACATTGGAAATTAGCCCTCTGTCAGATGTGGGGTTGATGAAGATTTTTTCCCAATTTGTTGGTTGCAGATTTATCCTTTTGACAGTGTCTTTTGCCTTACAGAAACTTTGTAGTTTTATGAGGTCCCATTTGTCTATTCTTGCTCTTAGAGCATAAGCAATTGGTGTTCTGTTCAGGATTTTTTTTTCCCTGAGCCAATGTCTTCAAGGGTCTTCCCCAGTTTCTTTTCTATTAGTTTTAGTGTGTCTGGTTTTATGTGGAGGTCCTTGATCCACTTGGAGTTGAGCTTAGTGCAAGGAGATAAGAGTGGATCAATTCTCATTCTTCTCCATGTTGACCTCCAGTTGAGTCAGCACCATCTGTTGAAAAGGCTATCTTTTTTCCACTGGATGTTTTCAGCTCCTTTGTCGAAGATCAATTGGCCATAGATGTGTGGGTTCAATTCTGGGTCTTTGATCCTATTCCATTGATCCGCCTCCCTGTCACTGAACCAATACCATGCAGTTTTTAATACTACTGCTCTGTAATATTGCTTGAGGTCCGGGATATTGATTCCCCCAGAAGTTCTTTTGCTGTTGATGATAGTTTTAGCTATCCTGGGTTTTTTGTTATTCTAGATGAATTTGAAAATTGCTCTTTCTAACTCTATGAAGAACTGAGTTGGGATTTTGATGGGGATTGCATTGAATCTACATATTGCTTTGGGCAATATTGCCATTTTAACTATATTAGTCCTGCCAACCTACGAGCATGGAAGATTTTCCCATTTTCTGATGTCTTCTTCAATTTCCCTCTTCAGAGACCTGAAGTTTTTGTCATATAAATCTTTCACATGTTTGGTTAGCGTCAATCGAAGATACTTTATATCATTTGTGGCTATTGTGAAGGGTGTCATTTCCCTAATTTCTTTCTCGGCCTGCTTATCCTTTGTGTATAGGAAGGCTACTGATTTACTTGAGTTGATTTTATAGCCAGCCAGTTTGCTGAAGTTGTTTATCAGTTGCAGGAGTTCTCTGGTGGAGGTTTTTGGGTCACTTAAGTATACTATCATATCATCTGCAAATAGTGATAGTTTGACTTCTTCCTTTCCGATTTGTATCCCTTTGACTTCCCTCTGTTGTCGAATTGCTCTAGCTAGTACCTCAAGTACTATATTGAAGAGATATGGCGAGAGGGGGCAGCCTTGTCTAGTCCCTGATTTTAGAGGGATTGCTTCAAGTTTTTCTCTGTTTACCTTGATGTTGGCTACTGGTCTGCTGTATATTGCTTTTACTATGTTTAGATATGGGCCTTGAATTCCTGTTCTTTCTAAGACCTTTAGCATGAAAGGATGCTGAATTTTGTCAAATGCTTTTACAGCATCCAATGAGATGACCATGTGGTTTTTTTCTTTGAGTTTGTTTATGTAGTGGATTACGTTGATGGATTTCCGTATATTGAACCATCCTTGCATCCCTGGGATGAAGCCAACTTGATCATGGTGAATGATCGTTTTGATGTGTTCTTGGATTCGGTTGGCAAGTATTTTGTTTAGTATTTTTGCATCGATATTCATAAAAGAAATTGGCCTGTAGTTCTCTTTCTTAGTTGGATCTTTGTGTGGTTTTGGTATCAGGGTAATTGTGGCTTCATAGAATGAGTTGGATAGTGTTCCTTCTGTTTCTATTTTGTGGAATAGTTTGAAGAGTATCAGTATCAGGACTTCTTTGAAGGCCTGATAGAATTCTGCACTAAAACCATCTGGTCCTGTGCTCTTTTTGGTTGGAAGACTGTCTATGACCCCTTCTATTTCTTTGGGGTTTATGGGTCTTTTTAGAAGATCTATTTGATCCTGGTTTAATTTTGGTATTTGGTAACTGTCTAGGAAATTGTCCATTTCCTCCAGATTCTCCAGTTGTGTTGAGTATAGGTTTTTGTAGTAGGATCTGATGATTTTTTGAATTTCCTCAATTTCTGTTGTTATATCTCCCTTTTCATTTCTAATTTTGTTAATTTGAATACTGTCTCTGTGCCCTTTAGTAAGTCTGGCTAGGGGTTTATCTATCTTGTAGATTTTCTCAAAGAACCAGCTCCTGGTTTTTTTGATTCTTTGTATGGTTCTCTTTGTTTCAACTTGATTGATTTCAGCCCTGAGTTTGATGATTTCCTGTATTCTACTCCTCCTGGGTGAAATTGCTTCTTTTTGTTCCAGAGCTTTCAAGTGCGCCATTAAGTTGCTAGTATATGCTCTCTCCTGTTTCTCTTTGGAGACACTCAGGGCTATGAGTTTTCCTCAAAGCACTGCTTTCATTGTGTCCCATAGATTTGGATATGTTGTGCCTTCATTTTCATTAAATTCTAAAATTTCTTTGATTTCTTTCTTTATTTCTACCTGGACTAAGGTATCATTGAGTAGAATATTGTTCAGCCTCCACGTGTATGGGGATTTTCTGTTGTTTTTGTTGCTATTGAAGAACACTCTTACTCCATGGTGATCTGATAAGAGGCAGGGGATTAGTTCGATCTTTTTATATTTGTTGAGATCTGTCTTGTGTCAAATTATATGGTTGATTTTGGAAAAGGTACCATGAGGGGCTGAGAAAAAGGTATAATTTTTTGCTTTAGGGTGAAATGTTCTATATATATATATATCTGTTAAATCCAATTGCTCCAAAGTTTTGATGAGTTTCTCCATGTCCCTGTTTAGTTTCTGTTTTCCTGTTCGGTCCACTGTGGATAGTGGAGTATTGAGGTCCCCCACAATCATTGTGTTAGGTGCAATGTGTGCTTTGAGCTTTAGTAAGGTTTCTTGTACGAATGAGGGTGCCCTTACATTTGGAGCGTAGATGTTTAGAATTGTGAGTTCTTCTTGGTGGATTCTTCCTTTGACTAGCAAGAAGTGACCTTCTGTGTCTCTTTTGATGACTTTGGGTTGAAAGTCAATTTTATCTGATATTAAAATGGCTACTCCAGCTTGCTACCTGTGACCATTTGCTTGCAAAATTGTCTTCCATCCTTTTACTCTAAGGTAGTGTTTGTCTTTGACTCTGAGGTGTGTTTCCTGTAAGCAGCAAAATGTAGGATCCTGTTTCCATATCCAGTCTGTTAGTCTATGTCTTTTTATTGGGGAGTTGAGTCCATTGATGTTAAGAGATATTAAGGAATAGAGATTATTACTTCCTGACATTTTTTATGTTATTTTTGTTTTTGAGTAGTTATCCTTTGAGTTTGATGGAAGAAGTTTACTGTCTTGCTTTTTCTTGGGTGCCGTTCCCTTCCTTGTATTGGAGTTTTCCTCCTATTATCCTTTGTAGAGCTGGGTTAGTGGAAAGATATTGTGTAAATTTGGTACTGTCATGGAATATTTTGATTTCTTCGTCTATGTTGATTGAGAGTTTTGCTGGATATAGTAGTCTTGGCTGACATTTGTGTTCTCTTAGGGTCTGCATGATGTCTGCCCTGGATCTTCTATCTTCCATGGTTTCTGGAGAAAAGTCTGGTGTGATTCTGATAGGTCTTCCTTTATATGTTACTTGGCTTTTTTCTCTTACTGCCTTTAATATTCTTTCTTTGTTTAGTACATTTGGGGTTTTGATTATTATGTGACGGGAGGTGTTTCTGTTCTGGTCCAGTCTGTTTGGAGTTCTGTAGGCTTCTTATATATTCATGGGCATCTCTCTCTTGAAGTTAGGAAAGTTTTCTTCCATAATTTTGTTAAAGATATTTGCTGGCCCTTTAAGTTGTAGATCTTTACTCTCATCTATCCCTATAATCCTTAGGTTTGGTCTTCTCATTGTGTCCTGGATTTCCTGGATGTTTGGGGTTACAAGCCTTTTGGATTTTGCACTTTCTTTGACTGTGGAGTCAATGGTTACTATGTCATCTTCAGCATCTGAGATTCTTATTTCTATCTCTTGTATTCTGTTGTTTATGTTTGCATCTACGACCCCTGATTTCTTTCCAAGGTTTTCTATCTCCAAAGTTGCCTCCTTTTGTGATTTCTTAGTTGTTTCTACCTCTGTGTTCAGATCTTGGATGGTTTTGCTCAGTTCCTTCATTTGTTTGTTTGTGTTTTCATGTAATTCTTTAATATATTTTTTTGCTCCCTCTTTCATGACTTCTGCATGTTGTTTCAAGTTCTCCTGCATTTCTTTAACTGATTTTCTCATTTCCTCTTTATTCATTTCTGTCTGTTGGCCCATATTCTCCTGGAGTTCTTTAAATGTTTTTTGTGTTTGCATTGTAAGAGCTTCTACCCTATTGATGTTCCCCTGCATTTCTTTAAGAGATTTGTTTATGTCTTTTTTGTCTTCCTCTAGGAGCATCATGACCTGTGCTTTTATATCTAACTCTTGTTTTTCTGGTGTCCTGGGGTATCCCAGACTTGCTGTGGTTGGCGAATTGGGTTCAGATGGTGCCATATTGCCTTGATTTCTGTTAATAACATTCCTACGTTTGCCTTTTGCCTTCTCTTTATCTCTGGAGTTAGTTGGTCTTATTGTAGATGGCAGCCCCGCTGAAAGCACAGCACGCCTGTCCCCAGGAGACAGTGACCTTGGCTGAGCTGCTGGTACCCGGTTCTGCAGATCTCTTCTGGCGGCGTTGTCTGTGCTGGACTATGCTAGCTCTCAGTCCAAGCCCCTGACTCCAGCTGCTAGAATTCCGAGCTGTGTCCCGAGGCAAGGTAGCCCCTCGCTGCTAGACCGCTCAGAGAGCCGGCCCCAGCCGTGGTGGTCTGCACCCGCAGCTGAGTTGTCTGTGCCCAGATCTCCTGCAGAGCTAAGCTAAGCTATATCTCTGGCCACGCACCTGACTCCAGCTGCTCGCTGTCTCTAAAAATTTCTTAAGCATGATTAAAAGTTAATGAAAATACATGATAATATGAGAAATCATAACATTTTGTTAAAATATTTCATATTAATTTTAATATGTATTAATTTATTAATTGATTAACATTGGTGATTTATTTAGATCTCTATGTATATGCCTTGTAAGATTTTGTGTATAACAGGCATGTGGGAGATTAAGAGGGTCAGAAGGTTTCATATCCCTTTAAATTAAAGTTCTAGACAGTTTGGAACTGCCACATGGGTCTTGGAAATTAAACAAGGTTGTCTGCAAGTACAAACAACCCTACCATTGAAACATTACTTCAGGTATTGATTAATGTTTTAGAATTCAAATAATGTTTCTATTAAAATCAAAATAAAATTATAGACATTTAAATAAGTATTTTAGTAGAACTAAAAACTTCCCAATGTACCATGTCAATAACTTATCAATATCTTTGCAATTGCATATTCTGATAGAAATTATGTATAACATTATAAAATTCCAAACCTGAATGATTATAATGCAAAGGCAATCTTATTTAAAGATATTTCTAGTACCATCTCCAAGCAGTTCAGGAGGCAGCTATACACCCAGCAGCCAGTGAGGAGGAGACAGCCAGCACAGCCTGCATCCAGAGCTGATCGGGGCCACAGAGGTACATACCCAAATTCAATTACAAGAGAGTAGGTCTCGGCTGCCATCTTTGCCTCTGTCATTGTGCAACAGATAGTAGGCAGGTTTCACCAGAGTAGAGGATCACTTGGGGCACACCACACCAGGATTCCACCTGCATCTAGGAACTCTGCAGCACCACAGCAATATGTGCCAGAAGAAAGCAGCTCATCCAGGGTTGCTGAGATAGTCCTGCAGGCACACACACAGGGGGTGCAAGCTTCAGCCAGTGACAGCAGGCTCAACTAACACCAGAGATAACCAGGTGGCAAAAGGCAAATGTTGGGAACATTGCTAACAGAAATCAAAGCAAAATGGCACCACCTGAAATCAATTCTCCCACAACAGCAAGTCCTGGATACCCCAACATACCAGGAAAGCAAGATTTGGATTTAAAATCACAGGTCATGATGCTGATGGAGAGCATCATAGAGGGCTTCAAGAAGGACATAAATAACTCCCTTGAAATAAAAAAAAACACAAGTAAACAGTGAGAAGCCCTTGAAGAACCAAGGGAAAACACAACAAAACAGGTGAAGGAATTAAACAAAGCCATCCAGGGTCTAAAGAGGGAGATAGAAACAATAACTAAATCACAAAGGGAGACACCTCGGGACATAGAAAACCTAGGAAAGAAGACAGGAGTCATGGATCCAAGCATCAACAACAGAATACAAGAGATAGAAGTGAGAATCTCAGATGCAGAAGATACCATAGAAAACATTGATACAATGATCAAAGAAAATGAAAAATGCAAAAAGCTCCTGACCCAAAATATCCAGGAAATCCTGGACAAAATGAGAAGACCAAACCTAAGGATTATAGGCATAGAAGAAAGTGAAGATGCCCAACTTAAAGGGCCAGTAAATGCCTTCAACAAAATTATAGAAGAAAACTTCCCTAACCTAAAGAAAGAGATGCCCATGAACATACAAGAAGCCTCCAGAACTCCAAATAGATTTGACCAGAAAAGAAATTCATCCCATCACATAATAATTAAAACACCAAATGTACTAAACAAAGAAAGAATATTAAAAACAGTAAGGGCAAAACGTCAAGTAAGATATAAAGGTAGATATATCAGAATTACACCAGATTTGTCACCAGAGACTATGAAAGCCAGATGAGCCTGGGCAGATGTCATGCAGACCCTAAGGGAACACAAATGCCATCCCAAACTGGTATATCCAGCAAATCTCTCAATTGCCATAAATGCAGAAACCAAGGTTTTTCATGACAAAAACAAATTTACAGAGTATATTTCCACAAATCCAGCCCTTGAAAGGATAATGAATGGAAAACACCAACAAAGGGAGGGAAACTACACACAAGAAAAAGCAAGAAAGTAATATTCTTGCAGCAAACCCAAAAGAAGATAACCACATAAACATAAAAATTACATCAAAAAACAACAGGAAGGAACAACCACTATTCCTTAACATCTCTTAACATCAATGGACTCAATTCCCCAATAAAATGACATAGACTAACTGACTGGATTCATAAACAAGACAAAAAGAATAGACTAAAAGACTGGATTCATAAACATTTTGCTGCATACAGTAAATGCATCTCAGTGACAAAAACAAACACTACCTAAGAGTGAAAGCCTGGAAAACAGTTCTCCAAACAAATGGTCCCAGGAAACAAGCTGGAGTAGCCATTCTAATATCAGATAAAATAGAATTTCAACCAAAAGACATCAAAAAAGATACAGAAGGCCACTTTATAATCATCAAAGGAAAAATCTACCAGGAAGAACTCTCAATGTTGAACATCTATGCCCCAAATACAAGGGCACCTGCATTCGTAAAGGAAACCTTACTAAAGCTTAAAGCACACATCACATCCCATACAATAATTGTTGGGGACTTAAACACTACCACTTTCTTCAGTGGACAGATCAGTGAAACACAAACTAAATGGAGTCACAGTAAAACTAAAAGAAGTTTTAGACCAAATGGACTTAATAGATAGCTATATAACATTTCATCCTAAATCCAAAGATTTCTGCTCATTACCTCATGGTACCTTCTCCAAAACTGAATAAGGTGATAGAACTAATTCCATGCCTCCTATCAGATCACTATGGAATAAAGGTGGTCTTCAATAGCAACAAAAACACCAAAATGCCCACATACACATTGAAGCTGATCAATTCTCTACTCAATGATACCTTGGTCAAGGAAGAAATAAGGAAAGAAATCAAAGACTTTTTAGAATTTAATGAAAATGAAGGTACAACATACCTAAATTTATGGGACACAATGAAAGCACTGCTAAGAGGAAACCTCATAGCTCTGAGTGCCTACAAAAAGAAGCTGGTGAGAGCATATAAAAACAGTTTAACAGAACACCTGAAAGCTTTAGAACAAAAAGAAGCTAAATCACCCAAGAGGAGTAGAAGGCAGGAAATCATGAAACTCAGTGCTGAAATCAACTAAGTTGAAACAAAAAGAACTATACAAAGAATCAACAAAAGTAGGAGCTGGTTCTTTGAGAAAATCAACAAGATAGATAAACCTTTAGACATACTAACCAGAGGGCACAGAGACAGTACCCAAATTAACAAAATCAGAAATGAAAAGGGTGAAATAACAACAGAAAGTGAGGAAATACAAAAAATTATCATATCCTACTACAAAAGCCTATACTCATCAAATCTGGAAAATCTGGATGAAATGGACAATTTCCTAGACATATACCAAATACCAAAATTTAATCAGGATCAGATAGAACATCTTAATTGTCCCATAACCCCCAAAGAAATAGAAGTGTTCATTGACAGTCTCCCAACCAACAAACATAACAGTACCAGATGGCTTTAGTGCAGAATTCTATCAGACATTCAAAGGAGATGTAATGCCAATACTCTTCAAACTATTCCATAAAATAGAAACATAAGGAACATTACACAATTCGTTCTATGAAGCCACAACTATGCTGATATAAAAACCACACAAAGATCAAAAAAAGGAAAACCTTAGATTAATTTCCCTTATGAATATCCATGCAAAAATACTCAATAAAATTCTTGCCAACCAAATCCAAGAACACATCAAAACAATCATTCACCATGATCAAGAAGGCTTCATCCCAGCGACTCAGGGATGGCTCAATATACAGAAATTCATCAATTTAGTCCACTACATAAAAAAAACTCAAAGAAAAACACCACATGGTCTTTTCATTAGATGCTGAAATAAAATTCAGCATCCTTTCATGTTAAAGGTCTTGGAAAGAACAGGAATTCAAGGCCCATAACTAAACATAATAAAAGCAATATACAGCAAACCAGTAGCCAACATCAAACTAAATGGAGATAAATTTGAAGCAATCCCACTAAAATCAGGGACTAAACAAGGCTTCCCTCTCTCTCCATATTTATTCAATATACTACTTGAAGTTCTAGCCAGAACTATTACACAACATAAGGAGGGCAAAGGGATACAAATTGGAAAGGAAGAAGTCAAACTATCACTATTTGCAGATGACATAAAAGTATACTTAATTGACCCAAAACACTCCACCAGAGAACTCCTACAGCTGATAAACAACTTCAGTAAACTGGCTGGATATAAAATCAACTCAAGCAAATCAGTAGCCTCTCTGTACTCAAAGGATAAGCAGGCTGAGAAAGAAATTAAGGAAATGACACCCTTCACAATAGCCACAAACAATATAAAGTATCTTGGTGTTGACTCTAACCAAACAAGTGAAAGCTCTGTATGACAACTTCAAGTCTTTGAAGAAAAACATCGAAGAAGTCCTCAGAAGATGGAAAAATCTTTCATGCTCAGATTGGCAGGATTAATATAGCAAAAATGGCCATCTTGCCAAAAGCAATCTACAGATTCAATGCAATCCCCATCAAAATCCCAACTCAGTTCTTCATAGACTTTGAAAGAGCAATTCTCAAATTCATCTGGAAGAACAAAAAACCCCAGGATAGCTGAAACTATTCTCAACAGTAAAAGAACTTCTCTGTACCACATTTTTAATAGGGTTACTTGGTTCTTTGGGGTCTAACTTCTTGAGTTCTTTGTATATATTGGATATTAGCCCTCTGTCAGATGTGGGGTTGGTGAAGATCTTTTCCCAATTTGTTGGTTGCCGTTTTGTCCTTCTGACAGTGTCCTTTGCCTTACAGAAACTTTGTAATTTTATGACGTCCCATTTGTCAATTCTTGATCTTAGAGCATAAGCTATTGGTGTTCTGTTCAGAAACTTTCCCCCTGTGCCCAAATCCTCCAGGGACTTGCCCAGTTTCTTTTCTATTAGTTTCAGTGTGTCTGGTTTTATGCAGAGATCCTTGATCCACTTGGAGTTGATTAAAAATTGTGATACCAAGCTAAACAAAGAATTTTCACCTGAAGAAATCTGCATGGCTGAGAAACACCTTAAGAGATGTTCAACATCATTAGTCATCAGGGAAATGCAAATCTAAACAGCCCTGAGATTCCACCTCACACCAGTCAGAATGGATAAGATTAAAAACTCAGGAGACCCATTCTAGCACCAGTGTCCACTCCTTTCTTCTTGTGAGACATCACTTGATATGTGATTTATGTCTTTGGTGTTCCAAGCTTCTAAGCTAATATCCACTTATCAGTGACTGTATACCATGGGTATTCTTTTGAGACTGGGTCATTGTGGGGGAGTACAAGAACAGTAAGGTGGGAGGGGGAGGATGAGGGAGCAGGGGGAGGGAAAAGGGCATGTGGGACCTTTGGGAGTGGGGAACCAGAAAAAGGGAAATGAATTGTAAATATAAAATATATCCAATAAAATAAATCTAAAAAAATAAAAAAACCAAAACCTGAATGAACAATCACATGAATGAATAAATGAATGAATAAAAAAAAAACTCAGGAGACAACAGGTGCTGGTGAGGATGTGGAGAAAGAGGAACACTCCTACACTGTTGGTGGGATTGCAAGATAGTACAACCACTCTGGAAATCAGTCTGGTGGTTCCTCACAAAATTGGGCATGACACTTCAAGAGGACCCTGGCATACCACTCCTGGGCATATACCCAGAGGATTCCCCTGCATACAATAAAGACACATGCTCCACTATGTTTATAGCAGTCTTGTTTATAATAGCCAGAAATTGGAAGGAGCCCAAATATCCCTCAAAGGAGGAAGGGATACAGAAAATGTGGTATATTTATACAATGGAATACTACTCAGCAATTAAAAATAATGAATTCATGCAATTTGTAGGTAAATGGTTAGATCTGGAATATATCATCCTGAGTGAGTTAACCCAATCACAAAAGAATTCACATGAAATGCAATCACTGATAAGTGGATATTAATGAGCCCAGAAGCCCTAAATACTCAAGGCACAATTAGCAAGTCTAATGATTCCCAAGAAGAAGAAAGGAGAGAACCCTGGGCCTGTAAAGATTGGATCCAGTTTTGTAGAACAGAGAAATTGTGGGGGGGGGAGGGGGAATGATTGGGGAATAGTCGGGGGGGGGGAGGAATTATGGGACATATGGTGGGGGGGACTGGGAAAGGGGAAAGCCCTTGGAATGTAAACATAGAATATAGAAATTAGCAAGTCAAAAGATTCCTAAGAAGAAGGAAGGAGAGGATTCTGGTTCTGAAAAGATTGGATCCAGTTTTGTAGGAGAGTACCAGAACAGAGAAATGGGGGTGTGTGATTGGGGAATAGGCAGAGGGGGGAGAGAGGACCTATGGGACATATGATGAGGGGGATCTGGGAAAGGGGAAAGCCTTTGGAATATAAACAAAGAATATAGAATAAATAATAAAATTATATATTAAAAATTTATATATTTGATAATTTGTGCCCTTGCCTGTATGTTAAAAGTTTTGAGTTTGAAAGAGAAAATAAAAGAAGAAACATGTTTAATACAACCTGAGACAGCACTATGAACTTCCACCAAAAAAATCCCTAAGTGACTCCTAATTTATATTCACCAAAACAATGCCTTAGTAGTTTTTATAGAAATGAAGATTTGTTAGGTATGGGTATGTATTATAAAATGTCACTTTGTCTGTAAAAGAATGTAACTAAGACTAAGAATTACTTTTGAGAACACCAACAATTCTAGTATCTTCTGAAAACTAAAAAAAAAAAATGTATATATGACTGTATAACATTTTTCTCTAAATTGAAACATTTCTTTTAGGAGGAAGAGGGATGATTTATGAGACTTAAGAGATAAACTCATAGTTTGAAAAACTGGAATTTGTATAATTAACCAGGAATATACAGGAAACACTCACTATTTTATATCAGCATCCTGGAGTTCAGTATAATCTGAGAAAATTATACTTTTATTAATGATACAGTATATACCTTCTCCATACTACCACCATTCTACTAAATAATCATAGCATTAAAGTGACTCCAAATGACATTACTATACCTATAGATGAAGACGGCTTTTTGCAGTAGTTGATAAATAATATAGTCAAACTGGAAGATGGGGACACAGTGAAAAACTCCATCCTAAATGAGATGTCTTCATTAAATCCCTCCTAAAGGCTAAGACAGATATCCAGAGAAAGAAGTAAAATGGTTAAAAAAAAGTTAGTGAGTGACTGCACAGAAACAGTCTTCCAAAAAATACAAGAGTTGATACACCTATGAACTCACTGAGACTGTGATGGTATATGCGAGACTTGCAAAAACTCAATCAAGAGAAATATCCCAGGGCACAGAAGAATTGAGCACAAAAATCTTATGACAAACTAAAAAACTATTACTTGCTGTAAGCAGGAAAGTTCGTTTTTCCAATGCAGTGATGTTAGATGGACTGTACTCCATTGCAGGTCCCATGCTCAAGAGTAGTTGACTGACACAAAATGGACAAAATGGTGGGTGGGGGTGGGAGAGGACTTATGGGACATATGGTTAGGGACGAACTGGGAAAGCGGAAAGCCTTTGGAATGTAAACAAACAATATAGAATAAATTTAAAACAAAAACTAGGTTATACAAAGCTAAAAAAAAAAAGAAAAAAAAAAAAAGAACTTCTGGGGGAATCAGTATCCCAGACCTCAAGCAGTACTACAGAGCAATTGTGTTAAAAACTGCATGGTATTGGTACAGCAACCGGCAAGTAGATCAATGGAATAGAATTGAAGACCTGGAAATGAACCCACAGTTCATTTGATCTTTGATAAAGGAGCAACAACTATCCAGTGGAAAAAAGATAGCCTTTTCAACAAATGGTGCTGGTTCAACTGGAGGTCAACATGCAGAAGAATGCAAATTGATTCATTCCTATCTCCTTGTGTTAAGCTCAAGTCCAAGTGGATTAAGAACCTCCACATAAAACCAAACACTGAAACTAATAGAAAAGAAACTAAGGAAGACCCTTGAGGACATGGGCACAGGGGAAAATTTCCTCAATAGAACACCAATAGCTTCTGCTCTAAGCTCAAGAATTGACAAATGGGACCTCCTAAAACTACAAAGTTTCTGTAAGGCGAAGGACATTGTCAAAAGGACAAAACAGCAACCAACAGATTGGGAAAAGATCTTTACCAACACAACATCCGACAGAGGGCTTATATACAAGATATACAAAGAACTTAAGAAGGTAGACTCCAGAGAGCCAAATATCCCCCTTAAAAATGGTGTACAGAGCTAAATAAAGAATTTTCACCTGCGGAATATCGAATGGCTGAGAAGTACCTAAAGAAATGTTCAACATCCTTAGTCTTCAGGGAAATGCAAATCAAAACAACCCTGAGATTTCACCTCACACTAGTCAGAATGGCTAAGATAAAAAACTCAGGAGAAAACCTGGAGCTGGCAAGGATGTAGAGAAAGAGGAACACTTCTTCACTGCTGGTGGGGTTGCAAGCTGGTACTACCACTCTGGAAATCAGTCTGGTGGTTCCTCAGAAAATCCCTCTATACTACTCCTAGGTATCTACCCAGAGGATTCCCCAGCATGTAATAAGGACACATGCTCCAGTATGTTCATAGCAGCCCTATTTATAATAGCCAGAAGCTGGAATGAACCCAGATGTCCCTCAACGGAGGAATGGATACTGAAAATGTGTTATATATACACAATGGAGTACTATTCAGCCATTAGAAACAATGAATTCATGAAATTCTTAGACAAATGGGTGGAACTGAACAACATCATCCTAAGTGTGGTAACCCAGTCTCAAAAGAACACTCATAGTATGCACTAACTTATAAACAGATATCAGCCTAGAAGCTTGAAATACCCAAGACACAATTCACATATCAAATGATGCCCAAGAAGAAGGAAGGAGAGACCCCTGGTCCTGGAAAGGCTCATTGCAGCAGTGTAGGGGAATACCAGGACAGGGCAGTGGGAAGGGGTGGATTGGGGAACAGGGGGAGGGAAGAGGGCTTATGGGACTTTCAGGGAGGGGGGAATCCAGGAAAGGGAAAATCACTTGAAATGTAAATAAATAATATATCGAATAAAAATGCAAAAATTAATTAAAATCTTTCTAAAAATGTATATTGTGTATTAATACTTACCTGTGTGTGGGTCTGTATATGTAACAGTAGTGACATTGGGGGCCAAAAGAGAGAATGTGATTTGTTGGAGATAGAATGAGAGAGCACTGTGAGCATCCTGATGCAGATGGTGGCTGGCCACTGAACTAGGGCTCTTTGCAAAGGCAGTCCATGTTCTTAACTGCTGAACTCCCAACCATGACAATAATTTTTTTTACTGCTCTACTTTCTAAAATTCAGTGAAGATAGTAAGTGTCCTTGTTTTGAAATGCACATTTCATATCTACAGATGAAACCATCAATTGTTTTAATAAGAAAAATGTGAAAAGAGACAGAATTATTTATAAAATATTATTTATAAAACTATTTATAATAAAATATTTTGCTATAGGATATGAAGAATTATAAATATGAATTAAGTTTTGAACCCCCTATGAGTCCTTATGATGGATCTGATGGTCTTTATTTTCTAGTTTGTTATTATGCAAGTTAAGAAAAAAATACAGTTATGTGACAGGATTTTCCTTGTCCAAGTACCTCAAAATACTAGTGCAGTGGGAGCCTGTGATTGGACAGGGAAAAAGGAGACAGAGCTAAGGGCTGCAGAGACAGAGAGCGACTCAGGAGAAAATAGAAAGCCAAGATGGGCACAGAGCTAAACAAAGACTTTTCACCAGAAGAAATTCGGATGGCCGAGAAACACCTTAAAAGATGTTCAACATCATTAGTCATCAGGGAAATGCAAATCAAAACAACCCTGAGATTCCACCTCACACCAGTCAGAATGGCTAAGATTAAAAACTCAAGAGACAACAAGTGCTGGCAAGGATGTGGAGAAACAGGAACACTCCTCCACTGTTGGTGGGATTGCAAAATGGTAAAACCGCTCTGGAAATCAGTCTGGCGGTTCCTCAGAAAATTGGGCATGTCCCTTCCAGAGGACCCTGGCATACCACTCCTGGGCATATACCCAGAGGATTCCCCTGCATACAATAAAGACACATGCTCCACTATGTTCATAGCAGCCTTGTTTATAATAGCCAGAAATTGGAAGGAGCCCAGATATCCCTCAAAGGAGGAATGGATACAGAAAATGTGGTATATTTATACAATGGAATACTACTCAGCAATTAAAAATAATGAATTCATGCAATTTGTAGGTAAATGGTTGGATCTGGAAAATATCATCCTAAGTGAGTTAACCCAATAACAAAAGAATACACATGAAATGCAGTCACTGATAAGTGGATATTAATGAGCCCAGAAGCCCTAAATACTCAAGGCACAACTAGCAATTCAAATGATTCACACAAAGAAGAAAGGAGAGAACCCTAGGCCTGAAAAGATTGGATCCAGTTTTGTAGATCCAGAACAGAGAAATGGTGGGGGTGGATGATTGGGGAATAGTTGGGGGGAAGAGGACTAATGGGATATATGGTGGGGGGGGGATCTGGGAAAGGGGAAAGCCTTTGGAATGTACACAAAAAATATAGAAAGTTTAAAAAATCAAAAAAATACAATAATTATACAATAAATAAGATTATCTCAGAGATAGAAAAGAAAAGAAAAGAAAAGAAAAGAAAAGAAAAGAAAAGAAAAGAAAAGAAAAGAAAAGAAAAGAAAAGCCAAGATGGGGCCAGACAGACAGGAAGAAGAACCTGCACCAGCATGGCTTTAAGTAGCCGCAGATAGTTATGATATCACTAAGGTTAGAGTAATTGGGATAATTTGACTAATCTAGGTGGGCAGCTAAATTATACTGATTTCTTGTGGATTGAGAATATATTGATAGATAAATCTGGTTAATTATAAGCTTCTAGAGTTTTGTTTTTACTGGGTTGCAGATAGTTGTGGTGGCTGATCACTTCGTGGACAGTCGTTGTGTAGGGCTAGCGTGGAAGGGAAGGGAACTTGAGAGCTCTGTCCCTGTCACAGAGTTGGTGGGCAGAGTAGTCCAGCAGTACCACAGTACCGCCCTAAGGCAGAGCTCCTGGTGGTAGTGCAGGAAGGCGGCTTTTTTTTTTTTTTTTGGATTTCCCACAACAGTTAGATGATGTAATTACATTATTATTATTATTTATTATTATTATTACTATAGCAACAAAATGTTATCTACAGTATGGCTTGGACTTTGGATTGAAATTGTCAATCATAGTATTAAACTAACCAGATTCACTTAAAGATGGATGTTTGACCTAATTCAGTCCAATGGAAAGTCAGGAAAGTCAGGAATACATCAGAAGAAGATGTAAGGGAAACCTATAGTTTTCCTTGCTACTTTGGAAACATTATGTTGAGAATTTTGAGTGTTTTTTTTTCTGATGTGTGAAGCCCAGAGAAGTGGAGAACTGCTGGTCCTGATTCCTGATGTTAGAGAACATTAGCCATCACTGCACACACTTCTGGACCTTTGTCATTTGAATGAATGCAAATTGCATAGTTTAAACAAATTTTAGTTGCAAAATAGTAGCTAAACTTTTGTAGTATGCCTGTTTTGTGTGCAAGAGAAATGCTTACAAAGAAGTAAAGTAAGCCTCTGATAGCTCTAAGGTGCCTTGTAGAAAATGAATAAGCCAGTGCTACACTGTCTCAGACTGCTCTCAACACAATCCTCTTGCTCTGGAATAAAGACTCTCAAAGAAAATTCACTCTGCTATGGTTTAGGCAGCTACTATGTACTCTGCTCCACTGCCTCCTTAGGTATTGGTTTGCTTTGTGCATTATATGTACAAATTTCTACTGTGGTTGTGGAATTTGAGAGTCCAGATAACAACTACAAATTAGTTTTTGATGCATTTTAATTTTTGTTGTTTTAACTTTTAAGTATTTATTTATTTTCACTTTTTTGAAACATAACCTTGGCTGTCCTGTAACTTACTCTGTAGACCAGGCTGGCCTTTACATTACAGACATCAATCTGACTCCCAGGTGATGGGATAAAAGCTGTGAATCACTACTGACCAGCTTAAAATTATTTTATTATATTAATTTTTTACTTTTGTTTTTTCATGTGTAATCTCATTCATGTAAAATGGGGTTGCTTTAATTCAGTTTGTATTTAAGGATAATCTTGAAGGCCTGATCCTTTTGCACCCATCTGGGCTGTTGTGCAATAATGCTCAGTTGCTCTGCAGTGCTAGGAAAGCATTCTGTATATGAATTACAGTCCTTTCTTTAACTGTCACATGTATGCGACCACTTCAAAGTATTGAAACGGACATCTAAAAGGGCACAGCATCGATTGCAGTAGTAGCAATTCATTCTTAGAAAATAAGTTTTTATTTTTATATTATCTTTGCCTGCATGCAAAGATATAAATAATCACCTTTATAACAAGGATAATCTTAATAAAATCATGAAAATCCTAAGCCAATAAAATAAATGATAAAAATTTTAATTTAAATTGGTTCATGAAAAATGCTAGTTTCCTTTGTTGCACTTTTGCTTCCTATAATATGTTTAAAAATCAATGATTTATCAAGCACTGGATAAAACATTTAAAGACTATAGAAAACATTTCAATGTAGATACAAAGCAGATAAATTTTGTGATTTTTAGGAAGCATGCATATTGTCCATTTTGTCACATTAACACTGAATAAGAACACAAGCCATTTTGATTTTCATAAATATTTGTGCCAGATCTCTCTTGGAAATTTGCCGTTGCAATTGTGAGCCAGATAAAGGAAGAACTTCCTTGATATAACTGAGGGCAGCAAAGGACATTTTGAAAGTCTTTAGTGATTTGTGAGTGTTCCTCCCTGCCATGCCAGCTTAGAAATTACCTTAGAAATTCAGCACCGCATTGCCTCTTCTTTCATTTCTGACATTTTCAGACTCTACAAATGTGATGGGGTTCCGTAATACGTAATTGGCTGTTTGCTGGCAGTTACATCTGCTCTATTTACTGTTCACATTTGAGTGTATAATAAGAATGCATATTGGAGGCTGTTGAATAAAGCGTAATGGCTGCTGAAGAATAAAATATTAAAATATGTTGTTTCCACTAAAGTACTGATACTTGAGGTTTTTGATGCTTATTGCTCAAGTGAGTGGAAATCCTTTGAAAGTGAGACTGTTGACTTGAAATTGATATTTTCATATTAATAATCTGCTCTTTTGTTTATCTTTTTTTATATGCCATACTATCTTTATTCATTGGGAAACATTCTGTATAAAAACATATGTGCTGATTCTTCTGCTGGAGGACAGCATCAGAATCAGGAGCTACATACGGACTCACATACATATGTGACTGAACATGTATGCACCAACACACGTGGGGTCTGAAAAGACATCTTTGAAATCATGAGTCTACAAATGGTTACCACACACAGAAGAGTATTCAGAAGGGAGAATGTGTTGATTGGTATTTAATTGGCAATTGTTTTGTTTTGGGGTTTTTTTTTGTGTTTTTTTTTTTTGTTTGTTTGTTTTATGGTTGAGGCAAAGGCAAGCTCCAGTGCCTTATTTCTTCTCTTAACCACCTTTTATACCCCATAAGACAAAGTTTTTTGTTAGAAAGAAAATTACCTCATAGCCACAAGTTACACATTTTCCAGAGATAATCACTACAAAAACATATTCTTCAAAATCAGATTAAAATCATTACACAAAAGGAAATTACAATAAGATATTGATTACATATTTCTTATATGAAACATATCTAAGCAATTCTCATTTATCTTTCTTTCCATAAGTCCATTGTGACCTCAAAGCATGACTTTATTCTATCTTAATGACAAAAATGATGGACTGGATGTTAGGTCTATCTTATACCTTGTAAATTACAAAATGGTAATAGTTATACTCAATTTATATTTTGAAAGAAAAGGTGTTTTTATTTAAATAGAAAGAGAGATGTGTGACAGGATTTTTCCCTGTCCAATTACATTAAAATATTAGTGCAGCAGGAGGCCTGTGATTGGACAGGGAAAAAGTAGGCAGTGTAAGAGTTGCAGAGACAGAGAACATTACAGGAGAAGGAAGAGGAGGAGGAGGAGGAGGAGCAGGAGGAGGAGGAAGCCAAGATGGAGGACAGACAAGAAGAAGATCATGGATCAACGTGGCTTTAAATATCCACAGGCAGATATGATATAATAAATGATAGAATAATTGGGATAACTTGTCTACTCTGGGCAGGCAGCTTGTACCATTATCAGTTGGCCCTGAAATTATTGTGTGAACATCTTGTGAATAGAGAATTTATTGATACATAAATCTTCTGTTTATCTTTATTCTCAACTATTATATTTATAACATGAGATTATGAACTCTACAAATTAAAATTTTCTTATAATATTCCAGATAATGTGTATCCATAACTTTAAGTAGAGCAATGCTCTGTTGTTATATGAGGCTTATACATTATGCATATCATTAGACAGAATTCTGACCAGAGTATACAAAAATGCTCTGGAAGTTTTAGGTCTTCAAAAGCAAATAATAAAGCAATCACCAGGTCTATAACCCTGCAATACATGCCAAGGACATGTGCAGCAAAATGCCAAGCTCTTGTTGCAGTTATTATACATTTTCAGGTATTATTTGTGTGTCATTTTTCTGATACACAATTGTTTCATGCTATTTGATTCTTGGAAACTTTGGAGAAATGAGAACAATGCTTACCACTCAGAAGGCAGCTTTATGCTATGACTGTTAAAGCTATAGTATAATCTTTGGAAGGAAGAGTGACTGTTAGTAAGCATAAACATTTTACTGAGCAAGGGGAGAGTTTTCATATTCTATAACACATAAGTGAAAATGTTGTTTAAGAAAATAAGATCTTTATATATTTTGGGTCATGGTATTTTGATGAAAATTGATGTGGTCTCCTACTAATTTTTCTTCGTTTCAAAATGATGATGAGCCCAAATTTCAGCCAGGTTTCAAATGTAAATTTAAGAATGGAGAATAAATTGCAAGAGATAATTCAGTTTAAACCATAGGCCATAATGCACACAGGAGTAAACGTATCTTAAAATATAGTAGGAAAAATTTCTGCTATGCCTTAAGCTGAAGTAAGGTTAAGTCCTATCTCCACATATAGCTTAACCACAAGTTCACTAAGTTCCTGAATTTTGGGTTCTTAACACCTAACTGAAAGATGAGGAATAATGTGTGTAAAACATTGACCCATCCAGAGTTCTCTGACAGCTCTCTGTGTAACCGATGCTTTAGCAGTAATCCTAGTGGAGAGGAGATTTGCAGAGTGAACGTCAATAAAAAAGAAACAAAAGCTATGCATTCTTGGAAAAGAAAGGGGAGGGTGAGGAGAAATTACTGTGATCAGTGTGGTGATACACATAAGTGCAAGTATTTTTAAGGAAAGCCATTTGTGTGCACACAGCATGAAATGGGTACACACTGGAACCTTGCACAGCATAGAATCCACATAGGCACAAAAGGCACTTGTGGAAAAGTCCAAGTATTGGGAAGCTTGGTCACATTGCAAAATTAAGCTCAGTGTCTAATGAAAATGAAATGTACATATGGTAGTAGATGCTTTCTCCTTGGCTACAAGGCAAGACTTGTCATTATGGTTCCCACTATTGCTTCCACCCCAGGTAAGAAACATGGTAGTGCTTGTGGCAATGGTGGGGGTCACAAGAGCAGTTCCCTTGAAGCTAAATATGTGAGCCTAAGTATTTCTAAGGGAAATACTAAGTTCTTCATCTCTGAGGAACACAACCATACCATTTCTACATCCAGACCCCATTTGTGTGATGCCCTTCACATCATTCGTATCCTGCTATACAAGAAGGAAACCCATCATTTATTTATGGGTTTCACAGTATGGAAAACATTGATGAAAGGGATACTTTCTGGTGGCTTATTCTGAAACAATAACAACAACAACAACAACAACAACAAAAACTTATATGGTTATATGAAATGGTTCTCATGTAAGGTAGAGAGGTATCTGTGGTTAATGGTTGAATCAGACTACATCACTACAAAGAACAAGTTTCAGCACCTGCTCCTAAACTTAGGCAGATAATTCTTGAGTTTATTTCCCTGAATATGGAATTTGACAGTGTTAATGTACTATTCAAGATAAGTTTAGAGCGATGGCAATGTGGGTGGATTGTCTTTGAAATATAATTTAGGACTTTTTATCTTTGGAAGCAGCTGTTGGCCGGATACACTATGTATATATTTTTTGACATTTTGCAGAAGATTAGCTGTGAAGAGCTAAGCTTAAGTTACTGTTTGATGTGGTAACAAGATATAAATTCATGTACTTTAAAAATTGGCTGCTTAACTACTTATCACTTTCCTGCAATGCAAAATATATCTTAAACCTGAGGGCACTGTATACTTTCAATGAAAATATTAACAGCTGCTAGCCACCCACTCTCAACTTAGGGATTATTAGTAGCTAAAGTATAATTTTATTTTAGGTGATGAGCCAGAGTGTAACTTGAAAAAGCATTTATTTCTTCAATGTATGGTTATCATGTTCTCACCTAAAAGCAGGAGGCAACCATACAGATGATAGTCTGAAGTTAACCTCTGTATGGTAAACTTATTTTAATTAAGAATTAAAATCTTTTGAAGCTAGGGGATAAAGTTGCAAATATTTTGGTCATTATTGCAACTTAAGACACAGCTACTTAATTCTAACCAAGCATATTTACCTCAACTAAAAATAAGTTAGCAAATTTGATTCCAAACTTTGTTTTGCTAAATACTTATGAGTATCATGACCCAAAGACTCATACTAAATCATTTTGTTCCAATAAATAAAAATAAATTTCCAGAAATTTCAGGCTTGTCAAAAACATTAGTCATCTATTTAGAAATCCATTTCCATGAAATGTAACATTTGAAGAGGAAATACATCTGTTGGTATGACTTGTTCATGCTCATGCTAGAAATGTTGTTGTCTTTCTCCAATGGTATAAGTTAGAAATAAAATAACTGTTTGATAATTGAAGTTAAAGTTCTATATTAATTGTAGTTAACTATATTTACAAGTTTTTTAAGAAAAAATAAAGTAAGTCTGGAAAGAAGACTTTGCTGGTAAAAGTGCCTGCTGCCAAGACAGAAAATCTGAATTTGTTCTTGAGAACTCACAGGGTAGAAGAAAAATAAAGACCCCCTCCCTCAAATTGTCATCTTATTTCCACATACATGTAATGACATTAATGTGTCTATACTCATATGCACATATCTAAGCAAATAAATGTAAAAAATAATGTGTGCTTTTGTAAGACTCTGGTGAGCTGAGGGGGAACCTCCTGAAAGAACAAAGTGGAGTTGGGAATCCAAGCAAAAAGCAAGAGGAATTTGTTGGGGTCACCCTGAACATGGGAGAACATGGGAGAGAGAGAGAGAGAGAGAGAGAGAGAGAGAGAGAGAGAGAGAGAGAGAGAGAGAGAGAGAGAGAGAACAACCCTGTGCAGCCTGTCCAGTGAGCCTTTATCAGTCCTCAATGCTGCAGCCAGTAGGCACAATGTGATTGGCAGAACAGTGTGACTTTTAAATTGACTGGTCTTTAGGGAATGAGGTAGGTGGACAACAGTCTCAGAATAGCTCTTGGCCTCTCCTGCTCACAGGTGGTTGATGGTCTGTCCCTCTTCCCTGTGGTCTGAGGAATGTGATTATCCCCTCACTTCTGGAGGGGAGGGGTGACTATGTTCTTTATGACATTTCTTTTTCATGAGGGAACGGGTCTGGTGGATTTTCTAAAGTTTCTGAGCTTACCTCTTCACTTTGAGACACAATTTTATCTGTGAGAAAAAAGTTTATATCTTTCAAAAAACTGACATCCAAGGATAAGACAGTGCAATACTCAGAAATCAAAAATGCCTCCAGTTTAGGAAAAACCTGGTATTTTTCCTGCAAATAAGGGCTTGCCCTCTCCTGCTCCCCCAGGGAATGCATACGGCCTTAGTTATGGTTTCATTGTTGTGAAGAAACACCATGACCAAGGCAACTCTTATAAAGGACATTTAATTTTGGCTGGGATTATAGTTTAAGAGATTCAATCAATTCTCAATGTGGCAGGAAATTGACTTCAGGAAGCAGCCAGGAGGTGAGTTTCTTCTACACTGGGTAGAGCTTGAGCTAGGACCTCAGAGCCCACTCCCATAATGATGGACTTCCATCACTACTCTACAAGGACACACCTACTCCAACAAGGCAACTCCTCATAATAGTAGCTGTCTCATGGGCCAAGCATATTAAAACCACCATACGTAGTGACATCATGGACAATCCTAGTTGTCAGCTTGACAGATCTAGGAAGTGGGGACCTCTGTTTTGGAATTGTGCCCATCATGTTCACTTGGGGATCATGTCTATGGAGCACTTTCTAGATAGTTAATTGTTTTAAGTGTGCCCAAGCTAGTATGCAGGGTGCCAACCCTGGGGTAATGGACCTGGGCTTTATGAGACTAGTAGCTGAGAAAGCCAGGAGGAACAAGTCAGTAATAAGGGTTTCTCCACTATCTGTTCCAGTTCTTGTCTCCAGGTTCCTGTCTTAACTTCCCTTGACGATGGTCTATATTTGCAATGTATATTCTATATCTGCTCTTTCTCCAATTTACTTTTGGTCCTGGTATTTATAACAGCAACAGAAAGCAAGCTATGACACCAAAATATTTCTTTAAAATGAAGGTAATGTATGAAGGGGACACTTATACAGGTCACCTTTATCTTTTCTTCTTAAAGAAAACTCTTTGTCTTTACTTTTTGAGTTTCCACGGGCAAATCATCATCTTATCATAAATGTGAGTTTAAAAATGTAGTTCTCAATGGATTTATTCTGGCGTATGCTACTTGCTTAAACAATCTTTCTGATATCTCAAACTTGACAGATCTTGCATTAGCACAGTAAATAGTATAATGAAAAGGTATGATGAAATGTGTCATAATAGCTTTCCAAGGACATGTCTAGTGGATGGGTAATGATTGCTTTTCTTTCTCATCTCAGTTTTAAATCATATGTCCATCTTAATAAATATTGAGTAATAGTTATAAACCTGCAGTTGAAATCTAATTTCTGTGTGAGATTTGAAATGCTTGTGTATTTTTATGTGTGGAGTTTTAAAAAGTTCATTTTTGCTGAGACGCTAGTTTGTATAAAAAACTGCTAAATTTATTAAGAGGTTGTAGAATATATTAGTGAATAAAAATTTACTTGCATATAGGTTTGTACTTATATTGAACACACTGCCACATTGCCTGAAGGTGCTAATCTAGTAATTTTTTAATGTATAGCTTAATGATGTTTTATTCAAAACATAAACATACTTCAAATGTTTACTTTTACTCTTTATTAATTACTTGCTTTTTTATTGCTGGTTTCCCCTATGAAAACTCCCTATCACATCCCCATTCTTCTGAGAGTGTTCCCCTCACTCACCCACCTACTTCTGCTTCACCACCCTAGCATTACTTACACTGGGGCATTGAGCCTTCACAGGGCCAAGGACCTCGCATCCCATTGATGTCAGATAAGGCAATTCCCTGCTACATGTGTAGGTGGAGCCATGTGCCCTTCCATGTGTACACTTTGGTTGGTAGTTTAATCCTCGGAAGGTCTTTTAAATTCAGTAGTAGTTACTGAATTTATTTTGTCATCACTACCCTGAAGTTCATTGTATTCTACACACACACATATATACACAAAATTTCTTACATAATTCTCATAGCAATATGGAAAATAGTAATATTGGACAAAATTGACTTTCAACCAAAAAAGTTTTGTTTTCTCAACAAAAAAGACATGGAAGGACACTTCATACTCATCAAAGTAAAAGTCTACCAAGAAGAACTCTCAGTTCTGAACACCTATGTTCCAAATGCAAGAGCACCCACATTTTTAAAAGAAATGTTACTAAAGCTCAAAGCACACATTGCACCTCACACAATAATTGTGAGTTGACTTCAACACCCCATTCTCATCAATAGACAGATCAGGGAAACACAAACTAAGCAGAGACAAAGTGAAACTAATAGAAGATATGGACCAAATGGATTTAACAGATATCTATAGAACATTTCATCCTAAATAAAAAGAATATACCTTCCTAATACCTTATGGTATCTTTTCCAAAATTGACCATATAACAGTCTCAAATCGATTTAAGAAGATTGAAATAATCTCATGCCTCCTATTAGATCACTATGGAATAAGGGTAATCTTCAATAGCAGCAAAAACAACTGAAAGCCCACATACACATGGAAGCTGAACAATGATCCACTCAATTATATCTTCATCAAGGAAAAAATAAGGAAATAATTCAAAGACTTTTTAGAATTTAATGAAAATGAAGGCACAACATACCTAAAATTATGGGTAACAATGAAAACAGTACTAAGAGAAAACTCATAGTTCTGAGTACCTCCAAATGGAAGCTGGAGAGAGCATACAT
This sequence comes from Apodemus agrarius, assembly GCA_964023405.1. Classification (NCBI taxonomy): domain Eukaryota; kingdom Metazoa; phylum Chordata; class Mammalia; order Rodentia; family Muridae; genus Apodemus; species Apodemus agrarius. Next base: position 51,112,386 of record OZ030025.1, read on the forward strand.
TAGCTGCTTAATAGCATTCCTGAAAGCTCTAGAAAGAAAGAATATAATGTACCCAAGAGGAGTAGAAGGCAGGAAATCAACAAACTCAGGGCTGAAATCAACTAAGTAGAAACAAAAAGAACTATACAAAGAATCAACAAAACCAGAAGTTGTTTCTTTGAGAAAATCAACAAGATAGACAAACCCTTAGCCAGACTAACCAGAGGGCAAAGAGACAGTATCCAAATTAACAAAATCAGACAAGACAAGGGATTTATAACAACAGAAAATTAAAAAAAATTATCATATCCTATTACAAAAGCCTATAACCAACACAACTGGAAAATCTGGATGAAATTGACAATTTTCTAGACAGATATCAAATACCAAAGTTAAATCAGGACCAGATAGACCATCTAAACAGTCCCATAACACCTAAAGAAATAGAAGTTATTGAAAGTCTCCCCTCCCCGCCAAAGAAATCGCATAGGACCAATTGGTTTTAGTGTAGTAATCTATCAGACCTTCAAAGAAAACCTAACACCAATAAACTATTCCACAAAATAGAAAGAGAAGGATCACTACCCAACTCGTTCTATGAGGCAACAATTCTGCTGAAACCAGAACCACACAAAGATCAAAAAAGTAAGAGAATTTCAGATCAATTTCTTTTATGAATATTGATGCAAAAATACCCCCCAAAATTCTTGCCAATGAAATGCAAAAACACATCAAAACAATCGTTCATCACCATAAAGTATGCTTCATCCCAGATATGAAGGGATGGTAGAATATATAGAAAACCATCAATGTAATCCACTACATGATCAAACTCCAAACATCCACATGGACATTTCATTGGATGCTAAAAAAGCATTTGACAAAATTCAGCATCCTTTCATGTTAAAAGTCTTGGAAAGATCAGGAATTCAAGTGCCATACCTAAACATAGTAAAAATATACAGCAAATCAGTATCCAACATCAAACTAAATGGAGAGAAACTTGAAGCAATCACACTAAAATCAGGGACTAGACAAAGCTGCCCTTTCTCTCCATATCTATTCAATATAGTACTTGACATTCTAGCTAGAGCAATTAGACAACAAAAGGAGATCAAAGGGTTACAAATTGGAAAGTAAGATGTCAAAGCAATACTATTTGCAGATGATACAATAGTATATATACTTAAGCAACCCTAAAAACTCCACCAGAGAACTCCTACAGCTGATAAACAATTTTAGCAAAGTGGCTGGATATAAAATGAGCTCAAATAAATCAGTAGACTTCCTATACTTAAAGAATAAACAGCCTGAGAAAGATTTTGGGGAAAGGACACTCTTCACAATAGTCACAAACAATATAAAGTATCTTGGTGTGATACAAGATAACCAAACAAGTGAACGATCTATATGAGAAGCACTTCAAGTCTCTGAAGAAAGAAATAGAAGAAGACCTCAGAAGATGGAAAGATCTCCCACACTTTTGGAATGGCTGGATTAATATAGTAAAATGGCCTTCTTGCCAAAAGCAATCTTCAGATTCAATGCAATCCCCATCAAAATGCCAACTCAATTCTTCATAGAGTTAGAAAGAACAATTCTAAAATTCATCTGGAATAGCAAACACCCAGGATTGCTAAAACTATACTCAACAGTAAAGGAACTTCTGGGAGAATCAATGTTCTGGACCTCAAGCAGTATTACAGAGCAATAGTGATAAAAAAAAAAAAACCTGCATGGTATTGGTACTCTAACAGGCAGGCAGATCAATAGAATATAATTGAAGGCTGAGAAACACACTAATACACTTATTTTCACTTGAACTTTGACAAAGAAGCTAAAACCATCCAGTGGAAAAAGATAGCCTTTTCAACAAATGGTACTTGTTCAAGTGGCCATTAGCATGTAGAAGAATGCAAATTGATCCGTGCTTATCTTCTTTTACAAAACTCAATTCCAAGTGGATCAATGACACATAGAACCAGACACACTTAAACTAAAAGAAAAGAAACTGGGGAAAAGCCTTAAGGACATGGGCACAGGGAAATTTTCTTGAACAGAACAGCAATAGCTTATGCTATCAAGAATTGACAAATGGGACCTCATAAAATAGTGAATTACAAAGTTTCTGTAAGGCAAAGGACAAAACAGCAACCAAGAAATTGGGAAAGGATTTTTATCAACCCTACATCTGACAGAGGGCTAATATTCAATATATACAAAGAATTCAAGAAGTTACACTCCAGAGAATCAAGTAACCCTATTAAAAATGGGGTACAGAGCTAAACAAAGAATTTTCACCTGAGGAGTATTGAATGGCTGAGAAGCACCTAAAGAAATGTTCATCATTCTTAGTTATCAGGGGAAATGCAAATCAAAAAAAACTTGAGATTTTACGTTACACCAGTCAGAATGGCTAAGATAAAAAAAAACTCAGGGCTGGGTGGTGGTGGTACACGCCTGTAATCCCAGCACTTGGGAGGCAGAGGCAGGTGGATTTCTAAGTTCGAGGCCAGCCTGGTCTACAAGAGTGAGTTCCAGGACAGCCAGGGCTACACCGAGAAACCCTGTCTCGAACCACCCCTGCCTACCCCCTCCCCCCAAAAAACCTCAGGAGAGAGCTGGTGCTGGAGAGGATATGGAGAAAGGAGGACACTCCTCTACTGCTCGTAGGATTGCAAGCTGGAACAACAATTCTGGAAATCAGCTTGGCAGTTCCTCAGAAAATTGGGCATAATACTACTGGAGGACCCTGTTATACCACTCCTGGGCATATACCCAGAGGATTCTCCAGCATGTAATAAGGATACATGCTCCATTATGTTCATAGCAGATTTATTTATAATAACTAGAAGCTGGAAAGAAACCAGATGTCCCTCAATGGAGGTATGGATACAGAAAATGTGGTTTATTTACACAATGGAATACTTCTCAGCTATAAAGGAATGAATTCATGAAATTCTTAGGCAAATGGGTGGAACTGGAAAATATCATCCTTAGTGAGATAACCCAATCACAAAAGAATACAGATGGAATGCACTCACTGATAAGTGGATATTAGCCCAGAAGCTTGGAATACCCAAGACATAATTCACAGATCAAATGAAGCTCAAGAAGAGGGTAGAACAATGTATGAATACTCTGGTCCTTCTTAGAAGGGGGAACAAAATATTCACAGGCAGAAATACAGAGATAAAGTATGGAGCAGATTCTGAGGGAAAGACCATCCAAAGATTGCCCTACCTGGGGAATCCATCCCATATACAGTTATAAAACCCAGACACTATTGTGGATACCCACAAGTGCTTCCCAACTAGAGCTGGATATAGCTGTCACCTGGGAGGCTCTACCAGTGTATGCAAATACAGAGGGGGACACTTTCAGCAGCCATTGAACTGAGCATAGGGTCCCCAATGTAAGAGCTAGAGAAAGGACCCAAGGAGCTCAAAGGGTTTGCAGCGATTTAGGATGAACAGCAATATGAGTCACCCAGTACCCCAGAGTTCCCGGGGACTAAATCATCAACCAAAGAATACACATGGAGTTACCCTTGGCTCCAGAGAGCATAGGCAGCAGATGAAGGCCTTGATGGACATCAAAGGGAGGAGAGGTCCTTGGTCCTCGGAAGGCTAGATGATGCAGTATAGGGGAACACCAGGCCCAGGAATTGGGTGTGGGTCGATTGGGGAACAGAGGGGAGAGAAGGTGAGCTAGGGGACTTTCTGGGGGTGAAATCAGGAATGGGGAAAACATTTGAAATATAAATAAATATATCCATTAAAAATTAAAAACAAAACTAAAAACTAAGGCTAGATCTCTTAACACCAGAAAGCTTACATACATAATTATAAAAACTGAACAACTCAATGATCACTGGTACAGTGAAGAAATGCAGAGAAAAACTAAGGACTTTCTGGAATTCAATAAAAATAAAGGGACAACATACCCAATCTTATGGGATACAATGATAGCATCATTAAGAGAAACGTTCATAGCATGATATGCCTTCAAAATGAAATTGGAGAGTTCTCATCTAACAATTTAAATGTATACCAGAAAGCTATAGAAAAAAGAAAACAAAACAAAACAAAAAAAGAAGCAAACAGACCCATGATGAGTAGATGGCAGGAAATAATGAAACTCAGGGCTGAAACCAATCAATTTAAAAGAAAAAGCAATATAAAGAATCAATGAAACCAAAAGATAGTACTTTGAGAAAATCAACAAAATAAGCAAACCCTTAGCCAAACTAACTGAAAGGCAGAGAGATAGTATTCAATAAACAAAATCAGAAATGAAAAGGGAGACAAGAATGCACACTGAGAAAAGTCAAAGAATCATTAGGTCTTACTTCAAAAGCCTGTACTCAACAAAATTAGGAACTCTCAATGAAATGATTTTCTAGACAGATTCTACTTACTAAAGTTAGATCAAGATCAGGTTAACTCTCTAAATAGTCCTATACTCTCTGAAGTAATAGAAGCAGTCATTAAAATTTTCCCAAGCCAAAAAAATGTCCAGGAACAGATGGACTTAGATCAGATTACTACATAATTTTCAAAGGAGAGCTAATACTCCTCAAATTGTTCCATGAAATTAAAACAGAAGAAATATTGCCAAATTATTTCTATAAGGCCAAAGTCACCCTGATACCTAAACCACACAAAGACTCAACAAAGTAAAGCCCTTCAGACCAATTCCCTTGTGGACATTGATGGAAAGACACTATTCATCATCATCAAGTATGCTTCATCCAAGAGATGTAGGGGTGTTTCAATATATAAAAATCTATCAATGTAATCTACCATATAAACAAACTGAAGGACAAAAGACTCATGGTCATCTCATTATAGGCTGAACATCCTTTGACAAAATCCAATACCACTTCATGTTAAAAGCCTTTTTTTCCTTTTCTTTCTCTTATAAGTCTTAAAGAGAACAGAGATACAAGGCATGGACCTAAACATTCTGAAGAAGTCAGAATATCGCTATTTGAAGACAATATGATAGTGTGTGTATACACACACACACACACACACACACACACAATGTATATGTATCACCCCCAAAATAATTCTAACAGAAAAATCATATAGCTGATGAACACCTTCAGCAAAGTACCTGGATGTAATATTAATTAAAAATAAACAGTAGCCCTTCTTTATATAAAAATAAGTAGGCTAAGAAAGAAGTTAGGGAGAAAAGAGCCTCCAGAATAGCCACAAATAATAAACATATTTTGCTGTAAATCTAACTAAGCAGGTGAAAGACCTATATGGCATAAACTTCAACTCTCTTTCTCTCTCTCTCTCTCTCTCTCTCTCTCTCTCTCTCTATATATATATATATATATATATATATATATATATATATATATATCTTATTCCCTTTCCCACTTTGACCTTTCCTGGATAGCCCCTAACCCATCCTCCCTCCCTCCCTCTTCTTCTTTAAGGGTGTTCCTCTACCCACCCCCTCCCACCTCCCTGCTCTTCATTCCCCTACAATGGGCCATTTATGCAGCCTTCAGAGAACCATGGACTTCTCTTCCCCTTAATGCCTAACAAGGCAATGCTCTGCTATATATGCAGCTAGAGCCATGTGTAGCCCTTGGTTGATGGCTGAGTTCCTGGGAGCCCTGGGGGGGGGGTGTCTGGTTGGTTGATATTGTTGTTCTTCTGAACTAGAAAATATCCTACTGAGTGAGGTAACTCGATCACAAAGGAACACACATTGTATGCACTCACTCATAAGTGGATATTGGCCCCAAAGCTCTGAATACTCAAGATACAACCCATGATTGTGATTAGGTTCTTCTGAGAAGGGTAACAAAATACTCACAGAAGCAAATATATAGATAAAGTGTGTGATGGTTCCTATATGATGGACCCAGGGAGTGACACTATTAGGAGGTGTGGCCTTGTTGGAGTAGGTGTGTCACTGTGGGTGTGGGCTTAAGACACTCACCCTAGTTGCCTGGAAGTCAGGCTTCTACTAGCAGCCTTCAGATGAAGCAGTAGAACTCTCAGCTCCTCCTGTACCATATCTGCTTGGATGCTGCCATGTTTCTGCCTTGATGACAATGGACTGAACCACTGAACCTGCAAGTCAGACCCAATTAAATGTTGTCTTTTATAGAACTTGCATTGGTCAACTTGCATTGGTGTCTGTTCACAGCAGTAAAACCCTAACTAAGACAGAAGTTGGTACCAGGAGTGGGGTATTATTGTGATAGTCCTGACCATGCTTTTGTTTGGAAGAATGTGGATTTTGGGACATTGGATTTGGAAAGCCACAGAATGCTTTAAGTGGGGTTTAATGGGTCAGCCTAGTAGGAATATGGAAGACAGTGGTGCTGAGGGTCATTTGAACTGTGTAGGCCTGATGGCCCAAGAGATTTCAGTGGAGAAGAACTTTAATATGTGGCTGAGAGAATGGTTTTGTGATGTTTTGGTGAAGAACATGGCTGCTTTTGGCCATTGTCTGAAGAGACTGCCTAGGGCTAAGGTAAAGAGATTTATATTAATTGCATATACAAAGGAAGTCTCAAAAAAGCCCAACAAAGACTTTATTCTCTGGTTAAGTCTGATAAAGAGAATTTTGAACAAACATAGCAAGCTGAGAAAGGAAAAGTACAAAATATATAGTTTGAGTATTAAAGGGACTTCAGGAATTGAAATGGAGCTGAATTCAAGGATATTAAATTGAATTAAGGGAGTTGTGACCTTGAGGCAAGATTCCACCCAGCTAAATTTATGTCCAGGCTTGGTAGTACAAGCCTTTAATCCCAGGAGGCAAAGATAAGCAGATCTCTGAGATCAAGGCCAGCCTAGAACAGAGAAAATCATAGGTGAAAAAAAAACTTAAATCCAGACTTGGTGGGCCACACCTTTAATCCCAGTGTTTAGAAGACAGGCATGCAGATCTCTTGAGTTCAAAGTCAGTCTATGGAGCAAGATTTAGAACAGCCAACTTAGGTGGTGAAGGATCTGGGAAAAAGGAAGCTAGTGATAACATAGGAGAAGGGGGCCAATGTTCCAGCTCCTGCAAGCAGCAGAACTCAGCAGCTTCTGCCATGTGTCTCTGGTTTTATATTCAAGAGGAGAAGGAGACTACTGGGACAATTGATGCTGGTTAGTTGGAGCTAAGAAATTAGTGGTGATTAAGAAAAGACCAGCATCACTTAGGCGAAATCTTCTGGAAAGTGTTTTATGAGAGCACAAGAAGCTGTATTCCAGAGATAGTCAAGGTTGTATCTCATGCTGCAGCTGTACTTGGTAATGTATAAGAATAACCCAGGTGGTACTGGCTTTGAAGGCATAAAGGCATCATGAAGAACAGCTGAGGCTTGGAACTGTGAGAGGCCATGGAAGGCCATTGGTGAAAGTGCAGCCTCAGTTGTAGTTGACAACCCAGGACTGAAGGGGTTATGTAAAGTAGTTGAGGCTTGAAACCATGAAGAGAGCCTATGAGAGGCTTTGGTGAAGCATAGTTGCAGTGGAAGACCCTAGCATATTGGAGATGCTAGTACTATGGGATGACCACCAAGAACAGCAGTGGCAGTGAGTGGATCATTCTGAACTTAGAGTGCTACAGAGGGCAGAGCTGGAGAAGTGACACCAGCTCTTTGGAAATGCACAGAAGATCATGTGTGCATCTCAGACATTGGAACAAGAAGCTGTGAAGCTGAAATTGACTCAGGGTACCCAAGATGTTAAAGATGCCAGAGCCAGGATGCCTGCCAAGGAAAGCTGCTAACGGAGTAGAACAAGCCCAGGAGAAAGAACCTTGTTGCAGTCAACAAAGATGAAAAAATAGTTGGATATCTGAAGACTGCTTTGCCATCAGACATGGAGATGAAGAGTTTGGACTTTGCCCAGCTGGTTTCCTGTCTTGCTTGGAGGATTACATTTAAGTGATTGGATGAATCTCAAAAGAGACCTTGAAGTTTGGACTTTTAACACTATTGAGACTGCTATAGACTACAGGGACTTTTAAAGTTGGACTAAATGTATTTTGCATTATGCTATGTTTAAGTATGGCCCCCATAGACTCATGTTTGAACAAGCTTATGGGGGCCAGTGAGTGGAATGTGATGGTTCGTATATGATTGGCCCAGGGAATGACCCTATTAGGAGGTGTGGCCTTGTTGGAGTAGGTGTGTCACTGTGGGTGTGGGCTTAAGACACTCACCCTAGTTGCCTGGAAGTCAGGCTTCTACTAGCAGCCTTCAGATGAAGCAGTAGAACTCTCAGCTCCTCCTGTACCATATCTGCCTGGATGCTGCCATGTTTCTGCCTTGATGACAATGGACTAAACCACTGAACCTGTAAGCCAGACCCAATTAAATGTTGTTTTTTATAGAACTTGCATTGGTCAACTTGCATTGGTGTCTGTTCACAGCAGTAAAACCCTACCTAAGTAAAAATGTAGAGAAGATCCTGAAAGAAAGGCCATCCAGAGACTTTACTACCTGGGGATTCATCCCATATATAGTTACCAAAACCAGACACTATTGTGGATGCCAAGAAATGTTTGCTAAAAGGAGCCTGATATGGCTGTCTCCTGAGAGGCCCTGCCAGAGCCTTACAAATACAGAGGCAGATGCTCATAGGCAACCATTGGACTGATCATGGGGTCACCAATGGAGGAGTTCAAGTCTCTCAAAAAAGAAATTGAAGAAGGTATTAGAAGATGGAATATCACCCATGTTCATTAATTGGTAACATTAACATAGTGAATATACCATCTTACCCAAACTAATCTACATATTCATTGAATTTCACATTAAAATTCCAACACACATCTTTATAGACCTTAAAAAGGCAATTCTCAACTTCGTATTGAAAAACAAAACACCCAGTATAGCCCAAACAATCCTTAAAAATAAAAGAACTTTGGGAGAAATCACCAATCCTGATCTCAAGCTGTACTACGGAGCAGCAGTAGTAAAATCTTCCTGGTATTGGTATAGAATCAGACAGGTTTATCAATGGAATTAAAAAGAAGATCCTGAAAGATATCCATCCACCTCTGGGTACTTGAGTTTTGACAAAGAAGACAAAACCAGGACACTGAGCAAACGGCAGCACAGCAAGCGGCTGGAGTCAGGTAAGTGGACAGAGTTATAGCTTAGATTAGCTCTGCAGGAGATCTGGGCATAGACAGCTCAGCTGCGGGTGCAGACCTCCTTGGCCGGCTCTCCAGGCAGGCTGGCAGCCAGGTGCCATCTTACCTCGGGACACTGCGCAGAATCCTAGCAGCTGGAATCAGGGGCTTGGACTGAGACCTAGCTTACTCTAGCACAGACAAGGCTGCCAGGCTCTGGCCCTCACCCAGAGCCAGAACAGATTGGCAGATCCAGTCACCGACAGCTCAGCAATGGTCACTGACCCCTGGGAACAGGCGCTGTGCTTTCAGCGGGGCTGCCATCTACAATAAGACCAACTAACTCCAGAGATAAACAGATGGCAAAAGGCAAATGTAGGAACGTTATTAACAGAAATCAAGGCAATATGGCACCATCTGAACCCAATTCGCCAACCACAGCAAGTCCAGGATACCCCAGCACACCAGAAAAACAAGAGTTAGATATAAAAGCACAGGTCATGATGCTCCTAGAGGAACACAAAAAAGACATAAACAAATCTCTTCAAGAAATGCAGGGGAACATCAATAGGGTAGAGGCTCTTACAATGCAAACACAAAAAAACACTTAAAGAACTCCAGGAGAATATGGGCCAACAGACAGAAACGAATAAAGAGGAAATGAGAAAATCAGTTAAATAAATGCAGGAGAACTTGAAACAACATGCAGAAGTCATGAAAGAGGGAGCACAAAAATATATTAAAGAATTACATGAAAACACAAACAAATGAAGGAACTGAGCAAAACCATCCAAGATCTGAACACAGAGGTAGAAACAACTAAGAAATCACAAAAGGAGGCAACTTTGGAGTTAGAAAACCTTGGGAAGAAATCAGGGGTCATAGATGCAAACATGAACAACAGAATACAAGAGATAGAGATAAGAATCTCAGATGCTGAAGATAACATAGTAACCATTGACTCCACAGTCAAAGAAAATGCAAAATCCAAAAGGCTTGTAACCCAAAACATCCAGGAAATCCAGGACACAATGAGAAGACCAAACCTAAGGATTATAGGGATAGATGAGAGTGAAGATCTACAACTTAAAGGGCAAGCAAATATCTTTAACAAAATTATGGAAGAAAACTTCCCTAACTTCAAGAGAGAGATGCCCATGAATATACAAGAAGCCTACAGAACTTCAAACAGACTGGACCAGAACAGAAACACCTCCCGTCACATAATAATCAAAACCCCAAATGTACTAAACAAAGAAAGAATATTAAAGGCAGTAAGAGAAAAAGGCCAAGTAACATATAAAGGAAGACCTATCAGAATCACACCAGACTTCTCTCCAGAAACCATGAAAGCTAGAAGATCCTGGGCAGACCTCATGCAGACCATAAGAGAACACAAATGTCAGCCAAGACTACTATACCCAGCAAAACTCTCAATCAACATAGATGGAGAAATCAAAATATTCCATGACAGGACCAAATTTACACAATATCTTTCCACTAACCCAGCTCTGCAAAGGATAATAGGAGGAAAACTCCAATACAAGGAAGGAAACTGCACCCAAGAAAAAGCAAGACAGTAACCTTCTTCCATCAAACTCAAAGGAAGATAATTACTCAAAAACAAAAATAACATCAAAAATGTCAGGAAGTAATAATCTCTATTCCTTAATATCTCTTAACATCAATGGACTCAATTCTCTAATAAAAAGACATAGACTAACAGACTGGATACGGAAACAGGACCCTAAATTTTGCTGCTTACAGGAAACACACCTCAGAGTCAAAGACAAACACTACCTTAGAGTAAAAGGATGGAAGACAATTTTGCAAGCAAATGGTCACAGGAAGCAAGCTGGAATAGCCATTTTAATATCAGATAAAATTGACTTTCAACCCAAAGTCATCAAAAGAGACACAGAAGGTCACTTCTTGCTAGTCAAAGGAAGAATCCACCAAGAAGAACTCACAATTCTAAACATCTATGCTCCAAATGTAAGGGCACCCTCATTTGTAAAAGAAACTTTACTAAAGCTCAAAGCACACATTGCACCTAACACAATGATTGTGGGGGACCTCAATACTCCACTATCCACAGCAGACCTATCAGGAAAACAGAAACTAAACAGGGACACGGAGAAACCCATTGAAACTTTGAACCAATTGGATTTAACAGATATATATATATAGAACATTTCACCCTGAAGACAAAACCACACCATGGAAAAGGGAGACTGTCTTCAGCAAATGGTTCTTTTCTAAATGGAAGTCAATATGGAGAAGAATGCAAATAGGCCCATATTTATCACCCTGTACATAACTCAAAGTTAACCAAAAACCTCAGTGTAAAGCTAATAAACTAAATCTAATAGATCAGAAAGTGGGGGATGAGCCTTGAGTATATTGGTACACCCATAGCTCAGCCACTAACATCGACAATTGATAAATGTGACATCATGAAACTGATGTCACATCTTCTGTAAGGCAAAGGACACCATCAATAGGACAAAACAACAGCCTATAAATCAGTAAATGATCTTTACCAATTCTACAGCAGATAAGAGGATTAATATTGAAAATATATAAAGAACTCAAAAATTAGATAACAACAAACTAACCAAATTTAAAAATGGTAAACAGAGGTAAACAGGGTTGCCATAGAGGAACCTCTATGGCTGAGAAACACTTAAGAAATTTTTCAAAGTCCTTAGCTATCGGGGATATCAGAACAACTCTGAGATTCCACCTTAAGACCCAATCAGGGTGACTAAAATCAAAAACTCAAAGGACAGTACCTGCTGATGTGGATATGGAACAAGGGGAATATTCTTCCATTGCTGTTGGGAGTAAGATTTGTACAACAACTCTGTAAGTCAATTTGGTGTTTTCTCAAAAAATTAGGAATGTTTCTACTTCAAGACCCAGCTGTACCACTCTTAGATATATACCTAAAATTTGACCCACTATTCCACAAGGACATGTGATCAACTATGTTCAGAGAAGCAGTATTTGTAATAGCCAGAAACTAGAAACAATCAAGATGTTTCTCAACTAAAGAATTGCTAAAAACAATGTAGTGTATTTACACAATAAAATACTACCCAGTTATTAAAAACAAGGACATCAAGAATTTTTCCGGCAAATGGATGGAACTAGAAAATATTCTGAGTGAGTTACACAGTCCCAAAAGTTCTGGATGGTATGGTCTTACCTATAAGAAGATATTAGCCATAAATTACAGGATAAGCACTCTGCAATCCACAGAACCAAAGAAACCAAGTAATAAAGAGGGACCAATGGAGGATGCTTGAAACTTTCTCAGAAGGGGGGATGAAATCATTATCAGAGGTGAATGGACAAAGGGAACTGTGGGAGATGGATGGAGACTGGAATAGTGCAGAGAGATCTGATGTAAGGAGATTAGAGAAGAGGGAGGAGATACTGGCAGTGCATTGGGCATGGGGTAGTCCCCAGGGAGTCTATGGGGGTGATTCTAGCTGAGACTCTTAGCAGTGGCCACTTTCACTTCCTGTAGCCATTCCCTGTGGGGAAGGATATGGACAGCAACCAACCCATAAAACCTGTGACCCCAAATGTGTCTTCTCTACAAGATGTGCAAGGATAAAGATGGGCCAGAGACAGAAGGAATCCACAACCAATCCCCAACTTATTAATGATATTCTCTTATGCTTGTAGACAGGATTCTAGCTTAACTGTACTCTGAGAGGCTCCACCCAGTAACTGATATAAACAGATGGAGCTCAGGAATTCTTGTGGAAGAGTTGGGGAAGGGTTGTGAGACTTGAAAAGAGTAGGGATTCCACAGGAAGACCAACAGGATCAACTATGCTAGACACTTGAGGGCTTCCAGAGACTGAACTACCCACCAAAGTGCAAGCATGGACTGGACCTTAGCCCCTGTACATAGGTAATAGACATGCAACTCAGTCTTCATGTAGGTTATCCCTGAGCACGGTTGTCCGTGAACCTGTTGCCTGCTTGTGAATCCCATTCTGCTAATTAGGCTGCCTTGTCTGGCGTCAGTGTGAGAGGATGTATCGAGTCCTCTTGTGGCTCGATGTGCCAGGGTGGGGTGATATCATAGGGGTGCCTCCCAGTTCTTAGAGGAGGAGTTTTGTGAGTGAGCACGTGGAGAGGGGAGTTGATATTGGGATGTTAAGTGAATAAATAAATTAATGAAAAAATTAGGAAACTAACTTTGCTTTAATCACTATGATTGTGTAGAGATAGTTGGCTCAGTATATACAGACAGGGTCCAGTCCAAAGCCTAACACTGTGTTAGATTATGGGACACAAGGCAGAAAGGCAGAGAACCAATTCCTAGGGGTTGTCTTCTGACTGTGTGTGTGCAAGCACACCGACACAGACACACACACACACACACACACACACACACACACACAGAAACACACACACACTATGAATTTAAGAAAGATGTGTCATAAATGTTAGAGGATGTGATTAATAGTATAGTAAAACATTATGGGAAAGTCCAAAATCTTCCATGGCAGTCATCTTCCTTAAGAAAGCATTTTTATATTGGAGTTTCTGCTCTGTCTGTATCTTTAAGGACAGAGTGGAAACAGGAAAAATGCATAATACTCATATATGAACAGTTGAGAAAATACCTCACTAGCAGAGTACTTTCCAATATTATACCTGAATTTAGGTTCAATTGGCAATACAGAAAAACGTTACTAATGAGTCAGGAAATATTATATATTGATTTGTTGTATGGGTATTAGTGAGATAATACATTTTTTAATATTTCTTTTATGATATATTGGGTATATTAAAACTGATACTCTGCAATATGGCAAACTCTAAGCCTAAAGACCTCTTGTTTACAGGATTTCCTAACATATCTTACCAGTTTTAGAATTTATCTAGAATTAATAGAATTCAACTCATGCACAGCTTATTTTAATATGTAAGACTGATTTAGCTGTAGTTTAAAAATGGAGTTATTCTCTGTGTACATGGTATCTAAAAGGCAATTTTTTAAAATTTTTATTTGGTCATTTGTTCTGATTTCATTGGCTTTTGATCAGGGCTAATGTTAACATTACAAATATTCTTGTAAGTTTAATTTTTTTAGCAATCATAATATTTTCTTTTATTTTCATTATCATGTATAGTCCTTATATAGTTTGTTTCGTTTCCAGATATTTTTTCTTTGTTCCATTGTTTAAACAAAGTGGATTCTCAGAAACCTAGATTTCAGTATGAAAGCAAAGACATATTTCTTGCAATGTATTTATATGGTATAAACTCATTTTGAATCTTCTGTATCTTGTATATTGTTTTGTTTCTTTCAAAGGTGCATATATGTTTTTGGCTTTAAGTTTTATGGTCTTTAGTTTTCTAGCTTCTCATATACCTTTCTTTCATTAAACACAATTAATTTGGATTCCATATGTGAGTTTTCTGCGTATTAGCTAAAGTTCCATTTCATGTAACCCTTTAAAAGGAATTAACACATTGTAAATCCCTATAGAAATTTGATTATTTCAAGTATACAAAGTGATCTACGAAATAAATGGAAGATCAATTTAGTTAAATGTGAAACGGGGACCCTTTGAATATGAGTTTGTGAGTAGAAATTAAGAAGTGGGAGACAACTAAGATCAACTCCAAGTGGATCAAGGACCTCCACATAAAACCAGACACACTGAAACTATTAGAAAAGAAACTTGGGAAGACCCTGGAGGACTTTCCCAAGAAGAAGAAAGGAGAGGTATGGTGGGTGGGAACTGGGAAAGGGGAAAGCCTTTGGAATGTAAACATAGAATATAGAAAATAAAATTAAAAAAAAAAAAAAAAAAAAAAAAAAAAAAAAAAAGAAGTGGGAGACAAGTTTTCTTGTGACCTCTGGCATTAGTTTGAGCAATCACTACTGTGACTTTGATCTTCAAGCCTCACTACAGCATGTGGGGGCTCCTGGGCCAGATGCTTCAAAAGCATTCATCTTATCACTTTTTCCTTTGCCACACTTATATCTCTCCTTTGGTATTATTGCAACCATGGGGCCAAGATATATGGGACAGTTTTGACTGGTTTATTGAACTAAGCATAATATTTTTTAACCATTCGCTTTGTCCTATCATAAAATTTTGTGAGGTTAATTCAGATTGCAGTGAAAAGATGCTTCCTGAGAACTTAATTCACCTACATTAGATCAGCTTCCTTCCTTTACATATTTGCACATGGATAATATTCTATTTCCATGTTCACATGTGTTTTAGTTTTAAATATATCAAAATTAATGTATTATTCATCAATATTTTATGGAGAGAACACTGTTTCTACCATGGAAGTAGGTTGGAATTGTTTTTGATTATGATGCAGTTTCTTTTTTTTCTTTTTCTTTTTCTATATTCTTTGTTTATATTCCAAAGGCTTTCTTTCCCCTTTCCCAGTTCCCCCCTCACCATGTGTCCCATAAGTCCTCTTTCAACCCCCCCCCCGCCCATTCCCCAATCACCCCTCAACCCTTTCTCTGTTCTGGTACTTTCCTGCAAAACTGGAACCAGTCTTTTCGGGACCAGTGTCCTCTCCTTCCTTCTTCTTGGGAATCTTTTGATTTGCCTTGAGTATTCAGAGCTTCTGGGCTCATTAATATCCACTTATCAGTGATTGCATTTCAGGTGTATTCTTTTGTTTCTACCAGAAGTAGGTTGGAATTGATTTTTATTATGATGCAGTTTCTTGATTGTAATAAAGATTTATACTTGTTATGATTCATTAAGGGAATAAATGTCCTAAAACTTTTTAGTTTTAGATGGCGTTGTTATCTTTATGAACATATACTAAATTGTTTATTATATCTCATAGCTTCCCTATATCTGAATATTTTGTTCTTTCATAAATTAGTTTGCTAATTACAATTGTGTTTTCTTACAATGTATAATGTTTTTAAAAGACGTTTATTTTATGTATGTGAGTGCACTGCAGCTGTCTTCAGACACACCAGAAGAGGGCGTCAGATCCCATTACAGATAGTTGTGAGCCACCATGTGGTTGCTGGGAATTGAACTTAGGACCTCTGAAAGAACAGTTAGTGCCCTTAACTGCTGAGCCATCTCTCCAGCTCCTGTGAAGGGAAATTTTAATTCCGTAAAATCGATTATCTCCAAAGAGATAATCCAGCTGGAATGTATATGCACCCTGGATTACAGTATGATCTGGCTGGAATACAGACATGCTCTTACTACACCTTTAATCTAAAACAATTAAAGAAAAGTTACGTTGTACAAGGAAGCAGCAATATTTGAAAGTGACATCTAATTGAGGGGCAGATAAAGTGTAGAATCAGAAAGATTTGACAGAATGATTCGGGGATAATATACACCCAACTCATGAGAACAGAGCAAGAAGGAGACACTATTTAACATCAGTGCAGGGAGAAATTGTAACTTAATTGAGACTCAGTTGAGTTTAGTGCTTTAGAGTTGAGTCAGGTCTGGTTCAGTTAGTTGAATTCCATTGAGTTTATTTCAGATACAGTTTTACTGGGACAGTTTTGCAGAGACAGGATGCAGAGAGAACAAGGCAAACCTAGGTGAAGAAAGAAGAGCTAGAGAGTGAGAAGAAGCTAAAAGGGTATAATAAATTGCCAGAGTTAGTCTGAAATCAAGCAGAGTAACTCAGTGAGAAGCTGAGACTTACAGATTGAATCACTCAGTTAGAGTTTGGCCCAGAAGAGCTGAGTTGAATCAACCAGAGTTCAGAAAGATCTAGAAAGAGTGAGTTAATTCAGCAGTAAGCCTTTGAGATGACAATTACATCTAGTGAATAAAATTACCAGTACAACTAATCACCATACTAGATTTCTCCTAGATTTAACATATGAGAAAATAATCTGAAGAAAGCAATGTGAACAAATTAATTATCCAGGTTAAAGTCACCTAAAACAAATTCAAGTAAATGGGTCTTTTTTCATGGTACAAGGTCAGGTATAAATTATCTCAGTGTGAATAAAGGCAAATAGAATATCTCCGTAATTAACTTATTAGATGAGAAAAGAGCAAAAAGGCTTCTATACATGTGTGTAGTGTGAGGTGAGACCTATGCCCACCCTGGTGTGGCCAGTTCCTCAAGCAGAATGAACTCATTGTCTGAAGACAATCCTTGTTTCATTTCTAAAATCTTTTGTTGTTGTTGTTGATTTTTGGTGACAACACATGCGATTCATCCACTGTAGTGATGTATTTAACTACATAACACAAAATTGTTACCTGTAGATTCTGTACTATACAAGACATTACTAAAATTTACTCTTTTTTGCATAACTGAAAATTTTGTCAATCTAACATTTCTCCTCTCTGTTAACATGAAGCTTGGGCACTGGTCACTTTCATTTTTCCCATCAGTGTACAAATAGGATGCCCCATATTATGGAATCATAAAGCAGCATTCTGTAAGGAGCCTTTTGACCAGAATGCTCTCCAATTTTAATCATGTTATTGTACATGAAAAGATTTTTCATATGTTTAAGACTCAACATTATTCCAGTGGATATGTATGACTACCATATTGATAATCATATTCACATCTATATAAGCCTTCCTTTCCTTTATCTCTGTCTATCACATTCACAGATGTGTATATATATACATCTATGTGTATATATATATATATATATATATATATGTATGTATGTATGTGTCTGTATGTGTGTGTATCCTTTCATTTCCTTTATCTGTCTGCATATTGAGCCACTTTGTTCTACATATTAGCTCTTATTAAAAATATAGTATTGGTTGACTCATATTGTTGTTCCTCCTATGGTGCGGCAAACTGCTTCAGCTCCTCGGGTCCTTTCTCTAGCTCCTCCATTGGGAACCATGTGTTCAGATCAATGACCCCTCTGTATTTCTTATGCACTGGCAGATCCTCCCAGGTGACAGCTATATCTGGCTCCAGTCAGCAAGCACTTGTGGGCATCGATAATAGAGTCCACGTTTTCTAACTGTATATGGGATGGCTCCCTGGGTGGGGTAGTCTCTGGATGGTCTTTCCCTCAGACTCTGCTCTAACCTTTGTCTCTGTATCTCCTTCTGTGGGTATTTTGTTCCCCTTTCTACAAAGGACCAGAGTATCCATACTTTGTTCTTCCTCCTTCTTGGGCATCATTTGATATGTGAAATGTGTCTTGGGTATTCTAAGCTTCTGGACTAATATCCACTTATCAGTAAGTGCATACCATGTGTGTTCTTTTGTAACTGGGTTACCTCACTCAGGATGATATTTTACAGATCCATCCATTTGTCTAAGAATTTCATGAATTCATTATTTTTAATAGATTTTAATAATTAATTAATTTTAATAGTACTTAATAATTAATTATTTTTAATAGTATTACATTGTGTATATATACCACATTTTCTGTAACATTCCTCCATTGAGGGACATCTGGGTTCTTTCCAGCTTCTGGCTATTATAAATAGTCAGAACACAGTGAATCATGTGTCCTTATTACATGCTGGAGAATCCTCTGGGTATATGCACAGGAGTGGAATAACAGGGTCCTCCTGTAGCATTATGCCCAGTTTTCTGAGGAACTGCCAGACTGATTTCTACAGTGGTTGTATCTGCTTGCAATCCCACCAGCAGTGGAGGAGTGCTCCTCTTTCTCCACAACCTCTCCAGCACCTGTTATCTCCTGAGTTTTTACCTTAGTCATTCTGACTGGTGTGAGGTGAAATCTCAGGGTTGCTTTGATTTGCATTTCCCTGATAACTAAGGATGTTGAACATTTCTTTAGTTGCTTCTCAGCCATTTGATATTCCTCGGGTGAAAATTCTTTGTTTAGCTTTGTGCCCCATTTTTAATAGGGTTATTTGGTTCTCTGGAGTCTAACTTCTTGCGTTCTTTGTATATATTGGATATTAGCTCTCTGTCAGATGTAGGGTTGGTAAAGATTGTTTCCCAACTTGTTGGTTGCTGTTTTGTCCTATTGACAGTGTCCTTTGCCTTACAGAAACAGTCACCCAGTACTCCCAGAGCTGCCAGGGACAAAACCATCAACCAAAGCATATACATTGAGTTACCCATGGCTTCAGACACATAGGCAGCAGAGGATGGCATTGTTAGACACTAAAGGGATGAGACGCCCTTGGTCCTGGAAAGACTTGATGTCGTAGTGTAGAGGAATACAAGGACAGGGAAGCAGGGGAGGGTTGATTGGGGAAGGGGAGATGGCTTATGGGATTTTTCATGGGATGGGGGAACCAGGAAAGAGGACAACATTTGAAATGTAAATAAAGAATATATCTAATAAGAAAGAAAGAAAAAATATAGTAAAGAAATACCTTTTAGGTATAATATTATTAAGGTATTTAGGTATAATATTATAATATTATTAAGACTTTTGATATGTTCATGGAAATAGAATGTTAGGACATATGGAGAGGTTGTTTTTGATTTTTGAAAACACTTCATATTATGTATATTTTGGTTATGATATTGTGTTTTTAAAAATAATCCAAAGGGTCCTAGTTTCTCTATACCACCATCAATGATGGTTAATTTTAAATGTTTGTTTAATTTTACCTAGGATAGTGATGATATAATAGGCTATAATGATTTCTCCTTGCAAATTTGCATTTTTCTGATGATGAATCAGTGTCCTAGTATTCTGTTGCTCATTTACATATTTGTTCAGGAAGAAATTCATTCAATTCCCTTGCCCCTTGTATTAATTTTGTTTTTATTTGTGTGATAAAGCACCATGACTAAAAGCAACATGGGAACATGTTTATTTCATCTTACAATTTGTGGTCCATCATGGAAGGAAGTCAGGGCAGGAATTCAAGGCAGAAATCTAGATATCTTGAAGCAGACACCCTTACAGGAATGGTTTTTACTGTCATACAGCATATGGCTTGCTCAATCTGCTTTCTTAAACAACTAAAGACCAAACTACCCAGGGTGGAGTCACCCACATTTGGTTGAGTCTTCCACAGCTAGCATTGATGGCCTTCAAATTTGACTGCATGCCATTCTGATGGAGACTTTTTTCAATTGAGATTCCATAGCCTCAGATAATATTAGCTGGTGTTTTGTTTGGAAATTGCCAACTAAACCTTCCATTTCCTAAACCATTATTTTCAATGTGCTAGTAATTGTAGGGTGCTTTTTAAAACTGCATTTTGAATACTGTCTGACAGATATGTTTTTTCCAAATACTTTCTTTCAGTAATAGGTTGCTTTAAGGCTTGTCTCCTTTTTAGTTTGCTGTGAAGCTTTTTGACTGATTTTTTTGCCTGAATTTAGTTTTCTTCTTTATGTTTATGATTTCGATGAGGCATTCATTAAATAATTAACCAACCCCAATATTCCAAAGTTTTCCTCTATCTATCTATATTTATATCTATAATTTGAGGTTTCAATTAAGTATTATATTATTTTTTATGAATTTGTAGTGTAAGTTTAATTCTTTTTTTTGACTTCATTACTATTTTTTTATTTTTATTTTCTATATTCTATGTTTACATTCCAAAGGCTTTCCCCTTTCCCAGTTCCCACCCACCCATAGTTCCTCTCCCCCCCAACTATTCCCCAATCACTCCCCCTCCCCCCTCGGTTTCTTTACTAAATTGGATGCAATCTTTACAGGCCCAGGGTCCTCTCCTTTCTTCTTCTTGGGAATCATTTGACTTGCTATTTGTGTCTTGAGTATTTAGGGCTTCTGGGCTCATTAATATCCACTAATCAGTGATTGCATTTCATGTGCATTCTTTTGTGATTGGGTTAATTCACTCAGGATGATATTTTCCAGGTCTAACCATTTACCTACAAATTGCATGAATTCATTATTTTTAATTGCTGAGTAGTATTCCATTGTATAAATATACCACATTTTCTGTATCCATTCCTCCTTTGAGGGATATTTGGGCTCCTTCCAATTTCTGGCTATTATAAACAAGGCTGCTATAAACATAGTGGAGCATGTGTCTTTATTTCATGCAGGGGAATCCTCTGGGTATATGCCCAGGAGTGGTATGCCAGGGTCCTCTGGAAGTGACATGCCCAATTTTCTGAGGAACCGCCAAACTGATTTCCAGAGCAGTTTTACCATTTTGCAATCCCACCAATAGTGGAGGAGTGTTCCTCTTTCTTCACATCCTCGCCAGCACTTGTTGTCTCTTGAGTTTTTAATCTTAGCCATTCTGACTGGTGTGAGGTGGAATCTCAGGGTTGTTTTGATTTGCATTTCCCTGATGACTAATGATGTTGAACATCTTTTAAGGTGTTTCTTGGCTATCCGAATTTCTTCTGGTGAAAATTCTTTGTTTAGCTCTGTGCCCCATTTTTTGATAGGGTTATTTGGTTCTTTGCGGTCTAACTTCTTGAGTTCTTTGTATATATTGGATATTAGCCCTCTGTCGGATGTGGGGTTGGTGAAGATCTTTTCCCACTTTGTTGGTTGCCGTTTTGTCCTTCTGACAGTGTCCTTTGCTTTGCAGAAACTTTGTAATTTTATGAGGTCCCATTTGTCGATTCTTGATCTTAGTGCGTAAGCTATTGGTGTTCTGTTCAGGAACTTTTCCCCTGTGCCCAAGTCCTCCAGGGTCTTCCCAAGTTTCTTTTCTAATAGTTTCAGTGTGTCTGGTTTTATGTGGAGGTCCTTGATCCACTTGGAGTTGATCTTAGTGCAAAGAGATAAGAGTGGGTCAATTCACATTCTTCTGCAGGTTGACCTCCAGTTGAACCAGCACCATTTGTTGAAAAGGCTATCTTTATTCCATCGGATGGTTGTGGCTCCTTTATCAAAGATCAAGTGACCATAAGTCTGTGGGTTAATTTCTGGGTCTTCAATCCTGTTCCATTGATCTGCTTGCCTGTTGCTATACTAATACCATGCAGTTTTTAACACAATTGCTCTGTAGTACTGCTTGAGGTCACGGATATTGATTACCCCAGAAGTCCTTTTATTGTTGAGAATAGTTTTAGCTATCCTGGGTTTTTTGTTGCTCCAGATGAATTTGAGAATTGCTCTTTCTAGATCTATGAAGAATTGATTTGGGATTTTGATGGGGATTGCATTGAATCTGTATATTGCTTTTGGCAAGATGGCCATTTTTACTATATTGATCCTGCCAATCCAGGAGCAAGAAATATTTTTCCATCTTCTGAGGTCTTCTTCAATTTCTTTCTTCAAGGACTTGAAGTTCCTGTTGTACAGATCTTTCGCTTGTTTGGTTAGAGTTACGCCAAGATACTTTATGTTGTTTGTGGCTATTGTGAAGGGTGTTATTTCCCTAATTTCTTTCTCAGCCTGCTTGTCCTTTGAGTACAAGAAGGCCACTGACTTGCTTGAGTTAATTTTATAACCTGCCACTTTGCTGAAGTTGTTTATCAGCTGTAGAATTTCTCTGGTGGAGTTTTTTGGGTCGCTTAGGTAAACTATCATATCGTCTCCAAATAATGATAGTTTCACTTCTTCCTTTCCAATTTGTATCCCTTTGACTTCCTTATGTTGTCTAATTGCTCTTGCTAGAACTTCAAGTACTATATTGAAAAGATATGGAGAGAGAGGGCAGCCTTGTCTAGTCCCTGATTTTAGTGGGAATGCTTCAAGTTTCTCTCCATTTATTTTGATGTTGGCTACTGGTTTGCTGTAGATTGCTTTTACTATGTTTAGGTATGGGCCTTGAATTCCTGCTCTTTCCAAGACTTTTAGCATGAAAGGATGCTGAATTTTGTCAAATGCTTTTTCAGCATCTAATGAGAAGGCCATGTGGTTTTTTTCTTTCAGTTTGTATATGTAGTGGATTACATTGATGGATTTCTGTATATTGAACCATCCCTGCATCCCTGGGATGAAGCCTACTTGATCATGGTGCATGATCGTTTTGATGTGCTCTTGGATTCGGTTAGCAAGAATTTTATTTAGTCTTTTTGCATCTATATTCATAAGAGAAATTGGCCTGTAGTTCTCTTTCTTTGTTGGATCTTTTTGTGGTTTAGTATTAGCGTAATTGTGGCTTCGAAGAATGAGTTGGGCAGTGTCCCTTCTATCTCTATTTTGTGGAATAGTTTGAAAAGTATTGGGGTTAAGTTTTCTTTGAAGGTCTGGTAGAATTCTGCACTAAAACCATCTGGTCCCGTTTATATTATTTTTTACTTTTTTATGTCAGGTACAATGAAGGTTTAGCCTCATTATTTTGAATATAAATAATTAATTATCCCAGCAAATTTTTAAGAATATTCTACCTTTTTTTCTCATTGTGTAGTCTTAGAACTTATGTCTGAAGACACTGTAGGAGTGGGCTTCTTCCAGTCTCATGAGTTACAATTGTTTTTATATCAGCATTATACTGCTTTAATTAGTAGCTTTATGACATATTTTGAAATCAGTTCAGCATAATGCCTGAAGTTTTATTCTTACCCAACATTATTTTGGCTCATCTGTATCTCTCTTAGATATAAGATTTTTCACTTTATGCAAAAATATCACTAGGATTTGATAGAGGCTGTATTAATTTTTGTGGGGGCAGTATACTTTAATAATGTTATTTTCTATTTACTTTATTATTTCCTGTTATCAAAAATAGTTTTTTACATTTTTCTTTTTATATAATTTGCTGTTGATTTTTAAAAAGGAAAAATTAATTTATATGCTCTTTTGTGTATTGTAATTTTTTGCTGAACTTTAAAATTTATTGTAAAATCATTCTGTGGAATCTCTGGGTTTCTCTACATAACATTTCACTTGAAAACAGATTGCTTTACCTCTGTTTCATTGGTTTGGGCATTCTTTTTCTTGCTCTGGTGAGGATTTCAGGTGCATAGAAGTAGTGAGGGAATAAAGTATTATAATTCTTTTGTGTAAGTGCTATCCTAATTGTCTAAGATTGCTTTCAGCTTTCTTTATCAAGTAGGATAATAATCCTAAGTAAGTGTCGTTGGTATCAGGACCTCTGAGACATCAAATGGGCGACACTGCGACCTATATGCCTGTTGCCAGGGCAACTGCCATCATGTTCCCAGAGTCTATTGGGTTCACCTTTACCTGTGGCCTTGTCACCATCCATATATATGGGAGTAGTCTCTCTCTCTCTCTCTCTCTCTCTCTCTCTCTCTCTCTCTCTCTCTCTCTCTCTCTCTCTCTCTCTCTCTCTCCCTCTTCCCTTTCTGTGGTCTCTTGCCGCTGCTGCAGCCATTCGCTGCCCCTGCCGCCGCCGCTGCCCCTGCTGCTGCCCCTGCAGTTGCCCACAGGTCCTAACAGGTATGCATATATGTAAGATGTAGAGAGAATATCTTGTGTATTCTACAAATGCATCAGCTGTTAATTAAAAGGCATATGGACTACAGCTTCAGCAGCAAGTAGAAGGTGGAATGTCCGGGAGGAGAAAGGCAAGAGAGCTGTCGAGGAAGATGTGAAGAGACAGAGAGAAGGCACCTGAACACAGGTAACCAGCCACGTGGCAGAATGTAGGTTAAAATAATTGGGTTATCTAAGTTTTGTTCTGGTCATAGTAGACCCTAGCTATATGACTAAGGCATTTATAAATATATTTTGAGCCTGAGTCTTATTTCTGGGCGCATGGAGCTGAGAGGCAAAACTGGACATAACTTCTGCAGTAAGACCCCCCCCCTTTATCTTCTATTTTTGAGAATTTATGGTGCAAGAGTGTTAGATTTCATAGAATGCTTTTCCTGTATTCATTTCAACAGGTTATCCCTTTCCGTTTGATTTACAGGGCTCATTACATTAATTAGTTTGATATACTTTCTTCCCAGGCTACCTTTGGTATGCTTTCCTTTTTTTTTTTTTTTTTCTTTTTAGGCTCCTTTGAGTTTGATAGGTGAGAATTTTATTGAAGACCTTTGCATCTGCATTCATTAGTGATTTTAGCTTGTAATTTTCTTTTCTAAGTGTCTCTAATATGACCTCTTTTCTGAACAGTAAGCAGTACATTACAAATAATAACTTTTGAACATGCTAGAACCCATTCATTCACAAACACACACTCACACACACAAGGGATACAACCGTGTGTATCGCTTGTTCTAACCAGAAATTAAGTAGAAGAAAATTAGGTCTTGTTTCTTGGAGTTCCATTTCTATTAAGTAGAAAACAGTCCCTCTGACCTCTTGATGGAGTTAGGAATTAAAACAGGTTTATTTCATTTTACAATTTACATCTTTGAGGGAAGGTAATCTAGGAATCTATAGCCGAAATTGAAGCTTGAATTCTTCCATCTCTTGCAAGCTCAGCTCTCTCTCTCTCTCTCTCTCTCTCTCTCTCTCTCTCTCTCTCTCTCTCTCTCTTTCTTTCGCTCTCTCGGGAAGTTCTCTGCCTGCCCCGGGGTGGAACTGCTTTTAGTGGCTTATGTCTTCCTATATCAGTTATAAGTCAAGAAAAATGCCTCACAGACTTGCCCACAGAACAATGTGATGAAGCCAGTTTCTCATTGGAGTTTCTCTCCCCCTGGGTATATTGAGATTTGTATTAAGTTGACAAAAAACAAACTATGGCAACCCAGATTCATAGAAGACTTGCAAGACTTGTAATTTCACCAAAACAACTATATAATCCTTCTACATACTGCCCTATAACAATTCAAAGCCTACAGCCTAAGGGTAATTTTCTTTTGTTCATTGACAGTACTGAGGACTCTGGAGGATTATCTCATTTTCTGCAACAGCACCGGACACAAATAATACAGTGTCCATGCAAAACAAGGATGGAGTCCCTACCCTCATGTACATCTCCCTATTTTTATGTTTGTCCCTGATATTATCCACTAGTTATTGCCCACATGAAACTTAAGGTTAATTTTATATCAACTTTAGTTTGATAGATTACTTTAGTTACTATTAATTCCAGAGACTTAATTTTTTCAGGAGGCATAGAATCACATTAACTAGTGAAACATTTTTCTGGAATATTTGGTGAAACTATCTTGCAACATATTTTAATACTATTTAATTGAATGTTATGTTTGACATTCCATGCTAAGGAAATCTTGAAATTCATTGCACAATATTCTTGTTTCCTTGGACATACTTGTATTCCTCTCTTTCCATTATCTCATTCACCATCCGAGAGAGAAAACTACATTGATTCATTTTATAATATGTGCTCTTAACAAATAAATTAAAATAAATAAATAAAATATTCTGAAAATCCAAACGTGTATTTGAAAATAAATATACACAAAAACATAATGAATATAAATATTATGATTTGTTTCTTAATGGATTTATACATATTTCTTCCTTTTATTTCTGTTCATTCTGAGTTTTAACTTTTTTTTTAATGCCTTTTTCCTGGAGCAGTAAATAGCATGATCATGGAAAAATTATATTTTTCATGGAAGCAAGTCAGTAGTAGTTTAAAATGTACATTAGATAAATATCACAGTTCTTTTTTTAATTTTCTATATTCTATGTTTACATTCCAAAGGCTTTCCCCTTTCCCAGTTCCCCCCTCCCTATGTCCCATAGTTCCTCTCCCCCCCAACTATTCCCCAATCATTCCCCCTCCCCCCACAGTTTCTCTACAAAACTGGATCCAATCTTTCCAGGCCCAGGGTCCTCTCCTTTCTTCTTGGGAATCATTTGACTTGCTAATTGTGCCTTGAGTATTTAGGGCTTCTGGGCCCTTAAACAGTACTACAGAGCAATTGTGTTAAAAACTGCATGGTATTGGTACAGCAACAGGCAAGTGGATCAATGGAATAGGATTGAAGACCCAGAAATTAACCCACAGACTTATGGTCACTTCATCTTTGATAAAGGAGCCACAACCATTCAGTGAAAAAAAGATAGTCTTTTCAACAAATGGTGCTGGTTCAACTGGAGGTCAACATGCAGAAGAATGCGAATTGACCCACTCTTATCTCCTTGCACTAAGATCAACTCCAAGTGGATCAAGGACCTCCACATAAAACCAGACACACTGAAACTATTAGAAAAGAAACTTGGGAAGACCCTGGAGGACATAGGCACAGGGGGAAAGTTCCTGAACAGAACACCAATAGCTTATGCACTAAGATCAAGAATTGACAAATGGGACCTCATAAAATTACAAAGTTTCTGCAAGGCAAAGGACACTGTCAGAAGGACAAAACGACAACCAACAAAGTGGGAAAAGATCTTCACCAACCCCACATCCGACAGAGGGCTAATATCAAATATATACAAAGAACTCAAGAAGTTAGACCGCAAAGAACCAAATAACCCTATCAAAAAATGGGGCACAGAGCTAAACAAAGAATTTTCACCAGAAGAAATTCGGATGGCTGAGAAACACCCGAGTTTTAACTTTTAATCTGAAAATTATTTGTGTAATTTTTTCGATATATTCTTTATTTACATTTCAAATTATTTCACCTTTCATGGATACTCCTCCCTGAAAGTCTCATTAGCCCTCTTCCCTTCCACTGTTCCCCAATCAACACCTTCCAATTTCCCTGTCCTGGTATTCCCCTACACCAATGCATTGAGCCTTTCCAGAACCAGCGGCCTCTCCTTCCTTCTTCTTGGGCATCATTTGATGTGTGAATTGTTTTTTGGGTTTTCTGCGCTTCTGGATTAATATCCACTTATCAGTGAGTGCATACCATGTGTGTTCTTTTGTGATGGATCACCTCACTCAGGATAACACTCTCCAGTTCTACCCACTTGCCAAGAATTTCATGAATTCATTGTTTTTAATAGCTGAGTAGAATTCCATAGTGTAAATATATCATATTTTCTGTATCCATTCCTCCATTGAGGGACATCTGGGTTCTTTCCAGTTTCTGGCTATTGCAATTAGGGCTGCTATGAATATAGTGGAACATGTGTCCTTATTACATGCTGGAGAATCCTCTGGGTATATGCCCAGGAGTGGTATAATGGGGTCCTCCAGTAGTATCATGCCCAGTTTTTTGAGGAACTGCCAGACTGATTTTCAGAGTGCTTGTACCAGCTTGCAACCCCACTAACAGTGGAGGAGTGTTCCTCTTTCTCACATCCTCACCAGCACCTGTTTTCTCCTGAGTTTTTGATCTTAGCCATTATGACTAGTGTGAGGTGAAATCTCAGGTTTGTTTTGATTTGCATTTCCCTGAAGACTAAGGATGTTGAACATTTCTTTAGGTACTTCTCAGCCATTCAATATTCCTCAGGTGAAAATTCTTTGTTTAGCTCTGTACTCCATTTTTAAGGGGGTTATTTGTCTCTGGAGTCTACCTTCTTGAGTTCTTTGTATATCTTGGATATTAGCCCTCTGTCAGATGTAGTGTTGGTAAAGATCTTTTCCCAATTTGTTGGTTGCTGATTTGTCCTTTTGACAGTGTCTTTTGCCTTACAGAAACTTTGTAATTTTATGAGGTCCCATTTGTCAATTCTTGATATTAGAGCATAAGCTATTGGTGTTCTGTTGAGGAAATTTTTCCATTGTGCCCATGTCCTCAAGAGTCTTCCCCAGTTTTTTTTTTCTATTGGTTTCAG
This sequence comes from Apodemus agrarius, assembly GCA_964023405.1. Classification (NCBI taxonomy): domain Eukaryota; kingdom Metazoa; phylum Chordata; class Mammalia; order Rodentia; family Muridae; genus Apodemus; species Apodemus agrarius. The sequence continues at coordinate 51,140,947 of OZ030025.1, forward strand.
TGTATCTGGTTTTATGTGGGAGTTCTTGATCCACTTGGAGTTGAGCTTAGTACAAGGAGATAAGATGGATCAATTTGCATTCTTTTGCATTCTGACCTCCAGTTGAACCAGCACCATTTGTTGAAAAGGCTATATTTTTTCCACTAGATGGTTGTAGCTCCCTTGTTAAGGATCAAGTGACCATAATTGGTGGGTTCATTTCTGGGTCTTCAACTCTCTTCCATTGATCTACTTGCCTGTCATTGTGCAGTTCTTAACACTATTGCTCTGTAGTACTACTTGAGGTCAGGGATACTGATATCTCCAGAAGTTCTTTTACTGTTGAGAATAGTTTTAGCTATCCTTGTCTTTTTGTTATTCCAGATGAATTTGAGAATTGCACTTACTAAATCTGAAAAATTGAGTTGGGATTGCATTGAGTGGGGATTGTATATTGCTTTTGGAAAGATGGTCATTTTTACTTTATTAATCCTGACAATCTAAGAGCATGGAAGATTTTTCCATCTTCTGAGGTTTTCCTGGATTTCTTTCTTCAAAGACTTGAAGTTTCTGTCAGACAGATCTTTCACTTGTTTGATTAGTGCCTGTTTATCCTTTCAGTATAAGAAGGCTACTGATTTGCTTGAGTTAATTTTATATCCAGCCACGTTGCTGAAGTTGTTTACCTGCTGTACTCTGGTGGAGCTTTTTGGGTCGCTTAAGTATACTATCTTATAAACTGCAAATAGTGATAATTTTACTTCTTCCTTTCCAATTTGTATCCCTTTAGCCTCCTTTTGTTGTCTAATTGCTCTAGCTAGAACTTCAATATGGAGAGAGAGGGCAGCCTTGTCTAGTTCCTGATTTTAGTGGGATTGCTTCAAGTTTCTCTATATTTAGTTTGACTTTGGCTACTGGTTTGCTGTATATTGCTTTTACTATGTTTAGGTATGGACCGTGAATTCCTGTTCCTCAACAGATATAAGAAAATCAAACTAATCCCATGCCTTGTCTCAGATCACGATGGAGTATGGATGGTCTTCAATAGCAACAAAAACATCAGAAAGCCCACATACACATGGAAGTTGAACAATGCTCTACTCAATGATAACTCGGTCAAGAAAGAAATAAGGAAAGAAATCCAAACCTTTTTAGAATTTAATGAAAATGAAGGCACAACATACCTAAATTTATGGTATACAATGAAAGAGGAAAACTCATAGCTCTGAGTGCCTCCAAAAAGAAGTTTGAGAGAGCATACACTAACAGCTTCAGAACAGAAAGAAGCTAATATTTGCAAGTTATAAATTAGTTGAAAGACTTCAAAAGAAAAACATTCTTTATATTTGTTTTCAAGAATAGCCACTCATGTAGCCAATAAATTTGCTCTCCAGAGAGAGGCTATTTTAGTATTCTTCTTTCTGTCCACACCACTCTTTTATTTCCCAATTCTTGATCTAGCTTGCTTCCCACCTATGATCTCCACATTTACGTTTAACTGACATGTTATGCCATTCTTGGGTGTACTTTTACTATTAGATCTATGCTAATGTACTTGACGTTTAACTATGAGCATAACAAGTGTATATCTTCATTTCCTGAGCAAGGAAAGATAGGTATTTTTATTTCAAACATTTGGACAAGACTGGTACATAGGAAAAAAAATGTAGCTGGACAGAAGGAAAGGTAATAATCTAGACTTACAAGTAAGGAAGTAAATGTGGGGTACATGACTGATTTCTGTATGTTTTAGTAATTGGACACCTCTGAATCCAATGAGGGGAATTCTCAGTTAGGTGAAGAACATGGAATAATCTCATTTATAATAATCTGTAAAAGACAGATACAATGAAAACTCCTATAAATAGATTAAGACCTCAGCAACTCTGAATCTCTTGTAAGAAGGGCAATGCAGTGGTGTCTATTATAAGACTTTATTCAATTTCCAAAACACTTGAGGTTATCCTCTGTCTCATAATAACATGCATATAAAACACAAACTTGCAACATTATCACACATGTGTATGTAATTTAAAGAAAGTAATTCAGGGCTCTATTATAAGTAATATATTTATAAAAGTTATTCTTTGTCATATTTTATTTACATACATTAATTACAAATGATAATATTTATATTAGCATAAGTGAGATAACTATTGTGATATTTTCACACATGAATATAAAATATTTTGATCATATTCATTTCCCATTGCTCTCTATTATACCCTTTACTGCACACAGATCCCCTCCTTATCTATACTTACATCTCTAAAAAATAAATTTTATCCAAGCCAATAAATTTATTTGGGTTATGCACAGATGAATGAACAACTTACCCTTGTTTACATATGGATGATAATCTTTATCCCCTTTTTTACTAATTTCTATCTGTTTTTAAAGGTAATCCACAGAGACACATTGGCCTACTGAGCCTCTCTCCTTCATCAGGGTTGCATGACAGTAACCAAGGCTGCTGTGAGTTCAGAAGTGAAACTGCCATATGGTGCCATTAAGACAATGTTAGGCAACACTACCCCATCTTCTGACTTTACTATTCTTTCTGACCCATCTTTTGCAATGTTCAGCAGGCTTTGGTTTGAGTGATGGAGATATACTAACTACCATTTAGTACTAAGAACTCAATAGTCACTTATTCTTATGAGTTTGATAAGTATGAGTCTCTGCAGTTACACTTTCTGACTGAAAAACAAAAGCATGTTTTGGGGAAGCTGATTAATCTATAGACAAAGTCATAAAGCTGAGGAGAAGGGCAATCCTGTAGGAGGAACAACAATCTCATTTAATCTGGACCCCGAGATGTCTCAAACACAAGACCACCCAAAAGGCAACATACAGCTCGTGCTGATATGAGGCCCCCAACACACATACAGTAGAGGACTGCTGGGTGTGTGTTCATTCAGAGATGATGCACCTAACTCTCTAGAGACTGGAGGCTCCAGGGAGTTTAGAGCTCAGGAGGGGGGAGGGGGAGGGATATTCACAAGGAGACAGGGGGTGAGGAGGAATTATGGGATGTAGAACAGTCATAGGGGAGACATGGTGAACAAATCATGGGCACTTAGAAAGGCCAACAGCAATAGGTTCACTGCTAGAATCTATGACTTCCTCAGCAATAGTCTTTGACTAATTCTAAAAGACCAGACATGGATTCTCACCCAGGGAGTTAGCCTCAAGTCTGTTCAGAAGTGCCTGATTACTTATATAATTGATAATTCTCAACAGTGGGTGCATATTACCTGATTGTTCAGTTGTGTCATATAGTGTGTGTGTGTGTGTGTGGGGGGGGCTCACTGCAAATACCACAGCCAGCTGAATATCAATCCACATGAGGCAAGATAAAAGTCCAGTTCAACATGACACAGTATATAGTGTTGCTTAAACTTCAAGATTTGGAAACCAGCAGTTTATTTTTTTAGGTATAATAAAAATTGGAAAAATGTTTTCTGGTATAACACAATCCCTTGTGCACAATAAACCTTAAGGCATAACTATATCGAACTATTTTCAAAGTACATGTCTTCTTCTATGAAGATGGGTTCTATAGATAGACTACATGTGTTATCTTAGTGTCTTAGGGAGAATCTGGTTGAGGTGTTGGTCATATTGATGTCTCACAGAAGGTGCAAAGATCACCCACCTATTACCGACCTCAGGTCCACTTTGGAATAGTCTAGTGGAAAGGCCAAGCCTGACCTGGCCATACAGATAGCTCAGAGGACACCAGATGATTATGCATATTGATTTCCAGCTTTCTGTGCGAAAACATGCTATGTAACTCTTTATTTAAATAGATAACTTTGCATGCTTAACATTCCTGGTTTCCTTAATGCTTGTCTGTGACTTCAAGAACTTCTACAGTTATGTGGTCCACAGCAAAGTAAGACTGCTGATGACATTGTTCCTTATCAGTTTTCATAGTGCTTCCAACCTACATTTTTATGACCTGGGACCAGATAGTGCAGTCTCTTTAACTACAGTGTTCTACTATGTAGTTGAGGGCAATAAATAGTAGTGCCTCAGGAGATTCTATGACTGGCAACACATAGGTATAACACGGCACTAAGATTTTCACTTAATGCTCTCTGATTTATGGGCGCATTCTACTCACCCATGTAGGAGACTGCCAATCAAACTCTTACTTTTAATTTCAACCATTTTTTTAAGTAGAGCAAAAGGATTTATTAAATGCTACGTGTTGATGTGCATAATGTAGCAACATTTATTCCTTTTGATTCAAAAACATTTATTGAATTTTTGCAAATCCATTATCATAAGCATAGTTAGTAGGTTTGCTTAAGGATGTGAGAGTCAATAATTATTTTTTATCATTGATATGTAGTAAAACAGTATTTATAAACATAGATTTTAATTTTTTGCGATTGAAGTAGCTAAAATGAATTATAATTTCTCCCCATAGAGAAAACTTCCTTCCATATTCTACTGCAGTCTGAGTCCACATGCCCTTTGTAAATATATTTATCTAATGAATTATATTTCTGGAAACATATGTCTGGAGATCTGGCTCAGCAGTTAATAGTATTTGACATTCTTATAGTGGATGCAGTTTCAATTCCAAGTTCTGTTATGGCAGACCATATTAACAAACCATCTTCAGGGTAACTGATGCCATTTTCTGACCTCTGTGATCACTACATACAGATATGTAGTACAGGTATATATGCTAGCCAAAACTCATACACATGAAATAAAACAAATATTCCTAAAAATAATTTTGGGGGTATGGTATAAACACCATATAATACTATGGGTTTGAGGTTGGGTTTGTTAACATTAAATTACTCTGAAATTTTTCCATTCTACCTCAACTATGTGCTTTTGTTTCATGCATTAGACTGTTGATACATATTATTTTATAGTTTTAAATATCTACCGGTATAATTTTCTTTCTCATTAAGCTTTGTTTCAGAGAGTCTCAAAATCTTGTGACAGACTTTTTATGTTTTCAGCTACAAAGTATTGATTTAAGTAGGGAACCATCTGTGAGGAGAAAGAATATACTCAAAATATAATGGATGAAATTCTCAGTAATAAATAGAAAGAAAAAATAATGTGAGGAGTGGAGAAGGGATAAGGAGGGGGTACAGATCTGCGAGGAGTTGGAAGGACATGTGGGGACTGAATAAACACACACATACAAACACACACACACACACACACACTCACAGACACACATAATGGGTGAAAATGTCTGTTCCTTTCCTCCTGAAGTCTTTAAAACATCCTTTTGGCATTAAAAGCAAACCCAGAAGTGGTCTGGGAGACAGCCTGCTCGGAAGCTGCTCCGCACTCACTTGCAGCACTTGGCAGCAGATGATAGAGTTGGTAACAACTGAGCATTCTGGGTTGACTTTGCCCAACACCAGAAACTATTGGAATAATTATAAACTATTTAATATTTCCTAAACTTCCGATCACTTTCTTTATATTTTCTTTGCCTTTAATAATAATAACCTTTCACTTTATTTTAAGGTTTCTATCAACCAGAAAATATCCCAAGTGAGGTAATCTAGACCCTCAAAAATAAGCATGGTATGTACTTACTGATAAGTGGATAATGGCCAAAAGTAAAGAATACCTAGAATACAACCCACAGGCCATAAGAAGTATAACACGCAGAAAGGCCCGAGAGGGGAACTTCAATCCCACTTATAACGGGGAAGAAGATAATCATGGGAATTCATTTTATAGTTCCTTAATATTTGAGACTGGAAAATATATGACTTGTCTTAACATCTTTTCATTGCACCATACACGATATTGGTCTCTGAAACCTCTTCAAATTTCTATAGTTTCATTCAAAAGCATCACCAGGACACACTTGGATTCTCTTCTTCACATTACCTTAACTCTCAATTAATGGGCCCTCATGATCTGGAAAATATAGGCATTTTCACCAATGTACAAAGCAAGTTTGGTAACACAAGTTCTTTTGAAGTGTGTCATTTCCTCTGCAATTCTGTTGGTGATGACCTTCTAGTCATCTTTCAAATGTCTTTCCTTGCCACCAAGATGAGGGTTTCTACAATCTGTTTAATTTTGTCTTCTTTCAGAAATCATTTGTTCTAGATCATTCAGAGAATCTCAAATATTTACATTGTCCAGATGAACTCTTTGGCTAATTTTTGTTTATGTTCAATATAATTTGTGAAAGAAAGTAATTAGGATAATAAGTTAAAACATAAACTTGCAATGCAACTTAAAAATTATTAAGGATGTAAAACTTTTACTAATAATTCCTTTTATACTGAATTAAATAATCTTAATTTTTTCAATAAAGCTATATGTGAAGAAATACAGTTTGTTTCATAATACTCACTATTATATTTTAAATTTCTTATGTTAAAAATAAGCACCGATTTGAGGAGACATTATAATAGAATGAGCTAAATTTATGTCCTTAATTTATTAGTAAATTTGATTAACAGTGTGGATAACTATAAAGAGAAGGACATTGGTTGTTAATCTGATAATTGATTAAAGCCAAACAAGATGTGTCATCTTTCCATTTCTGTAGAAGTCAATATTCATTTAATGTGACAAAATTGAAGTTCTTACACACTTATTTTAATTTGTTTATTCCTTGCCCATCATAACTTCAGGAATTTTTTTCATCACTGCTCTATTTTGTAATATGGGTATCAATAAATTTGGTGATTCTTTTGAAAACTATGAAAGAAACCCTCATCACTACCTTCACCAAAAGAGAGGCATGTAGGGCATAGTTGCCACTATGTTTTTCTGACTGTTACATGGCTGTTAATATGGTCTTCCTTAAAAGGAAAGACGTTCAAGACTTCTATTAAAGATCTTGTTGTGGCAGGCGCTACAATCAAATGGGTGTTAGAAATGGATGCTGCCGAGCTTTGTAGCTTGTCCGTGGTTTGCCATTATATCGAAAAGAATAGCTTTATAGGGAGGCAGGTATGAGATATTGTTTTCAAATAAGCAAAGAGTTATTTTTAATGTGTCCTTGAAATTCTTTGCCTAGAATTATGATCTTTAAAGTTCAACTACAGGGATTAAGACAAGTTTTTCTTATCTCATGTGAAGTAGGCATGAAGTTAGGTTTCTTTCAAATAATCCAAATAATCATGTGGTGCTTGTTACTTTAAGACATCACAATGTCTCCCATATTTTTAATTTTTAAGTAAATCATGAAACTCTCCATAACTTTCAACAATAAAACAAAATTTGTTCAAGTATAAATTTGGAGTTTATTCACTTATTATCTGTGTAAACTAGATAAGGACCTAAAATTAGTAACTTTTTCTTAGCTAACATGAAATGTAACTATCTCTTTCTAGTACTTTCAACATATTTTTCCCTGAAATAGTAAATTCTGTGTCAGAATAAAATTAGTAGTGTCTTGTTCCTGGCATATTGGATATACCTGTAATTCCAGTATTTGAATGGTAGAGGCAGGGAAGTCAGTAGTTTGAGGGTAATTTGGGTTACTTTGAGGCTCTGTCTCAAAACACTAAACAAAAGAAGAAAAATAACAGAGGAGCACAAATGTCTTTTGGGGAGCTCTAGAATATGTTTTGTCTGTTAAATGGAATGAATCCTCAGAGATTTGCTTGAATTTATTTTTCTACCAAGAACAACATCCTCTGATTGCACTGAGAATACGAGTGAGGGGGAGTGAGAATATATAACCATTTCAGTTGTGATTGCTATTTTATAGGAAGGAGGGAACGAAGGCTTAGGCACCTCTTGAATTCCACTGCATTTACTCCACTAGCCTTTGAACTCCAGTATGTGAATTCTATTAGCATATATATATATATATATATATATATATGTATATATATATATGACATTTTTAGATATAGCATGAACATCTGTGTAAGAAATATCTTGTCATCTAGGTGTGAGTCTTACCCTCCTAAAATACTTTCTAAATAAAATACATGCAACTTGCCAAGTTCTCTGCATGACTCTAATTCTGAGTTGGTTAGAAGCTTGCTTACAATCAAATATGATATTTTATGTCAGTAAATGTTCAAAACACAATTGAAAATAAGCATTATGTTTGTGCTGAGTGTTTTCTATTTCAGGTTGGTTGAATCGTAATTGTGCTATACAGAGCTTCCTATTTTGTAATTTCCATCCTAGCACTGACACCAGTTTCCTATCAGTAACTGCAAGAAATGTGTTAATGTCTCCCAACAAGATGGATAACAGGGAAAATGGAAGTATTCAAGCAACAAAAGCACTTGGATGAGGGATGGTCAGAGGTACTAGTGTCACAGCCATGGGGAAAGGAAGGAAAGGAACAGCGACAAGGATTGTTTATCCCTGTGAACCATTAACACATAGAAGTTCAATTCCTCTGTGTCCAGTCAAAACAACTAGAGCCTACTGCTGAGATCTTGTGAAGCTGACTCAGAGGTGCAATCCAAAATGAAAACCAGCACAAGTGGTGATAATGAAGAGTAAGCCTTGGATACCTAAAAATAAAATATTGTTAGGGTAATATGAGCTCATAATTTAAGTTATTGCAACTATTAATTCTAGAATATGCATCTGTGCTTTAGGACACTTTCAAACCCATGGCTTAGCCTCCACATACCAGCTTGACTAATGTTTCATTCATGATTGGCAATTCTTGACCCTGTTACTTGTGATTTCTACCATGTTCTCTTGTGTCCTTAAGAACTTGCCCTCTTTGGATAGGCTCCAAACAATGCATACTTAAAAATTTAGGAGGAACTTGAGATCTGCGATGACACTGCCTTCTTTAAAAGTCCTATTCTTCTATCACTGCCAGATGAATTGGAGGAGTTAATAAACCCAGGACATTGATGATTAAATCATACAAAGCTGGGCTTTTCACCCAGTGAGAGCAAGCCCATTTCCAATTCACACTTTTCTGAGAACAAAACCTTTTATGTTTCCTTTTCAAAGCCTGTTTGCTTTTGAGCTTTCCCTTTTTTTTTTATGCTGAACACTGTTTGTGCCTATCCAGTCACACATCATTGCAGAGTGCTTCAATTAGTGAAAGCACTCTTTAAAGCTTCACAGAGTCCTGGAAGGGTATGGACTCAAAAGGGCAGAGTTAAGCTTGGCATCATCTCCTCCTCACTTCTAGCATTGTAGGTGTACATGGTCCTGGTGATTATTGCATATTTTCTATCATTATCAATTTTCTTCAACATGATTGTTAGTATGTAATACAGCATATTTCTAGTTCAATGTACTGTCATATATCAGCATTTCTATTACTATTTTCTCATAAATTATTTCTTAATATACGACTAGTTTTCATTAAGTTGGTGATAAGTGGTTTTGATAAGAGAATCTATCACTCAGTATACCCTTTCTATGCATTGTAGGTCTATATCATGATGTTAATAGTTGAAACAGTGCCTTTCATGTTTCTTCAACAGTAAATTTTATTTATTTGGTAATAATTTGGTACAAATACATTAAGATGAAAGAACTGTATTTCTTCTTAGGTTACATTCTAATTAGAATTCATGCCCACCCTTCATAAAGATTTTTATCAATTATTGTAGCATTAGCTAGTACTTACTGATTTTTCTTTTTTCTATACTTATTAAAGCTTTTATACCTTTGTTTAATATTGTTAATATTTTTAAATTATGAGCAAGTTTAAGTATATTGTGAGTGTGTATGAGGGTATGTGTGAATATATGTGTATGAGTGTATTGTGAATGTATGTGTGTATGTGTGTTGTGTGTGTTGTATGTGTGTGTGTGTGTGTGTGTGTGTGTGTGTGTACAAACCTGTGTACTTGAAGGTAACATTAGATCCACTGGAGCTAGAGTTACAGGCAATTGTGAACCAACTAATATGGGGTCTAAGTACTGAATCTGGATGCTCTGCTAGAGAAGTATTCAATCTTCTGCTGCTCCATCTCTCTAGTTCCTCCTATACCTTATTTATTTTCAACACTTTATTCACATCAGTATAGAACTGTATTTATTTTACTCTCTGGGTTATGACCCCAACTATTGTTATTTATATTATTATCCAAATTGTCATATTTATCACTTTCTGTATTTCATGCTATCACTATATTATGGTGACACTTACTGTTATGTTATCCATGTGAGAATATGCTCATTATATAATTTTTTCTATTTATGATTTTGTGCTTTATTTTAGTTTATTATTCCTTTTATACCTTGAGAGAACTTGATCTCACCATGTAGCTTTTGCTGACATGAGCCATGCAATCCTCCTGCCTCAGCCTGTAGATATCATTTCTGGCTTACACCAACTCCTTCAGCCTTCCTTGCTGGTTTTGCTTTCCTCTTCCTTTTTATAATATCCTTTCTGAATTGGGCTATATTTGAACCACCATTTTATTGCCAATTTTATATTTCAATTTCTTTTCATTAGTCATTATGAATATCAGGTTGCCATTTCTTCTCTCTAAGCTTGGCTGGACATTTCTCACCATAAAGGACCAACACTTGTGAGACAAAAACAAAAAAAAAAACAAAATGATCTTGAGGTCTAAAAGTAGAACAGAGGAGGAGGACGACCCTATACTAAGATCAGGAGTCTCAACTGATCTGGACCCCCGAGGTCTCTGAGACACTGAGCCAACGATTAGGCAGCATAAACCAGCTGATATGAGGCCTCTGACATATATACAGCAGAGGACTGTGAGATCTGGACTCAGTCAGAGAAGATGCACCTAACCTTCAAGAGTCTTGAGGCCCAAGGGAGTGGTTATGTCTGTTGGGGTTGGGGTGGTGGACTGGAAACATCCTCTTGGAGGGGAGCGGAGGAGGTATGGGATGTGGAAGAGTCAGAGGGTGGACCTGGAGTGGGATAAAGTCTGGACTGTAAAAAAAGATTAAAGATACATTTTAAAAAGTGAGGATATAAAAGAAAGAGAACAGAATTATGATAATTTCTACCTAATTTACTTAGCCAACTGTAGTTCATATGACTTTCTGTCAAGCCTGAAGGCATGTTCTGAACCTTGGACTTTCACTGTGTATTTTATGTAGCAATGTCTGGAACCACACAATTTAAATTATTAAATTAATGATGCAGTAGAGATTGCTTTCACAGGTTAGTCCAGTGGCAAAGCGAATGCATTACTTGCTGCCACTTGCCTTTGCCAAAAGAAATATTCATAAGGTAAATAGTGCTGTGATTTGCCTGCTTGGTCTTTACCATACCTCTGTTTATCCTAAGAACAAGGATATCAGCAACTTTACTTTGAAATATTTTATTTCATCTCTCTCTCACTTCTACAAATAAGACTAGGAGTTTTCTGGCCTAATAAATAGAATAAAGTTCACAACAGGTAAGTTTTCTCTACAATTGACACCAAAATCTTACATATACACGTGAAATATATCACAATATGTTTCATTCTTTGAAACATTTCACAACAAGCTGATGTAATTAACATATCAATGACTTCATTGTTTCCTTGCAGTAGAAGCAAGGAAGTTCCTCTTCTCATCATTGTGTCAGAAGCATGCAAATTCTTCTTTCAGTATGTCTATCTTGAAATGTGTAATTTCTTATTATTAGTCAATTTTCTTTAACATGTAATCAACCCCAGTGTTTCCTTTTCTCTACTGGGAAGTTTCTACTTGTCCTTTCTCTGACCATCAGCTGTTCCTTCTTCTATCTTCTGGTAACTGCAATTCTACTTTCAACCTCTGTGAGATCAAACTTATAATTTCTAGGTTCTTCAAATGAGTAACTTTATATAATATTTGTCTTTCCATGCCTGTATTCTGTAATGGATGAAAGTATGGAACATGTGAAAGAGTTTGGGAGAAGAATTCTTAGTGCTTGTGAGAACACTACAAGGAAAGAAGACAAGAGTCTTGCGACCTCAGGTTTTTCAAAGCATACATTTGTTCTTGGAACATGGTTTTGTGCTCTTCCTAGATGTAATACATTGTAGTGAATTAACTTCAGATTACTCATTATTGCTTACAGTTGCTATTCAGTATACCTTGAGGAAAAACTATGTTTTTACTACATGTATCCTGATCTTATGATTGTGTAACCCTTGAAATCTTCTCACAAACTGTATTCCTGAACAATGTTGTGACACAGGCTGACTTTGGACTTGTGCCTCTGTCACCTAAGTGCTGGCATAGCAGATGCATTCTATACCACATTTGCTATTCTTATTTCCCTTATATTATTGTTGCATTTTATTTAACTCAATGCATCTATTAGATACAGAAATGTAATTGTGTTTCTCTTAACTCTCAGAGCACAAGTTGTCTGATGTTCTGAATAAAGCAGGCTATTGTATGGGACTCATTTCCTCTAGAGTGGTGACAAGCCTGGTTTGTACAGTAATCTGTAGACCAGTCAGGACTACATAGTAAGGCCTGATTAGAAAAAACCTAAATAGTAATTAATAATAATAATAATAATAATAATAACAAAACCAAGAAAAATTAAATGAACCTAGGTGACGTCAAGGAACAGAAAATGTGAGGTAAATAATATCTAGCTAATTATACAAAACATTTTTGAAGAACTATTACCAGTTTTTCTATTAAAAATTGTTAACAGAAATGCTGCATATTTTATTGTTTTAGATTATTTTTTCTAATACTGAAACCAAAAAGCCCTATCATAAAATATTATAGGTAATATACCTTATAAAACAGGATAAAAACTCCATCAGATTCTAGTAAACTGGATTCATCATTAAATTAAAATGATCATATATTAGAGCCATTAAGGAATAATTCCAGTAAGAGAGTCAGTCAATATCATTGATTACAATATTATTATATAATGACAATAAATCTCACACAAATATTTTAATTATGTGAATCCCTTACTCAGAAGGTTGAAAAAAAAAAGAAATGTTTAATTTTTGAGGTCAGCCTTTACTACTAAGCGAGATTCAGGACAGCCTAACAGGCAGTGTGAATTCATGTTTCCCCAAAGACTATCTAAAAAATTTAATAGGCATATAATAATGTTTGACAAAATCAATGTTTTTTTTTCATTAATTTATTTATTCACTTTACATCTGGATCACAGCACCCTCCCCCCTCTCCTCCAAGGCCCACCCTCTCACCCCCTTTACCCATTCTGCCCTCTCTTTCTTCTCAGAGAAGGGGAGCTACTTTCCTAACTACCACTGGGTAACAACCTGCCCTGGCACATCAAGTCTCATCAGGACTAAGCTCTGAGGCTAGACAAGGTGACTCCACTAGGGGAAAGGGATCCAAAGGCAGGCAGCAGAGTCTGAGTCAGAGACAGCCCTCACTCCAATTGTTGGGAGACCCACATGAAGACCAAGCTACACAACTGCTCTATATGTGTAAGAAGCCTAGGTCTAGTTCATACATGCTCTTTGACTGGTGGTTCAGTCTCTGGGAACTCTCATGGGTCCAGGTGAGTTGACTCTGTAGGGCTTTTTGTGGTGTCCTTGACCCCTCTGGCTCCTTCCATCTTTCTTCGACTCTTTTACAAGACTCCCTGAGCTCTTCCTGATGTTAGGCTGTCGGTCTCTGTATCTGTTTCCATGCAGGGGGAGGGAAGTGCTGGATGAAGTCTCCCAGATGACAGTTGTGCTAGGCTCCTGTCTGGAAACATAGCAGAGTATCACTAACAGTGTTAGCGGTTGATACTCTCCCCTTGGCTGGATCTCAAATTGGGCCAATCACTGGTTGGCATTTCCCTCAAACTCTGCTCTGTCTTTTTGTCTCTGTTTTGTCTTTGTCTCATAGGCAGGGCAAATTTTGGGTGGAGGTTTGTGGATGGGTTTGTGTCCTCCTCCCTCCACTGGGAGTCCTGCCTGGCTCTAGAAGGTGGCCACTTCAGGCTCCATACACCCTGTTGCTAGGAGTCCCAGCTAGGGTCACCTTCTAGAGCCTCTCCATCCCAGGTTTCTGAGAGATGGAAAATCAACAGTTTTTATGACAAACTTTGAGCAATGGTACAATGAAAGACTGTCATAAGAAATATATATTTTCGCCGGGGCGGTGGTGGCACACGCCTTTAATCCCAGCACTTGGGAGGCAGAGGCAGGTGGATTTCTGAGTTCGAAGCCAGCCTGGTCTACAGAGTGAGTTCCAGGACAGCCAGGGCTACATACACAGAGAAACCCTGTCTCGAACCCCCCCCCAAAAAAAGAAATATATATTTTTAATTTTTTATTAATTCTTTATGAAATTCACATTATGTACCCCAAAGGTACTGATCTTTCTCTGCTTTTGTACCTGCCCTCCACACTTGCAACTTCCCTCCCCAGCAGATAAAAAAGAAAAAATTCATTGGGGAAAGTGTCGTGTGCCAGTGTCCCACATAGTATATTCCTTTTGTCCACATTTCTTTCTTTTTTGTTTTTTTGTTGTTGCTGTTGTTTTTGTTTTTTTGTTTTGTTTTGTTTTTGTTTTGTTTTGTTTTTTGTTTTGTTTTGAGACAGGGTTTCTCTGTATAGTCCTGGCTGTCTTGGAACTCACTCTGTAGACCAGGCTGGCCTCCAACTCAGAAATCCGCCTGCCTCTGCCTCCCAAGTGCTGGGACTAAAGGCGTGTGCCACCACCACCTGGCGCACATTTCTTTTCTAGCAAATATTCATTGCAATGTCTTATTAGTCTCCAGAAAAACCTTCATTTTTTCTCCCAGAAGAATAGTATAAGCGCAAAACTCAACATCACACCCATTATGAAAATCAAAACAATCTAAAACAAATGAAATCAGCTAAGATATTGTATGAGCCTCTACTAAGGTATTTACTGTATTGCCAAGGAGGAAAGGACATCCAAAATTCCACGTGTGGGCCACGTTAAAAGGAATATGAGCTTCCTGTGTCTGGCAAACAAACTATACCAAACTAGAATGCTGTATGAGCCTTGGCTTAGGCTACTCTTATATAGCCAAGAAGACTCTCTACCCAGAGCAGTCATTCTGTTATACCTTTACACCATCTATCTGTTGAGCTCTCTACCCAAGCCACAAACTCTTAATAGTACCTGTGGTAAGTAGGAAATTGTCACTATACTCTTTAGAATCAGTGAGTACTTCCCTATCGTTGTTTAACAATCTAAAACAAATGAAATAAAGTAAGATGCTGTATGAGGCTCTGCTTAGGCCACTTTTGTATAGCAAAGTAGGAAATGTCACCCAAAATTCCTGTGGTGCCCACAGTTAGATAGAATTTGAGTATCCTGTTAAGACCTATTTTCCCCACTAGGGGTCCTCAGTATTCTCAGTCTTTCCTTTGTTTCAACTTTGCATGCTTGAGTCACATGACCCGATTAGTTACTCACTTAATAACAACAGAAAAACAAAGAAATAAAACTCTTTTAGAATAATAATCTCATTTTTCTAGTGGAAATATGCCCCCACGTTAGTTAGCCAAATGTAGTGGATAATATTTAAAAATAGTACTGCCTTACCAGGCCTCTGTACGACTCCTTCCAAGTATCTGGTAAAGCATGACTCTTAAACTTGAGTAGTTAACCAAATATATTTATGTATATAAAAACTCCCAATTGCATAATGCCATTTGACAAGGATAAAGTCTTATCTTTCTAATCTCTCCAGAACAGCAGAAATCTATCTGAAGCCATCTGGATATCCGAGTCTCTTTCTCTGCTCTGCTCCCGTGGTCCTCTCTCCCCTCCAACCACTGGCCTCTCGCTGCCTCAATGTGAATGGATGGGAAATATCTTGCAACAGGTAAGGACAAAGAAACAAAGTTAATGCCACGTGCAAGCTTCAATTCTCTACTGCGGCTTCACATTCAGTGCGACTCTTACAGAACAGACTCCTCAGGATGCTGCCCTGGGAAGGAAACTGGGGAATTATTGCAACCTTATTTATGATCTCCTTTTGAACTCATGTACTTCTATTTTAGGTAGAGTTTAACTACCGTGGTTCTTCAATAGCATGCTAAAATCTCCTATGACAATTGTGTTTTTATCAATTTCTCTTGCTACTTCTAATGGATTTTCTTTATACGTTTTTCATGAAGTGTAATTTGTCACCTAAAGGTTCATGGTCATTGCAGGCTTTTTTGTGTGTTTATATCTTTCATCAATAATAAACTATTTTTCTGCATTCCAGGATATTCACTCAGCTTTCTCCTTTAGGCTTCCTGATACTAGTTTTACCATACCCATTATCTGCTTAAGTTTGGATTGATAAATCTATCCTCATCATCATACTTTTAGTCTATCTTTTTAATTTTATTTGTGTTCAGATCCTATTCAATAGTACATAACTAAGAGACTTTATTACATGGTATACAGTGAAGTGGACTCTAAAATGAAGATATAGTTTTCCATATTGATGTATATATTTTGCCTTGTTTCTTGGGTCTATGAATTCTTTTGTTTTAGTTATATTTTCAGCTTATATGTATGCCTTTTGTTATGTTTGTCAAAATAATTTAAGATTATAACTTTAGGAACATGAGAGAACAACATTGAGAGAAAGAAGAGTTAGCATTTAATCATGATTAGTACTTGTTCATCTTGAGTATGCCACAGTATGTATATATATTTATATATAAGTATATATATTTAGTAGATTTTTAGTTTGTTTGAAATTCGGGAGTTCAATACTCACTAAGGAGTGAACAGGGGAGTTTGAATGAATATTTATGTGTAAGTAATTCATCCAAAGGTTTTTTTTTTGTGTGTGTGTGTGTTTTAATTTCAAGTTGTCACACTTTATGCTGCTTTCACATGGAAACAATTAAATTACTGATTATGCAACTTTTAAAATGTAAGTAGATATGCCTGCACAAATTTTGTATATATTGTATAATCAAATTCTTTATATTTGTTACAGTTTAAAATCCTAATGTTTACTTGACATATTTTAGCTCTTCACTACTTCCATAGATATTTTGGATTTTAAAAAAGTTGGAACGCAATTCAATTTGGTCCCTATGATTATTATTTTTTTATTTATTTTTTATTGGATGTTTTATTTATTTACATTTCAAGTGTTATGCCTTTCCCAATTCCTCCCCACCAGAAACCCCCTATCACACCTGGCAGTGGTGGTACACACCTTTAATCCCAGCACTTGGGAGGCAGAGGCAGGCGGATTTCTGAGTTTGAGGCCAGCCTGGTCTACGAGTGAGTTCAGGACCGCCAGGGCTACACAGAGAAACCCTGTCTCAAAAAAAAAAGATTTATTTATAACCCCCTATCCTATCCCCCATCCTCCTGCTTCTACGAGGGTATTCCACCACCCACCCACCTACTCCCACCTCTCTACCCTCACATTCCCTCCACAGGACCAAGGACCTCTTATTCTTTTTGTTGGGGGGGGATATGGCTTTTTTTAAATTTTCTATATTCTTTGTTTACATTCCAAAGGCTTTCCCCTTTCCCACTTCCTGCCTCACCATATGTTCCATAAGTTCTCTCCCCCTCCCCGCCTATTCCCCAATCACCCCCCCCCCACACACACACACACCATTTCTCTGTTCTGGTACTCTCCTACAAAACTGGATTATTTTTTAATATACTCATATTTCCCTATGTTTGTTAAATCTTAGACTATTTGTTATTATTATTCAATTAGCTGTTTTTTAAACAAAATATATACAATTTTATTTTTTGTATCAATTATTTATAAAATGTTTTTAAAATCTCTGTTTTATTCCTGAAATTCAGTTCTTGTATTAAATATACTTCTTTATCAAAAATCTGATAATTTCCTGATGGGTCATAAATATTGTTTTGTTTTTTGCCTTTTTTTTTTTTTGAGTGTGGTTTTCATTAGAAAACTCCAGACTCTCCAGGGTTTCTTTTATTCTACTAAATATCTTCATTTTTTTCTTTAAACATGATAATTTGAGTTAGTTTTTCTTCTGATTCTTTTACATTTTAAATAATAGTTTTCTGAGCTGTTGGCATACTCTCAACATTATTGGGAATATAGTTAATATGTTGCTACTATTTTCTGCCCTTTGTTCCATATACAATATTCCTATATTATGAAGAGTCACCACCTCTAAAATCTTTGAATTTAAAATTGATATTTTCATTCATGCTGAAAGAAGCACTGAATGAGTCTCAAAGAATCAAGTAAGACTTTCCTTAATGTGATGAAGGAGGAGAAGGAAGAGGAGGAGGAGGAGGAGGAGGAGGAGGAGGAGGAGGAGGAGGAGGAGGAAAAGAAGAAGGAGGAGGAAGAGGAGGAGGAAGAAGAAGAAGAAGAAGAAGAAGAAGAAGAAGAAGAAGAAGAAGAAGAAGAAGAAGAAGACCCTAGGAAACAAGCAAAATCAACTTAAAAGTTTCCCAAGACTATAGATAGAAGCTGGATAGCTAATATAGAAAAACTTGTCTGTAAAAGCAAGAGGACAAACGAAAACCAGAATTAACTCTCATCTTTGAAGATAATTCCAAAATCTGGGAAATTTAAGTTTGTGTTCATAGAACTTCAGTAGATCTCAAGAAAGGAAGACAAAACAGAAGCAGTTTGGAGTATGAAATGGGTAATAAAGAAATCTAAATTCCCTGTATATATGGAAGGTTACATGAAGAAATCACCTGTGTGCTGAGATATGGATGAGTTCCCAGGATTCCTTGTGGCATAAGGACTGCGAATTGCACTCCCATGAATTCGTACAATTACATCAAATGTCATCAGTGAAACATCATCCCCTTGTTGTATCTTGAATGGACTATATAATTTTTGGTAGAAATCCAAATCAAATCTAAAGAATTCTATCAGGATTCTAAAGAACAGAAAGTCTCAAAAATCACATGCCATGTTAAATAAGCACTGAGTAGAAGGAACTAATTCTGCAAGCATAGAAGGCACCATAACTTTGAAAAAAACATTGGCATCCACAGTCCTCTTTTGAAGATGTCACTTTACCTAAAATTTAAAATGAAAAAAAATATTGGAAAAGCAGACAAAAAGATGAATACATTATAGTAGTTACTTTAAACTTGAAAGTTTAGTAAGGTAAACAAATGCAGAAGATAGAAATTCTGCTTCCACTGATACCTGATATTGAATGTATTCTCTGAGGATTAATATCTAAATCGCCAAAATCAAATGGAAAACCTTAGACTATGTTTTCCAGAAGACAATGATAAGTAATCAGATCAATTACCTTCTCATTGTTCTTCAAGTCATCTTCTAGACTGTGGTAGACAAACAAGATAAGGCAGGGAGACAAATAATACAGTATGATTAACAATGTCATGTTTGAAATATGGGACTCAGAGAGTACTAGAATTTGAGGGAAAGAAGAAAAACTTCCATAACACATCCCCAAACCATCAAGTAGCCAACCTGAGACTTTGATTGTAGTCTGAAAATGTCTATGGTGACACTGCCCCTAGACAGAGGACAGCCGCTGGGGAGCTGCTCTGGACTTGCTGTGACTGAGCAGTAGGAGTTACAACTTGGCAAAATGGAGAGGAAATTTACTAATGACCTAAGTACTAACATGACTTTGGGTCTTTGGAATTTGTTGTCCATGATTTCTTTTAAATATCCATGGGTGTTTAAATAAGTCCTGAATGAGTTCATCTGGCATGTAAGACACTAAGACATATGAAATACATGCTCCACAGTTCTCAAGGGAAGGCATAATTCAAGGATAAGTATCAATTCAGAAAGTACTATATGTGGGAAATGTGAGTTACAAGAAAATTCACCTCAGAAAAAAAGAAGATAGGCTTCATGTGATTAATCTAACACAGCTTTAAGAGTTACCCAGGGGGAACATTCTCTACACAGAGGCAGAATAGCCTCAGGTTTCTGGACACCCAGCATTATATAGTCTGGACACCCAGGATTCTGTCACAAAATGAAATAATAAATGAATAAAATGATTTGTGTTTAGAGATGAGCACATCTGCCTTACTAGAGCTTTCTTATAATAGTTTGGGCTGGTCTAGTTAAGGGTTGTTTGATTTCCCTGAAGTGCATCACAGTCTCCAAATCTTTCTTCACCCCATGTCTATATTTAGGGTGAGCAAATTTCATAAGGGTTTCTTACTTTCCTCCGTGCCTGTGCCATTTGTTTATGCTAGAAACATATCCCAGAAACCTGTCCTCCATTGTATTCCACCATTGATTTTTACTTGATCAGTAGCCCCAGAAAGACTCAAACTCTGATGAAGTCTCTCACTTTTAAGGAGGTCCAGTCCCATTGGCGAACATGAAACACAAATCAGAAGCAACTGCCTGATCCAAAAGAAACTGTGAGGCTATGCAGAATTGACATGAATCTGTGGAAGCAGCAAGAAGCAGCCAGAATACTATAAGAAGTTCTGTGGCACATTTCTCTGTAGGAAGTTATGACGAGTCAAGAGCAGTGAAGGCCAGCAAAGTGCTGCAAGGTGAACCAATGCAAGCCTGCAGTCAGTGAAGACCAGTGATACATTGCAAGGTGAGCCAGTGCAAGAGCATCCTCCCAGTCTGTGGGGTTATATTTATATTCTTTGGAAATACGACCCCCATGTGCTCCAGGAAATCATCACACATCCCTTCTCAAGAAAGCTTCCAGAAAAATACCCCATGTTTTTTCTCAGCAAACATCCTTTCATGTGTGTGCTTCAGCAGAACATTGTCTCACACGTTTGCTTCAGCAAAACAGCTTAAGTGTAAGCTCTTATAAGAGAGATTCCAGAAAATCATCCCATGACAAATGAGTTCTCCAAAGAAACTAGAAAGTTCCACTTAAACTTTTGCTTACGTATTCTTAAATTATTCCAATCTGTTGAATATGGAATTACAATTTTGTATTCAAGGACCTCCAATTGCTCTTTTTTTGGCTGTCCCTTGTCACTTTAGTGTCTACTGGACTTTCCTTCAGTCTTAAGACGGTGACCTTCCATCAAGTAACTAAGCGGAGTTAAGGGGCATTTCTGAATTATTTCCTTTTGTCCCCCTTCACCATTCTGCTTTACAATCTGTTCATCTAACACTTCCCTGTAGTGTTTCAATGACAGCTGGATGAGACTGCCCTTTCCGTCAGGGCTTTCCTTCCCCTGTGCAGACTCTGGGACTTAGGTATAATTCTGGGGATTTAGAGGCCCCTACCTTCTTTCTCCTTTCTCACAGAACGCAGCTAATCACTGCTGAATGTCAGTTCTCTGCAATCAGCAAATGTGCTCATTTTCCCCTAGTGACTAACATTTAAGCAAGAGCAAATCTTTGCCCAGGAACTCCTGTTAAAAAATTAGGACTTTTTACTTTTACTATAAAAGGTTTATATATGAAAAATGTAAACTTCATTCAAAATACTATATTATCAATATTAGTGTTATATTATAGTTGACCTGATAATGAAGAATATACCCATGTGTTTTACATAGCTTATCTGATTTTTTTATGCTACAATTAATTTTGCTTTGCAACAGGAGCTTAACCCTATGTCTTGTGCTTGGACAAGTGTTTTCATTACCTTGGTACTGATGTTTACCAGAGTGACTATGGGACGAAATGATTCCTCCTTCCTGCACTGAAAGAACATGTGCAAAGGTTCTTTCTGCCATATGCACTACACACCACAAAACTGCTCAAAGCATTTGCTTGTGGAAAGCACCTTTTCTTGCTTCCTGCAATTCTGCATCTTTTCGCTGCCACAATCAAGATTTAAAAGGTAAGAGGAAATCTTTTGTATTGACTCTGTGAGGTAACAGAGCACTTTTTGTCTTGCCTGTTTCTGAAAATAAACATCATCTATAGATTTTTGTAACTGTTAAATTTAACAAACATTCATAAAATATAATCACTGGGAAGGTAATTATTAACAAATCTAAAACATCTAATCTCTCATTAATATGTATACTTGATATTATTCATCACATAAAGAATATTATGCAACATGGCATATTATAGAGGAAGATACAGTATTTATAGCAATTAACAAGATACACTTCTCAGTATTTTAAGGAAAAAGAATATTCTCCCAGCAACTTATATTTACAAAACATTAATATTTTTGATCACAACACTGCTATAAAATGAATTAACTATTCAACAGAGATATCATATCTACACAAAATTTCCTATGTCAAAACATGAAAATATTTTTAATATGTTAATTATGCCTGGCTATCACTTTATAAACATTACAATGTAATTATCTCCCTGTAATTATTTCCATTGCATATTCAAATCAATCAACAAATTCCTGGTCCATATTTACAAGACCCCTCATTTCATATATTTTATCACTTTCAAAACTTGATACTCTTTTTTACTAATGTAGAAATGAGAACTTTATATGTAAAATAACAAACATCCCTTTAAACACATTTTGCTTTATATTGTCTTATGTAAGTGAATATGTTCTAACAGTTGACTTTTTAAATAATGAATACATTATTTTAAATATATTTTTCAAACTAAATAACAACAGCACAAGAATTTCTAAAAGATCTAGGAGTATACATATCTTAACTGGCCACTCTGGACTTCTCTGGAGAGCAACCTTTGGCATTTCAGTGACAACAGACTCTCACAAAGACCAACATTTTTCCCACTTCCTGATTATTTGCAAAACAATAACCATTTGGGCAGTGGTTAATTGTTTCTCTTCAAACATTTGACACATTCTTCATTACTTTTAGTGGATGTGAGTCTTTTACTAAACCACAATTATAATTAAGACTGATGAAATCATTAGGCTTGATGTAAACATTCAGTTTATCCAAATAGAGTTTGGCAACATTTTAAAGGTCTTCTGTCTGGATCATTCAATGTTTAATTATTTGTTGTGGGTGCTGAATTCCAGCATGATTGTTGTAATTTGTCATTATGCTCTACTCCCATAAGTCATCTAATTTTATTTATATCTGAGTCACAATCATTGAATATTTTCAAACATTACTTTTTAAAACCAATAGATCATCTCTTGTATTATAAGCATAGAAGATGTCAAGAAGTACTAGTCACCTGCTGATTTAAAAAGGTAATTATCCGATAGGACAAAGGTGAGATCAGACCATTTTTCCTGACCTCAAGTGTCTTACATATAAGAGATTGCTGTATATGTAGAATAAAACACAAAAACTGCTCCTGAACAAGGTAGGGTAGGGATTTCTTCTTATTTGTTTTAATCATCTGTGCTTTGAATGTAGGCAGCTGCAAGCTTTTTAATCAGTAAACCTATGTTTGGAGGTATAATTGTACTTGTCAGTTCTGTGTGCCTTGTGAGTAACAATTTTATAAAGAATATGGAAACTTTCTAGACAGAGTTTCTTTTCTTAAGCACATAAGCTGTTACAGCTCTCACTTCAGAGGGCCTTCTGCAGAAGATTCTGATGGGCAGAAAGCTGGGTTTTATGTCTGGGTTTTGTTTTCTATATGCGAATGCTGAAAGGCCTTTATTCAGTTCAAAGTAAAATTTTAAAATGGCAATAAACACAAGCACCCTCTTTCAGTAAAATCTAGTAGAGCTTGTGGAACAGTTTCCTTGTTATCTGTGCTTCGATCTCCACATTTAATAAAAAGACCACAGTATGGGATGGCAGCCAATGGGTTCATTTTAGTGAGTATGTGAACAGTTTTCAAAAAAAAACTTAAAAACTTTATTTAAAACATATCTTCTTAACCGGGTGTGGTGGCGCACGCCTGTAATCCCAGCACTTGGGAGGCAGAGGCAGGCGGATTTCTGAGTTCGAGGCCAGCCTGGTCTACCAAGTGAGTTCCAGGACAGCCAGGACCACACAGAGAAACCCTGTCTCGAAAACCAAAAAAAAAAAAAAAAAACATATCTTCTTTCCAAAGTACTCTGGGTTGGAGATGATATTGATAACCTATAATAACTCGACTTTAAAAAAGTATCCTTTTTAAACAAATTGATTTTGAAACTAATTGATTTTGAAACATAATTTCAAATTCTTAAATATTCAAATATTTTAAATATTCAAATATTTTAAATATTTTAAATACTTGTATGTATACTTTTTGTTTGTTGTATTATATTTATATCAATATTGAAGTAGATTCTAATTTCTCATAAAATATATCCTGCATATGGTTTCCCCTCCTGTTACTTAATTCAGTTATAGCCCATCTCCCCTAAAAACTAGATCTATGCCATTTCTGTCTTTCATTAGAAAACAAACAGGTTTCTAAGTGAGAACAATAAGATAACATAAAATATAATAAAATAAAACATGAGATAAAACAAAGGCTGACACATTGGAATTGAATAAAACAATTATTCAAAAGAAAAGGAGCCCAAGAGAATGCAAAAAAATTGAGAGGACCACTCATTCCCATACTCAGGGGATGAAATGTTCCCATACGAACACTAATCTACCTAACCTAGAAGCCATAATATATATGCAAAGCACTTGCTGCAGATCCCATGCATGCTGCCTCAGTTTGGGCGTGTTCATAGAGTTTTGATCATATTGACTCAGAAGGCCCTGTTTCTTGGTGTTCTCTGTCTCCTCTGGCTTTTGTATTCTTTCATCCTTATTTTCTGGAGGTTTCCCTGAGCCTTAAGGAGAGGGAATTGATAGAGACAAACTGTTCAGGGCTGAGTATTCTGAATTCTTTGTATAATATCTGGCTGTGGGTCTCTGTATTTCTTATCATCTGCTGCAAAAGGAAGCTTCTCTCATGGTGACTGAGACAGATATTTATCTATGACTACAGGAAAATGTCATTAGGAGTAATTTAATTACTTTTTAAAAAATTACACTAGTATTTGGTTTTATCTGACTTCTCTATGTTCATTCAGCAATCGGGACTTGCTCTCTGCTTGTATAGAGTACATAGTCTTAGAAGTAGCCTGAGTTATTTGGATATTCTAATTGGACCCTTTATGCAACAACTAATTTAGATGTAACAATACCATTAATGGATACTTCATTTGGTGACAAGAAAAGCCCAGTTGGGGCCCCAATTTTCCCATTATTTAGTTATTTATTTAAATCACCTTCAAATATGTACATATTTCATAAAGTTTCAACTTTACTAGGTTTTGGTTCTACCCCTCAATTGACCCTTAATTTTAGGTGAACCCCAGGGTATTCCTTCCCTCTTTTTTGCCCCTGGCCCTCCTCCTCAGTTTCTTTACTTTTCCCAACAACACCCATCTACCTTTATTGTTATCTATATATTCTATTATTCTTTCCTAATGATACATATCTTCCCCTGTTCAAACATCCTCGAAATCTGTGTTCTACAGATACACAGACTGCAGCTTGATTATCATTGATTTAACAGTTAATATGCCTGTAGAGGGAAATATATTATCATTTTGTGTTCCTGGGTCTGGGTTGCCTCACATACGTTCATTTTTTCTTGGTCCATTCACTGACCTGTGAATTTCATTTTATCATTTTTTTTATGGTTGATCAATACTCCATTGCGCAAATTTATCAATTTTTCTTTAATTTTCTTTTTTTTCAATTTCTGGTTTTGAAAAATAGAGCAACAAAAAAGGTATTTGGACAAGTGTCTTCTTGATCAGATGAAGGGTCCTTTGGGCACATGCTCTAGAGTTAGTATAGCTGGATCATAGGGTAGATTGTTTCTTCCTGAGGAACTGCCAAATGATTTTATCACTATAAAATGACTGTACAAGATTGCGCTCCTATCAGCCATGGGTGGATGTTCCCTGTATTTTACATCTGTGACAGTATGAGTTGTCACTTACTTTAATGACCTTAGGCATTCTGAGAAGTATAATATGAAATTGGAAAGTAGTTTTGATTTGTGTTTCCCCAGTGGCTATTTTTTAAATGTTTCACAGACATTTGAGATTCCTCTTTTAAAAATTCTGTTTCTATCAGTACCCCCTTTTAATTAGGTTATTTATTTTTGAAATATATAGATTTTTATTTCTTTATATATTTTGTATATCAGCCCTATATCAAATGTGCCGTGGTAAGTATCTTTTTGCATTCTTTTGGCTGCCATCTGTCCAATTGATGATGTCCTTAAAAGCAAAAGCTTTTAAGTTTCATGACATAACAATTTATTAATTGTCAACCTCAGTGCCTTTGCTAATGGTACACTCTGTTTAGAAAGCCTTTTTCTGTAAATATCCATCAGATCTATTTGAAACATCAGTTACCTCTAAAATTATTTGTTTTAGCATTTTGTCTAGATGACCTGTCTTTGATGAGAGTGGGATATTGAAGTCTCTTACTATCAATGTGTGAGGTAAATGTGTCACTTTTATACAGAATACGTAGCACTTCTGATTATATTCGCTTTGAAGTCTATTTTTTTCAGATATTAAAATGGCAACACCAGGAACTTTCCCCCTGTGCCCAAGTCCTCCAGGGTCTTCCCTAGTTTCTTTTCTATTAGTTTCAGTGTGTCTGGTTTTATGTGAAGGTCCTTGATCCACTTGGAGTTGATCTTAGTGCAAGGAGATAAGAGTGGGTCAATTCGCATTCTTCTGCATGTTGACCTCCAGTTGAACCAGCACCACTTGTTGAAAAGGCTATCTTTTTTCCACTAGATGGTTGTAGCTCCTTTATCAAAGATCAAGTGACCATAACTCTGTGCGTTCATTTCTGGATCTTCAATTCTATTCCATTGATCTACTTGCATGTCACTGTACCAATACCATGCTGTTTTTAAGACAATTGCTCTGTAAGTACTGCTTGAGGTTGGGGATATTTATTCCCCCAGAAGTCCTTTTATTGTTGAGAATAGTTTTAGCTATCCTGGTTTTTTTGTTACTCCAAATGAATTTGAGAATTGTTCTTTCTAAATCTATGAAGAATTGATTTGGGATTTTGATGGGGATTGCATTGAATCTGTAGATTGCTTTTGGCAAGATGGCCATTTTTACTATATTGATCCTCCCAATCCAAGAGCATGAAATATTTTTCCATTTCCTGAGGTCTTCTTCGATTTCTTTCTTCAAGGACTTGAAGTTCCTGTCATACAGATCTTTCACTTGTTTGGTTAGAGTCATGCCAAGATACTTTATATTGTTTGTGGCTATTGTGAAGGGTGTTATTTCCCTAACTTCTTTCTCAGCCTGCTTGTCCTTTGAGTACAGGAAGGCTACTGATTTGCTTGAGTTGATTTTATAACCAGCCACTTTCTCATGCTCTAAGATCAAGAATTGACAAATGGGACCTCTTAAAATTACAAAGTTTCTGTACGGCAAAAGACACTGTCAGAAAGACAAAACAACAACCAACAAATTGGGAAAAGACCTTCACCAACCCCACATCCGACAAAGGGCTAATATCCAATATATACAAAGAACTCAAGAAGTTAGACCCCAAAGAACCAAATAACCCTATTAAAAAATGATGTACAGAGCTAAACAAGGAATTTTTTCACCCGAAGAAGTTCGGATGGCTGAGAAGCACCTTAAGAGTTCAACATCACTAGTCAACAGGGAAATGCAAATCAAAATAACCCTGAGATTCCACCTCACACCAGTCAGAATGGCTAAGATTAAAAACTCAAGAGAAAACAGGTGCTGGCAAGGATGTGGAGAAAGAGGATCACTCCTCCATTTTTGGTGGGATTGCAAGATGGTACAACTGCTTTGGAAATCAGTCTGGCGGTTCCTCAGAAAATTGGGCATGACACTTCCAGAGGACCCTGTCATACCACTCCTGGGCATATACCCAGTGGATTCCCCTGCATGCAATAAAGACACATCCTCCACTATGTTCATAGCAGCCTTATTTATAATAGCCAGAAGCTGGAAGGAGCCCAGATATCCCTCAAAGGAGGAATGGATACAGAAAATGTGGTATATTTATACAATGGAATACTACTCAGCAATTAAAAATAGTGAATTTATGCAATTTGTAGGGAAATGGTTGGATCTGGAAAAAATCATCCTAAGTGAGTGAACCCAATCACAAAAGAATACACATGAATTGCAATCCCTGATAAGTGGATATTAATGAGCCCAGAAACTCTGAATACTCAAGACACAATTAGCTAAACAGAAGATTCCCAAGAAAAGGGATGGAGAGGACCCTGGTCCGGAAAAGACTAAATCTGGTTTTGTAGGAGAGTACCAGAACAGAGATATGGTGGGGAAGGGGAGTGATTGGGGAATGAGGCGGGGAAGAGGACTTATGGGACATATTGTGAGGGGGGCAACTGGAAAGGGGAAAGCCTTTGGAATGTAAACAAAGAATATAGGGGAAAAATGGCAACACCAGAAGGATTTACATTCATTTGCTTTGAATTTCCTTTTCAGACCCTTGCCTCTGAGGTGCTGTATACCCTTGATATATTCAACTGTGTTTCGTTGTTGGATTTGTTGTTTTATAGGGTAATTGAATGCATTGATGTTGAAATATTATCAGTCAGTGCCTGATTAACATTGGTACTTTGTTCTGTGGTCTGTGAGTATTTTTTATGTGAGGTGTGTTTGTGTGTGTGTGTGTGTGTGTGTGTGTGTGTGTGTTTGTCTTATTTCACTCTTTTGACTTTCTGTTCTGAGACTATTTGTGTTTTCTTGGGTGTGGCTTACCTTTTTAGGTTGAAATTTTCTTTCTAGCATAAACTTAATTTCATTATGGAATATGTTTTTTTCTTCTTTGGTGAGTATAGTAGTCTGCGCTGTCAACCATTATCCCTTTGAATCTGTAGAACATCTCTCTAGGCCCTTCTGGGTTTTAGAGATTCTGTTTAGAATTCAGGTGTTATCCTACGTGGTCTTCTTTATATCTTACTTGATGTTTTTCTTCTCTAGATTTTGTATTATTTCTTTGTTCTAAGCATTTAATGTTGCTTGAATGTTGTGTTCCAAGTGGGGTTTTTTTTCTGGTTTAGTCTACTTGGTATAACTCTCTTGTTAACTTGATAGCCAACTTTTTAAATTAGGGGCATTTTCTTCTATAATTATGTTGAAAATATTTTCTGTGCCTTTAATCTGCATTTCTTTTCCTTCCTGTATTCATTTTATTCCTAGATTTGATTATTTCATACTGTTCCACATTTCCTGAATTATTCATGCCTATATTATTGTTATTGTTATTATTATTATTATTATTTATCATTTTATTTGACCAACGTCATTCTTGTCATTCAATAACCATTTCTTCTATTGTTTATTCATTGTCTGAGACTCTCTCTTGTATCTCTTCCATTCTGTTTGTGAGGCTTGCCTCTGAGGTTTCTATTTGACTTCCTAATTTTTTTAATTCTGTATTTATCTCAGTTTGTGTTTTCTTGAATGGTTCTATTTCCAATTTTGTGGTTCTGAACTCTTCTATTCATTTCCTACCACTTTTGTATTTTCATGGATTGTTAAGAGTTTTATTCATTTCCTCTTTAAGATCCTCTATTATATTCAAAGAGGCTATTGTAAGGTCTTTTTCTTGTGCTTCAGCTATGTTATAATATCCAGCACCTACTATGGTAGGATTGCTGGGTTAGTGGAGGCATATCTGCAGTTAGGTTACCTTCTTCTGCTAGATGCAGTATTTTGACATGGAATTATGATGTTTGAGCATGCTGTGAAGGGATGATGTTAAATCTCATTTGTAGTAATCTGATAAGATTACCTTGAGAATTTTAGAAAATAAAATGACGGTCATAGACACATCTGTATGCAGCCCATCCAGCCTCCTATAGATCAATCATTTATAGGAGGTGATTTTAAAGTCCTCCAGCAATTTCTCTGTGCACACAAAGCAGGGAAAACTTACAGTAGCAATGCTAATGATATAAAAGATTTGATAGTATACTCACTTAAGAAATGTTAAGATATACACAGTACAATTTTGCTGAAGGCTATGACTGGTAGGTAAGTAGTATACTAATCAGTCTTGTTAGAAACTGGAAGAAAAACATTTTGTATCATAATTGAAGTTTGGGGTGGCTTTTTGCTAATATTTATTTACCAAGATTCATGCTTAATTTTGCTCCATTTTCAGAATGAAAGAAGATAACCCCTAGAAAATATGAAGATAACCATTTCATATTTTCATATCAAAGAACATGTCTCTACTGGGTGGCTCAATGGTGTAGTAGAGGATCACAGTCACTATTAAGTCCTGGCCTCTGTGCCCTTATCATAAACAAACAAACATAATTCTGTCTGGTTGGCATAAAGAACCTAAGTAATAGGTACTTAAATAATTCTTTGCTGTGTAAACTGTCCATCTGCCCAAGTGCCCAGCTTTGTGGACTCTTATCTTTGTTTAAATTGTTCAAAGCATAACCTTGACAAAGATCTGAAAGAAATTTAAAGATGACCTATGTAGAATATAGAAGATTAAGGTATATATAAATTAGCAAAATCTTCAATTCAGAGCCACCTCCTGTTTGTGCATTAGCCATATTATTAAAGAGATTTTCCTTTGTTAATCTCTTAGATATACTTTGATTCAAACAAAAATCTTTTAAATGAATTTGTGCATTGTAGTAAAAGTCAATAAGGAATTGTGAAGGATCAGAGAGTGTGAATACTTAAAAATTATACTTTTTTCTAAAGGAGAGTGTTATTAATGCTTGATAATAATCTATTTTTTCAATGAGAAAATCAAATTGTAGGTGCATAAATAAATGATTTTCTTTTATAATTACTTTGCAAAATAATAAAACAATTATATAACATCAAAATATAAAGTTTTATTTGTTCATTCAATTGTAGATAAAAATAGCTTAATAAGACTTAACACATTACAGAAACTATTTCAAGGAATTATTTTTTATGACTATATTTCAGAAGCAGAAGAAACATTGGTC